>OW240919.1:135184502-135257419 GCA_933207985.1 Pelobates cultripes
TAGGCTGCTGCCCCCCTCTCAAACCCTCCCCCACTTACCTGATCTGTAGGCTGTCTCTGGCAGCATGTGTTGCTCCCCTGCGGTTTCAATCAGCAGAGAGAAGCAGGGATAAGATGCAGCTTCCTATCCCTGTCTCTCTCCATACACAGCGCCACCTACTGGCCGGCGCCGGTATTGCAGTTCATTTTAATTCTCACACAAAATAGCAGAACAAGCTGAAAAATCCAGGGGCAAGTGCCCCCTTGCCCCCTGCGGACTCCCATGTATACACTAAAACTGCTTTATTTAGCTAAAGTAATTTAGGTGACTATAGTGTTCCTTTAACCATGTCATGTGAAGGAAGATACATAGTAACTTCATAAACTGCATTCACTGTCCTTCTGTCACCCTTCTTTATCCTAGTGTCCCTTTTTTTCTGGCAACTCTGAATTTTGCAGTGTGTTTATGTATTTGTAAAATGAAGCATGAAAGCAATGCAATAAACAATACTTTACATAAATGTGTTGAAATAGTTTGTAGTTAGTAAATAAAATATTATAATCTTGTTTTAGGTTAGAGGACATGAAATCACATAAAGTTTTCTTGGTCGCACCCCATCCATACTCACCTAAAATAAATGGTTTGCTCCTTGGCAGGGCCAGCCTTTCCATTTAGCTAACACAAATGTGTGCATCCCCTTTTGTCAACACATATACACAATTAACCACACACACAGCATTAGCGTCTTACTAATATGCATACAAAGTTAGCCATCACACACATATCTTTATCCAACACAGATTCATAACTAGTCTCTCAGGTAAATGCATCATGTAAACATAAATAATAACACACAGTTGCATGCTGACATAGATACTAGCAAACAGCAAAGCACACACATACAACATTTTAGTTTTCCTCCCTATTTCACATCCCTGCTGTATACCTTTTTTTCAAGGTGCGAGTGGTGGTCTATTGTGTGGCCCCTGGTCTCTAGTATAGGGGAGCAGCAGGGGCATAGCTAGAGCACTTGGCACCCGAGACGGACCCTGTATTTGGTACTCCCACAAACTTTAAAATGTAAAAAACACCTGCAATTAAAAAAAAAGTTTTCAAGAATATTTATTGCACAAATATATAAACTGTATGTTAGAAAGAGTCCCCTCAAGGCCCCATTAGAGAATACAATGCAGTCTAGTGGGCCCTGCAGAGATGTCTCTCTAGCATTCTGGCTCCATTCACAATAAGGTAATATATAGGTCTCTGATACCAAGCCCAAGTTGGCACTTTTCACCTTAAATACTATTGCTGGCTGGCTGCTGTGACTGGCAGGCTGCTGTGGCTGGATAGCAGGCGGGTTTGGCTGCTGTGGCTGCTTGGCAGGCAGGCTGACTGTGGCTGGCAGCTCTGGCTATAAGACTGGTGTGGCTGGCTGGCAGGCCAGGCCTCTTACTTCCCTCAGCCCCTTTGTGTGTCTCTTTGTCCCCTCTCAGCTCCTCTGTATGTCTCTTTGTGCCCCAGTGCTTCAATGTGTCTCTTTGCCTCCCCACCCTCAGCCTGTCTCTTTGTGCCACCCAGATCTTCTGTGTGTCTCTTTTCCCCCCTTCTGTGTGTCACTTTGTGCCCCTCAGTATGTCTCTTAGTGCCCCTCCATGTGTCTCATGGTCCCCCAGCCCCTCCGTGTGTCTCATTCACCCCCAGCCCTTCCATGTGTCTCATTCACCCCTCCATGTCTCTCTTCCTCCCAGCCACTCCATGTGCCTTATTCACCACCCCAGCCCCTCTACGTGTTATATGAAATTTTCCAGCCCCTCCATGTGTTCATTCTCTCTGCCCCCAATCCTTTCCAGGTGTTCCATTCCCCCCCCATGCCTGTCAATGCGTCTCATTCACCCCCCCTGCCCCTCAGTGTGTCCAATCTTCCCATTCCCTCCATGTGTCTCATTCATCCTCCACTCCAGCCTCTCCATGTGTGTGGTTGCACAGAGCACCGTGGCAGCAGAGGGGGGCAATGTGGCCGGCGCAGCTCACACACTCGCTGGGTGATAGGTGAGCTGGGAGTGCAGGGAGCTCTCCTATAATGCAGGAGTGCTATAAGGACCGTGGCCCTGCTGCACCTGGGGAGGATTTAATTATCCTCCACCTAGGTGTATCGGATAAGGCAGGGGCAGAGTTTCACGAGTGGTGGAGGCGTGGCTAAATAGGGGAAGGGCGGAGCCAGGACTTGTGAGCTGTGGGAGCATGAAGGAGTCCCTGCTCCCCAGACATTTAACACTAGGGACTGCAGTGCCCATGCTTCTCCAACCAGCCCATAATGGAAGCAGGTACCTGTGTGTGTGTGAGAGAGAGAGAGAGAGAGAGAGACTGTAACTGTTTGTGTGAGAGACTGTCTGCAAGTGTGTGTTTGTGACTGTCTATAACTCTGTGTGTGTGTGTGTGTGTGTGTGTGTGAGAGAGACAGACTGTAACTGTGTGTGTGTGAGACTGTAACTGTGTGTGTGTGTGTGTAACTCTCTGTAAATGTGTGTATGTGACGGTGTGTGAGCTTGTTTAACTGTGTGTGTGTGAGAGAGAGAGAGAGAGAGAGAGAGAGAAACTGTGTAACTGTGCGTATGTGACTTTCTGTAATTGTGAGTGTGTGTGAGAAACTTTCTGTAACTGTGTGTATGTGACTGTCTGTAACGGTGTGTGTGAGACTGTCTGTAACTGTGTGTGTGTGTGTAAGAGAGAGACTGCCTATAACTGTGTGTGTGCATGTGTCTGTCTGCATGTAACTGTGTGTATGTGACTGTGTGTGTGTGTAACTGTCTGTAACTGTATGTGTCTGTCTGTAGCTGTGAGTATCTGTCTGTACTACACACATACACTGCATCCACTACATGCACTACACACAGACACTTTACACAACACTGCTTCAACTACACAAACACGGACAATGCACCCACTACACAGCATCTACTACAAAGAAACTGCATTCACTACACTGCATCCACACATACACTACCTCCACTACACACACACACTGTATCCACTATACACATGCATACAATACACACACTGCTTCTCCTTGATGTGCGTGAGATTTTGGGGGGTGAGGTGCGGGGGCAGCATTTTATCCTTTCACCCAGGCAGGACAATGTGTTGAGCTGGCACTGACTACCAGCTCAGTGTTCTCTCCTGCTTCCTTCTGGCTTGTGTCTGCAGACATACAGCAGGATATGTTAGAGTTAGACAGATATAATGCACAATATAGATACAAGTGCAATAGACATTGTAGCGGAGCTGCAATATTAAATCCCAATATCTCCGCTGGTACAATAAAGTAATCCAAGAAAAGCGCTGAATGAAGGCAATATCCCAAATCCCCCAGTAACCAGACGAAACACAGTTCTGGGAGTCAACTGAGGTTTTATTCACAGGTCACAGTATTTATGTGGTTCCCCATGCAAGGGGTTTCCTTAATCACTTTACAGGGGTTGTACAGTAGGGGACTACATGGGGAACTGAACATACAGGACCATTTTCCCACCATGCACTGCTGTACGAGAGGGATACTCCCATAAGAATATCCTGTTAAGTGGATTATCCCTCTGTACAGCAGAACCGGTCTTTTTACTTAAAAATATATAACTTGCACGTTATTCGTGCTATTTAACTGAATGACATCTAGATTGATAGCTGGGATCTGAGCGTATACTTCAGGAAACTACCGCTCAGATCCCAGCACAATTAGCACAATTAAAGCGAAACACACTTTAATATGAACTCATAAGAAAATACACAAATGCACCATTTGAAGGAAAGTACCTAAAGATCGGTGGTCCCGAACGGTCTGGAAGTCCAGCGGTGTTCGTGCCGTCGAGTAGCCGATTTTAGTTTCAGGCACTTGAGACCAAACACCGCTAAGCTAAAAGTGAATCCAAAGAATTTGAACACAAAAAGATGTGGAATAGTGGCGCTATATAATTAGTGAATTGTGGTTTTAGCTGCTATATACACTCTGTGGGTACTCCTTATAACCCACCATACATAATTAAACACCAAAAAGAACAGAGAAAACTTTGGATCTAGGTGGATATTTATATCTCCCAGATCTTCAGTTCCTCATGAGTGTAGCGCTAAATATATAGTGAAATTTTCAGTGAAAGGACAGTGCTAACACACGCACTTACCCTATATATTGTGCTTTAGTTTTCTTAGTGATATATAAAAAATAGAAAACACAGAAAGAGTACAAATAATAGTGTAGTATGTTAAATAAATATCCAAAAAAAGTCCTTTAGTTGTGAATGATGAATTGAAATAAACTCACATTTTTTAGAGCCTTTTACAGTTATAAGGCTCTAAACTTCCAGGTGTCTGTGTCTTTTTAGGGTAGATCACACGACCCGTCTCTCAAGGTGAAAAAAAGAGCGTAATGTCCTCTCCACGTTGCATGGAAAAAAGACACAGATATCCCCAATCTAAATGTAGTATTTTAGATACCGATATAAATCAATGTAAATAAAATACAAAATTGCTCACCTTCTTTAGAGCCTGTGGTAACTGGCTCTAAGTATTTTTAGCCTAGTGTCAGTTAGTAGGGGTGACACTTCCCCTTCCTGGAATCACTTGCGCAGAGTGTAATTCAATGGTGGATAAAAAATATATGTTTATTTAAGAAACTATTAAAAATGTATATATACTTCTAGAAAATAATAAAAACAAGTAAATATAATACAAATGTATTGAGTGGTCTGATAACAGGTCCACCTGGTTAGCCAAAACGCGTTTCACCGAAAAAACGGCTTCCTCAGTCAGCTCCTGATGGTGTCATGGGTTGAGTCCCCTTTTAAATGTTCTAAATTCCCGCCTAAAATTTCCTCTCCTCGTTTGTATTAGTTGCGTCTGGTGTCCTCAGAATGGCGTCACGTCATTTCCGCCCGTCTGTACTACAGGTTCCATCATGCTTTGTGTTGATTGACGTCACTTCCGGTTTTCGCGGGCAAAATGCCGTCGCGTCACTTCCGGTTTCGGGTACAACATGTCCCATGGTGCAATGGCACCTCGATCTCATTTAATTGAAGTAACACCTATTTCTTTGTAGTCCATTTCCTCCACAACCATACTCAGGGCATATCAAAAGATAAATATATCAGTAGCATAGTAACAAAATACAAGAAAGGAGAAAGGACAATGATAACAATGTACATATAACAACAAATGTCTCCATACAACAATCAATATTATTTAGCAATGTATCAAAGAGGGCCTTTGTGTTAATCTGATATTTAAAATGCATATTTTATAAATAATTAGTGACTTTTACTTATTATGGTTATTTTAAAACTATTAAATGTATAAATTTAGTCTAGTGTATCCCGTAGGTCCAGCATAAAATTAACATAAATATGGATAAAAAAAAAAAAAAAAACTAGCATCCTGAAGAATAACTATAAAAAATGGCAAAGTTCAAAATCTGCATTCAAGCCCAGGGGGGTTAGAGTATTTAAATTAAAAATCCATTTCGTTTCTAATTGACCCAACTTTCTTATTTCATCCTCCCCTCGCCAATTTAAAGTGACTTTTTGAATAGCATAAAAATCTAAAAACTGTGGATCCTTATCATGTAGTAATCTAAAATGATCTGAAACACTGTGTTTGTCATAGCCCTTCTTGATGTTCCGTATGTGTTCATTTATTCTCACATTCAATGGGCGTTTCGTTCTGCCCACATATAGAAGATCACAAGGGCATTTTAAAACGTATATCACTCTTTTAGAAAAACAGGTGATCATTTCCCTTATTTTATGTTCTTTTTCTTTCGTTGAGTCATGAAACTCCCTAATGTGCCTTTTTGTGCTTTTTGTACTCCTACAGGCTAAACACTGTCCACAGCCAAAAAAACCTTTATTCTGAAAAAAAGGTGTAATTGGTTTTTCTTTTATATGATTATGTACCAACTTTTGTTTCAAATTTGAAGCTCCCCTATATACAAATCTTGGTCTCTCTGGTAATATAGAGTGTAACATGGGATCGTTTCTTAGCATGGGCCAATGTTTATTTACTATCTTTTTTATTCTGTGGCTTTCCTGATTAAAATTGGAGATAAAGGGCAAAACATTGTGTTCATTCACCTTAGATTTATATTTCAGGAGGGAAGATCTTTCCATATTTTCTACTTCTTTTATAGTGTTTATCAATAGATCTTCCTCATATCCCTTTTCAACAAATTGATTCTTAACTCTAATGGCTTGAGTTTCAAAAGTGCTTGTGTCAGTGCAATTTCTACGGATTCTCATTAATTGTGCCTTTGGGATGTTCCTTAACCAAGGGGAGAAATGGCAGCTATTTAAAAAAATATAGTTGTTTACGTCTACAGGTTTAAAAAAGGTTTTTGTTTTAATGTGATCGTCTTCAATAAAAATTGTCAAATCTAAAAAATTCACGCTCTTGGTATTGTATTCTGTAGTTAGTTTAACTCCCCAGTCATTAGTATCTAAAAAAGTTAAAAAAGTCTTTAAAAGGGCTTCTGAGCCCTTCCAAATAAAAAATATATCATCTATGTACCGCTTATAGGTGACCAGGTTCACTTTCCAATCCATGTTGTTATTGATATATTGCTCTTCCCAAAATGCCATAAATAAATTGGCATAGCTTGGTGCGAACCTGGTCCCCATAGCGGTACCTACTTTTTGTAGAAAAAACTCATTGTTAAACCAAAAATAATTTTTTTTTAAAATGAGATCTATTCCCTCTATAATAAAATTAATTTGTTCCTCTGGATATGCTTTGTCTTTATTTGAAAAATTTTTACTGCTTCTATACCTTTAATATGTGAAATGATCGTGTACAGGGAGCTCACGTCCGCAGTTACCAAAATATATTGTTGTTCCCACTGTATATCCTGTAGTATCTGAATGATATTTAAAGTGTCCTTAAGATAATTGGGAGTTTTCTGGACCACCGGTTGTAGGCATTTGTCCAGGTACTCCGATAGTCTGCTGGATATAGAATCAATACCCGAGACTATCGGTCTACCTGGAGGGTTGGTAAGGTGCTTATGGATCTTAGGGAGGTGATAGAATACAGGAATCTTTGGTTTATCAATAAAAGTGAATCCAAGATGGCCACCGCCGCATGGTCGGTATCCAAACAGCGGCCACCCTGAGAGTCAATTAACCGAGTCAAGATACATTGTTGCAATCTGTTAATGGGAGCCACACGACCTCCTGTGTGTGGTCTCCCATTCTGTACTTCGTTCGTTTCACGAACAGTGTTGAAAGTCACTGTTCGTGAAACTACCATAGGAATGTAGCGGCTTTCACGCCACTGGCATACGAATGCCCTCTATCACCTCTTTAAGCGAACAACATAAAATACCATAGATTAAACAGTCTTTCCAGGACAACCATTATATATAAAGGAATAGTCTTAAGTGGCTAGGTTTGCCACAGACATTAATACAGTTATGGCATACTCAAGGGACAGAAAGCAGAACGAAGCAAAGAATTTATCGTCAACTTAGTAGAAATAGACAAGAAACAATGAAAAGTAGATAAATAAACTAAAGTGAGCATTAATGGATCACTAGAGTTAAAAATAGATCTATGTTTAACATTAGTGTTTCTTGACGTTTTTAGATTAGGGCCTTTTTTCAACTAACAAAAAAATGCTGTAAAACTTGAAAAGTTTTCTTGCAGCAACCATGAGCTTATCAGAATTAATGATCTCTGTGTAATTCAGTGGTTTTCACAATGAAGAATTTGGGACACTGTGCACAACCAATGCACTACACCAATTGGATGCTTCTCAAAGAGATGCACTGAATTCATAAGTTCTCCATGAGAAGTTCTAGCTGTGCTTAGCATCACCATGTTCTGCATGATTACATCAACAGTCAACACTTATGATTTATAAAGTTCTTAAAGAGGAAGTGCCTCTAGTGACTGTCTGTCTGTCGGACAAATGTAAACATTGTTAATTCTCAGAAACTCTATTATTTTACATCGTCAGAGTAACGGGACAGCACCTATACTCCAGAACCTTTAAAGTGAAACTCTAAGAATTGCAACCACTCCAACTTAAATGCCTTCTTTTGTGTTTGTTAAATCATCTGAAAACACTTTTTTTTTTACTTTATTGGCTGGTACCACTAGAAGCAGCCAGTAATCATCCTGGTAAACCATCCCAGTAGGGATAGTCATACCCCTAAAAATCCTTATATGTGATAAGTATATGCCACAGCACAAGGAGAGCTGGACTACAACTGTGGGTGAGGAAAGAGTATATATGTGTGTTGTGTGCATATGGGTCAGTATTTGTGGATATGTGTCGGTTTAAATGTGTGTCATTCTATTATATTTGCATTCACACTGTTACTGGGTATGTAATTTCACCATTAGCATATGTACCTGTAGCAGAGCTCCATGAACCCCTGCTGGGTACCTCCGCCATGGATCACTTCCATTCCCCCTCCTGGACACATAGTCCTGGGAGCTATAGTCCTTACAAGTACTTTCCACGCTGAATCCTCCATGAGCTGTAACAGGGTGCTGAAACGTGAATAGCTCTATCCCCCCATTAACTGGACGACACACAGTTCTGGGAGTACAACTGCCTTTAATGAGCCAAACTTGGCCTTTTATGCACAGACCCCAGCGGGGGGGTCTCCATATAATTCAAACCCGGCCCAGGTGTCTCTGTGCCTGGGAACTAATTGAGTTAAAGACCAGTAAATTAATTATCACCCAGATAAAGTTGTCCAAATAGCACTTAGATCCGTGCAGTGTAGAGGAATTGCCATCGGGGTAAAGTTCTGACCGGCCGCACATGTGGTCCAATGCCTAAAATAGTTCCAGAGCAATTAGTGCTTTGGTTGGTCAACTTTCGGGAGCTCCTGCAGGCGAAATACGGGGTGCTCCATCTGGCTCTCAGGGAGCTATTATTCCTATTTGTCTCGGGCACCTTCCTTTCATAAAGCACACTCCTGGCTGGTCGGCAAGTGGGTCAAAACATCGAAACAAGACAACTGGATACCACAAAGTCCTCTAGCTGCAAACGGTTCCATAACTTTTGCAGCTAAGTTCTGCCGAGGACCGTTCGCGTGAACGACTGCAACGGAGTGAGCTTTCGGTTGAAAGCCTTTAGGCTTTTGTGACAAACATTAGTGGAAAGGAGCATTTGTCACAATTCCCTTACCATATACTCTCAAATATAAGTGAGCATTCATACATGTGTTTTCGTGCTATAATCATGCATACAAAAAATATAACTAAATGAATTTGTTTTAACAATCTTTATTTAGTCAATGTTTCAAGTTTTTGTATCAAAGGAGAAACAGGTGAACAATAAAACATGAAATTTAGACAGAAATTTAGAGCAGAGTAAATTATCAAGCCATATGCAATGAAACTTCATCTTACAAGCATCAACAAATCAGGACATTCACTTTTATCATTCTCGCACTTCAATCTCCCCACATCCACAATTCATAAAGCTCACTTGTGACATACCTTATGCACAAAAGTTCAATATAGAAAGAAACAAGCAAAGAAAAAGGAGAGAAATTACAAGTTGTACATTATGGACTTAAACAGTGAATTTTGGAAAAGTTACAAAAAAGTGATGATAGTCAGATCATTTTTTTAGTACAGTGATGTTGGTCTAACTTTTGGATTTACATTTTCAGTTGACCACTGGCTATAGTTTTCAGGAACACTCCAAACATTTAAAACACTTTTTACACCCCCAGGCTGTCAGACAACCGGTCCTGTTACTTCTTGGTTTGGTTAGTTATTGAAGATAAACTCAAGAGGCAGCTATTGCTCAGAGAACCAAAGACTTCTCATTGAGCTGCATTGGAACGTCTTTTTAGTGTCTAAAACAAAAATATGTATACAATGTGACCTTTTTATTGAATTTAAATTGCCATATAACGATCTGACAAACAATACCAATAAAATAACACATGTTCAGTTCTTCATAATTTTAATATTGGTTCTAGTCAGTCCAGGATCAATCTTCAGTTAACTTAGAATCTTCAGAGTGTTTTTATCATCTGAAAATCAAAGAGATTCCAATTATTTTCACAGATGGACATTGTTCTTATTTTAGCAGCACTGTCACTTGTGGGTTCTTTGTATTTTTTGCACACAAAGTGACATGTCTGTACTGTGGTTTCCAGTAAAATAAATTTTCAGGTAAGTATATCTACCTTCTATATATACAAATATACAAGATATTCAAGTTTAGCTGTGTTGATAACTTATGACTTTGCCTTGACGTTACAAAAAACTTTTCAAATAATTTTTTGAAACTATTAAAATTTAAAAAAATCACTCTCTATATATATCGTATATATAAATATATCAAACAAAATACTTTTGAAAATGTTAAATGGTTTTTAAAAAGCTAATCTTAAATATTAAATTGAGGTTTATGTTTGGAGACTTAGATAATATTTAGTCACAGTTTTGAAAATTATAGCTCTACACATTTTCCACTAAAGGAAAAAAACAAGTTCTCTGTTCCTCTTGTCTATATTTGTATCCCTCTTTTTATGAGTACATAATTTAAGGTGAGTATGTATACTTCTCAACATTGGGAGAGCACTGTTTAAGTATTAGGGAGAAGGTAATGTAGTTACCTAAAATATTTATCGATTGCCTCCACTCACTGATCAAAACACAGGCTACAGCAATTGACATTTTACAAAATACTCAAATTCTGTATTCTGTTCATCTTGAGAACCCTATTTAAAGAATAAACCTCACTGTTAATGTTAGCCACGTTCATGGCTACATGGAAGAAAGACTATGCGGATGATACTCAATCCAATCATTAAACACTCCAGGCGGTGCGTTGTGGCCCCGGGCGGAACGGTATAACTGCCTGGGCCGCACGTTAAGGGGCCCAACAGTTGGCTCATGCTGTTAGGGCCACCCGATGGCTGTGAATTTCCGGGGGGGGGAAGGGGGGGGGCGGTTAGCGCTGCGGCGCTTTGACAGCGGGACCGCGGGACCGGGCCCCCTTTGATGAGGTCAGAGGCTGGGAGGAAGTGACAGCCCCAGTCACTTCCTCCCAGCAACTACCAGGAGCCACGCAGGAGGAAGGAGAGTAGGGAATCAAAGTGGGAACTCTGATTTCCATCAGGCTGAGCCACCACTGGACCCCAGGGAAGTCACTCTCCTGCATCTAAAAGGTAAGGAGGATGACTAAAATATTTTCTATATGTGTGTGTATGTTTGTATGTATGTGTGTCTGCATGTAGGTGTATGTGTATGTATGTGTGTGTATGTATGCATGGGTCAAGTCCTGGGGAAAAAAGTGTGAGAACTCACCCAAGACCAACGTCAGTTTACAAAGACAAGTATATGGAGATAGCCTCTCCGGAGTACGTCCAAGTTATCCGTGCTCATTTATTAATGCCGTCAGTGTAGATGGTCCTCTTTGTGGAGTCAGAATGATTTGGGGTTAAAACTCAGGTAAGCCTGACAAATTTAACCCAGTTTAGACAGAGCAATTTGTTGTTTGGCTTACTGCCAGAAAGCACTGTTTAGTAGATTGCTCCCAGACTGCCAGGTTTTCACCGTGCAAGAATTGGGTCCCTACCTGATTTTATTTATCATTTGTGTATACATGTATTTTCCCTTTTTTCTTTTTGTTTTAAGTATTCTATTTTTATCATGCATATATTTAATAAAAGTTACATTTTAACTACTACAAGTCCCAAAGGACAGCTTATTTCACTTTTATTCATAAGGGCACTTTAATATTACTTGTCAGTATCTACTCTGTCCCTTTAGAGGTGCCCACTCCCACATACTGTGCTTCAAGTTTAGACACATACAATCACACACACACTTACTGACAGACACACACTTACTGACACACACACACAAACACTGAAACACACATACTTACAGACACACACACTTACTAACAGACAGACCCACACACTGGAAGTCACACTGACAGACACACACACTTATTGATAGACACCCTTATTGACACACATATACACACTTACACAGTCTTGCACACACTCACAAATTCATTGTATTGCTTGTTTCTCCTACCTTTAGGAGACCTCTGAGTCCTCTCCCTGGGGTCCAGTGTCGACAAATCTCTCTCCTACCTCACACTGTTTAGTGATGCAGGGCCAGAATTACGTCATATTCCGGCTCCCAGCATCACCATAGAGGGAGAACGAGGGAGCAGGAAGATCATCAGCTCAGACAGCGCTCCCTCGCCGCCGCCTAACTCTGTCCTCACCCCAGCCCAGTCCAGTATATTGCTGCAGAGTAGGCACCTGCCTCTGGGACAAGAAGGTGCCTACTCTACATTGCTAAATAAGTGCCGTTCTGGGGAGCACTTAGGTGGCCAGATGGCAACCTGCTGGGCTCCCTGTGACAGACCATCGGCAGCCCCACCTCCTGCAGGACTACTAAGAAAAAGTGCAGGAATGCTGCTCGAACTCTGTATGTATGTGTGTTTGTATGTACGTGTGTGTGTGTTTGTATGTGTCTGTATGTATGTGTCTGTCTGTATATATACGTGTGTGCATGTATGTATGTGTGTGTGTGGCTATGTGTGTGTCTGCATGTGTGTTGGGGCAACGTATGGGAGGGATAAGGTAGACGTATGCGGAGGTGGCGGGGGGTAGACGTATGGCGGGGCCTCAAGGCAATTTTTGCACTTGGGCCCCGTGGCCTAGTTAAGCCTCTGGGTGTATGTAAATGTGGGGATGTATTTGTGTAGTGTGCGTTGAATCGAATGGTCATGTACTCTCCCTCTGATCCATATGGAAGGATATACACAGGATTTTGGAAGTGTTCAGGCTCTTACAAAAATACCATCTTTGCTTTTGCTTTCCTTACCAACAATCCTTTGTTTGCATATGTGAAAAAAGAAATAGCGACAGAATTAGTAATAGTACGTATTGCTAGAAACGTGACAATTAAAATTGAATTCAAACATATTTTTATTGTCAACCTTTTATGATTGTAAACGTTACACTATAGGGACATTCCATCCTAGTGTACCCACATTAATTGCACGTCTATTATAATGGTATAACAACTGTATGTAATTAAAGAACAACTGTCATCAGAATGTCATTTCTCGTGTTTTAAAAGGCTATTGCATTGAACTAAACTTAAAGGGACACTCCAGACCCCTAGAGCACTTTAGCTTGCTGAAATACTTTATGTGTAAAGAGTGTGTCCTCTTTTTTCCTTTTACTAAAAATACAGGTTTCAATAGAAATTGGCACTTTTACAAATTAACCTTGTTAAACCCTTCTAACTGTCAATCAACTGGCCCTGTTGCTTTGTTTGTTGTTTAACAGTGAAGATAAATTCAAGAGGCAGATAATTGCCCATATTATCTTCCGTGCAAAGACGTCTCATGAAGTCTGTGATTGGACAGCCACAACAAGTCTGGACCGGGGAAAAAGGAGACAGCTTGCAAAGACTGCAGACAAGAGATCTGCAGCTTTTGCAAGCTTTTTTTAGATAAACCTCAATTTAAAAAAGCATAATTAAATGCATACATGTTTTCATTAGGGGTATATCTACTAAGCAGTGATTTAAAAAAAAAAAAATTTATTTGGACCAGTTGAGTGTCCCTTTAATGATATATTTTTTAACAATGTATGCTGATTGTTCTGAGAAAATTTAACTTTTTTTTCTGGCTGAGCAAGTACAAACTCCTGGAACTCGTTGCGTTAGTCCATGCGAACAGTAAGAGATGTATTGGGAATCGCCGTAAGGTCCCTTTGGGTTAAATTCAGAGAAAACAAGTTCTCATGATCGCAACGCCTCTCTTCCTCACATGACCCGGGTTTCCCCAAAATTAACCAGAAGTGAACTTAAGATGATTCCTGATATGTTACTTCGGGTTCGCATGGACTAACACGGCGAGTGCCAACACTTTGCCCTTCCTCTTGGGGGATTGGATAATTAGATGAAGGACACGCTTGCATATAATGAAGAGGGTTTTAAAAGCAAGAACTGCAGATCCACATGAAGAAGCTTACTGGTGAAATGCGTCTTGGATAAGGAAGCTTTTATATTGATTGATTTTAGACTTTATTTTAAAGGGACACTTAGTAACCATAACATCTACAACTGATTGCATTGGTTCTGGTGAGTATAATAAGTCCCTTCAGCAATTTACAGTAAACACTGTAACACTTTCAGAAGGGTTTCAGAAGCGAATTACATTAAAGCCAGTGCCATAAAGAAACATTGTAGCATTAGAAATACATATCTGTATTACTAACACTACACTATTCATGAAGCGCCAATATCAAAAAGCAATAATCAATTACCCTAAGGTTTTTAAAGATATTGGTGGGCACCAAAACGCTATTCGGGATGAGTGAACTGAGTATTTGAGAAAGGGAAAGACACTGAAGTAATCATTCAGCTTAAGGAAACAGCTTAATCATCTAGATATTAGCTTAAGTATACATCGCCATAAGAGAAGTTTGCTGCACTCGACTGAGAGAACTTCTGGCAGTCAGGCTTGAAGGGGACCCTATCTTTCTGGTTATCAGCAGAACCAGCAATACACGTCCGTATTACAGGTGGGTAGTACTCAAAGCCAAATTTTCTCATCTTTTATACATTTTTTAACAGAGACTTACCAATGGGATAGATAGTCTGTACTTTTCCATCAAGTCTCCTTATCAGTGCAGCCCAGCAAAGACCTTGCAAAAGCGTTGGATGGGACCGGCAGCTGGCCCGGCTGTTCAGGCCCACCAACAATACCATGCCAGGTCTGTGCAGTTAATTATTTCTGATCTAAAAGCTAGCGATGTAACAATAATTATCTCGTGATGGTATGCATGAGTCATTCTGGTGCTGTGTTTTGTGGTTATTAACATTTTCAGTGCTGTGTATTAGTAGCTGTGGTATACAGGCCTGCATCTAGTGATACTGCCTGTGTGTACTTATATGCTTACCAGCGCCATCTTAACTATCTATAAGAGTTTAATGTGCTCAGTAATGATCAATCATTCTAAATTAATATGGAATAATATCACAGTGCCCCTTATCATTTCGCCCCCTTGCTATCTGTACAAATAAAAAAAAGAACGCATTTAAGGTTAATTACGTTTATCTGATTTGTATTGAATTTAAATAAATATTGCAAAACTGAGGCTAAAACAGATCATCTTGAAAAATTCAAAACCATTTTGAATTTTTCAATTTAGATTCTTATGTTATACAATAAAAAAGCTGGAATCTTCCCATCCCATCATGACAACTGAACAGGCACAACATTTGAATTTTCCTCTCCAATGATAATCTTAGAAGGACATGTCATGAAGTGGTTAAAGAAATGAAAAGGTAACATTAGCAGAGATATATATATATATATTATTTTATTTTTTTTTCAGGGCCAGTGCAAGGATTTATGCCGCCTTAGGCAAAGATCCATTTTGCTGTCCCTCATGAAAGCAAATACAATCTCACAGAGGTTTATTCACTAAACTCTGAATTGCAGGGAGTTGAAAAACAACTTGCAAAGTTTAAGCAAAAACTGCTGAATTGCAACTGTAGCCTAATTGGAGAATTCTTATAGACCAGCTATTTTGGCCTACATTTTGCCATATGGTTTCCATAAATAACATACTGCCTAACACCTACATCCATAAACAACATACTGCCTAATATCTACATTCATACACACATACTGCCTAATATCTGCATTCATACACACATACTGCCTAATATCTGCATTCATACACACATACTGTCTAATATCTACATTCATACACACATATTGCCTAATATCTACATTCATACACACATACTGCCTAATACCTACATCCACACACACATACTGCCTAATACCTACATCCACACACACATACTGCCTAATACCTACATCCACACACACATACTGCCTAATACCCACACATATTGCCTGGTATCTACATTCACACACACATACTGCCTAATACCCACACATACACACATACTGCCTAATACATGCATCCATACACACATACTGCCTAATACCTACATCCACACACACATACTGCCTAATACCTACATCAACACACACATACTGCCTAATACCTACATTCATACACACATACTGCCTAATACCTACACATACACACATATTGCCTAATACATACATCCATACACACATACTGCCTAATACATACATTTTACATTGAATACATAATTTATCGCTGTAATAAATTATGTATTTAATGCAAAATATAATTTATAACAATAGTGGGATTTAATTTATCTTACAGTGAACTTGTCTGACAGGTTCACTTTAAGCAAGCTTTATTAAAAATATAATATAACTGTATTAATATATATTTTAAATATAATTTAATATATAATAATCGATTTGCATGGTCATTCACACTCACTGACACACATACTCTCACTGACATACATATACAATGTAACACACACATACTCTCACTGACAGACACACATAAATACTCACTCACTGACAGACACACACTGACAGTCAGACACATACTAAGTCACTGACAGACATACACTCACTCACTGACATACACTCGCACTCACTCACTGACAGACACACTCACTCACTGACAGACAGACACACACTCACACAATTAATTTTTTTGAGGGCCACCCAGCCTCCCTACCTACAGTTGTGTGTCTGTCACATACGGACAGACACATACTAAGTCACTGACAGACACACATACACACACTGACAGACATACTCACTCACTGACAGACACACACTGACAGTCAGACACATACTAAGTCACTGACAGACATACACTCACTCACTGACAGACAGACACACATTCACTCACTGAAAGACAGACACACACTCACACAATTAATTTTTTTGAGGGCCACCCAGCCTCCCTACCTTTGGGAGAGCTGGTCTGGGTCCTCTCCTATCCCCGGGGTCCCGTGTGGGGTAACTCCGCACTCCGCTAGGGCGCTGTTTAGAATGCAGGGACTGGAAATTCATCATATTCCGCCTCCCTGCATCACAGCTGCCAACTCTTGCCTGCTTCACCCGCTCCCTCCTCTCCTCTGGAATTTGTCGGCAGAGCAGGCACCTGCCATCAATGTAAGCAGGTGCCTGCTCTGCCATACCAATTAAAGCACTGCTTGGGGGCCACATGGCTGCCTCCTGGCTCCCCTGTGACAGGGCTCCTCTCGGTGCCCCCACCTTTGGGCTCCTGTAGGATCAACCCGGTGCTGGGGCAGCGGGAGGGAGCTCAAGTGCCGCTCGCCCAGTGCTCTGGCCCAAGACAGGGGCAGCCCACCAGGATATATCTCGTGGGGCGCCGGTGCCCTAGGTGAATGCCTAATTCTCCCAACAGTTGCACCAGCCCTACATCTATATATCACTTTTTTTCAGAAGTGGAAGATTATATAAGGTATTAGTTTTCTTAGTTTACATGAAAAGTGTACCTTTTTTCCTCTTCATCAACTTCATCAAGGTCATTGTCATCAGGTACATGGGTAATCTGCGTTGGGGGTCTGTAATATTAATTATAAATATGTATAGAATGCCTAGGTCTTGCATTGCATTGCACAAACATCTAAAAGTAGAAATAAAGGAATGAGCTGGACATTCACTAAAGCTCAAACGGCCTTTACTGAATGGGCAAATCCATTAGGTGCTGTATGGAGCAATTTAGACTATAACATCGAGACATTCAAACTATTTAACAACATCCAAATTTTTAAAAACAGGTTCTGAATGAGCCCACTTTAGTAATAAGTCAAACCATTAGCCAGGTACCCTGTAGTGGTCCTGGTGCTTGGAGTGTTTACTTTAAATATGATTTGATTAGTGATCACTGTAGTAAGAAATAAGAACTCACCTGTCTTCACTCTCTGTCCTAAGAACAAACAAAAAAAAGATTATTATCATGCCGAGAAGGATCTTATGGGGCCGTAGGTAGGTTACCAATATACTCCCACCCTCCCGCCTTCGTTCTTCACATGGAGATGGCTTTTGGGGCCAGGTGAATACATGATTCCGGGGCCTCTGTCTAACCCCTGGGCTCTAGATGGTTGCTCAGTGTAGCCTTATAGTTAATCCTACTGTGTTACTGAATCTAAACATTACCATGGAATATAGGATATCTGCTGCTACAGGTTTTTTTTAATCTCTCTATAGATAGATAACTATGATCTATTTTTATATTGCACTTTCCCACTTGTCTTCCTCAGGAGACTAAAACCACTTTGCACACTGCCTTTCTATGGAATCAACAATGTCATTAACCCCTTTACTACAGTTGTTTCATTTTGCCTTCTTGTGACTGTGAATTACATGATTTTCCTATTACATGATGTAAAGTCATGATTTTATTAAAGACACAGAGGCTCATATTGCATATCCTTTGATTTACTGTCCACCAATAGCAGCAAAGAATACAAAACAGAAGTAAAAAATAAAGAATCCATAATAACATAGGCCACTTCCAGCCATGTCCCAGTAGGCACCACCCTCAGATCTCCCTCTTTCTTGAAGATGCGACACACCACAACAGAAAAAGTCAGCAAAACAGGAAACCAGCAGACATAATTCTTCAGAAAACGAAACGTAGAAGGTCTTCATTGAGAATACAGGACCATTTAATCCACAACAGGAAACCAATTCGGAACATCCAAGGAACAGCTCCAACAAGATAATGCTCCCCCAAGGTAGATGAAAGAGACATCAACATGACCAGATTATGCTGTGAAAACATAAAGAACAGGAGCCCAAGGGTTAGATCGGTACCATAGACCAACATCAATGCCAGAAGCATTGTAGGCATTAATCTATTAATCCATAACGAGCAGCAGCCCATCCCAAAACTATAAACAGGTATAATCAAAACCGAACCTCATAAATACAATGCCCCACCATACCAATAAATCCAATCGCCTATAACAAACAATACAGGTGTGAAAAATAAAAAACAAAAACTGAGAAATTGCTTCATAACGTGTGGGACAATACTTGCCTATGTGTCTTTAATAAAATCATGACTTTACGTCATGTAATAGGAGGCTCATATTGCAAGTATAAAGCTAATCAACCACCGCAGAAAACACATGAATAATAGGGCGAAAATGAAATTCACAAAACATCGATCCTGCGACCAATCGGCCATCCTCACAAGGTCCTTCAGATGTGCGCCCATTGCCATCCTCGATGAAGCAGAGGCTCCCCTAACAGAATGCGCTCCAAAAACAGCAACGTCGATACCAGCTTGATCCAAAATCCACTTCAACCATCGGGACAACGTAGCGCTCTCAACTGGGGCAAAAGGGGAACGAAAAGACAAGAAAAGTTGAGGTGTAGACGCGGAACGATGCGGCCTGGTACGATCTTCATATTTGTGTGAATACCCTACTGGGCATAAAGCCAGCATCGAAGGGAAAGTTGGATACCGACTTAATAGAAGTCTTAGTATGTCTGGAAATATTAAAAAGTCACACCCTCTGGAATGTATGACCTGGCATCAAAATCCAAAGCATGTACATTCAACACCCTTTTGCAAGAAATGAGACAAAAGAGACAAATCAATTTAGCCGACAACTGGCGTAATGAGAGATCCTGGTTAGAAGGCCAGGCAGAGAGAAAAGACAGAACAACCGAGACATCCCAAATGGATGAATAATATGGCCCAGATGGGAAAGACAGAGACGCGCAGGAGTCAACATACTAAAGGATGTTCGCCCGCGGGGCAACCATCAAAACCCCAGTGCTGGCAGGGCTCACCGAACGATCAATCTGTACAAGTTTGGCAAGATATTGCCGAACTTGTACAGATTGATCGTTCGGTGAGCCCTGCCAGCGTCAAACAGATAGGTCAGGAATTCCAGAATCTCTGTCACAGGGACTGAAATGGGATCCACGTACCTAGCCAGGCACCAGCCAGCCTAAGCTCGCCAAGCTGACCCATATGATCATCTAGTTCTGAGAGCCCATACGTCCACCTACAACCGTTGAGTAGTCTCTGAAACCCCCTGGACTTCCCAGGATGCCCTGAAATCCGCCATGCCATGAGAAGGAGGGATCCGTCCACCAACAGAGGGTGACAACCACCTGACAGATCGTGAAGTAGGCCTGGGACAATCCACCGACATCTCCAGAAGTTGAGGGTAGCCTGACTGCATCCACCAAAAAGGAGCCAGAAGCACCATTTCGGTTTGTTGGCGTCAAACCTGAAGGAGTGGGCCTGGAATCATGGAGAAGGGGGAAACGCGTACAGGAGACCCCCTTGCCATTCTTGCAGGAAAACGTCCACTCCCTCTGCCGCTGGGTCTGGTCTCCAGATGTAAAACTGTGGGAGCTGGGCGTTGAGCTGTGAGGCGAAGAGGTCTATAACAAAAGGACCCCGGAGAGACAATACAGTTGAGAACACCTCCGCGTCATATTTCCAATCGCTGTTGTCTGAAAGATACCGTGAATTCCAATCCGCCTGGACATTGTGTAGTCCCGGTAGATATTCCACTTGGACCACCAAATTCCAAGCTTGACAGAACTCCCAAAAATTCTCTCGCCAATCTGGCCAAGACCACCGACTGGGTGCCGTCCATTGACATAACTCACAGCCGAGATGTTGTCCATGTGAAGGCGAATGCATGCCTGTGCCTGGTCCCTCGCGAAACTCCAGATTGCGAAATAACTGGACAGAAGTTCCAACACGTTGATGTGGAGCCGGGGTTCGGAGTCCGACCAACAACCTCCCGTTGACACACCTTCACAGTGTGCACCCCAGCAGTGGAGACTCGTGTCCGAGTCTATGGTGAACTCCGGTTGTGAACAAAAAAAATCACCCTACCGTTCCATGCAGACAGGTTCACGATCCACCACTGCAGTTCATCCCTAGTCTCGCCATACAGGGTAACCATATCCGCGTAAGACAATCCCTCTCGCAGATGAGCTATTTTCAACCTTTGGAGTGCCCTGTAATGCAGAGGGGCCGGGAACACCGCCTGGATAGACGAGGCCAGCAGGCCGATAAGCCGTGCCAAGTGATGCAGGGTGATCCTCAGACAGAGGAGTGCCCTGCGATGTTCCTTGCAAATCGACGGAAGGCTCAACAATTCCTCAAGGAAACCCAGAAATTCCATGCGCTTAGATGGGTTCAGGCAGTATTTTTCGCATATGGTGCATGAGGATGGAGCGCTCCTGAACGATGATCAGGATGTCGTCCAGGTAGACAATTAGGCAAACGCCTCGACTGCGGAGCCAGGCCATCACTCGCGAGAGGCAAAAAACCCACAAACGCGGCTAAACACTGTCACAGAACAGGTGCGTTCAGATTGCGAACTAAGCTCGTTCGCAGGTCGAATGCATCCAGTACGTCAAAACCCGCAAAAGAGTAAAAATAGCCAAACGTGCGGTTATAAGTCTGCGAACGTGAAATAGCATTTGCGAAATTGAACGCGGCCACGAAACAAGCGGATCAGGCATTAGTTCAAGCAAACGTCTGAACGCCAGCGCCACACTGGTTGAACGGAGCCAAACAGGGGGGCCAAAAAGGGTGCCAAGGCGGTCCGGGACTTCCAGGGAGCCCCAGAAACATAGGGAAAAACACAGGAGCACCAAAAGAAAACAGAGTACGACAAGACAAAGGCAGAAAAAACTCAGACAGCAGGTACCAAAACAAAAAAACCACAAATATAGATGAAAGAGAAATAGAAAAATGAGAAAGGATAGGAATACAACAAAAGACCTCCATACAGGTAAAAAGAGTGCCAAAAAACCCAGAGAACAGAGAAAATTAGGTACTTATCTGACTGTGGAGCTGCAAAGAAAGAGAGAGATCTGACGGTGGTACCTTCTATTATACTGGGAATTGGCTGGGTGTAGTCTATGTTATTATGTATGCATTATTTTTTCATTCTGTTTTGTATTCTTTGCTGCTATTGGTGGACAGTGAAGAAAGGGATATGCAATATGAGCCTCCGTGTCTTGTAACAAAATTATGCCAGGCCTTCATTCTTGCACTTCTCAGGAGCCTTTGCAGATCTCCAGGGCAACATCCACGGGCTAAAACAGTAAGGTATATGTGCAGGCTGTTGTAACAATGACTTTTGATTTGAAATTAAAATGCCTGGTTTAGGCAGGGAAGTGTATTTACTGTAGCAGTTAAGTGGGTAGATCAAAGTTACTATTACCAGATTCGACCATACTTATTTAAAAAAATGCTAGAAAGAAAGCTGACAGTCAATCCTACAATCCCAACGGTTTGAGCAGGTTCTACAGATGGAACCTTGCTGACTTTAAATCCGTTTTAAAAGAGTTATTCAAAAAACTATGAATTTTTGAGAAGTGATAATGCAATTGAAATTTTTAGACCAAAACGAGCCTAGCTAAAAAAAATATTAATTAAAATAATCTTTTTGATCTAAATTGTGCAATTACCATGTTAAATGACCACAAACACCGGCTTAGTTAACTTTATTTATATTTCCCCCTCTATTAAAATGTTATTTCTTGTCATTCCCTCTGCTCCTGTTCCCCTGTGCTAAGCATGTGTAGCTATTTTTGGTGATGTTCTATGGGAATCAGCTGTTATCTGACCTAAGATCACTTTCCCTTGCCTGGCTAATATGCATTCACAGATCAATAACTTTACCTATCATTGCTGATCGTGTAAATTGCAGACCTCGGCTTTCTGTGTGAACTTGCCTTCTCATCTCTCCTGAGCACACAGTACTCGTGGATGCTCAGATCTACTGTGGGCTCAGAAGAGATAAGAAAAACATCAATATAAAGGACTAAGGACAAACTAAGCAAAATTAAAGTAGTACAAACGTTTAATAAGAAGGGGTCGGAGGTGAGGTTTTTCGTTGTGATCTTATCTGCTTATTTACTAGCTTGGCTAGTTATTCAGTAACAGGGTTAGTTACTCAAGTGAGAATCCAAAGTAAATTTAAAATTTAAGGCCAAGGAAGATGAACTGGGAGCATAGCTGACTTTTTTCATTTTGGTAACTTTTATCTTACATTTGAAATTTACTTTGAATTCTCACTCTACTGAATAACCCTGTAATATGTGAATTATCTAGAATTCAAGATAAATTTTAAATGTTATGCTGAAATATCTGAATTGGAAAAAGACTCCAACTCGCCCTTGTTTACAATATAGCTATTTTTGCTTAAAATATGCAGTTCGCTTAAACTTCACTTTGAATTCTTGACAATTCACACGTTAATCAATAGTAATAGCAGGTTCATGTGCCTTCAACTCTATTGCTTCTGGAAATGTAATGCCTAGTAAATAGAATACATTAAAGGGACACTGTAGGCACCCAGATCACTTCAGCTCATTGAAATGGTCTTGGTGTAGTGTCCCTATCGCCCTTAGTGCAGCAATGTTAAACAGTGCAGCACTCAGTCGGCATCCAGTGATTGTCTACCAGACAGCCACTGGAGACGCTTCCTGAATTCAAACGGGCCTTTGGTCCAATTTCTGCATGAGGCCATCTACCGTCAGATTTTTTTCCCCTCACAGAAAAGTATTAATTCAAGGCTTTCCGATGGGCAGGTCTAATGCAGGCGGCATTTCCCAAGCATTAGCTCCCACTTGTAGCAGGAAGGAGGAGGAGGTGAAGCCGCAACAGCGCCGAGGGACATTGGCGCTGGGAAAAGATAAGTAAATAAAGGGTTTTTAAGCTTTGTATTCCTTGCACATATAGTATCCCTTTAAATGGAGATCACACAAGCCAGTTTATTTATAACTATTGTTCAAATTAATTAGTAATAACGCTGATAAGGACTCTATTTAATTAATCACTAACCTCCTTTTGTTCTTATAAAAATAACATAGCAATAATTTGAATCAAGCAGTGCATAGGTATAGCACAAAAATTTAGGATAAAATAGCTCTTTGGGTATGTACTGATGTCCCCAGAAATGTTTAGATTCACAATAGCATTCCTTAGATTCCAATATTTCGTGGAATGCAATGTTCTAAACATATGGACATAATGCTACATACAGTTACAGCAAGCCTCAATATAATGCAATACATTGAAGGCTACTATTGCAGGCTACTAATCTTTATAGTGTGCCCGGAACCATGAACTCAAGTTGAACAAGCACGAATATCGTCATGCAAAAGAGCAGGGAGATGTACTGCCATTTACAGCTCCTCTACAGAGATGCTAAAGGACAGCATAGAGACCCATAGTCTAATGGAAAAAAAAACAAGAGCAAAAAGGTTTTTTGGGAGTTACATTTAATTTTATGCTGTTCTACAAAGTATACCAAAAGTTAATACAAGTATTTGCATAGCTGGGGTGGAAGGGGCTATAGGATGTCATTAACCTGTGTGACATATACAAATAACGTCTAAAATGTTAAAGATTCTGAATTTGTATCAACATAAAACATTATTGGTTTTGAGAAAAATAAAATCAAATAAACAGTATTTCAATTAAACATTTACCAGTTGTTGCATTCTTGCGGACCTGAAAGGAGAGAACATGTATTCGTATGAAATTAGGCAAATACATTTCATAGATTTAATTCATTTAAAGTTCCTGTACTTTTCCATATATTTTAAATTCTGTTTTTAGGCACATAGATTCACAATGAGTTGTCGTGTCTGTATATGTATGTTGTGAATTTTCTTGTCCTGGCATTTAATGTGCCCAGTATTATAATAAAATAAAAGAAGGATTTTTTTTTTTAAAGAAACAAAATGCATCATAATTATATTAGGTAGCTTTTTTCCCACTGCTTTTTAATCTAGACGAGTGTGTGCATTTTTGTGGATGGCATATTTATTCAAATACTTGTACTTCCACCACTTCCTCCCGTTCTGTCATGAAAGCAGTGCAGTGTAAGAACACACAATGTTCTAAATTCTGCTGAACATAATTATTTGTGTGCCTACATTCACCTTTATTTAAATAGTTTTTGAAATAAAAGGGAATCATGACAGAATATTTTCATAAGGGTCCTTAATGGGTTGAATTTGGGTTCGTAGCCCTGCCAATGCGTTTTGAGTTAGAGTTATTAAGGACTTGGGGGTCATTACGGTGCCTAGAGCCATCATCTCCAGCTGGCATGAATTTTCTCCTACAAATGTGAAGGGAGATGCATCTACAGTAAGTAGGCCTATCAGTCTCCATTGTTACTTTGTTAAAATCCTGTGCTTTTCAGATATTTAAACATTTGGTTAAAACCAGATCTTACCTGTGTCTACAGATGGTCCACAGCCCATGTCTTCACTGTGTAAAAGGAACTGCCAGTATGGTGAATTCTTTCTTCCAAACTTATTTCCTTAATGGTTTTGTTCATGGATTAATTTATTAGCCGCTATTGAAAATCCTAAATCTTTTGCAGAGGTAATCTTCTAAGATTATAACGTAACCCTTTTCAGTGTTTGCCTTGAACAGATATAAAATCCTGGCTTGTTTGACCACAGGGACATGTTTAAATATCGAAACATAACATTATCAGGGTTATTTACCAAACTCTAAATTACAGCAAATTAGATTCACTTGCTAAAATTAAGATGAAAATAGTTAAATTGTGTCTATAGCTAAATTGGAGAGTTTCTCCAAATTGGCTAATGCAGATTTAATTTAAGACGGGAGGGGAGGTAAGCATTTTGCATTACTCTGATTAAAATGCACAGAAAAAAAAACAAAACAAAAAAAAACGTGATAACTATACAACATATTTAAATAGCTCAAACTATAGTCTGTATCAGGGGTGGCCAAACCTCATGCCTGAAATATTTAAGACACACATTTTTTTTTTTTTGTCAATCTTTATTTTATTGAGACATAGTTACTATGCCTCAATAAAATAAATATTGACAAAAATAAATAAATAAAATTTATAAGTTCTTATTTATTTTGTTCTCTTGATTTAATTTTTTTCTATAATAGTGGAAAACAATACAGAAAAAATGAGCCATATTTTAAAAATAGTGCTGGACCATCAACATTTCATAATTGGTTGGTTGTTCTGTCTTGTCCTGTAAATTATTGTGAATTGTCTGTGCATTCTTGATTGTAATCCTAAGCACTACAAAGAAAATATTTAAAAAAATACATATGTCACTAATGCAGTAGTAGTAGTTTAATTACTGAGGTATATTCCTGCATAAGCAGCCGCCGGGCCCCCTCCTGGTGTCAGGTCCTCGGTCACTGACCGAGGACCTGACACAGTCTGCCATAAGGCGGTTTAGGCGGCCGCGAGGCCCCAGCCAGCGCGAGGCCTTAGGCGGCCGCCTAAACCACCTAATTAGAAAGCCGTCTCTGTTTGCGGTTGTTTGCGGTGCGTTAAATGGGGAGTTTGGTCTGTCACTGTGAAGCGGGCGTAACCCTTACACTACCTGATCGATACAACATCATACCTGATGTTTTAAAGCACGTTATTCCAAACAATTTAGGAATGTTAGGTGATTTATGCCATTTATGGATTAAAACCAGACTCTGCATCAACTGTAATTTTCCATCTGAGTTTTGCCATGGATTCCCCTCCGGCATGCCAGAGTCCAGGTGTTAGTCCCCTTGAAACAACTTTTCCATCACTATTATGGCCAGAAAGAGTCCCTGTGGGTTTTAAAATCCGCCTGCCTATTGACGTCTATGGCGGTTCGCCGACATTTGCGGAAGTTCGCGTTCGGGAACCGAAAATTTTATGTTCGCGACATCAATATAGAAGAATAATGGGAGGAAGTACTGTTATGCAAAAAGGGTAATACGTACATGGAATGGTCTACAAGTGCAATTACTGGTCATTTTAGTTAGCTGTTGGTTTATGTACAGTATTCGATTGTGACAGTTCAATACGTCTGTTCACCTCTATAATCTATACAATCTACTAAAGTCCATTTGCTTTAGATAGAATAACCAAATATGGGCTTGCAGTGCCTTTTAGTGGTGATTTATCAAATTACAATTGCAGGTACACAAATAATAAAAATATGTTTGCATATCTGCTTAGCAGAAGCTGAGAGAGGGGTGTGGGTGTTTACTGCGGACTACCATCTTAAAAAGGACCATAAATGCCACCACATCACGAGAAAGCATACTGGGCTCATTTTTGTGCTTATTGGTAAATAGCAGCTGTTAAGCATCATTAATTACAACAAGTGGCTAATCATTGCAGCTGAAAACATACGAACAGGATTCAGCGGTTCAATCCTGTTTTTAAAAATCCATACTTTACTCAAGTCACACATTTTCTTTTCATTGCTATAGCAACTATACCAGAATCCAGTAAGCTGCACTAAGTTCAGCACACTTTACCTGCAGTTGTATTAGCAAGTTGCAAGAGTTTATTCACTAAACAGTGAAATCTACTATATTGAAAATCAAACTGCAAATTGTAGGCAAAAGCAATTAACAGCTTAATAGACTTTAATGCATAAATGTACGTAGATGTGGAATGTCTTTATTCCTCTAGGATGTATTAGGAGTTTTCAGATACTAACTTATCCTTTAAAACTTTACCATATCATGAAGATGGCTTCCAAAGATGAACTACTAAGGAGATGCCTGAGACAACAACATATAAAGTATGCAGAGAAGGAGGAAGGTCCATGGCAAGATAAACCTCTCCATGGGGTGTACCGCCAGCAGATAGTGGATGTGGCTCACATAACAAAATCCTAGCTATCTTTGCTACATGTGAGTATACAGAGTTAGAGGTTCTATTTCAACTGTCAAAAGTAAAGACAAATAAGTCGATGGGGCCTGATGGAATACACCCAAAGTTATTAAAATAACTTAGTGGTGTACTAGCAAAACCATTTACAGATTTATTTAACCAATCATTGTTAACAGGAGTAGTCCCAGAAGATTAGCAGATGTTGTACCCATTCACAAAAAAAGGTAGTAGGAAGGAGTCGGGCAACTATAGGCCCATAAGCCTTACTTCAGTAGTAGGGGAAACCATGTTAAAGGATAGGATTGTTGAAAATCTAAAATCACATGGATTTCAAGATCAGAGACAACATGGGTTTACTTCAGGGAGATCATGCCAAACTAATCTTATTGATTTCAGTAAGGCTTTTGACACTGTTGCACATAGAAGGCTTATCAAACTGCAATCTTTAAGTTTGGATTCCAATATTGTTGAATGGGTAAGGCAGTGGCTGAGTGACAGGCAACAGAGGGTTGTAGTCAATGCAGTATATTGGAAGCAAGATCTAGTTAGTAGGGTACCTCAGGGATCTGTACTTGGACCCATTCTCTTTAATATTTTTATTAGTGATATTGCAGAAGGTCTTGATGGTAAGGTATGTCTTTTTGCTGATGATACGAAGATTTGCAACAGGGTTGATGTTCCAGGAGGGATAAGCCAAATGGCAAATGATTTAGGGCAAATCCAGTTTTTTTTTGTTTAACCCCCCCTCCCGACTCCATTACATCTAATTGTCCCCCTAGTCACCTCCCAAAGGCCCTTGTTTTTCCATCTTTATTTTCTGCCCAGACCTACGTCCTGGGCACTGCCATCTTTGTGTGGGTAGATGAAGTCCCTGTGAGACACGTCATCTGCCCACACTAGAGAGCGCTGTGAAATTCCTGCGCATGCCTAGTTAAAGGACCACTATAGTGCCAGGAAAACATACTTGTTTTCCTGGCACCACCCTCAGGGTCCCCCTCCCGCCCGGCTCTGGAAGGGGGAAAGGGGTTAAAACTTACCCTTTTCCAGCGCTGGGTGGGGAGCTCTCCTCCTCCGATCCTCCTCTTCTCCTCCCCGTCGGCTGAATGCGCACGCGCGGCAAGAGCTGCGCGCGCATTGAGCCGGTCACATAGGAAAGCATTCATAATGCTTTCCTATGGACGCTAGCGATGCTCTCACTGTGAAAATCACAGTGAAAGAATTCATAATCTTTCTATGGGCGCTTTGCTCTCACTGTGAAAATCACGCGCATAGCGCCTCTAGCGCTGTCAATGAGACAGCCACTAGAGGAAATAGGGGAAGGCTTAACCCATTTTTTCATAAACATAGCAGTTTCTCTGAAACTGCTATGTTTATGAAAAAATGGGTTAACCCTAGAAGGACCTGACACCCAGACCACTTCATTAAGCTGAAGTGGTCTGGGTGCCTAGAGTGGTCCTTTAAACACCGGGGTATTCGAATGGGAATTTCGTCCATTCATTCATCAGAAAGATGAAGGAATGAGTAGAAATGTTAGATGAAGAAACAAACACAAATCGGTTTTCGTTTGTTTGTTCGTTTAGTTTATTACAAGCAGCTCTCTCCCCACCACTTCCTAAGCCTCTCCATGTCTTCCCTCACTTTATGGGGGTAATATGACCCCCATATTAGCATAAGGGAGATTGAAATCTCCTGAATGCCCCTACTCGCTATGCCTGTGGCTGCTCATTGTTGTAAAAATAACCCACCCCCCTCCAACAAGTGGTCCCATGGTGGGGCATCTATTAACTAGCGGGGTGGACAATGTCCCCCCCCCATGGCCCGCAAGTGGGGGCTCTTCAACTAAACAGGGGGCTATTCAACTAAAAGGGGGACCTATTGCCCCCCCCGCACCCTCTATGAGCGGCGGGTGGGGTCCCTAAATTACAATAGGGGGGGACAATAGTTCCCCCCCTATTGTAATTTAGGGCCCCCACCCACCGCACATTCATGGGTGGGGGGACAATAGGTCCCCTCTTCAATTTAAGAGCCCCCACTCTCACGGCATGGGTGGGGAATACTAGGGTTTTTTTTTTCGTTTTTTTAACAGAGCCGCCACTGGCGGCTCACTGTTTAGCAGACATGCTCCTACTCGCAATATAGCGAGTAGGGCCAGAATTTACGAATACGTAGTAATTTTACTTAGTATTAGTAAATATGGCTGAAAAAACAGTTTAGGTCTTTCTGCCTTTTGGTAGATAGCTCCCTAATACCATGGGAATTAGGGAGTTATCTACTTATTCATTCCTGTCATTCCATTGACTGGCCAAGTAACTTACATTTTATATGAATGTATGTTCCTTGATTGTTGTAAGTGTTGCAAATGCTTACAGCTGAATCCTGCCTATGTTTGTATACTTTTTATTTAAACTTGTATACAATGTAACATTCTTCTTCTTCCGCTGGGTAAGTATATTACTACTTGAGCAATACAATGCTTCGGAACTTCGGCAACTTTGGAAATTCTGTCATTTTGGAACTTCGGGACCTCAGCAATTCGGCTATTCGGAAGTACCCAAATCTCCGAATTGCCCGAAATTCATCCGAATTCATATTCGGACCGAAACGAATTGCACATGTCTATTAATAAATACAACAGCATTCCTATATTACAGTCCAAGCCTCTTCCGTATCTTGCTACATGCACTCTTGCTCTTTTTAAAGGCAGTGTAGAGGCCCTCTGCCGAGCAGGCTCTCCATCGCAGAGCTCTCCCATATACCAGTCCATATGCCAGAGAAAATGTATACTTACTGAGTAATCAGTGGCTGGGTTCCCACTCAACTTCACAGGTTTTACTTTCTCCAGTTCCTCCAAGGCTGAAGCCTCTGCTTCATCTCTGGTACAGTAGCAGAACAACCAAGGTTTTAGCGGAAACCCTGGAGTTCCACCTGTTAAGGGAGTCCCCTTACAAAACTGTTGTAGTATAGTGCCAATTCTGCAATATACAAAATAACACTATAGTCACCAGTACCACTGCAGCTTACTGTAGTTGTCCTGGTGTCAAAGGCCTGTCCCTGCAGGCTTTTATTATTATTATTATTATTATGGTATTTATATAGCACCGTCAAATTCCACAGCGCTTTACAATGGGTGGACGAACAGACATGTAGTTGTAACCAGACAAGTTGGACACACAGGAACAGAGGGGTTGAGGGCCCTGCTTTTAAATGTCATTGTTTACTAGAGGTGCTTCTTTTAAGCCTTTGCTGCACATTTTACTTTTCTTTTAAATTTTTTTTATGCCTCCGGACAAGATTTCACTGCTGGCTTTATACCTAATCCCTAATGTCTATATCTAACCTAGTTTTCTCTCTCTAACACCTATTACTCTAAACCTAACCTGAAATACTATTTCTCACTTAAAATTCAAATCTACTTCTACACATACATTTAAATATGATCCCTTACCTAAACTATCTCTACGCATATCATATGCCTCTATTCTCCTATATCATATTTTTCTATCTCCTCTATTTCATATTGTATCAATATATACTCCCGATCTCATATCTCTCAATTTCATCTACCCTGACAATTCCTCAATTTTTACTCCCTCCATATTTTTCCATTTCACCATCCCATCCCCTATCATTTTTGTAGTCCCACATTTGCCCTGGTGGTCTAGCGACAATGTGCTGTTAATGTGCCAACACAAATTAGCCAGAAGAGCCTTACTGACAAGATAATTTAGTGGATGAGCTGTAAAAATAGTTCAGTTTAATAATTCTTTTCATAGTTGAATATTTTGGTTGGAAAATTCCAGGTCAGTTCTTGAGAATTCCTGGTTAAGTGAATAACCCTGCAAATATTTTGTTTGTAAAGTGAAAAAACTATAGAAAAGTATGTAAAAAGGATGATACATATATAGTCTAATTAAAATACTTGGATGCAAGGACTCAATTTCTATAAAACTCCAGGGATAGATTCATAGTTCGGCTGGATAGAAAATAATTACAATTCTTGGTTGTGAAAAAAATATATATATGCAAAAGGACCATGAAGAGGTTTGAGAAATCTTTTAATTTATCAATAACATCCATATACAAATTATTAAAGGAAAAACAATCAGTCTGTGAAGATAACATTTCCAGAAATAACCATCCCTTTTTGCTGACATGAATATTAAAGGGACACTATAGTCACCTGAACAACTTTAGCTTAATGAAGCAGTTTTGGTGTATAGAACATGCCCCTGCAGCCTCACTGCTCAATCCTCTGCCATTTAGGAGTTAAATCCCTTTGTTTATGAATCCTAGTCACACCTCCCTGCATGTGACTTGCACAGCCTTCCATAAACACTTCCTGTAAAGAGTGCCTTATTTAGGCTTTCTTTATTGCAAGTTCTGTTTAATTAAGATTTTCTTATCCCTTGCTATGTTAATAGCTTGCTAGACCCTACAAGAGCCTCCTGTATGTGATTAAAGTTCAATTTAGAGATTGAGATACAGTTATTTAAGGTAAATTACATCTGTTTGAAAGCGAAACCAGTTTTTATTTTCATACAGGCTCTGTCAATCATAGCCAGGGGAGGTGTGGGTAGGGCTGCATAAACAGAAACAAAGTGATTTAACTCCTAAATGACAGTGAATTGAGCAGTGAAATTGCAGGGGAATGATCTATACACTAAAACTGCTTTATTTAGCTAAAGTAATTTAGGTCACTATAGTGTTCCTTTAAAGTAAGTTTGGTATTTCCATTCAACACAAAAAGTGTAAAATTAAGGGAAAACTCCAAGCACCATAAACACTACAGCACACTGCACTGCACCCTCTAATAATTTTCTAACCATTTGACTTCTTCCTGAGGTCTGCTGAGTACCACTCGTTTCTTTAATGAGAGCTGCATGGCGGTGCCATCAAATGATGCTCTCGGTCAATGAGCTGGGCGTAGCTCAGAAGAACTTACAGAAGGTTCTAGAATGAATTTCTGGCTGGAAACGAACCCCAGGTAAGAAGTTAATTTATTAGCAAACAGTTTGACTACTTTTATTGGTGTTGTGCAAGGGCATTCCTAGCAGCATAACCACTACAGTATGCTGTAGTAGTTATGGTGTTTGGAGGTTTCTTAGAAAAAAATAAAATAGAAACCTACATTTACATTTTTGCAGTTTTCACAATTAATTCTTTCAGCTGGGAGCAGTACTACGCATGCAGAGTGACCATTGCTGTGCCTGTTTAGGAGCAGATTATTTCCCCCTCCTCATTTTTGCAGCTTTAAATGTGTCCACCTTTAAGGAGCTCAAGCTCCAATCCATGGTGGCAAGGGGGTTTTAGAACTGCACTGCTGGGCTTAGTTCAGTGCAAAGATTTTTTGTAGGCAGAGAATGCGGCAAATGGCATCAAGCACACAACAGGTAAGTTGTCAAACTATTCTCAAAAAGATTGACTACTTCCCGTGGGAGGATGCCAAGGCAGTATTACAGTGGAGGATGCCAGGGCAGTATTACAGTGGAGGATGCCAAGGCAGTATTACAGTGGTACTCCACTTTGTTTTGTTTACAAAAATGGCTGAATACCATAGACAATGTTGCCACCAAAAGATATAGTGCGTTTTGGTGAGATTTATTATTATTATTTTTTTTAACCTTAGCTTTGCCTGAGTAATGACTGAGTAATGACTGTGTTCAATTGTGAGTTTAGACAATATACACTGGCTCAGGAAGGCCTACATACTGTTTTAGTAAGAGAGGCTTCTGTTTAAGCTCAGCCTCACAAGTATATTATCTCCAGAAATATGACCACAGCGGATTTTGTGTGTTTTATTTCACGTGGCATCACATTTTGGTTGCGTTTTAAGAACGTTGCATGCTTGTAACTGCAGAACTGGATAAGATAGTACTACAAGTATCGTATCTTGAGTAATACATACCAGTATTTTTCTCACAATTGGTTCGACAATAGAAACATGGCCACCATAGGTGGTGTACAGGTGTCACTCAAGTAATGAATCTATCCATCTAAAGGCACAGCAATGGGCCACACTGCACCCAGGGTTTTTGCAGTCACCTCAAGATCTGACTTTTGACAGGACTAATGCCTCAAGTGGATCAACTGGCACACCTTGACATAATATAAATATATATAATTCAGTACCTGCAAATTATTTTATAATATATATATATATATATCTCAATTAAGCCATTGCGTTTATGTGACACAATCAATCAGAGGACCTCGCTGCTTCTCGTCTTGCATATTTTGTCTCCCAGAATGAGCTCTACATAGACACCTAGTTGTTTAACACAATTTTAACAAGTAGATAAATTAAATAAATGACAAATAACCTCATTTTATATAAGAAGTATAAAGTTTGGCATGCTGTGCATCAGGAAGCAAAATTCTCAGGCTTATCCTTATTTGATTTCACAGTATGTTGTGCATATTTCAAACACTGCAGCTTAGTATAGCCAATACAACAGCTCCATATAGAATTCAGATACAAATCAATTGGTCAGTATTGTCTGCACATTTTAGAACAGTTCATCTTAAGTTCATTTTTTTTTACTTGGACGGCGTTGAAGAGCTGTTGCATGGCTAGACTTTTTTGCCAGTGATCTCAGAGGTTTTATAAAGAATTACAGTACTTGGTGTAGTACATTTGGAATTACTAAAAAAAAAAAAATTAAAAATTAAAAAAACTATTTTGCAAACATTCATTGCATACAACAATTTGCATTTGTTAAAGAGCTACTGAGTGACTTTTTTTTTTCTTTACATTTGTTTTTTAGGTGGGAATAGGTTACGCATATTACTGCTTATTATGCATCAATGTCATTTAGACCTGGTCCTTGATACAGTTTGCCAACATACAGGCAGTAATTACTAAAGTAAGAAGTGTCAGAAATTCTAAATGAATTTAATATTTTAAACCAGAAAAGCCAAATCGGAAAAATTTGCAAAGCCCAAGCTTTTCCCAGATCAGCTATTTTGGACTAAATTTGAAATTCACATTGAATTCCCAGTGGTTCACACTTTATTGAATAACCCTGTAGTTCTTTCAGCAGCCAACAGAAAATCACAATAACATCATAATGACACCAAAGGGGTAAAGTGTGAATAAAGGCTCTATACTCTACAGACACCCTATAGACACTTCACTTATATGACATACTGCAGTACGGCCAGCTTCCATCAGTACACATACTTCTACCATTTTTACAAAGTACCCTAATCTTTCCCACTGCAAACTCACTGTCCGCGTTCATGATCTTACGTGTAAAAATCCACTTGTCTACTCTGCACTTACCCAGCGTTATACATGGTATGTTGGTTCTGGTGCCGAATGGAATGTAGATAGATATATGGGGTAAAAATATGCCATTTTTCAAAATTGTAGCAATTTTGTACACATTAAAAATCAATAAGATATGGCGTTAAATTCCTGTGTTGTACATTTATCTAAGGTGACTTTTTCTAAATCTATTAACAACATTTTAAATGAACCCCATCCATCCAGATATTTTTTTCTGCAATGCTACAGTTGTCAAAGAGTTTTGTTTTTTTCTGGCACTTATTTTACATGTATGTGCAAATATCCCGTGATATTTTACATACTCCTGCAGTCGCTCCTATAGTTCTTTGCTTAATTTTCCAACAGAAAATTTATAACTGGCTAGAACTACAAGTTATTATCTAATATACCCCCTTCCCACTACTGACATTTAATATAACAGTTCTTTACGAATATTGTGTGTTTTCATCAACAGGAAGAACAGATATCTAATATTTAGTGTCGTGCACAAGATTGTGAGTCGGTAATCACAAGGTTTTGATTACAGCTGCCTATGGAGGCATACATGTCTGCGTCGTGAACAGACTCCTGTGAGTTGAGCAATATACTTTACCTTGAGTGAGTATTGGTTATTCGGCCATATATTTACCAAAGACCACTCGTGACCTTTATGATCAGGGTCCATGAAACTTTGCCAATTGGGCCTTTTTGTAGCTCAGTCAAACATTCTAGTGATCATTATGTCCACTAGGAACTAAATGGCATTCCTAAATGTTCTACAATTCCCTTGAGGATCTCAGAGTTTCCAAAGAACTGCATTGTACCCTCGGCTTCCTGAATATTAATCTTGCTTTTTGTGGTTTTCCCCGTCTTTCGACGTAGATGAGAAGTCCACTATTAGTTTAGCAGTTTTTCTGGGTCTCTCCATAACCACTGAGTGTCCACAGTTTTCTAGTATTTCCACCTGGCTTCCAGGTATCGAACTCGACAAAACATCAGCTCCGGAAACATCCAGCACCTGAATTAAAGTTAAAAACAAAGTATATTAACTGGTTCCTCTCTGACAGAATACAGTATCAGAAGGGTGAAGATCCTTACCTGATCCTGCTTGCCCCATATTATTTGGGTAGGAGCTTTGATTTTAGCCATTTGCTCATGTAGACTGTAACGTGAATTCTCCCCGACTATGTCTAAAAACACTGAAAGAGTAAAATGGATTAGAAACTACACTACATTGTATATTAATCAGAAAATGTGCCTATGGGATATTTTAGCATATTTAGCATTATGGGATATTTTAGATTTTAGCAGATAGTCGTTTTTAACCTTTTTTGACGCAAACCCCCATTATGCAAAGGTTGCTATACCTAAAAGACTAAAAATAATTATAAAAAAAGAGAACACGGTATTTCTCAAATGACTATATCTACTTTATGTAAGTTTTGTTAACAAGAAGTACACCGTTTTCAAAAAACGCACGTGGCACTAGAAAATACATAAAAATTATGAATAAACCAGCATAATTCAAAACAAACACTTTGTTGGTTCATAGAACAGTTTACGATGTATGTTAAAATGCATCCCTATTCTGTTTAATCAAAGTCAAATACTCTCATCTATTATGCATACCCATATTAAAATATTGATTTAAGCTGTGTTTGTGTTGTACATTGGAAACCCAATATTGTACTTCCTGGACTACATATATTATCCTATGTATTACTTACAGTTTATCTCATATATCTTAACTTACATTTTCTGTAAAATTCATTGTGAGGAATGCGTACGTCGACAAGGCCCTGCAAAACCTGTAGAAATACAGTTAAAGTACAACAATACAGTTTACCATAGAGAAGATAAAGATTATTTATCAATATAAAATACTGCATATTTGGTACAAAGAGGTATATAAGATGCAAAGTAAGGCATACATTTCTCTGAACACTTTGTTTCAAAGTTTTGTGTTGCTTTTGCAGTCAAAATAAAACAAACTTCAGTTATATCACGTACACTTATCCTACTTTCAATTCAGGATTACAAGTTAGTTGGTTGTTTACAAACACAAAGATAAAGCACCGCGCTTACAGCAGCAGTAGCTTAGTATCCAACAGCTTAAAATACATAGTAAAACCAAAGAGAACGTTACTTGCGCTCTGGCCTAAATCCCTATGTACATTTAAACAAAATGGAGGCTCTTTAGTTTTATTCCCATGGTCATTTGAATATAAGCTCACCTGCCACGTCAAGCCCCAAAAGGCGAGTTCTACACTAGCAATTAAATTTGCTGATATCAACTGATATTACAGTTGCTTTCTGTAATTGTTTTTGTTTGTTTTTTTTATCTTTATTTTTGCACAGTGAGACATGAGTTTGGCAGAATCAAGAGACAAAGACGTATAGAGAATTCAAGGTATACGAAAGCAGTGGTAAACATACACATATCACACTGTGGTTTTTATATAAAAGCGTTGTCACATTACCCTAAGGCGTGGAGGTGGGGGGTGGTATATGGGCAATAGACAGTCGGGCTGATCCAGGCATGTGTTTATTGCCTACGCTACATGTAGTAATGGAATGTTAAACCTAAGAAGCTATTGGAAGTAGAACTAATAAACAATTCTTTTTTTTTTAGATGGGCTACCCTGACTTATTCCAGCTAGGGTTCAGGTCGTGACTGTGGTATAAGAATCCGAAGTGGACAGTCTAGGCACAAACTCTGGAGTGTTTGCTGGGTTCCAGCCACGAGAACCCGTGGGCGCTGCAGCCTGTTTGGGTGGACCAAGCGAATCAAATGGAAGGCCCAGGTTTTGTGAGTCGACGCGGCTCCTTCAGGATTGTGTATTGTATACATTGTGTCCCCCTGGAAGACTATCAAGGGGCGCGAAAGGCTACAGCGGTAGCGGATGTTGTGCTTACGCATAATGGAGGTAAGTGATCAAAGAAACTGTCTGCTTTCTGTAATTTCTTTTAATCTCAATGAAGAAAGGAGCAGATTAGATGTAAAAATAAAATATATTTTTAACATTAGTGTTCCTTTAACAAATTTGTCAGGTACACTAAAATGAACAAGCATACCAAACATCTGCTGCCTACAGTAACATTTTACAGTCCTCTATTATTCCAAAAAGGGGTGACCTGAAGGATGCCTACATATTGCTCATTAACCCTTTAAAATCAAGTTTTGTTTCCTGAATTCAAAATTTGGGAAATCTATCTTGGGCGCAGCAATTCTGAAAAATCATATTTCTGTAATTCTCCCAGAACACTCTGCTGCACATGAAATCACATTTCTAGATTTCATTGTGTACTTCTGCAGGCAGCCTTAGCAATAAAGTACGGTTTTAAAATAAAAAAGAAGCTATTTAAACCAAAGCACCAAAGACCACCAACTAACCGTGGACTGTACAGTTTTGACCTCTTGAGTCAATAATAAATGGATCTATTTTTCATGTCCATAAATAGCAATTTATTTAATTTAATGAAATCACAACAATTCCTCTGTTGATCTCTGTTTAACAGGCCTGTTTAACGGATTTGTTTTCCTGGCACTGGAGAGTCCCTTCCCTTTAATTAAAGAAGTTAAGGTCTTGATTGTTTTGAAACATTAAAATATTGTATTAAAGAACCAGTATAGGCACCCAGACCACTTCAGCTTAATGAAGTGGTCTGGGGGCCAGGTCCATCTAGGGTTAACCCTGCCTGCTGTAAACATAGCAGTTTCAGAGAAACTGTTTTCGAGTTTGTTTTCCTGGCACTATAGTGGTCCTTTAACGACAAAGCAGGCTGTGAAACACAAACAAGATTTTTCACAAGTGGGAATTGTTGAGAATTAAAAGTACATATTACATTTTACGTCGGAATAGCTACATTGGAAACAGTCTCCAAATAAACAATGTCTTTATTTTGGCTATTTTGACCGAAATCAATAGCACTGCAAGTGATAACATTGTCACGCTAATATGAAAAAGCAAATGAATCCTACTCTAATCTATCCTAAATGGCTACCTGTGTCTTACCTGCCGTGGAATTTTAAATCGCACGTAGGAGCAGAGCTTCAGCATTTCCCCCATTTCTTCTGCCGTTGATGGAATGAGAGGGATTTTCTGTGTATCGCCTGATTCTTTCAGTTGTTTCAGGAATTTACTATCATTTGGATACTGAAGGCCTATAGATTAGAATAAGAAAGCAATATGAATACAATAGTGTTCTTGAACCACAGTAAGGTCTGTCTGTAAATCATTTTTCATTGACTTAGTTTAACCAGCCACTAGATGAGAGGAAAAACAAATAAAACACAAACAATGCCCATACCTCACTCAAAGTGAGCAAGAAAATGACATCATCCATTTAACCTATTCATAGCCAGTTTGTTCAATGAAAAGAGTTGAAGGATTACTCCAAGAATGCCAACAACTACAGACCACCATCGTGGTTATGATCCCAGGAGTTCTGTGGCCCCATGTCCTGCTAATGGGGCAAACCGTTTTGTAATAGTCTGCCCCCTTACCTGGTCCAACCCCGCACCTGGTCTACTTTAAAGGACCACTCTAGGCACCCAGACCACTTCAGCTTAATGAAGTGGTCTGGGTGCCTGGTCCAGCTAGGGTTAACCCATTTTTTCATAAACATAGCAGTTTGGTTTCAGAGAAACTGCTATGTTTATGAATGGGTTAAGCCTTCCCCTATTTCCTCTAGCGGCTGTCTCATTGACAGCCGCTAGAGGCACTTGCGTGCTTCTCACTGTGATTTTCATTTATGTGACCGGCTGAATGCGCGCGCTCTTGCTGCGAATGCGCATTCAGCCGACGGGGAGGATCGGAGGAGGAGAGCTCCCCGCCCAGCACTGGAAAAAAGTAAGTTTTAACCCCTTTCCCCCTTCCAGAGCCGGGCGGGAGGGGGTCCCGGAGGGTGGGGGCACCCTCAGGGCACTATAGTGCCAGGAAAACGAGTATGTTTTCCTGGCACTATAGTGGTCCTTTAAGGCTGGATGTGACAGGCATCCAGCTTCTGCAAAATATACACAGAATTGACATTAGCCAGCCTGGAACTTTTCTGGTTCTAGACTGGCCCATGACACCGTAGTGATGCTGCTGGAGGTGGAGTTACATCCAGCAGCAGAGGTGATGACAACTTCAAATTACTTTAGAGGCCATGGTGCTTTTAGTAACCCTATAATATATTCAGCACTAGCATATAACAGTGGATAACAACACTTACCAGCAGGGCATATAAGAGTCAGATAGCAGATATCAGCTGGATATTGAGCAGCATAAACACCAGCCACATTTCCACCCATCGAAGTGCCCACGAGATGGAATGGTTTCTTATTCATATTGATACTTTCTACAAACTGAGGTTTAAGAAAAATAAAAAAAGGAAAATGGTAATAATTATATAAATCTAGAAACATAAATATACATTTATTGTACATATGAACACTCCATTTCATTTATATCCTTAGTTCATGTTTTTTCATTATAATTCCTTTCCAGAGCTGAAGCGCTTGTTTTTTCCTGCCTCAGCTTCATACATGCTGTGGACTGACCGCAGACACCAAACACATTACAACACTTGGGAAGCCAATTAATATTCTAAGATACCAGGAACAAAAGCCCATCGCTTTGCATAGTCACAACAGAAACTACACAGGCACAACAGAAACTTGAAAACATTAAACTAAGCACAAAACCTCCAGGCACAAATACATGAAAAAATAACTGCATTATTTTCTCCATATTTTACAAATATTGTCCTTAATTGTATGGGAATTATGCTCAAACACAGACATTAGTTTTCATTTTGTTGCCATTACTGTTAAGCTGTATTGATAATAAAGTTTGTACAAATAACCATAAGCAGGGACGTTTATTTTATGTATCTTTTTTTGTTGAAGTTTTTATGAGATAATATGTCGGGCCCTGTGCTAAATACCGCAAGATAAGGGATACAATATACCAGGGTTCAAAGTTTCCACTCTGCAATGAAAAAATGTGTCCTCGCAGGTAGAAATTCACTTCTACTGAGTGTGCAATGTGCTCTCCAGGCTTGCAATGGGGAGTATCTTTTAAAGCCTGAGTAGTTGCATAAGACTTGACATTGCATGCCTTGCCATAGTGTGTCTAAAACATTTAAATCCTATAATATTCTTTAGAAGGGCGTTTTCTGGAATCGCCCCTCCTCTCTACACTCCTGCAATCCTTTGATTGGCCACCTTTGATGTCTCGGTGGTTGTTAGTCCCCTGGAGTCAGCACTCTTACTTATAAAGCTCAAGAGTTTTTAATATGCTTCTCCACCACTTTCCCTTCTTTCCAACCACCCTATTATCTACCCTACCCACCCACACGTAATTAGCTATTTTGTAGTAAATTGTATGTATTTGGCAAAAAAACAACTAAACTGAGGGAAGCTATAGGATCACTCATAAAGGGGTTAACCCATTCGCCCAAGCGATAATGATAAAGAAAAAAGAGAGAAACGAGTGACCTAATAATTAAAATATAACTTTTAATGAATTCGTTAAAAATAGTAAATGTATAAGGATAAATATCCAAATACTAAATGTAAAGAGTCATAATCAGAAATAGATATATAATGTGAAGAGTAATGTATCTAACTAATGGAAATTGCCCCCAAAAATATAGTAATAGGGGCAAATAACCAGTGAACAAATATATCAAATATACCATGTAATGACTCAAAGCTAAAAGTGGTAAATAATATAGTTGGGAGGTTCTGTTCAAAAGTTTTCAGAAATCCAATCCCAAAATAAATTAGCAAAACTAAGTTTTGCAATCACCGAGAACAAGAATAATATTGTTGCTGTAAAGGTGTTACAAAATGAATTATTATGTTATACACAGAGACAATTCATAAGTGAGAAATAATGTGACACTTTTTAGAATGGCTAATCGTGTTCCAATGAGCAAGCTGCCTCTGAGATATAATGTAACATTTAGAGCAACTGATATTGCTCAAATGTGTAAACTGCCTCTGTGGGAAGAGAACTTAGCCGTGATTGCAGTGGGAGCAAATAGAGGAGAGTTATGTCCTAATTGTGAAGTCTATCATGAGGAAGGTGCTCCTAAAAATCACTCGTCACCTAATGATAAAAAAAAACCAAACTCCCCCAAACTCATTGGAACACGATTAGCCGTTCTAAAAAGTGTCACATTATATCTCACTTATGAATTGTCTCTGTGTATAACATAATAATTCATTTTGTAACACCTTTACAGCAACAATATTATTCTTGTTCTCGGTGATTGCAAAACTTAGTTTTGCTAATTTATTTTGGGATTGGATTTCTGAAAACTTTTGAACAGAACCTCCCAACTATATTATTTACCACTTTTAGCTTTGAGTCATTACATGGTATATTTGATATATTTGTTCACTGGTTATTTGCCCCTATTACTATATTTTGGGGGGCAATTTCCATTAGTTAGATACATTACTCTTCACATTATATATCTATTTCTGATTATGACTCTTTACATTTAGTATTTGGATATTTATCCTTATACATTTACTATTTTTAACGAATTCATTAAAAGTTATATTTTAATTATTAGGTCACTCGTATGTATTTGGCATATTGCTAATTTATGAATATCTCACTTGTGAATTCTCATTTATCTATCTGTAGTTTCAAGTTTATCATACAACTTAGTTTCATTGAAGTTGTTATGGTGCTCAAACTGATCCTTTAACTTCTCACGTTCGTAAATAACCCTGAAAGTGCATGGTAGTGAAGAATTGATATCTCGTACCTATTGAGAGGCTTAGTTTATAGGCCATGATGTTGTATTTTAATCGTTTTAAAACAGCAATTAAAATACAACAACCATGTCCGATACAGAGGAAATCTGATTTTGTTTTAAATATATTAAGTTATTATTTTAGTAACAGAAAATTAAGAAAGAAGACAACATATATCTAAAAACTATGGAAGCACATAGCACTGGAAGAAAGAAAACACAGAAATGGTGTGTATATATATATATATATATATATATATATATATATATATATATATATATAACATTCAGTAACACCTCCATCAAGCCAGCCGCATATGTAAATGCCATTATAATCACAATTTTATATAAGCTTTTTGTTCTTCAGTCAGAGTGCAAAGATGAACCAGATGGGATGTAATCATTTTATAGAGAACATGAGATTTTAATCTCCAAAGATTTAGGATGCCCTGGCAACATTCAGAGTGTGAGATGTGTGTTAGCAGCTGCAGCAATCTATTGAAGTGCTTTTGGTATAAGCTCCTATGGTTTTACATGGATATAGTATATAATGCTTATCCCCGTGGGTGGCAACAAGTTGCAAGAAGCTACAGGGATCAAATGTTCTGTATCAAATAAAGTGACAAGATTACTAGAAACAATGTTAATACAATTAAAGGGAAACTCCTCTGGAAATTACACATTTATAAATATGCAACATTGTTTCGGTTTCTCCTTTACTATTTGTACTAACAGGACAGTTTTTTGGGGTTTTTTGTTTTTTTTAAAAAACAATGATCAAAAATGTTGTTGACCTAAAATTTAAACTGATTTTTTAATAACAGACAATCATATATGTTTGTTAAAGGGACACTACAGTCACCCAGACCACTTAATCTCATTGAAGTGGTATGGGTGCAGTCTCCTTGTCCCAGTTAGTCCTGCAATGTAAATGATTGCAGTTTTTGAGAAACTGCAATGATTACTTGCAGGACTAAGACTGCCTCTAGTGGCTGTCAGACAGAGGCACTTCGTGGATCCAAATTCACGCAAGGTCACCTAAATGACGCTGGATGGAGTTATGCTCTGCATGAGGACATCCAGCATCAGTGAAACCCTGATAGTAAAGCATTGAATAAATGCTTTCCTATGGGGAGGGCCTAAGGCGCTCGCGACGCTAGCCACACTTGCGCATTCGCCCCCTCCTCACACAGTCTAATGACATCAGAGGAGGGAGAGTGCCGACCCAGTGCCGAGGGAGGGGGGGGGACCAGAGGGCACTATAGTGTTAGTAATACAGATGTGTGTTCCTAACACTATAGAATCCCTTTAAGTATAGGGGGTAAGTACCATATAAAGATAATATTAAAATTCCAGGAAGGACATTTCCCCTTTAAGTATTACACAGCAATTATAATTTCCTGCATATAACTATTGACCTCTTAACTCCTGGCCACCAAAGCACCACAGCTCTTATCAGGAACCACTTTTCCAGAACCATAAGCAGTCTCTGTGCAACATATAAACGTTAGAACAGCTCATGAAATTATTCTAAAATATAAATGTTTATCCAAATAAAATCAAGCTGTTTCTTTTTAAACCAGTTTTACAAATACCTGGTGTATTCTTTTAACTTGTTCATTGGCCGTGTAGTCATCCAAAGCAGACCGAGTAGTTCCCTCATGACCAGGCATGTCCACGCACACCAGGTGAAGGTGCTTAGGTAGGAACTGCAAAAATCGGAAAATGTTTCAGCATTTCAACAAACAAAAATATCGACTTCAGGATTGTCATAGGCCTTTCAAGTAGAAAACCACATCATGATTTGTTTCCTTTAATATTCGGAAACCCTGTTCAGTGTTTCCCACAAAACTCTTTCCAAATAATGAATCCATCTGTCTTCTCTGACCTAATGAGTTCACGAATAGAACTTCTTCAATGATGGGAACTGGGTCACTACAACATATATATTGTCTTTCATTACAATATGAATTCTAGGTTCAGATATTAATTACTTTACCAACAGCAGTACGCCAGAATTTGGACCAATAAGGTGATTGGTCGAATTTCTGAAATCTGTTTTGACATGTAGCCAATCACAAACCAGATAATAAGTGCAGTGGCCAAGCATGTTAGTTCAGGCAGGTTAGAGGTATCAGTTCGCACTTGGGGACTACGGGGGCATCAGGAATGACACTAGGGGGCAAGGGGGTGCAGAAGCACACGCACAAAAAATGTATAATCCCTGATAGAGATATAGGCTCCAACACGCAATGCTGACTGGGTGCAAATTCTCTTGGTAAGTCTCTGGCATTAAAGACTATATGATGTGGTTTTTAAGATGTTACATGTATGATCCATAAAATAACAGAGCAATCACCACTAAAGGGCATCATATTACATATATTTCATTTACAATGAAGTTACATTTACAATGTTTACTGTTCATTTAACCCTTACCTTAACTACAGTCAGCCACATGTCTTTATGGGCAGAGAATCCATGTAACATTAATAAAGAAGGTTTGGGGCCTGGTCTCCCTCTGGTAATGTAACAAAATGTATAATTTCCATAGTTGACATATTTAACCTGCATACCCAGCGTCCGTCGCCAGTACCTGCGATAAAATATACCAGATACTTAAGGTGCAGCATAATTAGTGAGTGTGTGAGCATCATTTAACAAAAATCAAGGTTAACAAAATATAGCATCAATGTAATAATTACACTTATGTAATATATAGACCAGATTCCAGATAAGAACCGTTTTTTCTGGTCTAGGTTGTTTAATATAAAAACTTTTTTACAGATTTTTTTTTTCGTACACCCTTATGCACAGTTTATGCATTCTTCGATTCATTTATTGTGTCAGATTGTAAAACTTCCACTGTAGGCTGTTCCAGGTATCTACTACTTTTTCTGTCAAATTGCATTAGCCCACAAGTCTTCTGCTCTCCTGCTCCAAGTTATGTCCACTTCCTCTGATCAAGGCTTCTTTATTTTTAATGTATCAATTAATTCTGTTAGGTTACTGTAGCCTGCCTTATTTTATGCAGGATGCATCCTTGGCTGAAGTGCTTACAATTGAAATGTAATTCCTGATAAGTTTCTGCAAATTAGCCTTGTGTGATCTGTTCCTCATTATTGAGCCTCAGTGAAAGCACTTTGTTATATTCTAAATAGTTTCTTTTTACATAGCAGAAGGGATCAGTTTCCAAATATATAAAAGTATGTTTTATTAGTGTATAAGAACATGGGAAACATAACTGAGTGAGTAAGAGTTATTTTCCAGTCCTGCTCACACGTGCTTTGGAAGTTCATATGCTTCTGTAGTTTGGATACTGAAATCTTGCCCGACAAAACTGATTTACCAGCAACATTATGTCTAAACTGAAGCCACAGTCCCAAAACAGGAGCACGTCCATCTCTTCCGATACCCAGGTGTAGGCTGCTTATGAGGCCTTCACCAAATGTCCTAGTGGCACCTTGGTTATTGTAGACCATGTAAAAATAGAAGAATGCTCTCAAGCATGGCCAGTGAAGAGCACTTCAAGGTAATCCACAGAACAAACGAGGACTGGTCACAAATTATGTATACGGTCATTATAATATCACATGTGTACAAGTGTGGGGCTTCTATTCTCGACCTGGGGAGTCCAAATCTGCTGCAGCACATCCTGTCAACAGGCTTTACCAGATTGATAAGTGGGAGAAGTGAAGATGCTAGTGGCAGGTATGTAGACTGCCTGAACTTGTGGGTCTACGGAGTAGCCCAGATATGTCTCCTACTAGACACCGTTTTGATAATCAAACAGTTAAGCATCATACAAACTGCAGCTTCACATTTATACATCAATTATTTAATTAGAATTAAAAAAAAAAACACATTACCTGATACTATCCCATTATTTAATGCAGATTTAAATAGCAATTTGCTTTTAGTACCACTAAAACGGCCTTCAAAGTGTACGCTCACCAGCCAGGTCAACGCAAACCTCTAAGGTTAGACCGACCTAAGATCAAATCAGTTTCACATCCTAATCACCTAACTGACCTGTTAAACCAGAAGGGTAAGATACAATTTGAAGTAAAAGGAATGCAAAAAATCAAATGACTAAAAAACATAATTATCTAAGTGTTGCTTTATATAAATGATCACAGGAACAGTTAAAGGATCACTATAGTGTCCGGAAAACAAACTCATTTTCCTGACATTATATAACCCTTAGGTCCCTTCACCCCCCCCCTCAGGGCCCACCTCTCTTGGCACTGAAGGGGTTAAAGCCCCTTCAGCTACTTACTTTAATCCAGCGCCGGGCTCCCTCGGCGCTGGTGACCTCTCCTCCCATGTCGATGTCAGCTCCCGAGTGAAGCGGAATGCGCATGCGCATTAAAAACACCCATAGGAAAGCATTTCTCAATGCTTTCCTATGGACGTTCTCCACGCTGAATGCGATTTTCGCATCCAGCATCGCAGAAGCTCCTCTAACGGCTGTCAGGAAGACCGCCACTAGAGGCTGGATTAACCCTGCCATGTAAACATAGCAGTTTCTCTGAAACTGCTATGTTTACATCTGAAGGGTTAAAACCTATGGGACCTGGCACCCAGACCACTTCATTGAGCTGAAGTGGTCTGGGTGACTATAGTGTCCCTTTAAATAAACACTATAGTGTCAGGAATACAAATATACATTCCTGACACTATAGTGTTTAACTATTTAGGTGACTAGCTCCCCTTCGATTGAATGGGAAAGGTGAGTTTATGGCTGAAATCAGTCTTGATGATCTCCAATGCTTTCCTATAGGAAATGTCATGCTGCCACAATCAGCATTTCCTCATATGTCAAACATTTAGCACCTCCATGCCGAGTACACTGTCTGAGTGCCTGCCATTAGAGGTGTTCCTAGGCAGCAATGTAAACACTGTCTTTTATCTGAAAAGGCAGTGTTTACAGTGCTCAGCCTGCAGGGATAGGCAACAGACACCAGAACCACTACATGAAGCTTAAGTGGTTCCGGTGACTATAGCGTCTCTTTAATTTTTTAAAGCACTCAATAAAGTAAAAAAGTAATCATCACAGTGTACGTCATCTTCATATTTCTTTGTATTATTTAATGTACGAGTCACTAAATAAATGAGTAAATGTTAGGAGTAGCACAGTATATTTAATTTACTGAAGAAAACGAAACCTTTTGTGTTATTAAAAGGAACACGCCAAGTGGTTATGGTGTCAGAGGTGCCCTGGCATCCTCCCACAGTAAGTAGCCGCTAATGGTTTAAAAACGTACCTGAGTTGCACTGGGCACCAGTTACCTCCTACAGGAGAGTTAAAATGCCCCCCTCTGATTCCATATTTGCCTTTGGATCCATTCTACTAAAAATGGAGGGCTTCCTTTTGGCTATCCATGCATTGCTCAATAACTAAATCAATATTTTAAAAGCCTCTTTACTAATATTGACACAGAACGAAAGCCAACTATCACTGGCCACTACTTGCGAGTAATAGTATGTAACAGTATGTACTATTACTCACAATGAATAGCTGGTTCTCTCTGGTGCTATCACCCAGGCAAACCTTCTGGGCAATAAAGGCGGCCAAAGGAAGGAAACCAGAATGCGGAGTTGTTGGGCGCTATGTGTATGACTTCAGGGTTTAACCTTCTGAAAATGGTTTCACTCCTGAAGGTAAGATCGGAGGATCAGAGCCTGAAATTAGAATGTCCCTGATGAAATTGGAAAAGTTGAGGGCCATACTGATTCCACCTACCGAACAACATAATTCCATAGTGAAAATTGTTCCACTGTTATTATCAATCTATGTCGGGTTATCTCAAGACCTTACCAGACCTTACTCTGATGTATACCTGACTTGAAACTTACATGCCTGATATCTTTAATATCAAACGCAGACAATCAGAAAACTATTGCCCAACCTTTTAAATCAGTTTTGAATGTCTATAAATCAGCAGGCAAACTGTGACTGGGATTAGAATGCTGGGCGTCAAGGTCACTGAGCTCCCTTGCTTACTAATGCAATGTTAGTGAAAAATGCAATTCTATTCAGTTAATGAAAGGTTTGGTTTTCAAATTAACTGTCCTGTAATAGAGATAGGACCAATAAATAGACTACTATTGAAGTGAGGGCTGAATATTTTAACTGGAATGATCTTTAGAACAAAGATAAACGGGCTGAAAACAAATTTTTTTTTTTTCCTGATGCATTTTGTTTAAGTAATATGAATGCTGAATTTAAACGATTTTTTCTTTCTTCTTTTTTTTTTACATTCTTTATTTTTTTAGTGCACGGAATAACATACAGGCTTGTGAGTGCTGCCGCTGCGATGGTGCAAGCTTCTTGCCAGTTGGGGCCGGGATAACCCCACTTTCTTTCTTTTTTAACAAACGTCAATGTCTTACCAGTAATAGATGTTAATCAGAGCAGCCGGCCATACGAGAAAGGATGCAGTGAAGGCCAGAATTGGGATCAGAAGTGTACCACCTGCAATCAGGACCATATTCACAATATCTAGATCCATATTTGTTCAGTTTGGGTCTGTCTGTCAAGATAGAAGGATATTATTAGGGTAATGTTTGTCTATCAAATATTATTGTGCTACAAAGATTTGAAGCTGCAACAGAGTCTCCCTAGAAAAATAGATCCTTTTTTTCCGACTATAGGATGCAGTTTTGAAAAAGAAAAAAAACTAAACTGTCTGCATTCTCTTTTATGATTATATATATATATATACATATATATATATATAAAAAAATAAATCTTTCAACACTGAAGTTGCTGTTTAGTGGATAGGTGAGTGCGCTGGATCTTGTGTATTGTATTATTTGGCCCCCAGCAGCACACCCATTTATGCATGTTAAGGTGAGTGCAGTCAACCCCCTCTTGTTTTATATATATATATATATATATATATTTGGGAGTCTAGCCAACTCCTTGGTTTTGCACCCCTCCCTGTCACAGGTGCCTCATCCCAGGGCCCTATTTAGCCTTGTACTGCAGAGAGCCCCAGATGGAATTTCTTTCCCCAAGTAGGTTAATCTCATAAGAGCAGACATTAGGCTGTTAGTGTAGGACCTGCCAAAGATGGGGTACATTGACGTTGTGGCAGGCTTATGCAATGTATGATCATATAATGTAACTAAACCCCCATTATTTTTGCCTAGATTAGGTGTTTTTAAAAAAACAAATAAAATCTTTCAACATTGAAGTTGCTGTTTAGTGGATAGGTGAGTGTGCTGGATCTTGTGTATTGTATTATTTGGCCCCCAGCAGCACCCCCATTTATGCATGTTAAGGTGAGTGCAGCCAACCCCCTCTTGATATATATATATATATTATTTTTTTAAATGTTATTTATAAAACTGTGGGCAGTCCAGAAAGGGAGATCAAAGACCTCCCTCACTGGGCCATTACCACAGTCTGTGGTGGGGGAGATTATATTCTGCACATGTGCCATATACACATGGATACCTTGGAAGGTGCCAGCTAGAGTCACTCCCCACTGGATCAACAGGGGTCATCATGTTACCTCTTCCTCGCCCCCGGTAAGAAGCACAGAGGGAGGAATACAACAAAAAAACAAACATATAAAACTACTCCCCTCTTACCCCCTACCATACAGCCCTTATCACACCTCACAAATTCCCACACACGCACATACAGCCACTGTACAATGATATACTACATCCCCCTAAGTTTACCATAATGACTGTACTGGTTGTCTTTCTTTTAAGTTAAGATATATAGGTGCATTATATTTTGGTGAGTCTTATAACTGAAAAATATGATCACATGTGTATCTAGGTTACATGGCACTAGCGGTGAAAATGTATCTTGCCACTCAAGCCTCTGAATATGAGGTTTGTTTATTCAATGTGTGCGCACACAAAACAAAATTTGGATTTAGTGACTAACCCTGCAAATGACAAAACATGATAATGTTAGAAAGCTTTTTACAGTATTGAAAGTATTAAATAGCCTCCCAAAGAATATCCACTGGAAAAGAGGGATTAACATAGTCAAGGGTATTCACAACGTAAATTGTCAGAAATTTAAAAAAAAAAAGATTAAAAATTTATTTCAAATTTGAAGCCAACATAGATCAACTGAAAACATAAGTATTTTTTAAATTCAGCTATTTTTGTCTAATACACTTTGGATACCTGACTTTTCACATTTCAGTAAATAGCCTGTGTTTAAAGAAGTTAAGACTGAATCTGCAGCAAACAATGAAGTTGCTTACATTAAGGAGTCCAGACTGCAGAAGATACCGGCTAATACAAGGTATTAGTGTTTAGTGCTGACAGCAGACATTTTTCCTAAGCACGCAGTCTCTGCAATATTTGCTAAATCACTGTAAATGTAGGACCTTGCCGGCTCATTGTACGGTCAAAATGTTTTAAGAGATCACATAATCAAAGATGAGAAAATAAGATTTCCTGCAAGGAGACGTTACAACTAACTAAAAAGAAAAGAAAATTAAAGATCTAAGGCCGCAATACTAAAGTGAAAAAACAAAACAAAAAAAAGAAACAATTTTAGAGCACCCTTGGGTGAAAGGACACACTTTCTACATAGTCTGAGACCTAGTAAACTTACTGTAGACGGCTGCAATGCTATTAATAGATGCTCATCCAACACATTAAATAATGAGTATCGTTCCAGTGGGATAATTCTGCTCACTCTCCATATATTGCTGCACTATATTATACTCTCTGCAGGCAGCAAACTTTGACCTTGCAAATTACTCACCTTTGCTCATACTGAGATTGTAAGACGATAAATGGCCTGTTATTAACTGAATAAAGTGAGAATCACATAGCCCTTTCTTTGTGGACAAATGTATATATACAGTATTTAGCACCGGATACTCTAGTAGTCAAGTCCATTTCTGTATATAAATATACACACATTTTCATCATCTGCCTTTTCAATACATCCAGTTCTTCTCAAAGTCTCAGGATCACCCACTGCCCCCCAGTTAATTGCTAATTGAGAAGCAGATGTAGATATGACTGTGGTTTATTGTGATATATCTGCACTCTAATTTCTAACTCCCTAGTAATGCCTCCTGTAGGTGTCCTTGGTTCAATGTGACACATCATATATTTATTACCTCCCCTTTAACCCAGTGCCTTTTTTTCTGATCATAAAAATAAGTGTGGGGAGAGGGGGGGGGGGGATAAATAAATTAATATTCTCCACACACTCAAAGTGCTTTATGTGTCTCAAGTTGGTGCCTCAATTAGAAAAGGCCCTTTTATAAACTGTCAGAAATCTGACAAACATCTCCCTGACAGACAGCCAGATAGGTTGACTTCCCTTTAAATTTTAAGCCAAAAAAAGAAAACTAAAGTAATTCACAAATCACCAACTTAAAAAACAAAATCAATTTTATTGAACTGAGAATTCAAAGTGAATTTGTGAATTTCAAATGTAAGACCAGAGTAGCTTAACAGAAATATAGCTGACTATTTTTGAACATTTTTCCTGTATGACTATTTTGATCCTAAATTTGAAATTTCACTTTATATTCTCACGTCACTTCAATGGAAAGCCACCCATTTTTAAAAAGTTTTTTAACACTACCAGAATGGTGCGATACCCTTGCACGGAATCCTGCCTCAGTGGTTGACCTTAAGCCAAAGAGGACTTTTAATGTTTACAGTCTGCACCTATTTGCCAATTCACCTGACCTCACTTGCTTTATTGAGACACCTAAATTCGTACCCCTCTATAACCCTTAAAGGACCACTATAGGCACCCAGACCACTTCAGCTTAATGAAGTGGTCCGGGTTCCAGGTCCAGCTAGGGTTAACACTTTTTTTATAATAGGGTTAATCCAGCCTCTAGAGCCTCTAGTGGCTGTCTCATTGACAGCCGCTAGAGGCACTTGCGTGCTGACGCCAGCGTCCATTGGAAAGCATTGTAAATGCTTGCCTATGAACTGGCTGAATGCGTGTGTGGCTCCTGTCGCGCATGCGCATTCAGCCGATGACGTCGCTATGAAGGAGGAGAGGAGTAGGAGAGCTCCCCGCCCGGCGCTGGAGAAAGGTAAGATTTTAACCCCTTCCTCTCCCCAGAGCCCGGCGGGAGGGGGACCCTAGTGCCAGGAAAACAAGTAGGTTTTCCTGGCACTATAGTGGTCCTTTAAAGTTTATCACTGAATTTCCATATCACTTAAAGGACCACTATAGTCACCCAGACCACTTCAGCTCAATGAAATGGTCTGGGTGCCAGGTCCCCCAGGTTTTCACCCTGCAGCTGTTAACATAACAGTTTCAGAGAAACTGCTATGTTTACATTGCAGGGTTAATCCAGCCTCTAGTGGCTGTCTTCTTGACAGCCGCAAGAGGCGCTTCCGCGACGCTCAATGCGAAAATCGCATTGAGCACGCAGAACATCCATAGGAAAGCATTGAATAATGTTTTCCTATGGGCAGTTTGAATGCGCGCGCGGCTCTGGCCACGCATGCGCATTCGGCTCCACTCGGGAGCTGTCGTCAGAGGGGGAGGAGTGATCACCAGCGCCGAGATAGCTCGGCGCTGGATTAAGGTAAGTGGCTGAAGGGGTTTTAACCCTTTTAGCCCAGCGGGAGAGGGGCCCTGAATGAGGATGGGGGGGACCTAAGCACTATATAGTGCCAGGAAAACTAGTTTGTTTTCCTGGCACTATAGTGGTCCTTTAAAGCAGAATAACTTCCACTATGAATTTTCTGTTGTAAACATGTCTCATTCCATGTCTCACCCTCTCCTTATGGTCGTCTCCATTTTTGACCTCTTACCTTTCCAGGGACGCTTTGCATTACTTAATCAAGTAAGCAGGTACACTCATGAATATTGTTCATGACAGCACCCACTTTGTTATGGCCCCAAAACACCCACGTAAATTAGGGTCACGTCCTTCCTTAATTTCCCCACAATATGCCTCCAGTATACAATGCAGCAACATGTTCACAAAATGTGGAGAAACAGCCAGTAACTTAGGGGGGAAAACCCTGATGTACCCCAATAAACAAAGTAGGAGGAGACATGGAAATACAGCTTGCTGAACTCCTACAGGCCGGGCTGTGACAGATACATGCATCCAAATAAACAAGCTACAGCAATTATGGCCAAAACTCTGACCTGCGATTTAAAGTTTATTGAATATCCATGAGGAATGCAAAGTCCTTCTTACATTTTATATAGGTGTATGCGATTTCTTAGTGTATTATGCATACACACAATTGTTTTAATGTAAGTGCATCATAAGCACGTGCATGACTTTCCTCCAAAGTGTCCCTATTTAGAAGGAACAGTCCCTATTTTGGGACCAATCCCAGCGGTTCTGCTTTTCTATCCTAATATCCCTATTTTCTAGAAGCTCCTTATTGTTGGTGTGTCTGAGTGTATAACAGAGCTCCACAGTAATAATACACACAATGTGTCTTTAATGGGACATTATAGTCACCAGAACAACTACAGCTTAATGCATTAGTGCTGATGTGTATAGCATGTCCTTAATGGCTTTTTAATGTAAACACTACTCGTTCAGAGAAAAAAGGTAGTGTTTACATTGCTGTCTAGGAACAACTCTAGTGGCAGTCATTAAGATGACCAATAGAGGTGCTTCCTCTGGGTCAGTGCTGCTCAATGCGTCTCCACGCTTTGCATGGAGACGCTGAACGTTCCACATAGAGATGTTACCTAAAATTTCCCAGAACAGCCCGCCACTGGCTTCACCCACACCCACACCCCTATAATTAAAATGTCCCTCTTTGTACATTTGAAATGTTGGTAGGTATGTGTGCCAAGTGTGCCCAGGGCCAAACTGTCCACTCTTTCCCTTTAGGCCTCTGTGATCACTCCTGTGTGAGTTTGTATTAGTTTGCGATGTTTTGAAGAAATTCTCTGTATACACCTTTTTATCACTAGAACAAGAATGTGCATTTTGCACCTCTTTTGTTAAATTAGTATTTTTAAGTGAAGCGGGCAAGTTAATTTTCTCAAGGATACACACCCTAATGTAATGCATTGTGCACCCTTATGAGGTGCATTATATTTCTATTTGTGTATATATTTTAAACATCAAACTGTGCAATATTATGCTTAAAAATACATATATAATTCTACAAACTAGCTAATCAAAACAAAGCCACTTCATTTCCACCTTGTTGTGCAACTTTGTGCAAAGGTCCTGACTATGTTTGGGAGATACTCCACCTGATTTATTCTACCTTTATTACCATAGTATTATTTACTTACTATAACTATATATGGTATATAATGATGTTACCATTTGTATCTGTAGTTTACCTCGATATTTCTGTACATGCAGTTTTTCATTGTTATTTTCAGTCAGTGTATTAGTTGGCAAATATTTCAATTGTATACAACAAATTTTGCTCTAGCCAACCCCTATATTCTTTGCACCTCCTAGCAGTAAATTCCATCAAATAACCGTGTCTCTCTCTTTCTCAGGGCTAATTCCATAAACCAGCCAACAGAAACAAAGCCACTTCATTTTCACTAAGTACTACCTGCCCACCATAGTTCCTTCTAATTTAATAACAGGCTTTCTCAGATGTTTGACATAACACTCAGCTACCTCATCATTCCCTTTACAGGTTACCAGAGGCTGCAATTATCCTTTTTAATTCTCTCTGGCCATAAACTCCAAATTCCCCTTGCTACCTTTTGTCAAAATTGCTCAGTTTAACCTTTAGATTGTAAGCTTATATAGACTATATCTAGGAAAACACTCTGTATAAACGAGCTTCAATGGCTAGATCTCAACTCACAGGTAGGGCCTTCTTTACCCTTTGTATTGGTCTGTTTATATTGTACTGTCATTTTCCTGAATTGTACAGAACTGTGGAATATGTTGGCGCTTTATAAATACCAGTAATAATATAGCAATATAATACACATATATACACACACACACATATATATATATATATATATAAATATGGAACAGAGCATTCTTTAACACACTCACTGACATATAGTTTCATTGACCCATACACCCACGCTCTCAGATATACATACACATGTTCACTGGCACACACAAAATCATACACATACATCGTTAACACACACTGGTGCTCACACTTGCAATCACACAGAAACCCATACAAACACAATGATACACAATCACTAATGCATACATATTAACATACACTGACACACACATTAACACACACTGGCACACACTGATCCATACTGACATACACAAACACAGTAAACCTATATAAGCACAGTAACACACACACTGGTCCATACAAATCTCCGCTATCACTGGTCAATACAAACACCCACTGGTCCATACACACATATGAGGTTATGAGCCCAGCAGCCTTCAGTTCTGTTAGTTACGCCAGTAGTGACGGGTAGTTGCTGTTCTTTGTATCACTCCGCTGTATGGGCACTGGTGGAAGGAGGAGATCATGCCAGGGCCCTTGGTATCTAGTGATGGGTAAGCATGGACCCCGTACTGCTTCCACTTTGTGTGTGATCCAGTTTTCAGGCAGCGAGGCCAAGTTATATGCCGGCACCCATTGCTTGGAAACTATTCCACATGCAGAGTGAAAGCAGGAAGGAGTAAATACTTCCTACCACAGCTGGCCTTGTGGCACCCAGTGACATGTGTCGCCTGCCCTGTCCACATTTGCTGTGCCACATAGTGCCCAAGCACCCTCCCATTGCAAGTAGTCCTGTAGTAGGTGTTTGCAAACAATTTGACAGCTAAACCGTGGTCTTCCAAGCACCTCCTTCTCTAGATCTTGGAAGCTCCTCCATGGAGATCCCATTAGCACCAATGACCTAAACCCTGCAGTGCAGGAGGTGACTGATGGACACAGGTAAGTTGTCAAAGAGAGAAGCACTTTTCATGATATGTCCTGCATCATGTAGATGTTATGTGTGTCCTGCTGGATCTGGCAAGCCTGGGCTTAACCCACTTATTGCAGAATATACAGTGTGTAGGCTAAACAAGACTGCACAACATTAGGCTGGGCATCAGGTTATGGCCACCATAGAGCAGGACTTGGTATGGAGATATAAAGCTAGAGAGCTGTTCAGTTTCAGCACTGCAGAACCCACATTGCAGAGGTCTGACACTTCCTGATTTCTCCTAACACAATATTGCAATTCACTTGGGGGGGGGAGGGCTGTACCATTCCACACTCATATGGGTCAATTATTTATAACAACATACGTTAGCCATGTTTGTTTTAATCATACAGTACTGGAGATAGTGGTAGTGAGTATACAGAATATCAGGAGCAGGGACATGTCCCCGGGGTAAGCAGGGGTCCAACTCTGACATGCATTTGGAATTTATGTTATTGTGATAGCATTTCCATCTCTGCATCACTTCTCAATTTAAAAAAACGACTTAAATATAAAAATAAAATACATTTAAAAAGATTAAAAATAAATAAATTATATATACATATATATATATATATATATATATATATATATATATATATATGTATAAATATAGTTTGTCTTGATTGTGAAGAAGAGACAATAATTCTAAATAAACAGAATATTATCATAGTTTAAATATGATGTGTCATACTGTGTTAGAGTAGAAAGTGTGTACAAAGTTGACTCACCTCCAGGAATTCCAGGCTAGCAGCAGGGAGCGAGAAAGCTTCTGCTTGGTCATTGAACCGCAGTTTAATTAGCAATTGGTAGTTACTTTAAAAGTACACTTCAAGCACCATAACCACTACAGGGCACTGTACAAGTTATGGTGCCAGGAGTGTCCTGGGACCCCCAAAATGAAGTAGTCAAACCATTGGCTAGCGGCATATAGGACAATTCAGTCCAGACATACTGAATCGACATATGCCATTGTTGTCCCACATCAGAAACTTTTGGGGTTGAAGAATAGGGAATAAAAAATAAAAGGTGCAATCAAGTAACGCTGAATTGTCCGGTTTCTAGGCTCTCAGCCCTTACCTCATAACCCTGGAAGGACAGTGAGCATGTTACATTTCCTAAAGGAGGGGTAGGCTTTTGGTGACTGGGGAAACATATGGGACTGCACTAACAGACACCTGGCACCATAACCACTACAATAAGTTGCTGGATGTTTGGAGTGTCATTTTGGACAAATACAGATTAACAGAAAGTAAAAAAACAGAAGACATAAAAAAAGAGAAGAAGTAAAGGAGAGAGCAAATGGGAATGACATCAGAAGAGATACAAAGAAAATGAACAGACAGATGAGACACATTGAATCAGGCAGATAACAGTTATATCTATATTTAGTATGTGCTGTGTGTTACATGCCATTAATTGGTAGACAGACAGGAATACATTTAACCCAGACACACAGTCACTCTCAAATATAGCACAATGGCAGCAATTAACACTGAATGACACTGTGCACAATGACAGGTGCTGTAATGCTCTGTATACTCCTAGAACACACAGTATACACACTATATAACCCAGTAACACACAGTTATTGCAGCAAAGTGCCAGGATGTGATACAATGTAACACAATGCAGCATTCCATTCACTCCAAGCACACACCATGCTGGCTCCCAGCTCTCTATTCTCTCACCTTCAGGTTCAGTTCTGATCAGCGGTCCAGAAGGTGAGCGATTCCCCCAATCAGTGCCGGGATCACAATGCAGGGCTGACAGATCCGACCCGGAACTGCCGCACTTTCATTACAGAGCATCCATAAACAGTCACAGCAGTGAGAGACATTTGCAGCTTTTTATTGCCCTCTAGTGGTAATATAGCGCAACACATCGAAATATATAGTAAGTCAAAGGGACATTAGACCCTTTAATTGAAGTGGTCTGGCCCCTTAGCCCTGCAGCTGCAAACATTGAGAAACTGCAATGTTTTTATTGGAGGGTTAAAGCTGCACTTTCACCCTCCCTGCAAAATGAGTATGTCACAAAGATAAAACTTTATGAAATATTAGTTCTGACTGTGTTGGAATTTCACTGAAATTCCAAACCGATCAAAAGATATACTGAGACAAAGTAGGGACTATATAACAAAAACTACACTAACACTCTGCATACACTAATACAGCACACATACTGCATACACTAATACAGCACTAATACTGCATACACTAATACAGCACACATACTGCATACACTACACTTACACTCTGCATACACTAATACAGCACTAATACTGCATACAGTAATACAGCACTAATACTGCATACAGTAATGCAGCACTAATACTGCATACAGTAATGCAGCGCTAATACTGCATACACTAATACAGCACACATACTGCATACACTAATACAGCACACATACTGCATACACTAATACAGCACTAATACTGCATACAGTAATACAGCACTAATACTGCATACACTAATACAGCACTAATACTGCATACAGTAATACAGCACTAATACTGCATACACTAATACAGCACTAATACTGCATACACTAATACAGCACACATACTGCATACACTACACTGACACTCTGCATACACGAATACAGCACACATACTGCATACACTAATACAGCACACATACTGCATACACTAATACAGCACTAATACTGCATACACTAATACAGCACTAATACTGCATACACTAATACAGCACTAATACTGCATACACTAATACAGCACTAACACTGCATACACTACACTGACACTCTGCATACACTAATACAGCACACATACTGCATACACTAATACAGCACTAATACTGCATACAGTAATACAGCACTAATACTGCATACACTAATACAGCACTAATACTGCATACACTAATACAGCACACATACTGCATACACTAATACAGCACATACAATACTGCATACAGTACATACAGCATACACTACATACTGCATACACTAATACAGCACTAATACTGCATACACTAATACAGCACTAATACTGCATACACTAATACAGCACACATACAGCATACACTAATACAGCACACATACTGCATACACAACACTAACACTCTGCATACACTACACTGACACTCTGCATACACTAATACAGCACTAATACTGCATACACTAATACAGCACACATACTGCATACACTAATACAGCACTAATACTGCATACACTAATACAGCACTAACACTGCATACACTAATACAGCACACACACTGCATACACTAATACAGCACTAATACTGCATACACTAATACAGCACTAATACTGCATACACTAATACAGCACACATACTGCATACACTAATACAGCACACATACTGCATACACTAATATAGCACACATACTGCATACACTAATACAGCACTAATACTGCATACACTACACTGACACTCTGCATACACTAATACAGCACTAATACTGCATACACTAATATAGCACTAATACTGCATACACTAATACAGCACTAATACTGCATACATTAATACAGCACACATACTGCATACACTAATACAGCACAAATACTACATACACTACACTGACACTCTGCATACACTAATACAGCACAAATACTGCATACACTAATACAGCACTAATACTGCATACACTAATACAGCACACATACTGCATACACTAATACAGCACAAATACTGCATACACTAATACAGCACTAATACTGCATACACTAATACAGCACACATACTGCATACACTAATACAGCACACATACTGCATACACTAATACAGCACTAATACTGCATACACTAATACAGCACACATACTGCATACACTAATACAGCACTAACACTGCATACACTAATACAGCACACACACTGCATACACTAATACAGCACTAATACTGCATACACTAATACAGCACTAATACTGCATACACTAATACAGCACTAATACTGCATACACTAATACAGCACACGTACTGCATACAGTAATACAGCACTAATACTGCATACACTAATACAGCACTAATACTGCATACACTAATACAGCGCTAATACTGCATACACTAATACAGCACTAATACTGCATACAGTAATACAGCACACATACTGCATACAGTAATACAGCACTAATACTGCATACACTAATACAGCACACATACTGCATACACTAATACAGCGCTAATACTGCATACACTAATACAGCACTAATACTGCATACATTAATACAGCACACATATTGCATACAGTAATACAGCACTAATACTGCATACACTAATACAGCACTAATACTGCATACACTAATACAGCACACACACTGCATACACTAATACAGCACACACACTGCATACACTAATACAGCACTAACACTGCATACACTAATACAGCACTAACACTGCATACACTAATACAGCACTAACACTGCATACACTAATACAGCGCTAATACTGCATACACTAATACAGCACACATACTGCATACACTAATACAGCACACATACTGCATACACTAATACAGCACTAATACTGCATACACTAATACAGCACTAATACTGCATACAGTAATACAGCACACATACTGCATACACTAATACAGCACTAATACTGCATACACTAATACAGCACACATACTGCATACACTAATACAGCACTAATACTGCATACACTAATACTGCATACACTAATACAGCACACCTACTGCATACAGTAATGCAGCACTAACACTGCATACACTAATACAGCACTAATACTGCATACACTAATACAGCACTAATACTGCATACACTAATACAGCACACATACTGCATACAGTAATACAGCACTAATACTGCATACACAAATACAGCACTAATACTGCATACACTAATACAGCGCTAATACTGCATACACTAATACAGCACTAATACTGCATACAGTAATACAGCACACATACTGCATACAGTAATACAGCACTAATACTGCATACACTAATACAGCACACATACTGCATACACTAATACAGCGCTAATACTGCATACACTAATACAGCACTAATACTGCATACACTAATACAGCACACATACTGCATACAGTAATACAGCACTAATACTGCATACACTAATACAGCACTAATACTGCATACACTAATACAGCACACACACTGCATACACTAATACAGCACACACACTGCATACACTAATACAGCACTAACACTGCATACACTAATACAGCACTAATACTGCATACACTAATACAGCACTAACACTGCATACACTAATACAGCACTAACACTGCATACACTAATACAGCGCTAATACTGCATACACTAATACAGCACACATACTGCATACACTAATACAGCACTAATACTGCATACACTAATACAGCACTAATACTGCATACAGTAATACAGCACTAATACTGCATACACTAATACAGCACTAATACTGCATACAGTAATACAGCACTAATACTGCATACAGTAATACAGCACTGTGACGAGACCAATCTCGCCACATTGCATTGGAGAAGCCTGGTTGCTCGCCTGCTGCCTTTGGACTATGGCCCCCTTTTAAAAGACTTTATTTGCCTGCAGAAAAGCTGTATTCGTGCTTTTCTGCCGGTTGTTCAGTAGTTTCAATCTACCGAACAACCGCACGAATGAATAAGGTCCACCTGCGGGCTGGGGTAGTGCCCGGCAATTAACCTCCCTGAAGCTGCGGTTAACCGCAGCTTAATTGATGAATGCTGGGTGGCCGCCATTCGTATCCCGAACACGAGGTCGCGGCCATTTTAAAACATACGAATGCAGAGCGGTGTTCGCCTCTATTTTCATGGAACTAAAATCGGACACAGTTTTGCGCGAACACTGCTGAAGCCACCAACCTCCCTTCTTGTTCGGTGGAAGTGCACGAACGGCCCGGTGTTCGGTATTTTTGTTCGAATGTATTATACCCCAGATAGGAATCCCATGGAGCCCATTCGTATGAAACTGACTGTGTAAAGACTTTAGCTCCATGGCGATTAAACTGTATTCATGTGGTCTGAGTGCCATTCACCTAATAATGTGCACTCAGACCTGAGCTATCTGGGGATATGTTACATGTCTGTGTTTTGTGTAATAAATGTTACATTATGTATTTTAAAGTATAATGCTGGTTTTGTGTCCCCACGTGTGTAATGGAGTTTTTCCTTTGTCTTGGGAGATAATTGAGTTACTTCCCAATTATCTCCCAGGGCAGAGGGGAGGAAGCCAGGATGCATTGTGGGAATATACCGTGACTGTGTGTCCTATTTGTCTGCTTGTCTGTCCCTTGTCACAGTCTCCCATTTGGTCCCCTAGGGGAGTGTCCACCAGGTGGGAGACCTGCATAAATACTGGGCAGGTAGCCCTCATTAAACAGACCACTGTTTGACCCTCAACACGGAGCTCTGTCTCGTCTTTGGGGGGATTTACTGTATGCTGCTAAGGACTGATTGCCAGGAGTGTAAGCCGCTTGGGAGCTTTTCCTGTTCGTCTGGTAGCAGCAATTCGTATGGTTCCTGTTCGTGTATTTGGAGTGCTATATTGGATGCCATTCGGGAGTTTGGAGCATTCACTTATTGGCGGTTCGTGTGTTTGGTGTTCTGCAGTAGCTGTGCCTGCATCTCTGAAAAGGGGGTCGATCGCCTAAACGTTTTTTTCCCCTTTTGTGCAAAATGGTCCGTTACAAGCACTAATACTGCATACACTAATACAGCACACATACTGCATACACTACACTGACACTCTGCATACACTAATACAGCACACACACTGCATACACTAATACAGCACTAATACTGCATACACTAATACAGCACTAATACTGCATACACTAATATAGCACTAATACTGCATACACAACACTAACACTCTGCATACACTAATACAGCATTAATACTGCATACACTAATACAGCACTAATACTGCATACAGTAATACAGCACTAATACTGCATACACTAATACAGCACACATACTGCATACAGTAATACAGCACTAATACTGCATACACTAATACAGCACTAATACTGCATACACTAATATAGCACTAATACTGCATACACAACACTAACACTCTGCATACACTAATACAGCATTAATACTGCATACACTAATACAGCACACATACTGCATACAGTAATGCAGCACTAACACTGCATACACTAATACAGCACACACACTGCATACACTAATACAGCATTAATACTGCATACACTAATACAGCACACATACTGCATACAGTAATACAGCACTAATACTGCATACACTAATACAGCACTAATACCGCATACAGTAATACAGCACACATACTGCATATACTAATACAGCACTAATACTGCATACACAACACTAACACTCTGCATACACTAATACAGCACTAATACTGCATACACTAATACAGCACTAATACTGCATACAGTAATACAGCACTAATACTGCATACACTAATACAGCACTAATACTGCATACCTGTACACATACTGCATACATAATGCAGCACTAATACTGCATACGCTAATACAGCACTAATACTGCATACACTATGCAGCACACATACTGCATAATACACTATACAGCACACACTGCATACACTAATACAGCACACCTGCGCTACATAATACAGCACTAATACTGCATACACTAATACAACACCTAATACTGCATACAATACAGCACTAATACTGCGCCCACTAATACCACCACAGCATAATGCACCGCACACTAATACAGCGCTAATGCACCGCGCTTCCAGCCACCAGCACTAATACTGCATACACTAATACAGCACTAATACTGCATACACTAATACAGCACACATACTGCATACAGTAATACAGCACTAATACTGCATACACTACACTGACACTCTGCATACACTAATACAGCACAAATACTACATACACTACACTGACACTCTGCATACACTAATACAGCACACACACTGCATACACTAATACAGCACTAATACTGCATACACTAATACAGCACACATACTGCATACACTAATACAGCACACATACTGCATACACTAATACAGCACACATACTGCATACACTAATACAGCACTAATACTGCATACACTAATACAGCACACATACTGCATACACTAATACAGCACACATACTGCATACACTAATACAGCAGTAATACTGCATACACTAATACAGCACTAATACTGCATACACTAATACAGCACACATACTGCATACAGTAATACAGCACGAATACTGCATACACTAATACAGCACACATACTGCATACAGTAATACAGCACTAATACTGCATACACTAATACAGCACACATACTGCATACAGTAATGCAGCACTAACACTGCATACACTAATACAGCACTAATACTGCATACACTAATACAGCACACACACTGCATACACTAATACAGCGCTAATACTGCATACACTAATACAGCACTAATACTGCATACACTAATACAGCACTAATACTGCATACAGTAATACAGCACTAATACTGCATACACTAATACAGCACACATACTGCATACAGTAATACAGCACTAATACTGCATACACTAATACAGCACTAATACTGCATACACTAATACAGCACTAATACTGCATACACTAATACAGCACACATACTGCATACACTAATACAGCACACATACTGCAGACACTAATACAGCACTAATACTGCATACACTAATACAGCACTAATACTGCATACACTAATACAGCGCTAATACTGCATACACTAATACAGCACTAATACTGCATACACTAATACAGCACTAATACTGCATACACTAATACAGCACTAATACTGCATACACTAATACAACACACATACTGCATACAGTAATACAGCACACATACTGCATACACTAATACAGCACTAATACTGCATACACTAATACAGCACTAATACTGCATACACTAATACAGCTAATACATACACTAATACAGCACACATACTGCATACACTAATACAGCACTATACTGCATACACTAATACAGCACATACTGCATACACTAATACAGCACACATACTGCATACACTAATACAGCACACATACTGCATACACTAATACAGCACTAATACTGCATACACTAATACAGCACACATACTGCATACACTAATACAGCACACATACTGCATACAGTAATACAGCACTAATACTGCATACACTAATACAGCACTAATACTGCATACACTAATACAGCACACATACTGCATACAGTAATACAGCGCTAATACTGCATACACTAATACAGCACACATACTGCATACAGTAATACAGCACACATACTGCATACACTAATACAGCACTAATACTGCATACACTAATACAGCAATGTGGCGAAACCGGCCTCGCCACGTGTCCTTGGAGGGGGCTGCTTGCCCGCCTCTTGCCTTTGGACTATGGACCAGACTTTATGAGAATGTGTTAACCCAGATAGCTATGCCATGGAGCCTATTTGTGTAGTTAAAGACTTCGGCTCCATGGCAATTGAACTGTGTGAATAGGATCTGAGCGCTCTTCAGTAGTTTTGTGCGCTCAGATCCCAGCTATCTGGGGATATGTGAAATGTCTGTGTGTTATGTGAAAAGGTTACTTCATGTATTTTAAAGTGTTTTGTGTCTTTTTGCAACCATGTGCTTAATGGAGTCTTGTGTCTGTCCTGGGAGATAATTGAATTACTCTCCAGGGTAGAAGACTCTGAAACTGGTTTGGGCCAGAAAGCCATGCTTCATTTAGTCACAAAGGACTTTCCCTTAACTTTTGAACCCCTGGTCTGATTTGTGCCATTTTTTAATATGTTGTTCCCCTGAATGGATTGATTATGAAAATGTATGTTTTATGTTTGTGACATGTATATTTTTAGAAGTTATAAATATTGTGTAAAAACTGTATTCCTCTGCCGGTGATAATGAGATTACCCATTGTGTTCAGTAATCATATCACCTGCAGAGGGGAGGATTTTGTGTGGGAGTGTCTGGGTGTATTGTTCGGATTGATTGGTTGTTTTGTAACGCCCTGTGGGCTGTACTATGTTTGTGGAATGGGAATAAAAGAGACTGTATGTGACAGTACAGGGAGTTCCTGCTTAACCCTCAAAGTGAAGTGTCGTCTCATTATTGGGGGAAGGATTCATTGTATGCTGTTCCAGTTTGACTGCTAGGAGAGTAAACCTATTCGTATGGTTCCTATTCAGCTGTCTACAGCATTCAAATGCTTGAGAGGATTCATATGCTTCTCCGGTTCGGTGGTTGTGGTGTCTGCTGCAGTGCTTGGAGTCCTCAGGAAGCGCTAGGAGCATCCTTTAACGGAGGTACTCAGTCGGGGTGCCAGGCGATCCGTTACAAGCACTAATACTGCATACACTAATACAGCACACATACTGCATACAGTAATACAGCACACATACTGCATACACTAATACAGCACTAATACTGCATACACTAATACAGCGCTAATACTGCATACACTAATACAGCACACATACTGCATACACTAATACAGCACACATACTGCATACACTAATACAGCACTAATACTGCATACACTAATACAGCACACATACTGCATACACTAATACAGCATACACTACACTGACACTCTGCATACACTAGTACAGCACGCATACACTACACTGACACACACTGCATTTACTAGTACAACACACACTACACTGACACACACTCTGCATTTACTAGTACAACACACACTCTGCATACACTACACTGACACACTCTGCATTTACTAGTACAACACACACTCTGCATTCACTACACTAACACACACACACTGCATTTACTAGTACTGCACACATACTGAATACACTACACTAACACTCTGCAAACACTAGTACAGCACACATACTGCATACACTACACTGATACACACTCTGCATTTACTAGTACAACACACACTCTGCACACACTACACTGATACACACTGCATTTACTAGTACAACACACACTCTGCATTCACTACACTGACACACACACTCTGCATTTACTAGTACAGCACATACTGCATACACTACACTGACACACACTCTGCATCTACGACCCTAACACACACTCTGCATCCATGACCCTAACACACACACTGCATCCACTACCTTGACACACAGTCTGCACTCACTATACACACAGCATCCACTACACACACACATTCACTATACTCACACTACATCCACCACACATTCAAACACTCTGCATTCATTATACACAGACACTGCATCTAATACACACACACTAGATCCACTACACAAACACAGACACTGCATCCACTACACACTGCATCTAATACACACACTGCATACACAAACACTACATCCACTACACAAACACTCTGTATTCACTGTACACACACTACATACACTACACAATGAATACACTCTGAATTCAATAAACACACACTATATACACTACACAAGCGCACACACTGCATACTCTGCATACACTGCATCGAATGTAAAATCTGCATCCACTACACACATTCTAATTTTACACACCACATTCAGTCCTGCATCCTTGTGGGCGGACTCGGGAGCGGGCCCTGGGGGCACAGACCTTGAGCTTTGTTGGGGGCTCCAAAATTTCTGATGGCAACGCTGCCTCTAGTGGCTGTCTACAAGAGTTTAACTCTGTAAAACGATGCCTCACACATTCCACGAGTAGAGTTGAGCGAACCCGAACCACAAAGTTCGGGTTCGTACCAAACATTAAGTTTTTTGGACCTCGGATCCGAACACTGACATATCACTGTATGTTCGGGTTGGAGTTCGGCGATTTAATGGTGCGTTTTGAAAGGCTGCAGGGCAGCTAATCAACAAGCGTTTGACTTGTGTGCCCTTAGAAGCCATCACAGCCATGCCTACTAATGGCATGGCTGTGATTGGACAGTGCAGCATGTGACCCAGCCTCTATATATAAGCTGGAGTCGCGTAGCGCACATGCGGTCTTATTAGTGTAGGGAGAGGATGCTGCCGCTTTCAGGGACAGATTAGGAAAGAATTCTGCAAACTAGTACATTAGTGGGGTGCACTTCATATCTCAGAGTCAAATAGAAGCGTCAAATACTATGCTTACAGCGCTATTGTAAACATTCTTATTTTCTTGGTGCTAATCTGCTAAATAGTAAATTTGGGGCGTGCTCTTCATATCTGAGAGTCAAATAGAAGCATCAAATAGTGCGGTTGTAGCGCAATTGTAAACATTCTTATTTTCTGGGTGCTAATCTGCTAAATAGTAAATTTGGGGCGTGCTCTTCATATTTTAGAGTAAAATAGAAGCATCAAATACTGCAGTTACAGCGCACTTGTAAAAATTCTAATTGTTTTGGCTCTAAACTGCTAAATAGTAAATTTGGGGAGTGCTCTTCATATCTGAGAGTCAAATAGAAGCGTCAAATACCGCGCATACAGCGCACTTGTAAACATTCTTATTTTCTGGGTGCTAATCTGCTTAATAGTAAATTTGGGGCGTGCTCTTCATATCTGAGAGTCAAATAGAACCGTCAAATAGTGCTGTGACATAGCATTTTTAAACATTAAGATTTTTTGGCTGCTAAATATTACATTTGCGGCCTGCGGTGCACTTCATATCTGAAAGTCAAATAGAACCATCAAACACTGTGCTTTTTAGCGCACTTTGAGAAATTCAAATTGTTTTGGGTGATAAAAAGTAAACTTGGGGGGGGCCTAGCAGCGCGACGGAGCGGTTGACATTTTCAGCAGCTCCGACCGCCAAAACTAAAATCGACTAATTTTAAGAGGCATCCTACCTCTAACAACCAGCCCAACAACAGCATCATCATCGGCACACAGACCCGAAGCGGCTGATGTCTTTTTTCAACCCCAAAGCAAGAAATACCGCAACTGCGGCACCAAGGCATACCGTGTGAGCAGCCAGCCTCTAGTTACCTTAGGCGGCCTCACGACGTGGAGCGACCGGACATGACAGCACTGCTGCCAGCCCAGCCTGAATCCTACACTGCCGTAGAGATGGGCAGAAGATCCAATAAGCTGCCGGCGGGCTACCCTTTAACGCAGCATGACATCAGCCAGATGCTGCAATCCACGGCAACGGTCACGGCAACGGGCTCCTGGGAGTACTCACCCCCGCAAGACTCACCACCCTCACGATTGGACGGACAGGTATCACTTCAGAGCCTGAGTGCCCAAACTGCAATACATACCAACTTTTTTTTCCTCAAAGTGCCAACACTGCAATTAAACCTGAATACTGAGGTTTAAGTTTAGTAAAAAGTTGTCCGAACTAATTAACATTTTTTTTGTTTTAAAAGAGGAACACAAGAGAGAGTTCAATTATACAATTTAAAAAAAAAAATGATATAAATAGATAAAACATTAAGCTTATATTTATTAGTATCTCCAACAAATGCAATTAATACACACACAGACTGCTCAACACATTCACACACAGACTGCTTAATATACACACACACACTGAGTACACACACACAGTCCTCTAAATACACTCACACAGTCTGCTGAATACACACACTGCTGAATACACACACAGACATACTACTGAGTACACACACACACACAGTCCTCTAAATACACTCACACAGTCTGCTGAATACACACACTGCTGAATACACACACAGACATACTACTGAGTACACACACACAGTCTGCTGAATACATACACACAGTCTGCTGAATACACACACACACACATACTGCACTGAGGGGTGCAGTGTATGTGTTTGTGTGTAAAGGTGTGGAGTGATGTGTGTGAGAGTGAGAGGTGCTGTGTGTGTGTGTGTGTGTGTGTGTGAAGGGTGCTGTGTGTGTGTGTGTGTGTGTGTGTGTGTGAGGGGTGCTGTGTGTGGGGGTGGGAGTGCTGTGTGGGGGTGTGGGGTGCTGTGTGTGTGGGGGGGTAAGAGTGCTGTGGGGGGTGTAGGGGTGCTGTGGGGGTAAGTGCTGTGTGTGTGGGGGTAAGAGTGCTGTGTGTGTGTGGGGGTAAGAGTGCTGTGTGTGTGTGTGGGGGTAAGGGGTGCTGTGTGTGTGTGGGGTGGGGGGTGCTGTGTGTGTGGGTGGTAGGGGTGCTGTGTGTGGTGTATGGGGGTAGGGGTGCTGTGTGTGTGGGGGTTGGGGGAGTAGGGGTGCTGTGTGTGAGGGCGGGGGGAAGATACATAAAAAAAAAAAAAGTATATTAAATCAGTATCCCTGGTGGTCCGGTGGTGGTAAGTATGTGACAGGGAAGCAGCTCTCCTGTCCTTCCGCATAACGCTGTGTGGAGCATTGCCATGGTAACATGCGGCAAAGCTCCACAGATTGCTCGCGGAAGGACATGAGAGCTGCTTCTGAGATCCCTCCCCCGTGCTTCCGGTCCTCCAGACAAGAAAGCAGAGTAGGCGCCTGCCGTTTTGGGCAGCCATGTGTCTACTCTGCATTGCTGCAGACAGCCAGCGGCTCCCTCCCCTGGTGACCTATGGCCGCGTGCCCACAGAGAGGGCCCGACGTTCCACCTGTGGCACGCTTGCCATAGGTTCGCCATCACTGGCATAGGCTGTCATAGGTGCAGCAGTGGCACAGGGGCTGCAGGGGGACTGATGTGGGTGTAGCGGGGCTAATATGCATGCAGGGAGACAGGGGGGCTGAGATGGATGCAGGGAGAGGGGGGACTGAGGTAAGTGCAGGGTGGCTTATATGGGTGCTGGAAGACAGGTGGGTTATGGTTAATGCATGGAGGGGATAGGGGCAGTTAGAAAAAATATATACAAGGAGCTTACCTGTACTGTCTACCAGGCTGTGCAGCTCTTTATCTTCCAGGTGCTCTGCAGGAGAGAGCCGGATGTGACTTCACTTCCCAACCCCCGCCCCACCTCTTCCATCTCACAGAGAGCACCGCACAGGGAGGTCTCAATGAGTAAGCGTGGAGGGGAAGGGTGGCCCCCTTACAGTGCGATAGTTTGCAGGGTTCCAGTGGGATGGGCTGCAGCGCCTGCAACCTATTGCTGTAATATGGAAGGAAGTATAGCTTTCTAGCTGGGTAGATCTTTGATCTGATCTCACCAACCAGAGCATGGCTGTGCAGCCGGGCCCCTGACTGCCACAGGCCCTCGGTCCATGACTGATCTGCCTGAGTGCTCAGTCTGCCCATGGTGCCTGAAGTCACCTGGTTTGACCCTCCATTCAAATCAAAACCGGTTTAACGCTGAATGGAAGGATGGCGCTAAGGGACTCCAGACACTATAACCAGTTCAATGAAATTAAGCAATTACAGTACCTACAGTCAGGGGAGGGCTGGCAGCCTTAGGCCTGGAGGGCAAAACCAGTCAAGTGGCCCATTGCACCACCAAATCAGTTCACCATCCATGCCCACCTTTTCCTGGTTTTATAGCGGATATTGATGTTATGCTAATCAGTAGCTCTTTGCCATACCCGCTCCTTCACGGCTCCAGGCACTGCTTGTTGTGAGTGTGAGCCACTGTAAATTAGGGGCAGAGGGCACTTGCACTGCGGTAAAGATGGGGCTGGGCAGGAGGAGAGTGCAGTGCAATCAGTGCACTCCCCCTCCTGTGGGTCACCAGTAGACTGGTGCACCTGCCCAGGATCAGAGCCGGTGCAAGGATTTTTGCCGCCCTAGACAAAATAAAAATTTGCTGCCCCCACATGTCACATCACAATGCCCCACCCATATGATCTGCCATATGAACTAACGCCAGTGCTGCACACAGTGTGTGTTTACATTAAAAAGCCTGCAGGGACCAGCTATAGACACCAGAACCACTTCATTAAGCTATAGTGTCCCTTTAATGTGAGGTAAATTATAGATTAGTGTCACTAATAATATACTAGATTGCCTACTTACAAGCAGATGAGGATGATGATGGGCTGCAGTCTGGCTCCACTGGTCTGGTGTAGAACAGGATCTCTGGAGGCTGTTTGCAGCTGTGGTCACAAAATTCAATGTTCTGGGAGAATTGGAAGCAGCTCCATTTTTTGGGGCCCCTTACACAGCTCAAGGTCTGGGCCGCAGGGCCTGATGGTGAGTATGCCCATAAGGCCCACTCATAAATTCCACCCACCCATGAGTTCGCTCACAGGGAGTGGAGTGTGTAGGGGATGTGTTATTGTAGAGGATCTAATATGTGTGCTTATGGTATGTAGTGTATAGGGTTACCAGTTTGTGCAGGTGATGTGGTGTGTTTGTGTGTAGTGGAAGCAGTGTGTATTTGTGTATAAGGGATGTATTATGTGTTTCTGGTTGTGTGTAAGGGATGCATTGTGTGAATCTGTTTTTGTATGCATAAGGGATGCAAGTGTGTGTCTGTATGTGTGTGCATTGAGTGTAAGAGATGCATTGTGTTTCTGTGTGTATGTAAGAAAAGAAGTGTGTGTGTTTGCATGTGTGTGTACGGGTTTGCATTGTCTGTTTCTGCGTATGTGTGCAAAGGATGCATTGTCTTTGTGTGTAAGGGTTGCATTGTGTGTGTGTG
>OW240919.1:135257519-135269591 GCA_933207985.1 Pelobates cultripes
CCCAGGGTGCCCTGAAATTCGCCATGCCATGAGAAGGAGGGATCCGTCCAACCCACAGAGGGTGACAACCACCTGACAGATCGTGAAGCAGGCCTGGGACAATCCACCGACATCTCCAGAAGTTGAGGGTAGCCTGACTGCATCCACCAAAAAGGAGCCAGTAGCACCAGTTCGGTTTGTTGGCGTCAAACCTGAAGGAGTGTGCATGGAATCATGGAGAAGGGGGGAAACGCGTACAGGAGACCCCCTCGCCATTCTTGCAGGAAAGTGTCCACTCCCTCTGCCGCCAGGTCTGGTCTCCAGATGTAAAACCGTGGGAGCTGGGCGTTGAGCTGTGAGGCGAAGAGGTCGATAACAAAAGGACCCCAGAGAGACGATACAGTTGAGAACACCTCCACGTCATATTTCCAGTTGCTGTTGTCTGAAAGATACCATGAATTCCAATCCGCCTGGACATTGTGTAGTCCCGGTAGATATTCCACTTGGACCACCAAATTCCAAGCTTGACAGAACTCCCAAAATTCTCTCGCCAATCTGGCCAAGACCACCGACTGGGTGCCGTCCATTGACATAACTCACAGCCGAGATGTTGTCCATGTGAAGGCGAATGCATGCCTGTGCCTGGTCCATCGCGAAACTCCAGATTGCGAAAGAACTGGACAGAAGTTCCAACGCATTGATGTGGAGCTGGGGTTCGGAGTCCGACCAACAACCTCCCGTTGACACACCTTCACAGTGTGCACCCCAGCAGTGGAGACTCGCGTCCGAGTCTATGGTGAACTCCGGTTGTGAACAAAAAAATCACCCTGCCGTTCCATGCAGACAGGTTCACGATCCAAAACTGCAGTTCATCCCTTGTCTCGCCATACAGGGTAACCATATCCGCGTAAGACACTCCCTCTCGCAGATGAGCTATTTTCAACCTTTGGAGTGCCCTGTAATGCAAGGGGCCAGGAACACCGCCTGGATAGACGAGGCCAGCAGGCCGATAAGCCATGCCAAGTGATGCAGGGTGATCCTCAGACAGAGGAGTGCCCTGCGATGTTTCTTTGCAAATCATCCGAATCTTGGAGGACGGAAGGCTCAACAATTCCTCCACCAAATCCAAGAGGAAACCCTGAAATTCCATGCGCCTAGATGGGTTCAGGCAGTATTTTTCGCATATGGTGCATGAGGATGGAGCGCTCTTGAACTATGATCAGGATGTCGTCCAGGTAGACAATTAGGCAAACGCCTCAACTGCGGAGCCAGGCCATCACCGGACGCGAGTCTCGTGGGAGGCAAAAAACCCACAAACGCGGCTAAACACTAACACAGAACAGGTGCGTTCAGATTGCGAACTAAGCGCGGGTCGAATGCATCCAGTATGTCAAAACCCGCAAAAGAGTAAAAACAGCCAAACGTGCGGTTATAAGTCTGCGAACGTGAAATAGCATTTGCGAACTGAACGCGGCCACGAAACAAGCTGTTCAGGCATTAGTTCAAGCAAACATCTGAACGCCAGCACAACAATGGTTGAACGGAGCCAAACAGGGGGGCCAAAAAGGGTGCCAAGACGGTCCGGGACTTCCAGGGAGCCCCAGAAACATAGGGAAAAACACAGGGGCACCAAAAGAAAACAGAGTACGACAAGACAAAGGCAGAAAAAAACTCAGACAGCAGGTACCAAAACAAAAAAAAACACAAATATAGATGAAAGAGAAATTGAAAAATGAGAAAGGATAGGAATACAACAAAAGACCTCCATACAGGTAAAAAGAGTGCCTTCAGCTGGTCTGGGACGCCGAATCTACCATAAACATAGTAAATACATGTAATATAACAGAAAATACGAACAAATCACCAAATTACCAAAAAACCCAGAGAACAGAGAAAATTAGGTACTCATCTGACTGTGGAGCTGCAAAGAAAGAGGGAGATCTGACGGTGGTGCCTTCTATTATACTGGGAATTTGCTGGGTGTGGCCTATGTTATTATGTATGCATTATTTTTTTCATTCTGTTTGTATTCTTTGCTGCTATTGGTGGACAGTGAAGAAAGGGATATGCAACATGAGCCTCCGTGTCTTGTAACAAAATTATGTCAGGCCTTCATTCTTGCACTTCCCAGGAGCCTTTGCAGATCTCCAGGGCAACATCCACGGGCTAAAACAGTAAGGTATATGTGCAGGCTGTTGTAGCAGTGACTTTTGATTTGAAATTAAAATGCCTGGTTTTAGGCAAGGAAGTGTATTTACTGTAGCAGTTAAGTGGGTAGATCAAAGTTACTATTACCAGATTCGACCATACTTATTTAAAAAATGCTAGAAAGAAAGCTGACAGTCAATCCTACAATCCCAATGGTTTGAGCAGGTTCTACAGAACATCACCAAAAATAGCTACACATGCTTAGCACAGGGGAACAGGAGCAGAGGGAATGACAAGAAATAACATTTTAATAGAGGGGGAAATATAAATAAAGTTAACTAAGCCGGTGCTTGTGGTCATTTAACATGGTAATTGCACAATTTAGACCAAACGAGCCTAGTTAAAAAAATAAATAAAATTAATTAAAATAATCTTTTTGATCTAAATTGTGCAATTACCATGTTAAATGACCACAAACACCGGCTTAGTTAACTTTATTTATATTTCCCCCTCTATTAAAATGTTATTTCTTGTCATTCCCTCTGCTCCTGTTCGCCTGTGGTAAGCATGTGTAGCTATTTTTGGTGATGTTCTATTGGAATCAGCTGTTATCTGACCTAAGATCACTTTCCCTTGCCTGGCTAATATGCGTTCACAGATCAATAACTTTACCTATCGTTGCTGATCGTGTAAATTGCAGACCTCGGCTTTCTGTGTGGACTTGCCTTCTCATCTCTCCTGAGCACACAGTACTCTTGATTGCTCAGATCTACTGTGGGCTCAGAAGAGATAAGAAAAACATCAATATAAAGGACTAAGGACAAACTAAGCAAAATTAAAGTAGTACAAACGTTTAATAAGAAGGGGTCGGAGGTGAGGTTTTTCCTTGTGATCTTATCGGCTTATTTACTAACTTGGCTAGTTATTCAGTAACAGGGTTAGTTACTCAAGTGAAAATCCAAAGTAAATTTTAAATTTAAGGCCAAGGAAGATGAACTGGGAGCATAGCTGACTTTTTTCATTTTCGTAACTTTTATATTACATTTGAAATTCAATTTGAATTCTCACTCTACTGAATAACCCTGTAATATGTGAATTATCTAGAATTCAAGATAAATTTTAAATGTTATGCTGAAATATCTGAATTGGAAAAAGACTCCAACTCGCCCTTGTTTACAATATAGCTATTTTGGCTTAAAATATGCAGTTCGCTTAAACTTCACTTTGAATTCTTGACAATTAACACGTTAATCAATAGTAATAGCAGGTTCATGTGCCTTCAACTCTATTGCTTCTGGAAATGTAATGCCTAGTAAATAGAATACATTAAAGGGACACTGTAGGCACCCAGATCACTTCAGCTCATTGAAGTGGTCTGGGTGTAGTGTCCCTGTCGCCCTTAGTGCAGCAATGTTAAACAGTGCAGCACTCAGTCGGCCTCCAGTGACTGTTTACCAGACAGCCACTGGAGACGCTTCCTGAATTCAAACGGACCTTTGGTCCAATTTCTGCATGAGGCCATCTACCGTCAGATTTTTTTCCCCTCAAGGCTTTCCGATGGGCAGGTCTAATGCAGGCGGCATTTCCCAAGCATTAGCTCCCACTTGTAGCAGGAAGGAGGAGGAGGTGAAGCCGCAACAGCGCCGAGGGACATTGGTGCTGGGAAAAGGTAAGTAAATAAAGGGTTTTTAAGCTTTGTATTCCTTGCACATATAGTATCCCTTTAAATGGAGATCACACAAGCCAGTTTATTTATAACTATTGTTCAAATTAATTAGTAATAATGCTGATAAGGACTCTATTTAATTAATCACTAACCTCCTTTTGTTCTTATAAAAATAACATAGCAATAATTTGAATCAAGCAGTGCATAGGTATAGCACAAAAATTTAGGATAAAATAGCTCTTTGGGTATGTACTGATGTCCCCAGAAATGTTTAGATTCACAATAGCATTCCTTAGATTCCAATATTTCGTGGAATGCAATGTTCTAAACATATGGACATAATGCTACATACAGTTACAGCAAGCCTCAATATAATGCAATACATTGAAGGCTACTATTGCAGGCTACTAATCTTTATAGTGTGCCCGGAACCATGAACTCAAGTTGAACAAGCACGAATATCGTCATGCAAAAGAGCAGGGAGATGTACTGCCATTTACAGCTCCTCTACAGAGATGCAAAAGGACAGCATAAAGGCCCATAGTCTAATGGGAAAAAAACAAGAGCAAAAAGGTTTTTTGGGAGTTACATTTAATTTTATGCTGTTCTACAAAGTATACCAAAAGTTAATACAAGTATATGCATAGCTGGGGCGGAAGGGGCTATAGGATGTCATTAACCTGTGTGACATATACAAATAACGTCTAAAATGTTAAAGATTCTGAATTTGTATCAACATAAAACATTATTGGTTTTGAGAAAAATAAAATCAAATAAACAGTATTTCAATTAAACATTTACCAGTTGTTGCATTCTTGCGGACCTGAAAGGAGAGAACATGTATTCGTATGAAATTAGGCAAATACATTTCATAGATTTAATTCATTTAATTAGTTCCTGTACTTTTCCATATATTTGTAAATTCTGTTTTTAGGCACATAGATTCACAATGAGTTGTCGTGTCTGTATATGTATGTTGTGAATTTTCTTGTCCTGGCATTTAATGTGCCCAGTATTATAATAAAATAAAAGAAGGATTTTTTTTAAAGAAACAAAATGCATCATAATTATATTAGGGAGCTTTTTTCCCACTGCTTTTTAATCTAGATGAGTGTGTGCATTTTTGTGGATGGCATATTTATTCGAATACTTGTCTCAAGTACTTCCACCACTTCCTCCCGTTCTGTCATGAAAGCAGTGCAGTGTAAGAACACACAATGTTCTAAATTCTGCTGAACATAATTATTTGTGTGCCTACATTCACCTTTATTTAAATAGCTTTTGAAATAAAAGGGAATCATGACAGAATATTTTCATAAGGGTCCTTAATGGGTTAAATTTGGGTTCGTAGCCCTGCCAATGCGTTTTGAGTTAGAGTTATTAAGGACTTGGGGGTCATTACGGTGCCTAGAGCCATCATCTCCAGCTGGCATGAATTTTCTCCTACAAATGTGAAGGGAGATGCATCTACAGTAAGTAGGCCTATCAGTCTCCATTGTTACTTTGTTAAAATCCTGTGCTTTTCAGATATTTAAACATTTGGTTAAAACCAGATCTTACCTGTGTCTACAGATGGTCCACAGCCCATGTCTTCACTGTGTAAAAGGAACTGCCAGTATGGTGAATTCTTTCTTCCAAACTTATTTCCTTAATGGTTTTGTTCATGGATTAATTTATTAGCCGCTATTGAAAATCCTAAATCTGTTGCAGAGGTAATCTTCTAAGATTATATCGTAACCCTTTTCAGTGTTTGCCTTGAACAGATATAAAATCCTGGCTTGTTTGACCACAGGGACATGTTTAAATATCGAAACATAACATTTTCAGAAACATAACAATATAAGGGTTATTTACCAAACTCTAAATTATAGCAAATTAGATTCACTTGCTAAAATTAAGATGAAAATAGCTAAATTGTGTCTATAGCTAAATTGGAGAGTTTCTCCAAATTGGCTAATGCAGATTTAATTTAAGACGGGAGGGGAGGTAAGCATTTTGCATTTCTCTGATTAAAATGCACAGAAAAAAAAACAAAAACAAAAAAACGTGATAACTATACAACATATTTAAATAGCTCAAACTATAGTCTGTATCAGGGGTGGCCAAACCTCATGCCTGAAATATTTAAGACACGCATTTTTTTTTTTTGTCAATCTTTATTTTATTGAGACATAGTTACTATGCCTCAATAAAATAAATATTGACAAAAATAAATAAATACAATTTATAAGTTCTTATTTATTTTGTTCTCTTGATTTAATTTTTTTCTATAATAGTGGAAAACAATACAGAAAAAATGAGCCATATTTTAAAAATAGTGCTGGACCATCAACATTTCATAATTGGTTGGTTGTTCTGTCTTGTCCTGTAAATTATTGTGAATTGTCTGTGCATTCTTGATTGTAATCCTAAGCACTACAAAAAAAATATTTAAAAAAAATACATATGTCACTAATGCAGTAGTAGTAGTTTAATTACTGAGGTATATTCCTGCATAAGCAGCCGCCGGGCCCCCTCCTGGTGTCAGGTCCTCGGTCACTGAACGAGGACCTGGCACAGTCTGCCATAAGGCGGTTTAGGCGGCCGCGAGGCCCCAGCCAGCGCGAGGCCTTAGGCGGCCGCCTAAACCACCTAATTAGAAAGCCGTCTCTGTTTGCGGTTGTTTGCGGTGCGTTAAATGGGGAGTTTGGTCTGTCACTGTGAAGCGGGCGTAACCCTTACACTACCTGATCGATACAACATCATACCTGATGTTTTAAAGCACGTTATTCCAAACAATTTAGGAATGTTAGGTGATTTATGCCCTTTATGGATTAAAACCAGACTCTGCATCAACTGTAATTTTCCATGGGAGTTTTGCCATGGATTCCCCTCCGGCATGCCACAGTCCAGGTGTTAGTCCCCTTGAAACAACTTTTCCATCACTATTATGGCCAGAAAGAGTCCCTGTGGGTTTTAAAATCCGCCTGCCTATTGACGTCTATGGCGGTTCGCCGACATTTGCGGAAGTTCGCGTTCGGGAACCGAAAATTTTATGTTCGCGACATCACTATAGAAGAATAATGTGAGGAAGTACTGTTATGAAAAAAGGGTAATACGGACATGGAATGGTCTACAAGTGCAATTACTGGTCATTTTAGTTAGCTGTTGGTTTGTGTACAGTATTCGATTGTGACAGTTCAATACGTCTGTTCACCTCTATAATCTATACAATCTACTAAAGTCCATTTGCTTTAGATAGAATAACCAAATATGGGCTTGCAGTGCCTTTTAGTGGTGATTTATCAAATTACAATTGCAGGTACACAAATAATAAAAAGATGTTTGCATATCTGCTTAGCAGAAGCTGAGAGAGGGGTGTGGGTGTTTACTGCGGACTATCATCTTAAAAAGGACCATAAATGCCACCACATCACGAGAAGGCATACTGGGCTCATTTTTGTGCTTATTGGTAAATAGCAGCTGTTAAGCATCATTAATTACAACAAGTGGCTAATCATTGCAGCTGAAAACATACGAACAGGATTCAGTGGTTCAATCCTGTTTTTAAAAATCCATACTCTACTCAAGTCACACATTTTCTTTTCATTGCTATAGCAACTATACCAGAATCCAGTAAGCTGCACTAAGTTCAGCACACTTTACCTGCAGTTGTATTAGCAAGTTGCAAGAGTTTATTCACTAAACAGTGAAATCTACTATATTGAAAATCAAACTGCAAATTGTAGGCAAAAGCAACAGCTTAATAGACTTTAATGCATAAATGTACGTAGATGTGGAATGTCTTTATTCCTCTAGGATGTATTAGGAGTTTTCAGATACTAACTTATCCTTTAAATCTTTACCATATCATGAAGATGGCTTCCAAAGATGAACTACTAAGGAGATGCCTGAGACAACAACATATAAAGTATGCAGAGAAGGAGGAAGGTCCATGGCAAGATAAACCTCTCCATGGGGTGTACCGCCAGCAGATAGTGGATGTGGCTCACATAACAAAATCCTAGCTATCTTTGCTACATGTGAGTATACAGAGTTAGAGGTTCTATTTCAACTGTCAAAAGTAAAGACAAATAAGTCGATGGGGCCTGATGGAATACACCCAAAGTTATTAAAATAACTTAGTGGTGTACTAGCAAAACCATTAACAGATTTATTTAACCAATCATTGTTAACAGGAGTAGTCCCAGAAGATTAGCAGATGTTGTACCCATTCACAAAAAAAGGTAGTAGGAAGGAGTCGGGCAACTATAGGCCCATAAGCCTTACTTCAGTAGTAGGGGAAACCATGTTAAAGGATAGGATTGTTGAAAATCTAAAATCACATGGATTTCAAGATCAGAGACAACATGGGTTTACTTCAGGGAGATCATGCCAAACTAATCTTATTGATTTCAGTAAGGCTTTTGACACTGTTGCACATAGAAGGCTTATCAAACTGCAATCTTTAAGTTTGGATTCCAATATTGTTGAATGGGTTAGGCAGTGGCTGAGTGACAGGCAACAGAGGGTTGTAGTCAATGCAGTATATTGGAAGCAAGATCTAGTTAGTAGGGTACCTCAGGGATCTGTACTTGGACCCATTCTCTTTAATATTTTTATTAGTGATATTGCAGAAGGTCTTGATGGTAAGGTATGTCTTTTTGCTGATGATACGAAGATTTGCAACAGGGTTGATGTTCCAGGAGGGATAAGCCAAATGACAAATGATTTAGGCCAAATCCAGTTTTTTTTTTTGTTTAAACCCCCCTCCCGACTCCATTACATCTAATTGTCCCCCTAGTCACCTCCCAAAGGCCCTTGTTTTTCCATCTTTATTTTCTGCCCAGACCTACGTCCTGGGCACCGCCATCTTTGTGTGTGTAGATGAAGTCCCTGTGAGACACGTCATCTGCCCACACTAGAGAGCGCTGTGAAATTCCTGCGCATGCCTAGTTAAAGGACCACTATAGTGCCAGGAAAACATACTTGTTTTCCTGGCACCACCCTCAGGGTCCCCCTCCCGCCCGGCTCTGGAAGGGGGAAAGGGGTTAAAACTTACCCTTTTCCAGCGCTGGGTGGGGAGCTCTCCTCCTCCGATCCTCCTCTTCTCCTCCCCGTCGGCTGAATGCGCACGCGCGGCAAGAGCTGCGCGCGCATTGAGCTTGATCACATAGGAAAGCATTCATAATGCTTTCCTATGGGCCGCTAACGTGCTCTCACTGTGAAAATCACGGTGAGAAAGCATAGCGGTCATCTTTCCTATGGGCTTGCGTGCTCTCACTGTGAAAATCACAGTGAGAAGCACGCAAGCGCCTCTACTGTCAATGAGACAGCCACTAGAGGAAATAGGGGAAGGCTTAACCCATTTTTTCATAAACATAGCAGTTTCTCTGAAACTGCTATGTTTATGAAAAAATGGGTTAACCCTAGAAGGACCTGACACCCAGACCACTTCATTAAGCTGAAGTGGTCTGGGTGCCTAGAGTGGTCCTTTAAACACCGGGGTATTCGAATGGGAATTTCGTCCATTCATTCATCAGAAAGATGAAGGAATGAGTAGAAATGTTAGATGAAGAAACAAACACAAATCGGTTTTCGTTTGTTTGTTCGTTTAGTTTATTACAAGCAGCTCTCTCCCCACCACTTCCTAAGCCTCTCCATGTCTTCCCTCACTTTATGGGGGTAATATGACCCCCATATTAGCATAAGGGAGATTGAAATCTCCTGAATGCCCCTACTCGCTATGCCTGTGGCTGCTCATTGTTGTAAAAATAACCCACCCCCTTCCAACAAGTGGTCCCATGGTGGGGCATCTATTAACTAGCGGGGTGGACAATGTCCCCCCCCCATGGCCCGCAAGTGGGGGCTCTTCAACTAAACAGGGGGCTATTCAACTAAAAGGGGGACCTATTTGCCCCCCCCCCGCACCCTCTATGAGCGGCGGGTGGGGTCCCTAAATTACAATAGGGGGGGACAATAGTTCCCCCCCTATTGTAATTTAGGGCACCCACCCACCGCACATTCATGGGTGGGGGGACAATAGGTCCCCCCTTCAATTTAAGAGCCCCCACTCTCACGGCATGGGTGGGGAATACTAGGGGTTTTTTTTTCGTTTTTTTAACAGAGCCGCCACTGGCGGCTCACTGTTTAGCAGACATGCTCCTACTCGCAATATAGCGAGTAGGGCCAGAATTTACGAATACTGAGTAATTTTACTTAGTATTAGTAAATATGGCTGAAAAACCAGTTTAGGTCTTTCTGCCTTTTGGTAGATAGCTCCCTAATACCATGGGAATTAGGGAGTTATCTACTTATTCATTCCTGTCATTCCATTGACTGGCCAAGTAACTTACATTTTATATGAATGTATGTGTGGCGAAACCGGCCTCGCCACGTGTCCTTGGAGGGGGCTGCTTGCCCGCCTCTTGCCTTTGGACTATGGACCAGACTTTATGTGAATGTGTTATACCCCAGATAGGAATCCCATGGAGCCCATTCGTATGAAACTGACTGTAAAGACTTTGGCTCCATGGCGATTAAACTGTATTTGTGTGGTCCGAGCGCCATTCACTTAATAATGTGCACTCAGACCTGAGCTATCTGGGGATATGTGAAATGTCTGTGTGTTATGTGTAAAATGTGACTTTATGTATTTTAAAGTGTTTTGTGTCTTTTGCAACCATGTGCTTAATGGAGTCTTGTGTCTGTCCTGGGAGATAATTGAATTACTTATCTCCAGGATAGAAGACTCTGAAACTGGTTTGGGCCAGAAAGCCATGCTTCATTTAGTCACAAAGGACTTTTTACTAACTTTTGAACCCCTTTGTCTGATTTGTGCCATTTTTGAATATGTTGTTCCCCTGAATGGATTGATTGTGAATATGTAATTTTATGTGAATGTGATGTATGGTTTTGGAGTTATGAAAGTTGGGTAGAAAGTATGTTTTAACTGTATGTATAATTGAGTTTCCTCTCAGGATAAGGGGAGGGAATATGTGGGATGTAACTGTGATGTGATTGGTTGTTTTGTAACTCTGTGGGCTGTACTATGTTTGTGGATTGGGAATAAAAGAGACTGTATGTGACAGTACAGGGAATTCCTGCTTAACCCTCAAAGTGAAGTGTCGTCTCATTATTGGGGGAAGGATTTATTGTATGCTGTTCCAGTTTGACTGCTAGGAGAGTAAACCTATTCTTATGGTTCCTATTCAACTGTCGACAGCATTCATATGCTTGAGAGCATTCATATGCTCCTACGGTTCGGTGGTTGTGGTGTCTGCTGCAGTGCTTGGAGTCCTAAGGAAGCGCTAGGAGCATCCTTCAACGGAGGTACCCAGTCGGGGTGCCAGGCGATCCGTTACATTGGTGGCAGCGGTGGGATGGCGTCCTAGTGCGAGGTAAAGCAGCTCAGAGACACAGTTCGTTTGGATTTACAAATTGAAGGCGACGCTAGTGTTTATACAGCGTCCCTGTCTACATAAAGATTTGGGAAAATGGGGTTCGTGGATCCTTGGGCACCTCGCACACCTGAGGAAGAGGGTGAATTTGACTGGAGAGATATTGCCCGGCAAGAACTATGGTACAATGCCCTGGAGGAAGTCCAGTATCAACGGCAGCAGCGCCTTCCTGGTGTCGCATACCGGTTGGAGGAACAAATGGCCTGGCGGATGCCGCTTCTGGGAGACCAACCCGGAGGGCAGGTGGTCAGACAACTTGAGTACCTCATGGATAGGGAACTGAGCCTTGACGCCTCATACCGGGCACTGTGGTGGTGCACTGTCCAGCTAGAGACATGGAGGGCAGAGGGCATCCAGCCGGAGGGGGAGAACTACACTAGCCCTGGCCTGTTGTGGAAGGCCTTAGCAGAAGACGTCGACTTTGGCAGTCCAGCAGAGTCACGGTACTGGGCTATCTTTTATTACCGAGGTGAGATGGTACAGGGCCCGAGATCTATGGGACTGGGACAAGACCTCCACCGTTTGGCTGCCATGGAACGACAGCTAGAGATGGACTATGTGGAACTACTAAACTCATGTCAGCCACAGGGCATAGACACAGAACAGGAAAACTGGCTGGGAGATCCAGACCTGCCAACCTACAGCTGGGAAAACGCAGCCGAGGTACCCCCTGCTTCACTACCAGCGGCAGAAGTAGGGGACCTCATAGACTGGTCCTGGGAAGACCCACAGATGGCAGGTGGAGATGGGATGGCGGTCTCTCTACCGGCCCTACAGGGATGCTGGGCGGTCTGCCCAGATCTCCAGCGGCAGTGTGTACCCCAGGGAGCAGAAGGTGCA
>OW240919.1:135269691-135286293 GCA_933207985.1 Pelobates cultripes
TTTATCCTGCAGTAAGGATTCATTTAGTCTCCAATTCCCTTTACCTTTAAACTGAAACTTGTCGTACAACTCCAGGGTCACTGGGCTATGGTCCGACCACGTTATGTCTCCCATAACACACCCTGAGGTCTGCGCCAGTGTGGACTGATCCACATAGAAGGTGTCTGTGGCGAAACCGACCTCGCCACGTGTCCTTGGAGGGGGCTGCTTGCCCGCCTCTTGCCTTTGGACTATGGCCCTGCAGGTTAAACTGTTTATTTTCCCTGCAGAAAGGCTTATTCGTGTGATCTGAGTGCCATTCATCTAATAATGTGCAGTCAGATCCAAGCTATCTGGGGATATGTAGAAATGTGTGTTTTATGTACTAAATGTGTCAGTATGTAATTTTATGTCTTTTACTGTCTTTTTGTCTGCCATGTGGGTAATGGAGTTTGGCTCTGTCTTTGGAGATAATTAGATTCCTTCTCCAATTATCTCCAGGGCAGAAGGGAGGAAGCCAGGATGCATTGTGGGGATGTTTTACTTTTACTGTTTGAGCCAGGGGGAACAAAAGATACTTTTACTAACTTTTGAACCCCTGGTCTGATTCATGCCATTTTTTAATATGTTGTTCCCCTGAATGGATTGATTGTGAATATGTATTTTTATGCGAATGTGATGTATATTTTGGGAGTTATGAATGTTGTGTAAAAACTGTATTTTCCCTACCTATGATAATTGTATTTTCCTGTGTGTACAGATAATTAGTTTACAGGTAGAGGGGAGGGCTATGTGTGGGATGTAACTATTGTGTGATTGGTTAATGTACGTTACTGTGTGTGTCCCTCCCCTTCATGGGAGCACCTAATAAAAAGGGCTGCAAGCTAGCAGCCAGAGAGTTCTATTTTTACCCTCAACTTGAGTCCTGTCTCTTATTGGGGGAATCTGCTACAAGGGATTGCTATGCTAGGCATATTCCCTTGCTATAATCACTGAGCTCTTGTAAGAGCTTGTTCCTGCTTCGTTCTGAAGGGAGATAGCTGCAGCCTGCGGTGCTTATGGTGTCTGGTGGAGTGCTTGGAGTCCTCTGGAAGCGCTAGGAGCATCTTTCAACGGAGGTACCCAGTCGGGGTGCCAGGTGATCCGTTACATTGGTGGCAAGCGGCGGGATGGCATCCTAGTGCGAGGAGAAGCAGCTCGGAGACACCGGTAACGTGTGGAGTTGTGCAGCGTCCTTATCTTCAGCAACATAATGGAACCAGCAGTGGCTACAGCAAGCATGGCGTATAGCTACTCCGTACTAGAGTTTGGCACGATGGTAGGGTTGCACCTGAAGTTTTACGGACCCAATCCAGAGGAGAAATACGTGCGGTTCGTGTGGGACATGGTGACCCGGAACCTACAACACAGGGCGTTGAGGGAAGGCCAGTGGGCACGTTGGGAGAAACTCCAGCCACAGGTAGAGTGGGACGAGGAAGAAACCGAGGTGGCCGGTGGAGATGGGACCGAGGTCTCTCTACCGGCCCTACAGGGATGCTGGGCACCCGGCCCAGATCCCCAGCGGCAGTATGTTTTACAGGGAGGGGAGACAGTCGGTCTCACTCCCCAGCGGCAGAATGTGTTATTGGAGGAAGAGACAACCGGTCTCCCTCCCCAACAGCAACCAGAGGTACCCGAGGTAGAGGACCTCATAGAGTGGTCCTGGGAGGACCCCCTGCAGGCAGGTGGAGATGGGACCGAGATCTCTCCACCGGCCCTACAGGGATGCTGGGCAACCGGCCCAGATCCCCAACTAGAGCTGGAGTTACAGAAAGTGGAGAGCATCGACCTCCCCCCCCAGCAGCAGCCGGAGTACCAGGGGGAGGTAAGTGATATTTCTCCTCCCCAGCCAACTCCTTTGTTCCCTGACCCCCCAGCAGAAGAGCTGGCAACTGGGCAGAGCGCCGCTGGCCTCTGTCCTCCCTTGTTTCCTTCCCCTGAGCCTGACTTTCTACAGGCTGCCCCAGCGGAAGGTGCCGTCCTTCCTCCCCAGCGGCAGTGCGTACCCCAGGGAGCTGATGGTGTCGTCCTTCCTCCCCAGCGGCAGTGTGTACCCCAGGGAGCTGAGGGTGCAATCCTTCCTCTCCAGCGACAGTGTGTACCCCAGGGAGCTGAAGGTGTCGTCCTTCCTCCCCAGCGGCAGTGTGTCCTGCAGGGAGCAGAGACCGTCAGTCTCACACCCCAGCAGCAGGACAAAATAATGAAAGGGGAGACAGCTGGTCCGCCTCTCCACCAGCAGAGAGAGTGTCAGGGAGAGGAGCCTGTTAACCCCTCTCCCCAGCGGCAGTTGACAGTCCAGAGAGAGGAGCTTGTTACACCCTCTCTCCAGCGGCAGCCTAACCCACCAAGGGGAGATGTTGAGCCCCGCAACTGTGCAGATGGGACCGTAGTCTCTGTGCTTACAGCCCAAGGGGTAGAGACGGTCGGTCCTGTTCCCCAGCCCCAGAGCTGTGTACCCAGAGGGGAGACGGTCGGTCTCCCCCTCCCACAACCAGGCTCCAATCAGGCTACTTCGGTGGTAGCGCTGGCACCAGGGCAGAGTACCGCTGGTCTCTGCCCACTCAGCAACCCACCAAGGCAGTCTACCAGCTCCCCACACAGCCGTGGTGAGGCACCTGGACATGGACAAGTTGCTACTTTATCCAGGTGGAGTAAACATTTATTGTGGGTGGGCTGTACTGCTGTTTGTGCTTCGTGGGTGGGTTGCTGGACTAACCAGGGCACTGACCGGCAGGAGGTCAGATACCCTGTTAGTCTGGGGGGCAAAGGGGAGAAGTGTGGCAAAACCGACCTCGCCACGTGTCCTTGGAGGGGGCTGCTTGCCCGCCTCTTGCCTTTGGACTATGGCCCTGCAGGTTAAACTGTTTATTTTCCCTGCAGAAAGGCTTATTCGTGTGATCTGAGTGCCATTCATCTAATAATGTGCAGTCAGATCCAAGCTATCTGGGGATATGTAGAAATGTGTGTTTTATGTACTAAATGTGTCAGTATGTAATTTTATGTCTTTTACTGTCTTTTTGTCTGCCATGTGGGTAATGGAGTTTGGCTCTGTCTTTGGAGATAATTAGATTCCTTCTCCAATTATCTCCAGGGCAGAAGGGAGGAAGCCAGGATGCATTGTGGGGATGTTTTACTTTTACTGTTTGAGCCAGGGGGAACAAAAGATACTTTTACTAACTTTTGAACCCCTGGTCTGATTCATGCCATTTTTTAATATGTTGTTCCCCTGAATGGATTGATTGTGAATATGTATTTTTATGCGAATGTGATGTATATTTTGGGAGTTATGAATGTTGTGTAAAAACTGTATTTTCCCTACCTATGATAATTGTATTTTCCTGTGTGTACAGATAATTAGTTTACAGGTAGAGGGGAGGGCTATGTGTGGGATGTAACTATTGTGTGATTGGTTAATGTACGTTACTGTGTGTGTCCCTCCCCTTCATGGGAGCACCTAATAAAAAGGGCTGCAAGCTAGCAGCCAGAGAGTTCTATTTTTACCCTCAACTTGAGTCCTGTCTCTTATTGGGGGAATCTGCTACAAGGGATTGCTATGCTAGGCATATTCCCTTGCTATAATCACTGAGCTCTTGTAAGAGCTTGTTCCTGCTTCGTTCTGAAGGGAGATAGCTGCAGCCTGCGGTGCTTATGGTGTCTGGTGGAGTGCTTGGAGTCCTCTGGAAGCGCTAGGAGCATCTTTCAACGGAGGTACCCAGTCGGGGTGCCAGGTGATCCGTTACAGTGTCAATGCGAGTATACGTGTTGTGTACCTTAGAGTGAAATGAGTAATCCCGTTCGTTAGGGTGAAGTACTCTCCAACTATCGTATAGATTATGTAGTAAAAGTATTTTGGACAGTTTCTTGCTCGTGGAAACTAAGCTCGCTCGCCTAGGCCCCTTCAGGGTAGCGGTTGAGTCAATGTCCGGAGACGTCATGAAGTTAAAGTCTCCACACATCACCAATCCTCCCTGCCTCAGTTTATCTATTTCATTAAGTATGTGTCTTAGGAACCTCTCCGCTCCAGTGTTGGGGAAATATACAGAGGACAACGTGTATTGAACATTATTGAATAAGCCCACAAGAACGATATACCTTCCCTGGGTATCTATGGAAATTGCTTGCTCCTGGAACGCTATGTCTTTGTGTATGAGGATGGAAACTCCTTTTGACTTGTTGTCTGAGAGGGCATGGTACTGTGTGGGATACAGTTTGGTGAAAATTGAAGGGGTTCGAGGTTTCATGAAGTGCGTTTCCTGAACACACGCTATATCTATCTCACTTTTCTTAAGATCCTGCAGTAGTAGCCTGCGTTTCCCCGGGGAGTTTAGACCTTTTACATTGTATGTTAAAATTTTTACCATTGTGAAGTAGGTAAATTAGGGGCACTTTTAGACCTGGTCATTGGTACCAGAGGAGTTGTAAAAACAGTGACGTGCTCCAGCAGTACGCATCTGCTATATCGTTTTTTTGAGCTGTATGGATCGTGACTAGGGGGAGCTGGTGTGGGGTGGGGCGAAGGGTGAGTAAGTGGGCAGGGTGGGTTGGGGAGAACTGGTGGGTGACACACCCAACTCGGCTCCAAGATGTGGGGCCGTGTGACCTTACTTATTGAGTAAGTACGACTGGTGGGGGTAGTGGTGATGAAGTGTCTACTCATAGTGAACTATCACCATGAAACCAGAGGGGCAGTCTTACGCTTATTTATACTATCAGTAAGTCATAAAGAATAATCACAAAATTTCGAAGTAGCTTATCAACTAACTAATTCCAGCCACTTTACACAGTATCATTCTACAGTTTGTCGACATTTGTGCTCGTGTCCCCGTGAGAGGACTATTAAAGGCTTGGTGGGCAGCGTCATACTCTAGCCAGCAATCCTTGCTGCTTAGTCTAAGGAAACCATTCCGTACCCGCTACATTTATGCGGTAAACTTAACTATCTCTAATATAACTAATAACATAACATCAAGATTATATAGGGCATATTTAGTTACGTATATCACCGGAGGTTACCAGTCTTTTCATTTGACAGTCCACTCTGGTGACTTCCTTGGCATCGCTGTTGTCTTAGCTGGTTCTGGTGTCGGCGTAGGGAACCCCCAGTCACCCATTTTCTGGATACCTTGCTTCATGTTGGTAATAGAATGTATCGCTCCTTGATGGGAGATCAAAAGCTTAGCAGGGAATCCCCATCGGTAGCTCAGGTTGTGCTCGCGTAGGATGGAGGTGATCGGCGACATTGACTTCCTGAACTGCAGTGTATCCGCTGACAGGTCCGCGAAGATTTTAACGGTGCTGTATTCTTTCGGCATGCCCGAATTCCTGCTAACTCGCATGAGCTTGTCTTTTGCGTGGAAGAAATGTATCCTGGCAATTACATCTCTCTCAGCCGTTTGCGGCAGGTGTTTCGGCCTGCGTAGCCTGTGTGCTCTGTCTATAATCAGTTGGTCCGGATGGATTTCTGGGACCAGGCACTGGAACATGTCTGACAAGTAATTGTGCAGTTCGTCATTAGTAACGGTTTCCGGGATTCCCCTGAACCGGAGATTGTTTCTCCTCGCCCTGTCTTCTATGTCAGCCAGTTTTAGCCTGTGCGCTTCCAGACTTACTTCAAATTCCTGGAGTTTATCTGCCAAGCTATTGTGAGCCTCCGCGTATTCGTCCATCTTGGACTCCATTTGAGCTGTGCGAGTCCCAATATCTTGTATATCCTTCTGTAAGTCTGCTGTCATAGCTTGTATTTGCAGCTGCATATTTTTCTGTATGGTGTCTGAGAATTCTGACATTAGTGAACGCATTCCCCTCACTGTGAGTGGTAGATCTTCTGCGCTCTGTGTGGGAGATGAGCGAGGTGAGAGGGAGTGTTCCTGCGGTCCCGGGTCGCCGCCATCTTGTACAGGCTCTTCTCCCTCATGCTGTTTGGAGGCCGCGATTTTCGCGCCGAAAAAGGAGGCTCGTTCCGCTTTCCCCGTTTTGGATTTGGGTCTGTGGGCCATTGCGCACTTAAGCCCCCGGTAATTGGTGTAAATGTTGCTCGGTATACCGCTTATTTATTGCCCGCTCTGGTTTCTATGCAGGGAGCTGCTCCTACATGCGACCGCTCAGCTCCGGCGGCAAGCCACGCCCCCCGGCTTTTTAAATTTTAATTAGTATTTGTGTATAAATAGTCAATGAGCTTGTTAGCTATCACGTGGATGCACTGAGCAAGCTAGATACTGGGCCATGGGGAGCAGAAAAGAACCATCAAAAGACCTGTGTAACATGGTAATCGAACTTTATAAACATGGAAAATTATATAAAAAGATATCAAAAGCCTTGAAAATGCCAGTCAGTACTGTTCGATCACTTATTAAAAAGCGGAAAATTCGGGGATATCTTGATACCAAGCCAAGGTCAGGTATACCATGAAAGAAGAATTGTTCAGGATACAAAGAAAACCCCACAGGTAACCTCAGAAGAAATACAGGATACTCTGGAAAAATACAGTGTGGTTGTTTCAAGAAGCACAATACAACGATACTTGAACAAAAATGAGCTGCATGGTAGAGTTGCCAGAAAGAAGCCTTTACTGCGCCAATCAGGGGCGGACTGACCACTCAGAGATCTCCACAGCCAGAAGGAAGTTTGCAGGGGCCATGATGAGACAGGGGCCCCCAGCGACCTGTCATCCTGCAATTCCACTCCCCCATTCAGAGTGAGACCTGGCAGCATACCTCCTTTCACTGCCAGGACTCCTCTCTCTCCCTGCAATCAGTAGACACTGCTTCATGTGAGGATGGGAGGGGGCAGGAAGTGACATCACACGGAGCACTCACCGCATGCATAGAGGTGAGAACAAGAGCCTGGCACAGCAGATTGCTCCCAAACTCAGTCTGGTACAGGTAAGAAGGCCAGGGGTGAAAAGGGCTAATATATATGTGGGTTGAAGGTGTGAGACAGGCACACAGGGGGGGTTGTAGAGATGTGGGCTAGATGTGCTTTTTTTGTTCATGAATTTATTTACTACATATTTTTGTTGGTTCTCTTTTTGTTTTTATTTCTTGATGTTTGTCTAATTTTTGTAGTTTTATCTTCAATTGGGAACCCATGAGATTTCCACTTATTAGGGGATTTTTTTTTTTATTTTTTATCATTTAAAGTGTCATTACCTGATATGGCTTGCCTGCTTACAGATTTTTTTATACAGTCCATTATATATTACTTTTGCTTTTTAAGTGAATTCCCTATGCTTATGAATATGTAAATGTGTAATTATGTTTTATATGATATATATATAAAAAATAAATAAAATAAATTAATAGGAGGGGTTAAAAAATTTAATATAAACTATAGTGCCAGGAATACAAATGTGTATTTCTGACACTATAGTTTTGAAAGAATAGTTTAGGTGATCAGCCCCCCTATCGGAGAAGTAAAAGGTGTTTTACTCATCTTTATTCCAGTGCCGCGCTGGTCTCATTGCAGCTGGCTCCACCCAGCCCGCTTTCTTGACTGAGATCATCAAATTTGGTGATCTAAGCCAGGGCTCGACAAATCCCAGGTCACCACAACGACTAGAAATTTTGCCCTGGTGTAGCGGATGGCACCAGGCGACCCTACAAATATACTGTATAAACATGCATTCGTGTATCTGCTGTATTTTCTAGGTATTAAAAAGAATTGTATTCCTCTGATTGTTCGGTGGTTTCATTCCCTTAGTTTATTCGAATGAAACTACCGAACAACCAGACCTCCCCTGTGTGAAGTGTGTCCTCAATTAACCGTTGCAACATTGTTGCGAACGGGTAATTGAACAGTAAGTAGCCGTCCTTTGTTCTCGGGGGTGGCAGCCATTCGACAAACGAACACGTGGAGGCGGCCATTTTAAAACTCCCGAACAGCGGTGTTTTGCCGTCGAGTGTCTGGAACTAAAATCGGACACTCGAGTAGGCGAACACCGCTGAGACCTCCACAGCCCTGGTCCGTTCGGTTCCAAACTACCGAACGGCCCCTCGTTCGGTAGATAGAAAATACCGAACGAGGGGATTCAGGCGAACCCTCCCTAGCCTCTATAGCTAGAGGCTTTTGTGTATTTTGTTCCCTTATGCCAGGACCGACCGCAGGGCCCATTCGCATGGAACCTTATTCGGCTATATCAGTTAGTGCGGTCGGTCATTTTATTCCCTCCGTACATTTCCCGAACCCCTGGTCTGATCTGGGTGATTTTTGGATATGTTGTTCACCCAGATCAGGGGTATCCGGGGATGTAGGATTTAGAGAGGTACCCCTACGTTTAGGGGTACATCCAGAAACGGGGGGAATTGGTGTGCTGGATAAGGGGATTATGATGCTGGCTGAGGGGAGGAGATGGGTGGGAGGTTACCAGGACAGGATTGGCTACTGTAATAATTACTGTAAATCCCTCCCTTGCATGGGAACATGCTTTATAAGGAGACTGTGATTAAAGGCTTGTCAGTTATGCTCCTGAAACTGTGTGTCGTCCAGTTATTGGGATTGCTGTTGGGATATTGCTGTATTTTACCTGCTGGAAACCTTGCCTGTGGATTTATTATTTACTTGTTCCTGAGTCCCACTTGGATTATAAGCGGAGATAACCGGGTAATATTGCATCTCCGCTACACTGGCTAATCAGCATCTCCTCATAGAGATGCATTAAATCACTGCCACTCAATTGGAAGTGTTTAAGTCTCCATGCAGTGGAGATGTTGAACATCAGTGCCTCCCACTAGTGGTGTTCCTAGGCAGTAATGTACAGTTGCAAGAAAAAGTATGTGAACCCTTTGGAATGATATGGATTTCTGCACAAATTGGTCATAAAATGTGATCTGATCATCATCTAAGTCACAACAATAGACAATCACAGTCTGCTTAAACTAATAACACACAAAGAATGAAATGTTGCCATGTTTTTATTGAACACACCATGTAAACATTCACAGGTGGAAAAATTATGTGAACCCTTGGATTTAATAACTGGTTGAGCCTCCTTTGGCAGCAATAACGTCAACCAAACGTTTCCTGTAGTTGCAGATCAGACGTGCACAACGGTCAGGAGTAATTCTTGACCATTCCTCTTTACAGAACTGTTTCAGTTCAGCAATATTCTTGGGATGTCTGGTGTGAATCGCTTTCTTGGGTCATGCAACAGCATCTCAATCGGGTTGAGGTCAGGACTCTGACTGGTCCACTTCAGAAGGCGTATTTTCTTCTGTTTAAGCCATTCTGTTGTTGATTTACTTCTATGCTTTGGGTCATTGTCCTGTTGCAACACCCATCTTCTGTTGAGCTTCAGTTGGTAGACAGATGGCCTTAAGTTCTCCTGCAAAATGTCTTGATAAACTTGGGAATTCATTTTTCCTTCGATGATAGCAATCCGTCCAGGCCCTGACGCAGCAAAGCAGCCCCAAACCATGATGCCCCCACCACCATACTTCACAGTTGGGATGAGGTTTTGATGTTGGTGTGCTGTGCCTTTTTTTCGCCACACATAGTGTTGTGTGTTTCTTCCAAACAACTCAACTTTGGTTTCATCTGTCCACAGAATATTTTGCCAGTATTGCTGTGGAACATCCAGGTGCTCTTGTGCAAACTGTAAACGTGCAGCAATGTTTTGTTTGGACAGCAGTGGCTTCCTCTATGGTACCCTCCCATGAAATCCATTCTTGTTTAGTGTTTAACGTATTGTAGATTCACTAACAGGGATGTTAGCATTTGCCAGTGACTTTTGTAAGTCTTTAGCTGACACTCTAGGATTCTTCTTCACCTCACTGAGCAGTCTGCGAAGTGCTCTTGCAGTCATCTTTACAGGATGGCCACTCCTAGGGAGAGTAGCAGCAGTGCTGAACTTTCTCCATTTATAGACAATTTGTCCGTGGACTGATGAACAGCAAGGCTTTTGGAGATACTTTTATAACCTTTTCCAGCTTTATGCAAGTCAACAATTCTTAATCGTAGGTCTTCTGAGAGCTCTTTTGTGAGAGGCATCATTCACATCAGGCAATGCTTCTTGTGAAAAGCAAGCCCAGAATTGGTGTGTGTTTTTTATAGGGCAGGGCAACTGTAACCAACACCTCCAATCTCATCTCATTGATTGGACTCCAGTTGGCTGACATCTCACTCCAGTTAGCTCTTGGAGATTGTGAAGGATTTTTCATGTATTTGCCTGTGGGCCCTCAGTTAAACCTTCTCCCTGCTGTTTAAATGCCTGTATCCGTTCGGTTCAATATGTATGTACCACTTTAAGAACCAAGGGTATGTGTGTGTAATGCATTGCAGAACATTTTTAAAAAGTTAACAGTTGGCAGTTAATTCCTGGAGCCGAGAATAAAGTTCAGTTGACTCCCTGAACGGTGTTTCGTCTGGTTACTGAGGGATTTGGGATATTACCTTCTATACCAGCAGAGATCTGGGGACTTAATATTGCAGTCCCGTTACAACTGGTGGCAGCAGTGGGATTTTCCCTTCTACTTCCGTTACACCAGGATTCCAAGCAGACACTGGGAACAGTGAATGGAAGGCTGGTACACCCTGCTTAAAAGAAATACACTGAAAGAGCTACTGGAAGCTCGTGGAAGGATTGCTAGCAACAAAACCAAGCAGGTCATTATAGCAGAATTAATGGAGCTAGACCGAGAGAACTTGATTGCAGCAATGCCAGCTGTACAAGAGATGGAGACACCAGTGATTCAGGAGGAGGAATCACCAGCCAACAAAGAAATGAGGGAGAAACTAGCATGGTTCAGTCCGAACCCAACGGCTGACATTATTCTGAAAGTAATGAGCCTTTTAGCGGAGGAGGCTAAACAAAAAAGAGACGCAGCAGTCCAGCAGGCAGCAGCACACTCCCCAAACAGTGAGTACAACACAGCGGATACAAAGAAAATTCCGTTCAGCGCTTTTAAAGCTTTTGACGAAAAAGACTGTGAGATTGATAACTATTTAGCAGATTTTGAGCGGCAATGTAACCTGCACCGGATAGCTAAGGAAGAATGGGTTTCAATATTGTCAGGAAAACTGTCAGGCAAAGCCTCTGATGCTTTCCGGGCTGTACCAGAACAGGAGATCTATAGCTACGCCAGGGTTAAAGAAGCACTCCTGGCCCGTTATGCAGTAACCCCAGAGTCCTACCGACAGAAGTTCAGGGACTCACGCAAAACCGCTAAAGATTCCTACGTGGAATGGGCATGCCAGTTATCCCTGTCGGCCTCGAACTGGGTTAACAGTAGCCAGGCCGCCACCGCGGAGGAGATTTTGCAACTGATACTCCTGGAACAGTTTTACAACCATATCCAGGCGGATGTCAAAGACTGGGTGAGAGACCGCATGCCCCTGTCTCTACCAGAGGCCGCCAAGTTGGCGGATGAGTATGCGGATACTCGCAAAACTAACCAAGTCGCACTACGGGTACAACCTCCAAAACCTTCAGTGCCATCACACCCACCAGCAGCCCAATACCAACCCCCTAACCGACCGGTGACTTCTAACTCTCGCTACCCACGACAGGATGTCAGCGAGCTACGTTGCTTCCGGTGCCGACAGCTGGGTCACATCCGACAGAATTGCCCCATGAACAACCACACCAGGTCAAATTGGTCTCGACCTGGGTACCAGCAACCACCAGCAGCAGCCCATTGTGTAGATTCGACTTGGGATCCCAAGGAGCTGGGTCAGGAAGAACCATTGGGCACCCTTTACGAAGCCCTCATGGTGCAATCCACCGTCACAGACAATCGGAAACACCATTGCCAACTGGTCATGGGTAACGGCAAGACAGCACGGGGATTAAGAGACAGTGGTGCGACCATCACGCTAGTACAACAACATCTCATTAACGCATTGGAGAAGCCGGGGAAATCAATTGCTGTGAGAGTGGCAGGGGGGGCAGTGTATCGCATTCCTACCGCACAAGTACACCTGGACTGGAGTGCGGGAGCTGGCAATGTTCAAGTGGGCGTAATGAAAGACTTACCCTCTGAAGTCGTGTTGGGCAATGACATTGGGCCCCTGACTTCGGCGTTCACCTCAACCACCGCTCAGGAGGCCCACGCAGTAACCACCAGAGCACAAAGTCGCTCTGCCGAGAGCCATCCGCTTCCTACTGAGACCCAGGTAAGACAACCCGATCTACCCCTGACTATAGAACCCCTTCCCTGGGACACCCAGAAGACTTTGGGCGGGAGGTGACCGGAGACCCTTCCCTCAGAAAGTATCGAGAGAAGGCCAGGCGGGGAATGGGGGGGGGGTTAGAGAAGGAACAGTTTATCTGGGAAAAAGGCCGCTTGTACAGGCTCACCGAGACACGGGTTAACGCACCTGGGCCTAGGCAAAAACGCCAGCTGGTAGTTCCACGGAAATACCGGCGGGAGTTATTGAGAATTGGGCACAACGTTCCTCTGGCAGGACACTTGGGAATACGCAGGACGGGATATCGGGTAACCCAGAACTTTTTCTGGCCTGGGGTATCCGATGACGTCCGGGCGTATTGCCAGACGTGCGAGATATGTCAACGCATAGGTAAGAAGGGAGACCACCCAAAGGCTAAACTGGTCTCCATGCCCATAATTGAAGAACCGTTCATGAGGGTAGCCGTGGACATCATAGGACCCTTGGCCCAACCTAGCCGCTCCGGCAAACGTTATATCCTCACAGTGGTAGATTACGCCACCCGTTACCCCGAATTGGGGGCCCTTTCTAACATACAGGCTGAGACGGTGGCAGATGCGCTAGTCCGGATATTCTCCCGAGTGGGCTTTCCCAAGGAGGTACTGTCCGACCAAGGTACACAGTTCACGGCCGAGGTAACCCAGCAGATATGGAAAGTCTGTGGAGTTAAATCCCTGACTAGTTCCCCATACCACCCCCAGACTAATGGCCTGTGTGAATGCTTCAACGGGACGCTAAAGCAAATGTTGAAGTCGTTCACGGGGGCGTACAAGGATTGGGAGCGGTTCCTGCCACACCTTCTCTTTGCCTACCGAGAGGTGCCGCAGGAATCAACCGGATTCTCACCCTTCGAACTCCTATATGGGAGGCGGGTGAGGGGGCCTTTAGATCTTATCAAGGACCACTGGGAGGGGCAGACGGAGATTGAGGGGACCCCAGTTGTACCTTATGTGCTGGAACTGCGGGACCGCATGGAGGAACTAGCCCAGGCGGTGCAGGGAAACCTCCAGGCGGCCCAGCAGCATCAGAGGGTATTGGATGACCGACGGGCTAGGCACCGGAGCTTTCAGATCGGCCAAAAAGTCATGGTGCTAAGACCGGTCCAAACAGACAAGCTCCAGGCCGCCTGGCAGGGCCCCTACAAAGTTATAGGGCAGATATGCAACACCACCTACACCATAGCTAGCTGCGAGGATGAGGATGTGAAGCGAACCTTTCACATCAACATGCTTAAGGCCTATCAGGAGCGGGCAGAGGAAGTGACCGCTATCTGTGCACCAGCAGGGGAAGACACAGAGACACTACCTCTTCCCGACCTATTGGGCAGCAACGAAGGGAGGACCCAGATAGAGAAAGTCCAGCTAGGCGAACAACTGGGACTACAAGAGAGGGCTCAAGCTGTCCGCTTGCTAGAAACCAAACAGGCCACATTCTCTCAGGAGCCTGGGTACACACTCCTTGCCGTCCACAAGGTGGAGACTCCAGGGCAAGCACCCCTGAGGCAGCCCCCTTACCGTATTCCGGTAGCAGTCCGAGAAGGGATGCGGAAGGAAATCGATGAGATGCTTCGGCTATGGGTAATAGAACACTCAGAAAGTCCTTGGGCCTCGCCGGTAGTCCTAGTACCAAAGAAGGACGGGACAACCCGCTTCTGTGTGGATTACCGGCGACTCAATGACAAAACAGTTTCTGACGCCTATCCAATGCCACGGATGGACGAACTGCTTGACCGTATCTCTGCAGGGAAGTATCTGACCACAATTGACCTATGTAAGGGATATTGGCAGATTCCCCTAGCAGAAGATGCCATACCCAAGTCTGCCTTCATCACCCCGTTCGGCCTATACCAATTCCGGGTTATGCCATTCGGGATGAAGAACGCCCCGGCCACCTTCCAACGGATGGTGGACCAATTACTGGGAGGTCTCCAGGACTACGCATGCGCCTACCTGGATGACATCGCCATCCATAGTGATACCTGGGAAGCGCACCTAGAACACGTAGGGGTAGTATTAGATAGGATAAAGGGGGCCGGGCTGACCCTGAAACCATACAAATGTCATTTGGGTATGGCGGAGTTACAATATTTGGGACACCGAGTAGGATGTGGTAAGCAACGGCCGGAGCCGGCTAAGATCGAGGCCGTTGCCAATTGGCCCACTCCCCAAACCAAGACACAAGTCATGGCTTTCTTGGGCACAGCCGGCTATTACAGACGCTTTGTACCCGACTATAGCGCCCTAGCCAAACCCCTGACCGACCTAACCAAAAAGAAGTTACCCCGACAAGTCCTATGGTCCCCGGAATGCGAGGTGGCTTTCCAAGCACTAAAGAATGCTCTCGTTAATGCTCCAGTGTTGGTTACCCTAGATCCTAACAAAAGGTTTATTGTCCACACAGATGCTTCAATGTTTGGACTGGGGGCAGTACTAAGCCAGATCGGAGAGGATGGGGGAGAGCACCCGGTGGCATACCTGAGTCGGAAGTTGTTGCCAAGGGAGGTCAGTTATGCCACCATTGAGAAGGAGTGTTTGGCCTTGGTATGGGCACTCAAAAAGCTCACACCCTATCTCTATGGCCGGGCCTTTACCCTCATTACGGATCACAATCCCCTAGTTTGGCTCAACCGGGTCTCAGGGGATAACGCCCGTTTGCTGCGCTGGAGCCTGGCGTTACAGCCCTATGACTTTACTATTCATTATCGCCCAGGCAAGCAAAACGAGAATGCTGATGGACTGTCGCGCAAAACGGACTTGGCCTCAGATTAAAAACTTTGGAAAGTCCCGTCAACCCTATTGGACCAGGAAAGGTCCAACCGAGTTGCCGGAGCAGGGAGAAAAAGGGGGGCCATTGTTAAGGATTTTTCATGTATTTGCCTGTGGGCCCTCAGTTAAACCTTCTCCCTGCTGTTTAAATGCCTGTATCCGTTCGGTTCAATATGTATGTACCACTTTAAGAACCAAGGGTACGTGTGTGTGTAATGCATTGCAGAACATTTTTAAAAAGTTGACAGTTGGCAGTTAATTCCTGGAGCCGAGAATAAAGTTCAGTTGACTCCCTAAACGGTGTTTCGTCTGGTTACTGGGGGATTTGGGATATTACCTTCTATACCAGCGGAGATCTGGGGACTTAATATTGCAGTCCCGTTACAACGATGTCATTAGTCTGGGGGTTCACATACTTTTTCCACCTGCACTGTGAATGTTTACACGGTGTGTTCAATAAAAACATGGCAACATTTCATTCTTTGTGTGTTATTAGTTTAAGCAGACTGTGATTGTCTATTGTTGTGACTTAGATGATGATCAGATCACATTTTATGACCAATTTGTGCAGAAATCCATATCATTCCAAAGGGTTCACATACTTTTTCTTGCAACTGTAAATACTGCCTTTTCTTTGAAAAGGCACTGTTTACATTAAAAAGCTTGAGAAAATTAGCTGTGGACACAAGAACAACTACATTAAGCTGGGCCCAGGATATAATGTTGCCCGGGGGCCCAGAAGGCTGTCAGTCCATCCCTGGTGCGAATTACACAAAAACGTCCGGTTACAATATGCCTGACAACACCTTGACACACCTCACAGCTTCTGGCACACTGTAATTTGGAGTGACAAAACCAAAATAGAACTTTATGGTAACAACAATAAGCGCAATGTTTGGAGAGGGGTCAACAAGCTTATAGTGAAAAGAATACCAACCCCCATTGTGAAGCATGGTGGTGGCTCACTGATGTTTTGGGAGGTGTGAGCTTCCAAGGCACGGTGGAATCTTGTGAAAATTGATGGCAAGATGAATGCAGGATATTATCAGAAAATACTGGCAGACCATTTGCATTCTTCTGCACGAAGGCTGCGCATGAGACATTCTTGGCCTTTCCAGCATGACAATGACCCTAAGCACAAGGACCAGTTGACCCTCCAGTCGTTACAGCAGAAAAAAGTGAAGGTTCTGGAGTGGCCATAACAGTCTCCTGATCTTGTGCTTAATGCAAGACGACCAAAGACTTTGCATGACCGGGAGGCATTTTGCCAAGTCGAGGGGCCTTATAGACAACTATTGCAAAAGACTGCACACTGTCATTGATGCTAAAGGGGGCAATACACAGTATTAAGAACTAAGGTATGCAGACTTTTGAACAGGAGTCATTTCATTATTTTATATATTTTTTGCCATGTTTTGTCTTGATGATTGTACCATTCTGTTATAACCTACAGTTGAATATGAATCCCATAAGAAATAAAAGAAATGTGTTTTGCCTACTCACTCATGTTTTCTTTAAAAATGGTACATATATTACCAGTTCTCCAAGGGTATGCAAACTTTTGAGCTCTACTGTATGTTAACCTATATCGATATAATTACGAAACATTTAAAAAAGAGATGTCAAAAATACTACAAAGCTTCAAAGGCAAATACCT
>OW240919.1:135294334-135304756 GCA_933207985.1 Pelobates cultripes
TTTCAGGTGTTGTACTAGAGTATTGGAGGAAGGCAGATGTTGTTCCTATATTTAAAAAAGGTTCAAAATCCTTGCCTGGAAATTATAGACCTGTGAGCTTAACTTCTGTAACTGGGAAAATATTTGAACGGCTATTAAGGGATAATATTCAGGAATTCATTGGGAAGAACTTTGTTATTAGCAATAATCAGCATGGTTTTATGAAACATAGGTCATGTCAAACTAACCTAATTGCATTCTACGAAGAAGTAAGTAGAAGTATAAATCAGGGTGTTGCAGTGGATGTGATCTACTTGGATTTTGTCAAAGCATTTGATACGGTTCCTCACAATAGGTTATTCTTCAAACTAAAAGAAATTGGTCTAGATGAATATTCTTGTTCTTGGATAGAACATTGGCTTAAGGATAGAGTACAACGAGTTGTAATTAATGGTAAATTTTAAGGCTGGACAAAAGTGGTAAGTGGTGTCCCTCAGGGTTCTATTTTGGGACCACTTCTATTTAACATATTTATAAAATGATCTTGAAATAGGCATTGAAAGCCATGTATCAGTGTTTGTAGATGACACGAAACTTTGTAAAGTAATAAAATGTGAGCAGAATATTGCTTTGCTGCAGAGGGATTTTGATAGATTGGGGGACTGGGCACTAAAATGGCAGATGAAATTTAACGTAGAGAAATCCAAAGTTATGCACTTCGGGGTTAAGAATGCACAAGCAACTTACACACTAAATGGTAGTGAATTAGGGATAACCACACACGAGAAGTATTTGGGAATTGTTATAGATAACAAATTAGGCAGCAATATGCAATGTCAATCTGCAGTTGCTAAGGCCAGTAAGGTTTTGTCATGTATAAATAGGGGCATAAATTCTCGGGATGAAAATATAATTTTGCCTCTTTATAAATCGCTGGCAAGACCACACCTTGAATACGCTGTGCAATTTTGGGCGCCTGTTCTAAAGAAAGATATCATGGCACTAGAAAAAGTCCAGAGACGAGCTACAAAATTGATAAAAGGAATGGAGCATTTTAGTTATGAAGAAAGGTTAAAAAAATTAAATCTATTTAGTTTGGAAAAACGGCGCCTGAGAGGGGATATGATAACTTTATACAAATATATTCGGGGCCAGTACAAACCTTTATCTGGAAATCTATTCATAAACAGGGTTATACATAGGACACAAGGTCACACATTTAGGCTGGAAGAAAGGAAATTTCATCTAAGGCAAAGAAAAGGTTTTTTTTTTTTTTACAGTAAGAGCAATAAGGATATGGAATTCTCTGCCTGAAGGGGTGGTTTTCTCAGAGTCACTACAGAGGTTTAAACTGCAATTGGATAAATACTTACAAAAACATAACATACAGGGATATAATTTCTAATTAGTGGGGTAAATAGCTGCTTGATCCAAGGAAACATCTGACTGCTATTTTGGGGTCAAGAAGGAATTTTTTCCTAGTTTGTGGCAAAATTGGAAGCGCTTCAGACTAGGTTTTTTGCCTTCTTTTGGATCAACAGCAACAACATATGTGAGGAAGGCTGAACTTGATGGACACAAGTCTCTTTTTAGATATGTAACTACAATGCTAATCTCGACAGTGCGTTAGAAGCTTTACAACTATACCACTCAAAGTCAGTTTGCAAGCACCTTCCCAAAGTCCTTGTGAGAGTGATTGTGGCTCCACTGGAGTCAGTGCTGCATTCACACTCTTGTCTCGAGGGAGGTACAAATCTGGGAATTCCACTGGCTGTGGTCCCAATTTCTCAGCATCTAACTCCTTGGGGACTGGTTGAAGGTGCCTTCAGCTGCAGCAGGCAAAAGTCCCGCATTCTGTGCAGACCACATAGGACCTTGGCTCAGGGGAATGCCCTAATAAAGTAGCTAGTGTCTTCCAACTCTTTTTGTCATCTAACTTGAGTCTAACACTTTGGCATGGGTACAGCTAAGTCACTAGGCTGCAGAATGTATTGTAATGTAAAATAATCTGTAATTCTTTGCCTCTTCATCCTCAAATGTCCTCTAGAAGAATATCCCATTGTTGCTATTAGAGGTTCTTTCCTTTGTGTAGGCAGTCATTCTTGTTTCTCTACACTTAGAAATCCCCAAATGGCGGTCATGAATTTGGCATAACATTTCTTGCTGCATACTGGCAGGTGTGACACTATGGTCTAAAAACAGCACTAAACCAGGGCTCGACAAATCCCAGGTCGCCACAGCGACTAGAAATTTTGCCCTCGCGCCTGGCATTTGCCAGCTGTCTAGTTAGTGTGGCCGCAGAGGAAGCTTTGATAGAGGCTGTCATGGGGAATATTGAAGGCAGCCGGCCGAGGCAGCGTGGAGTGAGACTCCATGCAGCGTACTTTTACCTCAAGGAGTTAAATCGTTCTCAAAAGGGCTGAAGTGGTTATGGTGCTTGTTATGTTCCTGTAATTTTATGTTTTTGAGCCAAAAACTAAAATGATTACTAGTCAACAGAAAAAAAAAAAAAAAAGTTACTACCACACCCCATGATATTTTCATGCTCACATATATGGCCCTTGCACATAGTTCCCAAACATGCGTGCCTTGCACAGGCAGGTCATCCACATAAACATGATCCCTGCACACACCATGTTTATGGACATGTGGGGACAGCACCTTCTAAACACAATCCCATAACAGCAGGTACAGAGCACAGCGAGCACACACGGTGTCAGACATTGCTGTACCCTGCTTGTCCCACGGTGCTCAGCCTGCATGGCACAGTGACAGACATTGCTGTACCCTGCTTGTCCCACGGTGCTCAGCCTGCATGGCACAGTGACAGACATTGCTGTACCCTGCTTGTCACACGGTGCTCAGCCTGCATGGCACAGTGACAGACATTGCTGTACCCTGCTTGTCACACGGTGCTCAGCCTGTCACAGTGACAGACATTGCTGTACCCTGCTTGTCCCCACCCCGATTGCTCAAACCTGTCACGTGCGGGCAGACCTTGCTGTACCTACCTGTCACAGTGGGGAGACTTGTTGCTGTACCTTGCTTGTCACATGTGGTGCTCAGCCCTATCACGGTATTGACAGACCTTGCTTTCCAATACCCTACCTGTCACAGTGAGAGACATTGCTGTACCCTGCTTGTCACACGGTGCTCAGCCTGCATGGCACAGTGAGAGACATTGCTGTACCCTGCTTGTCACACGGTGCTCAGCCTGCATGGCACAGTGAGAGACATTGCTGTACCCTGCTTGTCACACGGTGCTCAGCCTGCATGGCACAGTGAGAGGCATTGCTGTACCCTGCTTGTCACACGGTGCTAAGCCTGCATGGCACAGTGACAGACATTGCTGTACCCTGCTTGTCCCATGGTGCTCAGCCTGCATGGCACAGTGACAGACATTGCTGTACCCTGCTTGTCCCACGGTACTCAGCCTGTCACAGTGACAGACCTTGCTGTACCCTGCTTGTCCCACGGTACTCAGCCTGTCACAGTGACAGACCTTGCTGTACCCTGCCTGTTGTCAGGGTATTTATATCGGCAGACATCTTGTGCTATGATAGAAATTAAAAGTGTATATTCTGAGTCACTCTGAACAGACCAGACTCCGTTTTGTTATTCCCAAGTTAACAAAAGACACAAGATTTCTATCTGTAAAACTAACCACTTTGCCAGAGCTAAAGGAATGCATAGTATATACAAACCAAGTGATAAGGAGAACGGGGGTTGGATAGACTGTCTAAATGCTAATGGAAAATAATCAATTCTAAACCCAGACATTTGTGACAGAGAAGATTAAATAATACAATTTTACTTTCTATATGTATAAGGTCCCATTGTAAGTTACGGGTCAAAACTCAGAATTTGCCAGACACATAGTCTGGACAAAACATAAAGAAACTGTTTGATCTGAAATGAAACTTAAATTATGGCCACTATAAAGACAGGCCAAAATGACGTCAAAATAGCCACCAGGAAAAGTTAACTCTTTCCTGGATAGGTATGTTTAGTGGGACAAGACTGCCCTCTATAGACCAAATACCTAAATTGCGATCTGAAAGATAAGCACACCTCTAGTGCTTCTATTGGGTTATCAACTGATGACGTACAGAGAGTCTGGCCCTTTAAAAGTTAGGACAAAGGGAAGATAGAGGGTTGAAAGAAGGAAAAAGAGGAGAGAGGAATTGGAAGTTTGGGGACTCCAACCTCCATGCAGAGAAACCCAGGACAACATCTGAGACTAACACTCTACTCTTAAAACTCTAACACTGTACCCTGCTTGTCACACGGTGCTCAGCCTGTCACAGTGACATACATTGCTGTACCCTGCTTGTCCCACGGTGCTCAGCCTGTCACAGTGACAGACCTTACTGTACCCTGCTTGTCACACGGTGCTCAGCCTGCATGGCACAGTGACAGACATTGCTGTACCCTGCTTGTCACACGGTGCTCAGCCTGTCACAGTGACAGACCTTACTGTACCCTGCTTGTCACACGGTGCTCAGCCTGCATGGCACAGTGAGAGACATTGCTGTACCCTGCTTGTCACACGGTGCTCAGCCTGTCACAGTGACAGACATTGCTGTACCCTGCTTGTCACACGGTGCTCAGCCTGCATGGCACAGTGAGAGACATTGCTGTACCCTGCTTGTCACACAGTGCTCAGCCTGTCACAGTGAGAGACATTGCTGTACCCTGCTTGTCACACGGTGCTCAGCCTGTCACAGTGAGAGACATTGCTGTACCCTGCTTGTCACACGGTGTTCAGCCTGTCACAGTGAGAGACATTGCTGTACCCTGCTTGTCACACGGTGCTCAGCCTGTCACAGTGAGAGACATTGCTGTACCCTGCTTGTCACACGGTGCTCAGCCTGTCACAGTGACAGACATTGCTGTACCCTGCTTGTCACACGGTGCTCAGCCTGTCACAGTGAGAGACATTGCTGTACCCTGCTTGTCACACGGTGCTCAGCCTGTCACAGTGACAGACCTTGCTGTACCCTGCTTGTCACACGGTGCTCAGCCTGCAATGCACAGTGATGGCAGCCCATATATTTATAACTAATCTCCATGTCCCCCAGCACCCTGATCCCTATGAGTAATCTAACATGTGAGGTGCTATGAGGGCTGCCTGCTCCCCATGACGCACTCCTACAGGTGTTGTGTACAAACTGTAAGCTTCCCGCCGCGGACACATGGCCATCACGCTGCTAGAGCCGTGAGCCATGCAGCTTTATCCAGCGAGTGATCGCGCGCACCGCACCAACCGCCACACAGGCGGCAAATAATTTCGTCATCAGATCGGGCTCGGACACCTAGAGCCGTGACGTCACAGAGCCTGACCGACCTAAAGAGAGGACAGCTTGAACCTGAGTGCCCTGCCTCAGCCAATCACAGGCCGCCGCCGATCCCCCTCCCCCTCACAGGACAAAACGACGGCAAGGCAGAGGCCCAAAAAGCCCCAAACCGACAACGTTGGCTAACTACCGCGATAATGGCTGCGGAGCGTCGGCACACTACGCTTTACGGCCATTGGGGGAGCTTTCCCCATGAACGCCCGTTGGTCCGTTAGTAATTAGTGGCTTTTGTGCTCTGTTTCACTAACCTTGCCCGGGGAAGACTCCACTTTCGCTTGCGATGATCTTAGTCACTAGTGGCCTGCCGTAGATACGGAGCGCGCCTGCGTCACGCTGTCTGTGAGGCACGCACGGGGCTGGCAGGAAGACGCAGGGCACGTGACCGCCAGAGGGCAGATTGTTTTTGGCGCGAGTTTTGTGGCAGGAGTGGGTTATTGTGCGGGTTTGCGTCACTCGGTGCAGTAGTGGGGGGGGGGGGGTCTTTGTATTGAGTGAGGAATTGTGCCTGGTCGGGTTGAGAATCGTGTAGTTCATGTTGATACACGCTGAGCACACTGTTAGCTAGGGTGGACACAGCGCCCTTCCTGCTGCTTTGCATGCAGGTGAAAGGCTGGGCTTCGTAACGTTGCTTTGTGTTTTTGAGGGGTAGAGGGGAGACTTGTTAAATCAAGACATTGTGTACTATGGTCTCCCTCCAATGGTTTGTGCAATTACACGGGGGTGGATCTGTAGGAACAAATACAGTGTTGCCTTTAATCCCTTAAGGACACATGATGTGTGACATGTCATGATTCCCTTTTATTCCAGAAGTTTGGTCCTTAAGGGGTTAAAATTGTATATAAAAGTTTTGGGGGGGGGGGGTTTCATAATTTTATTTTTTTTTGTACTGAGATTTTCTCTTATTGAATATTTTTTTATAGCCGTATATGTATATCAAGTAAATATTAACACACAATTTACTATAACATTTGTTTTTTTATATGAGACTCCAGCATTTCAATGGCACACAATATTTCCATGGTTAGAAGATACAAGGAAGTCATTTTGAGGCTGGCTGTCATCGTGCCCGGAACCAAATAATTAACAGTATTCAATTCAACTAGAGGAGGAGAGGGCAATAGAAGCTGGCAGAAGATAAGTAAAGGGGTTTAACCCCATAGCGACCGAGGACGGTTCAGGACCGTCATCGGCATTTTTGCCTTGAGGACCGATGACGGTCCTGAACCGTCCTAACGGTCTCCGTTACTTACCTGATCGCCGTCATTCCCCCGGCGGCGATCAGCGTGGCTCCGGTTGTGGGGAGACTGCCTGCAGCCCAGACAGTCTCCCCACACTGAATTAGGACCCCCTGTGGCCATGTGATTGCTTAACACAGCGATCACATGGTCACAATAGGTGTCCATGTATCTGCCTGCAGGGGGACTGTCTGTGCTGACAGGCAGTCTCCCTGCTAGTGTAAAATCAGAAAATAAAATAAAGTTAATGTTAATTAAAAAAATAATAATTATATAGGTGTATATATGATATATAGACATATATTATATCTATATAATATATGTCTATATATCATATATATAATGTAATACTAAGTGTATTTTTATATTAATATGTACTTATATTAATATAAAAATACACTTATAATTAAATTACACACGTATATATATAATATATATAATTATATATATATTGTGTATATATATTATAAAATATAAATAATAAGTAATTTAAATTAAATAAAAAAAATTTAAATAAAAAAAATTATATATCTATATGAAATTTTATTCTAAGTGTATTTTAAAATTAATATATATATATATTTATATCAAAATACACTTAGAATGAATTTGTATATATATCTATGTATATAAAAATAAATAAGAAATATACATACGTCCATATACAAAATTACATAAATAATTATATAAATATACACGTAGACTTCAGATATATAAATATGCATATATATTTAAATTCTACGTGCGTATTTATGTAATAGTTTTACATAATTCAGTAATTTTATTGATTGCAATTTAAGGGACCTGCCTGCCAACCCAGGCCGAAATTCCAGAGAATTGAATTTGCTAGCACTGTATTTTACCCTGTAACGTTCTACGACACCCTAAAACCTGTACATGGGGGGTACTGTTTTACTCGGGAGACTTCGCTGAACACAAATATTAGTGATTCAAAACAGTAAAACATATCACAGCGATGATATTGTCAGTGAAAGTGACTTTTTTTGCATTTTTCACACACAAACAGCACTTTTACTGATGATATAATTGATGTGAAACGTTTTCCTGTTTTTAAACACTAATATTTGTGTTCAGCAAAGTCTCCTGAGTAAAACAGTACCCCCCATGTACAGGTTTTATAGTATTTTTGAAAGTTACAAGGTCAAATATATGGGTCAAATATTTTTACATTGAAAATGGCCAGGTTGGTTACGTTGCCTTTGAGAGCGTATGGTAGCCCAGGAATGAGAATTACCCCCATGATGGCATACCATTTGCAAAAGAAGACAACCCAAGGTATTGCAAATGGGGTATGTCCAGTCTTTTTTAGTAACCACTTGGTCACAAACACTGGCCAAAATTAGCGTTCAATTTAGTTTTTTTACTTTTTTCACACACAAACAAATATGAATGCTTACTTTGGCCAGTGTTTTCGACTAAGTGGCTACTAAAAAAGACTGGACATACCCCATATTGAATACCCTGGGTTGTCTACTTTAAAAAAAATATGTACATGTGGGGTGTTATTCAGAGATTTATGACAGATAATAGTGTTACAATGTCACTATTGATAAATTTAAAAAATTTATGTTTTGAAACCGCAATATTCTACTTGTACCTATAGCCCTATAACATGCAAAAAAAAGCAAAAAAGCATGTAAACACTGGGTATTTTTAAACTCAGGACAAAATTTTGAATCTATTTAGCAGTTTTTTTCATTCGCTTTTGTAGATGAGTAAAAGATTTTTCAAGTAAAAGTAAAAAACATGTATTTTTTCAATTTTTCATCATATTTTTTTATTTTTTTTAAATTAAAATACATGAGATTATATAAATAATGGTATGTAAAGAAAGCCCCTTTTGTCCTGAAAAAAAACAATATATAATTTGTATGGGAACAGTAAATGAGAGAGCGGAACATTCCAACCAAACACAAACACCACAAAAGTGTAAAAATATGCCTGGTCGCAAATGTACAACATCGCAAAAACAGTCCAGTCCTTAAGGGGTTAAAGAGCTGCAGAGGTGTAAATAGGATTTGTTTTTTTGTCTTTTTGCAAATGAATGGGAAATGGAGCAAGCCAGCCGTTTGTAATATTTGCTAACCAAAATTCTTTTTTTTTAAATTTTTTTTTTTTATCAATTTCTTTTTATTAGAGTAAAGAAGTTTTAAGCATATACAATGTGATAACAGGCACAGTAGAGTTCCATACAAAACAGCGTTAATCACAATGCATTGTACAACATCCCTAGACCATTTTTGGCCCCATATCTTCCTTTTTTTGTTATGTAGTAAACACCCTTACAGGGATATGAGGAGATGAGAGAGCCGATTTAGGATCTTGAACTTATCACCAAGTTTTAGCTATAGGGCTCTCGCCCAGTAGATCATAAGAGATTATGCAAACCATTTTACATACACTTTTCCATAAGCATGTAACGTCTCAGCCTATCCCCGTATGTGCGGACCGCACATAGGAGAGCTAGGGTTCCTATCGTGGTAGTGTGTATCACTGAGTGTTTGAGTAGAAAGGAGTAACAAGAGGGGGAGAGAAGAGGGAGAAGGGAAAAGGGGGAGGGCATGATTTGATTTCTTAGAGTTGCACCAAGCATACATCATTAGGGTGCGGTAAAATTAAGTATTATGTCCTCTCGAAATGTATTGCACTCTGCCTAACATATAGCGAGCTCAATGTCACTTAACTACGTGAGCTCGGATTGTGACCTCCATCTTCGTTCGGGTGCGTGTGTTGGGGTCCACCAGGTCATTTAACCATTCATTGGCGGTAGTTTAGATATATGGCCAAAAGAGAGGGAGAATGAGGAGGTAGCAGAGGTGTACCCGTTCTACTGAGAACGTGGGTGGGGGGGGGGTTATAATGTTGGGACGTGCACATTGGCCTTGCCCCGGAGGGCCCCGCGCGCGCCGCCGGGCCACCACCCTAGCTCCTCGTGTTTTGTGATATGAAAGTGAACCATGGAAACCACCGTTCAGCATGTTTGTCCCCTCTCTCCTGTATGGATGCCTGTAGTGCTTCAGCCCCTTGGATATCCTCAACCCTGCGGATCCAGTCTTCTTCGTTGGGTATCTCCGTCCGTTTCCAATATAACGGAATGAGCGACTTGGCCGCGTTCAAAAGATGTCTGAGAATTGATTTCTTATAGGAGGATAACGGCATCTGCGATATATGTAGGAGGGCCAGAGCAGCCGACCATTCCGTCACATTGCCCAGTATATCTGTTATTCGTTGTTTGATCAGATCCCAGAATGGGGTTATTTCGCTGCACTCCCACCATATATGCATTATCGCCCCTCTATCCCTCTGGCATCTCCAGCATGTAGGTGCAACAGTTGGGAAGATCCTATGTAGGAGAACCGGGGTCCGATACCACAAGGTAATCAGTTTATAGTTCGTTTCTTGATATTGAGAACTAACTGAGCTCTTGTGTTGCCACAGAAGTGCCTTATCCCATTGTTGTGGCGTAAAGGTTGTGTCCATCCGCTCCTCCCATTGCCTGCGGAACATTGCATTCGCCGTCAGGTGCCCCGTCAGGATGTGTTGATAAAGTATAGAGATAGCATTATCCAGTACGATCTTCCTCTCACAGCAGTCCTCGAACCATGTGCGATCCCTGTGCAATCGTTCCTTGTCACGCAAATTATTGTGGTAGTGCTTCACCTGTAGGTAACGGAGTATTGCTAATGGCGTCCGTGGTCGTCCCTCTAATAGGGCGTCCACGGAGCGCAGTGAACCATTCCGCAAGGTTGTGTGGATTGGAACGTACTCACGTCCTTCCAGAAAAGGCCACATCACTGGTGGAAATCCGCCCCCTATCTCTTTGTTATGAG
>OW240919.1:135304856-135317066 GCA_933207985.1 Pelobates cultripes
GTAAGCCTTTTATAAAAATGTGCTTTCATTAAAAACATTTTATTAAACCTTTTATTTTATTTCCAGCTTAGAATCCGTGAGAATACCTCTTTCAAACAGAGTATGCTGTTGGCTTCTTTTTTTTTCAGGATCGTGGTTCATGGGGATAAGATGATGAAATCTATAGTCCCTGACTCAGCCAGTGTGTTTGATTTCATAAAAGAATTTGGACTGACGGAAACTCAGGTACCATGATTTGATGATGGGTTGCAATGTGGGAGCAGATAATTGAACCAAGTAGTGTCTAATGGCAATTTCAATGCTGTTCAATAGATTTGCAATGGAGGTCCAGCATTTTACTTGTGTCGGTTTCCTTCTACATCCTATTGAGTAAAAATATATTTCTACCTAGTCACCATGCCTCGTGGTACTGAAATTAGGAACACTAAAATCTGTGACTCTGGTTGCACTCTATGAACCGTGGCTCCACAATTATAATCCAGTGACTCCAGCAACTAGTATTGTGGAATAGAACAGGGTTTCCCAAGTACCCCCTACCAGTCCAGGATTTAGGGATTACCCTGTTGTGTCTAACATGGTTTTTTTTTTCTTAAACATCTTAGAAACATAACTGAGTAATCCCTAAATCCTGGACTGTAATGAGGTACTTAAGGACTGGGTAGGGGACAACTGGAAAAAAGATTGTTAAATTAGTATTTTCTACGAATACACTTTGCTATATGCCTTATGATTGTTCTAGAGACTCCTATCTTAACTTTTTGCTGGATCACTTTCAAAAATGGTGCAATCTCACTGGTGCAATGGTGCAGAAGATCAGTGTTGCATCTTGTAAATCAGTGACCAATTTGAATTGTACTATTGTACATACTTTGAAAGACCCATTGGAACCATTATTTCCAAACTAGCCACTGTGTTCGGGTTCTTTTTATTGTTTGGTGTATGTCTACCCTAAGCTTTGTGTATACCATCGTGTCCCTAGGAATCACATTAATGTGCGTCTGTTTGTTTGTTGTTATTTTCAGGCTCTGGAAGTCAGCGATCACTTCCCAGTGCAGGTGCAAATCAAAAAAGCCAAAAATTTTGTGGATAAAACCAAATCTTTCTTCAAAAAGATAAAAGACAAAATTTCAGGAAAGTGATCATTTCAACAATAGTTACCTGTTTGGCACTATATCCTGTACTATGTAGTTATCCTGTAATAATAATCATGATATATAATGCACATGACCCAAAAAATTGTGACAAAGGCACATTATTATTATTTTTTTTAAATAGTAAAAGAGAAACGTTTTGACGCAATGGAAAGACATAAAATAACGTAAAGCTAGTAAATATTACATATAAAAATAAATTAATGTGGCCAAGGGAAAAACTTAAAGGGACAGTATAGTCACTAAAATAACTTTAGCAGTTTTGGTGTATAGAATTTGCCCCTGCAGTCTCACTGCTAAATTCTCTGCCATTTAAGAGTTAAATAACCTTGTTTATACAGCTCTAGTTACAGCTCCCTGCCTGACTTACACAGCCTTCCTAAACATTTTCTTTAAAGTGAGCTCTAATGTTTAAACTTCCTTTATAGCACAGTGTGTTTAATCTAGAATGTTGTATCTGTTAACAGCCTTCTAGATCCTGCAGGAGCCCTGTGTTAATTAAAGTTTAATTTACAGAACAGGATTGTGATTGAAAATGAAACCATTTTAATAAAACCTTCATGCAGACTGTGTCAGTCACAGCCAGGGGAGGTGTAGATAAAGCTGCATGGACAGAAGCAATGTAGGTGTGATTGTGTAAGACACTGACCCACAGGAAAATGGAGCTCTTGATAGGTACAATTCTGCACCAAATACTCACATGCACCAAATACTCACATGAGTTCATTATAGATGTTATATTTGTTTTTCTGTGGCTGTCAGATAATCCTATAGATAAAGCTCTCGTCAGAGCTTAAAGGACCACTATATGCACCCAGACCACTTCAGCTTAATGAAGTGGTCTGGGTGCCTGGTCCATCTAGGATTAACCCTTTCTTCTATAAACATAGCAGTTTCAGAGAAACTGCTATGTTTACAAATGGGTTAATCCAGCCTCTAGTGGCTGTCTCATTGACAGCCGCTAGAGGCCCTTCCGTGCTTCTCACTGTGATTTTCACAGTGAGAAGACGCCAGCGTCCATAGGAAAGCATTAAAAATGCTTTCCTATGGACTGGCTGAATGCGCACACCGCTCCTGCTGCGCATGCAGCCAATGACGGCGAAGAGGAGGAGGAGAGTTCCCTGCCCGACGCTGGAGAAAGAGGTAAATTTAACCCCTTCCACCCCCTAGAGCCCAGCGGGAGGGGGGCCCTGAGGGTGGGGAGGACCTAGAGACCCTATAGTTCCAGGAAAACGAGTATGTTTTCCTGGCACTATAGTGGTCCTTTAAATGCATTTCAGTGTACCACCACTTGCTTACATTAGCCTAATTTGTTTTGTCATATTACATGAATGTTCTGCTTGCGCGTTGTGCAGCTCTGTGATATATTAACTGATTCCTTTATAAATAAAATGATACTTGCAGGCAAACAGATGGAAGATGGGTCTCTGGCTGTCTTAATTATTATGGACTGCAGAGTCGACAGCTGGGTAACGGAACATCCTTTCAGGAGAATGGTGCAATAACTCAGGAGTGAAATAGTTACTGCTTAAATAAAGCTGTAAACTGAGGGATCTGGAGAAATACTAGAGGCTCAGCATAAATGGTGACAGCAGAATCAATTAGGAAAATCTAAAACTGCAATAACTATTATAGGATCACTATAGTTTTAGGAATACATACTTGTATCCCTAACCCTATAGTGCCCCAGTCCTTAGTTCTATATAGGTCAGTGCCGTTGTTTCCCATAAAAATTTGTAAAATCAAAGTTTTATTCATCTCTCTATCTCCCATGGTGCCATTGAGGAGGCATGGCCTCCTCCCTGATAATCCAATCCAATGCTCAAAGAAAAGCATTGTGGTCCAGATGCCATGAGTGGCGAGCTCAGTGCACACATACAAGCTTCCCCTTGGGAAAGCATTGTATTCAGTGCTTTCTGGTGAGCTTCCGTGTCACATGAGTTATAGACACAATGAGGTCACTGATATTATTGGAGCACTGTCAGGACTCGGATCAGGGAGGACCATCCAGACTTAGGTTGCTAAATGCCCTGATGAACCAGCATTCAATCCTGCCTTATATTTACTACCTGACTAGGTTTAACATACCTGAAAAACACCTATTTCATCAGCGATACTCTTTCGACTTACTCTTTCCAGTTTAAGGTCAAAAGAATGAAATAAGTATTCATAATCATGCCCATAATCATAATAAATTGTATTATTACTTTATCATTAAATTTGTTTATGAACTTTTCCTACGTTTCCTTTATTATCGTCATTCAGCAATCAGAAAACTGGTGCAAGGATCAAATTGTTGTAGGAGACATTTCCCAACACATCCAGAAAGTGACATATTTGGGATTTGTGTATTTCTTACAATGCTTGTTAAGTTATCTAAGGACATATATCATTGTTTCAACACATGTGCAAACATTTTATCTTAATTTCCGTTATACAAATGAAGGAAACAGCTGCAGCAATGGTACAGTTGATGGATGTTTGGCTATTTTCATAGCTTCCTCCATTAAGGTGAAAATGATTCTAGGAAGAGCGTCATTAGCATTAATCGGGAAAAGATGAAGAATAATCAGGTTCTTAAACATGGGATATTAAGTTCAGGGGAATTATTTACTAAATAGGATGTTGTAGGATTTCAAAATTCATGCCAAAGTAGTTAAATGTACATTTAATAAAAGTAATACATCTTTTATGTTTCGGCTAACATGCTGGCCTTGCACACATTTCAAATCACATTAAAGGGACACTATAGTCACCCAGACCACTTCAGCTCAATGAAGTGGTCTGGGTGCCAGGTCCCCCAGGTTTTAACCGTTCAGATGTAAACATAGCAGTTTCAGAGAAACTGCTATGTTGACATTGCAGGGCTAATCCAACCTCTAGTGGCTGTCTTCCTGAACGACGTTTAGAACGTCCTTAGTAAAGCATTGAGAAATGCTTTCCTATGGACTGTTTGAATGCGCGCGCAGCGCTTGCTGCGCATGCGCATTCCCCTCCACTCGGGAGACGACGTCGGCATGGTGGAGAGGCCGGCGCTGGATAAAAGTACGAGGCTGAAGGGGTTTTAACCTCTTCAGCGCCAAGGGAGGGGACCCTGAGGGTGGGGGGTTCCTGAGGATTATATAGTGCCAGGAAAACGAGTTTGTTTTCCTGACACTATAGTGATCCTTTAAAAGACCAGTAGCAAACAATACCCTGCTGGTTTGGCAAACATGCAGAAAATGACTGGACTTGTGGTAGCTTTTTCTGTACTCACATTTGCAGTTATTTAATTGTTCCTTGCACCTGGAGTAAGGCAACGGTTCTGCCAACTCAGTCAGAAGCAGCTTGTTCTGAAACAAAAATAGTAACAGGATTACTCACTAAAGTGGGAATTCAAAGTGAATTTTCACTTTAGTAAATAATCCAGTAAATTTAAGGCTAGAAAGAAACCGGTAGATCCTGAACTCATTCATGACGTTGGACAGAGTCACTTGGACCTGGAATTATTGAAAAAAAAAAAACGGATTACTGAAACGCCAGCTGTTGAAGGGGTGCAGAGCAAGCAAAATGGTGGTGTCTGCGAGGGACAGGTTCAGGTAAGTAATCTCACCCTTACCTGCCACTCCCCGGAACACCAGCGGCAATGTAACCATCAGGGGACTTTGCAAATTTGGAAAAGTGCCGCTTTAACCCTAAATCACTTCAGCAAACTAAGGTGCTTTAGGGGACTTAAAAGTTTCTTAACCAGGGCTGCCATCAGGGAGGTACGGCCCTGAAAGTGCCTGGCCCGGGCTGTGTTGCAGAGAATTTCCAACTCTTAGAATGTGTGAGAAAAACAGCAGCAGCCAGCAGCTCCTTGCACAGCCACAGATTTGGGGGAGGAGGCACCAGCATAGCTGCCCAGTCCCTATACCTGTGAAGGAGCTTGTCTTACCTGCCCATAGAGACCAACTCCTTTACAGCGCACAGGGCCATCTTTAATATTGATTGGATGCTGGGCAAGCATTTTGCTTGGCCCTCTGGAACCTGCCCCCTCCTCACCATATGGCATGCAATCACAGACCTCCATACCGCCACCCCCCAAAAAACAACACATTCAGATACACAGAATGACACTCATACAGATACAAACACGGGCACACAATTACACAAATGCAGATACACATATACATACACATACAGACAAACAGATATATAGACACACACATACACAGACACATGCAGATACATACAGACACATACAGATACACATGCACACATACAGACATACATGCAGATACACAAACAGATACACTGACACACATATATACACATACAGATAAACAGACACAGATATACATAGAGACAAATGCACAGATACACATATACACACACACACACACACACACACATGCAAACACATAGATGCACATACAGACACACAGATAAATATACAGACACACATGCAGACATACATAAACACATCCAGACATACAGACACACATTCACACACAGACACACATGCACACACACATATTGAAACACAGACAGATACACATGCAGATACACAAACAGACAAACATGTAAAAAGTTAATTTTTTTTAGCTACCATCCTGTTTCCTAACTTTTAGGTGCAGGAGGGTGGCTTCCCTGGTTGTGGCTGGTTGATGATGTTGGGAATCAAAGGTTCTTACTCTGCATTCTCCTCCTCCTCCCTCCAACGTGGTGCTCGTGTTAGCTGGGAGGAAGTGACCGCCTGTCACTTCCTCCCAGCACTGACATCATTACAGGAGGCCCGTTTGCACCATTAAAGGGCCATAGCGCCGACCAGGCCCATGAGGACACAATCCCATTGGGTGGTCTTAAGTACATGGGCCGACCGATGGTCCTCCTCAGCGTGCAGGCCCACTGCCTGCAATAATTTATTTTAGGATCAGTGATTCTAAAAAAAATTGTTGCAGGCTGAGGGCACAGTGGGGCAGCTGCTATGGTCCTCCCAGGAGTAACTGGACCAGGGACAGCTGCTGAGGCACTGTCAGGGCATTACTGTTACCATAAAACCAGTACAGTGAGCTGTAGTTGTTATTTAGGAATGGTGCATTTACACAGACATTTGTAAACACATGTATTGTACTTTTAATATACATTGCTGTGAGTTTTATTACTGTGGAGCTCTGTTAAACACTCGGACACACCAACAATATGGAGCTCCTAGACAAGACGATCATTAGGATAGAAAAAAGGGTCAGGGGGTTTGGGCTCAAAATAGGGACTATCCCTCCTTAATTGGGACACTTGGGAAGTATGGGCCTCAGTTTCTGCATTAATAATGGGAAATCGAAATGTTCAGGGGCATTTTAACTGAATTTCTATAAGAACAGATATTTTTATCTTAATAAAGATAAAGAATATGTTACATTGTGTCAATCTTTATTTTTCGCTGTGGTCAGAATAACGAATGTTCCCGGTATGCCACAACAGCTATAGCAAGATAAACAATAATACATAGTAATACAGTGTGTAACAGTTGAGATCACAGTACAATTTTTTATTATTTTTTTTGTAGATAAAAACAACAAATGGTCTCAGATACTTGAAGCAATTATAGGAAGGTACACAAAGTGATCTGAGAACAGGCGATTAGCCTCTACCTTGGAGGCTCCCCAGTAGAATAATTGAGAATACTTGTGTGCGGGCAGAGAAGTATTGAGTACACCAGCTTAATAAAGAAAAGTTATAACGAAATAATGGAAAAATGCCAGCAGGGGACACAGCAACATGAGAATAATCACCATCTGAGCTATGTCAGAGGGTAAGGCCCCTAAGATGCCCACCACATAGCCCTCTTCAGCCTATGCCATTAAGGGGCAGAGCGCAGTCAGCAGCACAGTTACTTCTGAGGCCCCCTCTCTGAATCAAAGACATGCGACACAGGATCTGCGGTACTGTCCCGATTCTCTTCGGCATCCCAGCTTCATGGGGAGTCTCAGTATTGAGTAGCAGTGTGTCTTGCCTCTGCTTCAGCCCGCGCTTGAGCAGGGGACCTCGCTACCTCTGCCTCCATGTTCTGACCCCCTTCACAGTAAGATCGACAGGCCTACGACAGCGATGTGAGTGCTGAGGGTGATGAGAGTGGTTGCTGTTTTCACATGGAGAAGACTGTCTCTCTCGGGGACTCCGCCAGAAGTCATCAAAGAGTCTGTCTAGCTTAGACATGATGTTGGGTTCCCCTCTGTTGAGATGGATGGAGCACGTAACATCCGCCATATTGCTTTGGCCACTGCACCCTCTACTGGAATGCTTGTAAATGCCACTGATGCCTGCCACTGCGGGGTAGCCTTCCAGGAGCGGACTGGGATAACCCCCACCGTCCAAAAGGGGAAGAAGGGGGCAACAAAGTGATAGTGCTGTAGCTTTGGCAATTCCCATCTGGGGCAATCAGCTGCCTCCAACGCTCGGTGCGCTTCCCAGGCCTCACTGCATGTGTTGTCAATAAGCCAAATATTGCCTCTGTCGGACACTCCACGCTGGACTGGCTGGGGCAGAAATGAGGGATGTCCCATTGTAGCTCGATTTAGTCCCATATATCAGGATACAAGCTGGGAGCTCTCATGAAACGCGTCCAGCCAGCATGAAAGTCAGGCCCTTTCCCCTCAAAAATATGTTAAATTGTATATCTTCAAAGACATAGGTTCACTGTAAGGGTCTCAGCTTCAGCATCACAAACATGTATTCCTGACGCTATAGTATTAAATAAACTATTTAGCTCCCTGGTCCCTCTTGCACCCCTTAAACATAGTAATAACTCGCCTTATTTCCAGTGCAGCACAAGTCCACTGGCACTGCCCCCTTGGCTGACATCACCCCACCCTAGCCAGTCAGCATCTCCTCACAGAGGGGCTTTGAATCAATGCATCTCTATGGGGAAAGTTCAGCGTCTCCATTCAGAAGATGGAAACACTGAGCATAGGTACTGTACCCTGTGCAGCAGTGACCCAGGAAGCACTTCTAGCAGCCATTAGGCTGTAATATGACCTAATCGCAGCAAAATCCAAAGATCACTACTCCATATTAATTCTCTTTGACCTCTCTGCTGCCTTTGACACCGTTGATCATGATCTCCTCCTTCAAACTCTTCAAACGCTCAGTCTCTGTCCTCTCATGGTTTTCCTCTTATCTCTCCCAACGCTCATTCAGTGTCTCTTTTTCCAAGGATACCTCCTACCCTCGTCCTGTCTCGGCTGGAGTTCCCCAAGGCTTTGTCCTTGGTCCCCTTCTATTTTCGCTTTATACTTCCTCTCTTGGCAAACTTATTGCCTCTTTTGGATTCCAATACCACCTGTATGCTGATGACACTCAGATATACCTCTCCTCCCCAGACCTCTCCCCTGCCATCCTGCAACGTGTCACTGCTTGCCTTTCTTCCATCTCTGACTGGATGTCACATCCAGTTTGTTGCCAAATTCTGTAGATACCAACTTAAAAACATAGCCCGCACCCGCCCCTTTCTTACACAAGATGCTACCAAGGAGCTTGTCCATGCTCTAATAATTTCCTGCATGGATTATTGTAACCCTCTCCTGATTGGTCTCCCCAAAAGCTGTATTGCCCCACTACAGTCTGTAATGAATGCTGCCACCAGACTGATTTTCCTCTCTAGTCGGTCCTCTCACACCTCACCCCACACCTCACCTCACAAACATTGATTAAAAAAACAAAAAAAACCCCCAGCATATTAGATTGTTACATTGCAATCAGAAAGTACCCTAGAGCAGTTTTCTTTTTGTTTTTTTAACATTTGACAAGATTATATTAACTGTATATCTGTATATTTGGATTATGACACAGACTGCTTACATAACCATTAAAATCTTGTTCTTCAATTTTGCTGAACTCTGCAAAAACACATTTATAATTCCCTCTATCCCATTATATAATCTTACAAATCTTAGCTGTGCATTCTTGCACTGTGATTCTATAACTTTTACAAACATTTTCTTACCTTTCTATGAGAAAGTACACAACATTAAAGCCACCTGCCTAATATCGTGTAGGTCCCCCGAGTGCTGCCTAAACAGCTCTGATGCATGGAGGCATGGACTCCATAAGACCTCTGAACAGGGGCAGTGGCGTACATACCAGGGTTGCAGGGGTCGCGGCTGCGACCGGGCCCACCAGGGGGCCCGGCCGCCCCTGCGACCTGGTATGTACCCACAGGGCCAGCCTCTTTTCCTGGGGGGCCCAGGACCGGCTCCGGCATCCCTACGCGGCGCGCGAGAGAGCTGAAGAGGAAGCACTCAGGGGAAAGTGCTCCCTCGCACGCCGGCCACCCAGAGAGCCCGCTCACCCACCCAGGAGCCCCAGGAGCCCAGCAGCACCACCACTGGACCCCAGGGAATCCCCCCAGCACTCCAAAAGGAAAGGAGGTTGGGGGGATTCAATTTAAAAAAAAACGTGTGTTAGTGTGTGTTAGTGTTAGTGTGTGTGTGTAAGTGTTAGTGTGGGTGTTAGTGAGTGTGTTACTGTGTGTCTGTTACTGAGTGTGTTTGATGTCTGTTAGTGAGTGTGTGTTTGTCAGTGAAAGTGTATGTTTTGTAAGTGAGTGTGTATATATGTCTGTCACTGAGTGTGTCTCTGTCAGTAAATGTGTGTGTCTGTTAGCTTGCGTGTATGCGTCTGTTCGTGAGAGTGTGTGTCTTCAGCATTTACCTTTCTCCAGCGCCGGACTCCCTTGGCGCTGGGGACGCACGCGCGCACGCATTTAAACTGCCTACTCAATGCTTTCCTATGGACGTTCAGTGTCTTCTCACTGTGATTTTCACAGTGAGAATTGCGGAATCTCCTCTAGCGGCTGTCAATGAGACAGCCACCAGAGGCTGGATTAACCCTCAGTGAAACATAGCCGTTTCTCTGAAACAGCTATGTTTTCTGCTGCAGGGTTAAAACTAGAGGGACCTGGCACCCAGACCACTTCATTGAGCTGATGTGATCTGGGTGTCTGTAGTGGTCCTTTTGGTGTGTGCAGCATACCGCGGTCGCTGGGTCGCAGCCCTGCGACCAGGTGCCCGCCGCCATGTTTTGCGGCCCCGACCCGCACGAGTAAGCGCGGGGTGGGGGCCCACGGATCAATTTTTGCACCAGGGCCCCATGGGTCATGTGTACGCCACTGAACAGGGGTGAACTGACCACTCGAGATCATCGGTCATGGACCGGGGGCCCAAGGCAGTCAGGGGCCCAGCTGAACATCCAGAGATCTCCCCACTCAGGAAGCCATAATTCCATTCACACATTCCAGCGATAGATTGAAGGACCCCTGCATCCTATCGCAGTGTAAGTGACCCCCCCTTCCACCTTCTCAGTGAGACCTGGCAGCGATTATGCAGTTCTTGCCAGGTCCCCACCATGCTCTCCTATGCGGAGCTCTGTGCGAGGTAAAGGGGCAGGGCCCGGTGGATAGGAAGGGACATTACTTCCTGTCCGCTCCTCTCCTGCAGAGTGCTTGTGCCCTGTTACCACTATGAAGATGCAGAGCAAGCACCAGTGGCGGCTCTAGACTTGGCGAGGCCTTAGGCGAAACTCATACATGAGGCCCCCACTAACACCATTATTGGAAAAAAACAGCAGTTGACTTGTGTGTGTATAAGAAGCTGTAGATATATTGAAGGGCGGGCTTGCAGTACTGGATATAGAGAACTAGTCTTTGTATACGTTGTTGCATTGTCTACCTGTGTGTGCCTGAGAGTGTGTGTCTGGCAGTGAGTATCTTTGTATATGTATGCATGTTTATCAGAGCATGTGTATGTTTGTGTTACTGCCTGTGGCCTTTGGCATTAAGTTCATGGCGAAGCTATGTTTTATGACAGTGTGTAGAATGACTGCCTTCAGGGGGTGACAGGGTGAGTAAAGGAGTAACTGTGGCAGGGTGATTGTAAAAAGAGCAGGAGGGTGCCAGAGTGCGGAGAGTGGTGCCCGTGTGTTTAGAGGGAGAGATAGTGTGTATGGAGGGGGGGGTGACAGTGTGTGCGGAGAGAGGTGACAGAGTGTGTGGGGGTGACATAGTGTGAGCGGGTGACATAGTGTAGGGAGGTGGCATAGTGTGAGGGGATGGCATAGTAAGAAGGGGGTGACAGTGTGAGTGGGTTACATTAGTGTTAGGGGGGTGACAGTGTGAGGGGGTGACATTCGTGTAAGGGGTGTGACAGAGTAAGAGGGAAGAGACAGAGGGGGGAGACCTAGTGTGAGGGAGGGTGACATAGTGTAGGGGGGGTGACAGAGTGAGAGGAGGTGACAGTATTAGGGGGTGACAGTGTGAGGTGGGGTGATGGTGTGTGGGGATTGACAGGGTGGGGGGTCAAAGGGTGGGTGATAGAGTGAGGGGGTGACAGGTGAGGTAGCAGGGTGAGAGGGGGTGACAGGTGGGGTGGCAGGGTGAGTGACAGGGTCAAATGTGGGGTGAGAGGGGAGGCAGGGTGAGGGGGTGACAGGTGGGGTGACAGTGTGACGTGGGGTGACAGTGTGTGGGGAGTGACAGGGTGAGGTGAGAGTAAGGGGGTGACAGCGTGGGAGTCACAGGGTGGGTGACAGTAAGAGGTGGGGTGACAGGGTGAGAGGTGGGGTGGCAGGGTGAGATGTGGGGTGACTGGGTGAGAAGGGGTGGCAGGGTGAGGGGGTGACAGGTGGGGTGGCAGGCTGAGAGGGGGTGACAGGGTGAGGGAGTGGCAGAGTGAGAGGGAGTGAGGGATGACAGGTGGGGTGGAAGGGGGATGACAGAATGAGAGGTGGGGTGACAGGGTGAGGTGACAGAGTGAGAGGGGGATGACAGGGCAAGGTGACAGGATGAGAGGTGGGGTGACAGGGTGAGAGGTGGGGTGACAGGTGGGGTGGCAGGGTGAGATGTAGGGTGAGGGGGGATGACTGGGTGAGAAGAGAAGGAAGGGTGAGGGGTGACAGGTGGGGTGGCAGGGTGAGAGGGGGTGACAGGGTGAGGGGGTGGCAGAGTGAGAGGGAGTGAGGGATGACAGGTGGGGTGGAAGGGGGATGACAGAATGAGAGGTGGGGTGACAGGGTGAGAGGGAGGTGACAGGGTGTGACAGGTTGG
>OW240919.1:135317166-135339927 GCA_933207985.1 Pelobates cultripes
ACACCCAGTGCATTTCTTTTTGTCCCAATAATTTTTTGAGGTCACCTCCCCTCCAGGGTAATTTACATCTTTGGATCCCAGTACATTTTAAAAATTTAGGGTCTTTGTTGTGTTGAATAAAATGCTGTGAAACAGAGTGATTAAGGTAGCCTTTGATAATATTTCTACAATGTTCTGCTAACCTTATTTTTAAGCATCGTGTGGTCATACCCACATACTGGAGGCCACATGGGCACTCCAATAGGTATACAACATTCTTTGTAGTGCAACATATTAAATCTTTGATAGGGTATGTAATACCTGTTTTGTTTGAGGTGAATTGTGTTGTCTTTGATGTGCTGTTTTGGTCAGTGGATCTGCAGACAATGCATCTGTTGCATTTGAAAAAACCTTTAGAATTTGATAAAAATTATGGATTGCTTGTATTGGCTTTTTTTGTATAATTTTTAGTAAGCATTGTCTTTAGGTTTGGGGCCCCTCTAAAAATGATATGGGGTTTATCTGGGATGAGTGTCTTTAAAATTTCGTCTTGTTTTAAAATGTGCCAGTGTTTTTGAATAGTTTTTTCACAATTTTATTCTTATTGTCAAAGTTAAAGATGATCGGCATGGATGGTGGGTCTTTATTTTTATTCGTATTATATTCTAAGAGCTCGAGTCTTTCTTTTTGTTTCACTGCTTTGAGGGATTCTTCTAGCTTTTCTTTTGGGTAATTTTTACTGATAAATTGAGCTTCTGGTGTTCTAGCTTGTTCGTCAAAATCTGTATTAAGGGAATAGTTCCTGCGAAGACGTAGGAACTGACCTTTAGGGACCCCATCTAACCATGGTTGGTAGTGGCAGCTTGATCTGTCAATGACTGTGTTGGTGCACACTTTTTTAAAAAAGTTCTAGTGTTAATATTCCCATCCTGGATAAAAATTTGGATGTCTAAAAAATTTATTAAATCTTTGCGGTGTTCTGATGTTAAAATGATGCCACTATTGTTGTTGTTTAGATGGTTTAAAAAAAAGTTTAAGTGAGGTTTCAGGACCTTTCCAGATAAAAAAAAACAAGTCATCTATGTATCTAAAATAGGATACTAGGTTTGCTTTCCAGGGGTGATCTCCCCAGATTGCTTTAGATTCCCAATTGTCCATAAAAAGATTGGCATAGCTTGGTGCAAACCTAGTACCCATAGCTGTGCCTTGTCTTTGAATGTAAAAAGTGTCTAAAAACCAAAAATAGTTATTTGTTAAAATAATTTTTATCCCTTCTAAGATAAAATTAAATTGTTTTTCTGGAATTTTATTATCCGTTTTTAATCTATTTAAAACTGCTTCACATCCTAATTTGTGGGGGATTATGGTGTACAAAGACTGGACATCACAAGTGACTAGAATAAAATCTGGATGCCAGGTAAAATTTTCTAAAAAACGTAAGAGAGACATGGAATCTTTTAAGTATGACCTCATAAGTCTGACTGATGGTTGTAATAAAATGTCAATATACTCTGATAAGTTTGATAAAACAGAATTGATCCCGGAGACAATAGGTATACCTGGTGGATTGGTCTCATTCTTGTGTATTTTTGGTAAAAAGTATATAACTGGAATTTTTGGATGAGGTATATTTAAATAAGCAAATTCTTTTTTGTTGAGGATATTGGAATTTAAGCCTTTGGTTAAAAATGATATAAGGGAGTTTTGGATGGTATGGGTTGGGTCTGATAGTAGCTTGTCATATACTTTGGGGTCATTAAGCTGTCTAAATGCTTCTTTGATGTACATTTCTTGTGAGAATATAACTAGGCCGCCCCCTTTATCGCCTGGTTTGATGACTATTGTGTCATCTTTTTTAAGATCTGTGAGAGCTTTTCTTTCTTGAAAGGTTAAGTTATATCGGTTATATTTATAATATTTGTGGTTGGTTTTTTTGGGAGGTATTAATTTTTTCTAAGTCTTGCTTTACCAAATTCTCAAAAACTTCTATCGGGCCAGATTTGAAGCTGGATGGGTAAAAATTAGAGTTATTCTTAAGGGTGGTGTTTTTCACTGGTATCTCGTCATTAATACATGGAGGTGTGGGGGAATAGTTGGTCTGTCCCTGGTTAATAGCTCAATTCTGCTGCTAAAAAATCTTTTTAGTGTAGCTTTCCTAACAAACTTATTTAAATCTAAAAAGGCTTGGAATAGTTGATAGGGATTGGTAGGTGCAAATTTGAGGCCCTTAGTTAAAACCGATATTTGGGTAGTAGTTAAAATTTTTTGGGAAAAGTTAAAAATTCCATGAGGGTTGTCTGTATTAGTTAGTGTCTCTCTAGTCTTTCTCTTTTGAAATCTTCTGCCACTTCTCCTTCCTCTAGGCTTAGATTTCTCTTTTTTGTTCTGGGTAGGTAAGGTGTGGCAGTAAGTGGATTTGGGCCTAGTTCTAAAAAATGATCCTCAGTGTCTGTGTCCAAATCTGTAGATAACACTTGGTATCTGTTAGGATGGTGTGTGGAAGGTAGGTGAGGGGGTGTGCTGGGATGGGTGTGTTTGAATGTATGTCTGAATCTTTGAGGTCTGGGTGTGAGATCAGGTCTTTGTGGGATAGTCATGAGTGGGACAGGTTTGGTGGGCCTGGGTTTAGGATAGTTGGAATAGGAGGGTGAAATGGTTGGGGGTGAAATGTGGTGGGAAGAGCTGTGATACGTCTGTGGTGGTGGTTGGTGGTAGTTGTGGTGCCTTTTGTGGTAGGGGACGTGAGGAGGTTGCCTGTGATGGATGTAGCCTGGGTGGGGTCTGCTGGGGTAATGTGTAGGCGCATGAGGAGGATAATCTGAATAATAGGAGTGATGGCGAGTGTGGGAGACAATTGGTCTTCTGGGATCTTTTTGGTTAGGGATGGTGGAGGGGTGATTGAAGGTCTGAGATGTGTATTTGGACTTATTGTTGAGGTGGTAAGTCCTTACTTGGTTCTTTGTGTAGTCATGTTTATCTCGGATATATTTTTTTACTTTAATGTGTTTAGTGTCCAACTCTACTTTTTCTATTTTGTTTTGAATGATAATAGAATTTTGTTTGAATACTTGTGTCTCTGTGAATGGTAAAAGTTTGTCCTGAAGTTTTTTTATTTCAGCGTCTAATTTTTTACTCTTTTTTAGAATTAAAGTTTCCATAAGACCGAAAGTGCATGACTCGAGCTTGTTGTTCCACTCTTGCATGAACTCATAGTCATCTTGGTCAGAGGTTGGGAGTTTCAAAAAATCTAAGGCCTCTGGGGGTTATTTGTTCTTCTATATATTTTTTTAGAGTGGCTATCTCCCATTTGAGTTTTATCTCAGATGTTAAAACTTTTTCGAGTGATATAAATAATTCCTGTTGATTATATGTCTCTATTATAGTGGGAGTGGGTAGTATATCTTCAGTATTAAAAACATTGTTAATGTCAATAATGTGGTTGTTCCTAAAATCAAATATGGACATGGTGCAGGGATAGTATAGAGGGCAGATCTCTCCAGAGGGATTGTAGGAGTATAGAACAGAAGAAAGGGATCAGCGCTCTCTATCTATACAAAATACAACAGAAACAATAATAAATAAGTAAAAAGTGGCAGCACACCTAAAAAGTAGGGCTCCCTCACAGGCCTTACAACAGAAATGGTACAGAAAAAAGAAAGGAAGGCAGCGCCACTATAAACCACATAAATTAAAAGGGCACAGAATAGGCAGACTAGAATGCAATATATATGATAGATAATAAGCAAATAGAATCCAGAATAAATAGTCTGACTGGTAGATGAATCAAACAACGAGGTATATCTTTGTAGAGATGAATACAGTCTTTTGTAGTGGGGGATTCTTCAGAGTGGTGTAGATGCGTCTTTGTACATCATATGAAATGAGAAAATAACAACTGATGGTATAGTATGTCCCGAAGGGGGTAGAAGCAATAAAAGAGTATATGGTCCTACTCACGTTTTCAAGAGCTGTCTGAATCTTTGAGGTCTGGGTGTGAGATCAGGTCTTTGTGGGATAGTCATGAGTGGGACAGGTTTGGTGGGCCTGGGTTTAGGATAGTTGGAATAGGAGGGTGAAATGGTTGGGGGTGAAATGTGGTGGGAAGAGCTGTGATACTTCTGTGGTGGTGGTTGGTGGTAGTTGTGGTGCCTTTTGTGGTAGGGGACGTGAGGAGGTTGCCTGTGATGGATGTAGCGTTGGTGGGGTCTGCTGGGGTAATGTGTAGGCGCATGAGGAGGATAATCTGAATAATAGGAGTGATGGCGAGTGGGAAACAATTGGTCTTCTGGGATCTTGTTGGTTAGGGATGGTGGAGGGGTGATTGAAGGCCTGAGATGTGTATTTGGACTTATTGTTGAGGTGGTAAGTCCTTACTTGGTTCTTTGTGTAGTCATGTTTATCTCAGATATATTTTTTTACTTTAATGTGTTTAGTGTCCATCTCGAGCTTGTTGTTCCACTCTTGCATGAACTCATAGTCATCTTGGTCAGACTTTTATCCAGCACCAGAAGTGTTTTTACTTTCCAGTGAGGATATTACTCCCAAGAATCCTAGGTGGGGATTATACCACTCAATCTGTATTCATTGAACAGTTAGTCTGTTCAACTAAATGTGAGTAACCACTTGGTTTTTTATCTTCTCACCTCTGGCATTTTATACTTTGAGCACCATTGTTGTTCCCGCTTTTATTTCCACATACGGTTCCCTAATCAAGAAAGAATACCAAGACCTCACGTATCCCATAAGTGGGGATTATACCACTGTACGTTATCAACACTAGAGTTAAGTCCATAGCTCTTGAAAACGTGAGTAGGACCATATACTCTTTTATTGCTTCTACCCCCTTCGGGACATACTATACCATCAGTTGTTATTTTATCATTTCATATGATGTACAAAGACGCATCTACACCACTCTGAAGAATCCCCCACTACAAAAGACTGTATTCATCTCTACAAAGATATACCTCGTTGTTTGATTCATCTACCAGTCAGACTATTTATTCTGGACTTCTATTTGCTTATTATCTATCACTTGTCCTTAGAATGTCTGGGATTAAAGTTAAGGACTGATTGACTTTCTGCAAACAGAGAGAGAATGTTCAAACGAACAAACTGAGGTGAGGGAGCACAGAAATACACAGGATCTCTGAGAACAAGCCAATGTCAAGGATAATAGAAGAATGGGAAACCGATAAGCAAACCAAGCCAATAATCAGACGATCAAAACTATGAAGCACTCTCTCAGTATCAGAGACAACTACAGGACAATGAACAACCAGAGGAGTGGCCCCTTTATATCTTATAGTTGGTTATCATTAATTTGTGTAAAATTTTAATGCCAGGATGTACCTGACCTGCATCATGGAAATGATGCAGATAACTCCCAAAAATGATACAGGCCGGGCTGGGAACAAAAAGATACAGAAATGACATAGAAACATAGAATGTGATGGGGACCCCTGTGTGCCTGATGATGATGGGAGTCTCAGCGTGGAAATGGACCATCAGGGCCTGGTGCAGGGTAACCACACGCCCCCTGGTGTTGAGCACCAGCATTTGTGCGGCCACATACCAGGGCCCTGATGCAGCTTCTGCGGATCCCAAGTGCTAGGTGATAATATGCAGACCTCCCAGGAACTGGATAGGGAGGCTCTGCAGAAGAAATGTATCCAGTACTAAAAAAAGGCGAGACTAGAACAGGCACCAAAGAAGACAAGACTAGAAGAACCCAGAACCGGAAAAGGACAGAAAGCAGAACATGTATACAATACATGAGGGAAACATTAACAGGACATGGGCAGGACAGGACTGTACGTGAACTGGGAATACAAGACAAAATAAAATAAGACAAGAGATACAAGGCAAAACAAGAGGAGACACAACTAAGTACTATATATGTAAAACATTGGAGATTTAGACATACATAAATGGCCAAGATGTATGCAGCCCACCACTGCGGCAAAGTAAACCAAGTACGGTGGGTCCTAACTGCCCAGATATGACTAAACAAACAACAATAAAACACACACACAGTACTTACCTGCAAGGAAATGTGTAGAGGAATTAAACCACTGCCTGCAGGAACCAACTGAAACAAAAATGATTAAATGGCGAATGCATGGGTGTTACAACAAAAAACAAACATTTAAAGGAATCCAGGTGACTGGGATTTCCAGGAATGGAATAAAGGAATGAACCCAGAAAACCCAGCATAAAGAAAACCAGACATAGAATGGGTAGAACATTGGCTTAAAAATAGAGTACAGAGAGTTGTCATTATGGTAAATTTTCAAGCTGGACAGAGGTGGCAAGTGGTGTCCCTCAGGGGTCTATTCTGGGACCGCTTCTATTTAACATGTTTATAAATGATCTTGAAGACAGCATTGAAAGTCATGTTTCAGTGTTTGCAGATGACACAAAACTCTGTAAAATAATACAATGTGAGCAAGATATTACTTTGCTGCAGAGGGATTTAGATAGACTGGGGAACTGGGCACTCAAATGGCAGATGAAATGTAATGTTGAAAAATGCAAAGTTATGCACTTCGGGGAAAAGAATACACAAGCAACGTATAACCTTAATGGAAGCGAATTAGGGATAACAACTCACGAAAAGGACTTGGGAATTGTTATAGACAACAAACTATGCAACAACGTGCAATGTCAATCCGCAGTGGCCAAGGCCAGTAAGGTATTGTCATGCATGAAAAAGGGCATTCATTCTTGGGACGAGAATATCATTTTTAAATAAGAATGAATATAAATATATGAATTTTAAAATTCCAGTTATGTATATTTTACCGAAGTTACATAAGGATCCCTTGCATCCTCCAGGTCGACCTATTGTGGCAGGGGTAGATTCGTTAGCTCCCCTGTCACAATATATAGACTTACAATTACAACCACTAGTTATTTCGGGTAAGTCATATTTGAAGGACACTATGCATCTCCTCCAGCTCCTTAATGATTTTATATGGAATGAAGACTACTTACTAGTCACTTGTGACGTGAGTAGTCTATACACTATCATCCAGCATGAAAAGGGCTGTGAGGCTGTGAAATTCTTTTTAGAACAATCTCAGCTTTTTCAACAAGATCAAATAAATTTTATTATGAAAGGAATTGAATTAATTCTATATAATATTTTTTTCTGGTTTGAGGGGGATTTTTACTTGCAGAAGAATGGCAGTGCCATGGGGACCAAGTTTGCACCCAGTTATACCAATCTTTTTATGTCCTATTGGGAAAACTTTTTTGTATTCTCTGCACATGACTGGGGGCAAACTTGGTCCTCTACAAAAGATACATTGATGATATCTTCTTTATCTGGAAGGGAGGCCGTGCCATCTTGGATTCTTTTATAAGCTTCTTAAATTCTAACACATGGGGAATTGTTTTAACCCAAGAAGTCAGTCAAGTAAAAGTTAATTTTTTAGATCTGCAGATTTATGTAGATAAGGGGTGTTAAAAACTAGTACATATTTTAAAACTGTGGATATTAATAGTTATATTAATATGGAAAGTTGCCACTTCTCTTTGTGGCTAACCAATATACCCAAAGGCCAATTCACTAGAGTAAGATGGAATTGTACAGATGATGACATTTTTATAGAACAATCAGGAATTTTAAAAAAAAACAATTCCTAGAGAAAGGATATAAAAAAATCAGAGATAGAAAAACAGTATAAAGAAACCCTGGATAAACCCAGGAAGGATATCTTGATATATAAAACCAAAATTAATAAATCTCCAGATAAACAGATTAATTTTATATGTAATTATAATTTGCAAAGTGGTCTTTTTAAAAAGATTTTGAATAAACACTGGCATATTCTAGAACAGAATGAAGATTTAGAGCAATTTATTGGGAAAAAAACTAAAATTGTATATAGGGAAGCCAGGAATTTTAAACGTATTTTAACTAGAAGTTGCATAACCAAAGAAATGACAGATGGGGATCTTTCAGGTTCTAAATGAAAGGGTTTTTTTAACTGTGGAAGTTGCCAAGCGTGTAAAGAAACTATAGTGAAGAATAAAAAGACAGACAGTTTCATATCTAATTCCACTAAAAAAAAATAAAAAAATAAAAAAAGTATAAAATTGATTCTTTTATCTCATGTAATATGAATAATGTAATTTATCTCCTTTCATGCAGTTTATGGATTACAGTATGTTGGTAGAACTACCAGACCACTGAAAATAAGAATAGGAGAGCATATTAGAAACGTAAAAAATAAAATATTGAACCACTCCGTATCTGCACATTTTGCACAAAAACATAATGGAGATCCTAAACACCTTCATTTTATTGGCATTCAAAGGGTTAAAAAACCATGGAGGGGGGATGATTTTATTAAGATTTTTAATAAAACAGAGATGAGGTGGATTTTTGAGCTAGACACTTTATCCCCTCTTGGAATGAACATTTATTTTGAGATTTTTAATTATATTTAATTGTTTTCTAGCTTTCTAATAATGGTGGAGGGTATGCACACATATTTTTTATATGTATGTATATATATATATATATATATATATATATTTGTGGTCAGGGAAGAAGGCCGTATTTATGTGGACCTATACCTCTAATCATTAGTCTAATATACTAAGTCGGTTGTAGTGTGCCGAAACCGACGAACGGGTCGGCCTGTAAATAAAGAGGGCCAACCAATTAATTGATTCCTTTTGTGGAGTGGTGGGTGGGGCAACAGGAAGTAACCAAGCACTGTCAGCAAGGTATGGAGGTAAGTAGTGAGTTTATATAGGCCGGTTGCAACCCCTCCCACAACTCCAGGCTCCGCCTTCCCATTTGTGGTCAGGAAAGAAGGCCGTATTTATGTGGACCTATACCTCTAATCATTAGTCTAATATACTAAGTCGGTTGTAGTGTGCCGAAACCGACGAACGGGTCGGCCTGTAAATAAAGAGGGCAAAAGAGAAGTATCAGTTCCACACTTAATACGTATACACATACATTATTACCCGAGCTTCCCTACTTTGCAAATTGTTTAAAAGCTTGTCTCAACTCTTTCTCAGGTTGAGGTATGTAATGGTAATATGAACTGGTACGTTTTGGCTGGAGGTTGATTTTGCCGCTCCGATACAAAAGGAGTGGCCTGTATATGCCGTGGGATCGTACCCGATTCTTGTACATAGTAGTCTCACGTATTTGACGAATTTTGATGTAGTCAGGGGTTGACTGTGTATTGTGAGGAGAGGAGCTTGTTTGGGTTGATAAGCCATACCTGCCATGTATTTGTCGAATAGTTGTACGGGGCACCAATGATTGCCGGTTGGGTAAAATTGAATGTCAAGGTGCGGACCCATTTGATTCGTTTGAATGTCTTAATGACAATGTGTAGTGATCACCTATTATGTTTATATGTGACACGCACAGTATATTTCCCTTATTGTTGATGTTGCTTAAGGTGAGTTCGTTGGGACGCATAAAATGCCAGGTATATGGCTGTTTTGAGTGTGTTATTGGTGTGATTATCAAAGGGTTTGGTATCTAACATGTCAGACAATGCCCTGAATTCTCTGCGTCAATTGGTAGCCATCTAGTAGGTTTTGGGTTTTCTAGGCGTTGGATGCCTTTTAGCATATTTTAATGGGGTGTGCTGATAGGAAGTTTTTTATACTGGAATATGTGTTGCTTACATGATGCTGTATTCCAGTTAAATAGAGTTTTATGGTGTTGTGTGCCAGTTTCAAGTTGAGATTGCAAAAAGAGGTGAAAGCCACCATAGTATCTAACCTATAAGGATTCGTAATGATGTATTCTGAAACAAATTTGTTGAATAACATTAAGGCTCGGTTGTACGTGCGTCTGGTGTTTGGGGAAAGTGAGGCCTGTGCTAGTGCCCTCCCGTGCTCCATGAGTAATTTTAGTCCAGGATGAGGTCTCTGAATAGCGGCGCCTTGCTTGGCTGTTCCTCTGCTGTTGGGTGTAGCTGTCTGAAAACCTGTAATTTGAACAGGATAGTGTGTCAGCTGCTGAATTATGGTGACCTGGCACGTGTATGTAAGTCAGGAAAAAAAAATAATAATTTTTTGTGTGGCTGCCAACCATGTTAGTCTCCTGACCAGGTTTATGATGGTTAGTGAAGAAGACCTGCCTTTGTTCAGAATCTCGCAAGCCGCCATGTGGTCAGAGTAGCATTTGACAGCTTTGCCTCCCCATAAGTGGCCCCAGACTTTAGCTGCTGCCACTATGGGGTAGATCTCAAACAGTACCGAAGTCTTTGTGAAAGCGGGTAATCCTAGTGCTTTGCTAGGCCAAGCGTCCCTCAACCACCTGTCTTCGAAGATGGCTGTGAAACCTGCATAACCTGCAGCATCCGTCCATAACACAGGGGAGTTTAATGTCAACGGTGGTATGAACAAGTTTCTCCCATTCCAGTCTGACAGGAAATGGTACCACCTGGTCAGATGCGCCCTAGCCTGAATGTTCAGTGTAACCCTGCTGTTGTTGTTGGGTAAGGTGGGTATGTTGGGTAACAAACCGAGTAGACGTGAGATGAAAGCTCATGCCTGTGGTATTACTCTCATGGCGAAGTTGTTGATGACATGGCATGTGCTTAGTTGTCTGAGTAACAATGGATTGATGACCCTGACCATGATTTACCCCATTCCACAGGAGCTGCTTTTAGCGGGGAAAGGATTGCCTATTTTTTATGCCATGTAAGTGCCAGTGTGTAGGGTAGATGGTAGCCATTTACTGTGTTGATGATATTGGTCTTACTTAACCAAGCTTCAACCCATGCTTGAGTGATAGCTGTAAAGGTAGATCAATGGTGTATATAGTAAGGAAACTCTTCGTAGGGTATGAGGGAGTTGAGACTTGGGGTAGCGAAGGTGTGTGGTGCCAATAAGTCTATGGTTAGTCTTTGTTTAAGGGAAGATTCCCTTGTGACAATACCAATGTGTTTGTGTTTGGCGCCATGCTGTAAATGGTGGAGATTGGAAAACCCAAGTAAAAACCCCTTGGCTATTCTTGGCTATGAGTGTGTTTACAGCCGATGGTTCTGTTGTGCTGACTGTAAGTGAGGACATGCTATATTCCTTGATGGTGTCTGTATGATACCTGTATGGGATCCCTTTGAAGCTCCGGAGCTTTAGTAAATCTACTACAAGTCTGGAAGGGTGATGATTTAGTAGTGTTGAAAATGGATTGGTGTGTACCGATGGTGAGTACGTTATTTGTAAGTTGTATTGGGACACATGGTTTGTCATGTGCCCTGAATGATTTGAACGTATATGCAACATTCTATATGCAATGCAACGACTCATACCAATTGTCTCTGGTAGTTCAGAGGTGCTGGTACCTGGAGCCTGAGAGTGCTCGTCCATTTGTTTGGGAGAAAATCCCTTCTGTATGGGCACCCGCACAAATAAGCATCTCTACATATTCAAAATGCCAACACAACCAAGGGATGGTCTGTTCCCGATTTACCTGGAATCTCTGGGTCTGATCATCATAGATACAGCATCATACATATTATGCCTTGTTTCCCCAATGTACCGGGATCATATGTGCAGGGTTAACGTCTTGTACCAAGAATTGATTGTACCCGGTAACCGAATTTCGTCTGTCGTAAATTTTTTGGCTCATGAGTTTGAGTGAGGCTAGCATGGCCTAGGTTTCACCTTAGTTGGTGTTGCTGGGCCTTCCCCTGTCTCCGGTTTATCCGTTAATGTATGGAGGAGTTTGAATAACGCTGCGTTCGTTGCTGTGGCAGGGTAGGGGATTTGTTGCCTCCTTAGGTTGGAGCCACATCTCCTCTGCTTGAAGGTGTATCAAGGGGAAGGGGAGTGACAGGTGACGCCCTCATTATGATACAATGTGAGACGGCTAGCTCACGAGTGGCCCGAGGGGTGTATGCCTCAGAGTGTGAGGCGGGGTGTTGGCCTCGTGGGACCACTAAATGAAGCGTAAAGCAGAGAAAACAGGTGGTAATACCTATTGGGTCATAAAACCCTAATTGCCATTACATTACTACTATTCCAGGGAAGGTAAGAGATGAAAGTGTATCACTTCTAGCCGGGGTGCTAGGAAGAGGAGATTCTTGCCATCTTTTTGGGAAATACTTAAATAACAATAAAGATTGCAATTTTATATTGTACCCAGGGCTCTTGTACTGGCTTGCTAGCTAAGCCGTAAGGCGAAACGATTAGGCTTGGTGTTTTTTTTTTGGTGACTGGTGAGGCCCTGCTAGTTGCCAAGTGGCTTGAGAGGCTCTATCTATGCTTGGCGCGAGGGGATTTTTTGTGGCCACCGAACGTTGTGGCAGGATGTTGGCCTCTCGGTGACAGTAACCAGAAAAATAGGAAGGGGAGTGACAGGTGAGGCCCTCTCTATGATACAATGCGAGGCGGCTAGTTCACGAGTGGCCCGAGGGATGTATGCCTCCGTGTGTGAGGCGGGTTGTTGGCCTCGCGGGACCACTAACCGAAGCATAAAGCAGAGAAAAAAGGGGGTAATACCTATTGGGCCCTAGAACCCTAATTGCCAGTACACTATTACTATTCCAGGGAAGGTAAGAGATGGATAACTACGTGAGCAGGTGTACGTACCTGGTAGTATGGTATTAAACCTGACAATCCGTATAGGTTTTTTAGTAGTAACTGTAACCTGAATGGATAAAATCGTATGGCATAAGGAAATATGGCATAGACCAAGCTTATCTTAAAACATACAGTATATGTGAAAAGTAAAGTGCCGTGACATGTAAATATTAATCATCATAGCCATACTGGTTAAATATGTATCAATCTTAACCCATTAAGTGCCGTATGTACAAGTGAAAAGTGGTCTGTTCCCACCTTGGATGTTGTATGTCCCATTGCTAGGGGAAAGTCTGTTGTGTGAGCAGCGTGCTATGAAAAATGTATGTGAACTATATTACCAGTTACGTATATACAGATGCGTGTGCTACTTTGTAATAATATGTATATTTATACTACTTGCTCTGTGAATTGTTGTATGCCTTATTGAATGGTAGGGGTCAGTGAACATGGTGTTGCAAAATGCAAGTGTACTGGAGAACTGCCGAGTGCCCTATAGGTGGTAGTGTAGTTGATGCTGATTGGTATGTGAAATGTTGTTTATCTGTTGACCTATAGGGGTCAGTGTTTTTGGTGTTTGTAAAACCCCATGAAAATTGTCAATGTACTTGACCGACCTGTAGGTGGCAGTGTTGATAGAACCACTGTTAGTCTTGATGTGAAAGATAAAATGTTGAGCCAGTGCTGGAGTTTAATTTATGGTTAATGGTTATGTTTAAAACAATCTTATGTGTAATTGATATTGGCTAGTAATTGTATATGACATGTGAAGACAGTTTTGATGTTGACCAGTAGGGGTTAGAAATGCTGATTGTATGGTAAAATACCCTTTAACCCCCTTACGGATACATGAATCCCTTTTATTCCAGAGTTTGGTCCTTAAGGGGTTAATCCAAATGCAAGGTTAACGTGAGATTTTGAGAGTGACCTGTAGGGGTCAGTGTGGTTTACAGAAAACATTGTTCGTGAGCTATGCCCCAGCATTATAGTTGTATGACAGGGAAACAAACAGTGCCCGTTTGACAATATACGATATGTGAACATAATAGCTTAATAACAGTCATTGTAACAAACCAAAGTTCCATTAGTGGGTTGTAAACGCACGAAACGTGTGTGTAGTATAGTAGTAAATGCATGAACTAGTTCCCGTTTGGTAGAAAATTGCACGAACCGTGAGCCTGGCATGTCAGGGAAACCAAACGAAACGAGCAGTGAGATTTGAAATGCATGCACAGAATTGCCTAGTATGTTTAGGTAATTGAAACAGAATGTGTTCCCATTTGGGAGTATGCTAAAGCTCAAAATGAGCCAGTGACAGATATAAAAAAGTGAATTTAAACGAATGATATGCATGAACATGCAATGGTTTCAGGACAGATTTAGACAAAATGTAGCCGTAAAGTGAGGACCTGACCCGTGCAACTGATGCCTGGCGTAACGGGTAGGTCGACTTACGGTTTGTGAGCCACATGGACACCATCCACAGCGATAGATTGAAGAAAAAGCTGGTAGGCCGGAAAAGCCTGTGGCTGGATTCCTGACACAGCTCAGCTTAGAAAACCTCATGGAGTAAGCAGGTAAAATGGCGTCTGGATGACCCGGAAGTGGAAATCATTCTGATGCTGACCTCAAGCAACAGGAAGTAACCAAGCACTGTCAGCAAGGTATGGAGGTAAGTAGTGAGTTTATATAGGCCGGTTGCAACCCCTCCCACAACTCCAGGCTCCGCCTTCCCATATATATATATATACACACATATATATATATATATATATATATATATGCATTTTTTTATAAATAACATTGTAATCTATGTGTGCATTATATTTATAACACTGACATTTTATATGTATTTCTGCTTATGTTTCACTTGCCCACCTATACATTACTTGTTTACCACTTCAAAAATGGCCGCCGGAATACTTCCGGTATCATGACCAAAGAACATTGATTGAATGAATAATGTGAAGAAGAGACCACCCCAATCAAGTGGGACATTTCCTGGTATAGCAAGAAGACGGAAGAGAAACAAAGACGGAACAACCGAAACCCGAAGTTCCGGTCACCGTAAGTGACGCAACGCAATGAATATGGGCGGGGTTTAATTAATTTTTGGCCGCGAATGTGGGGTTTAAAAAAGGGGGCAAGTGGAATATGTTTGTTGTATGTACCTGATGAAGGCGTCTAGCCGAAACGCATTGTGCTGATTTGATACTTCTTGAATGTAAGATTTTATTATTCATCTTTGTAATAAATGTTATAATAATTTTTTCCTAACATCAATTTTTGCTCTTCAATATCCATATATATCGGGGAGGAACACATCAATTGAAGAATTTTGATCTATATATCCTACTCATGCTTGTATACTTGAGCCAGTTTGAATGCAGGCTCACTAAAATGTGAGTAGGATTTTCTACTATTTGTATTTACATATTTGAAAATTGGGATAGTTTCCAGTACGATATTGCCCTATATGAGTTTTATTCATTTCAAGGGCATCTGGATAAAGATCTTCTTTATAGCATGTTCTATGGTATATACATTTATTTATTTTCAATTTGTGTATAAATACTTTAGTACACACTTTTGGTTCTCTAGTGCGCTATCCACTTTATATTCCATTTTTCTGCTCTATGCATTTTTGTGAAATTGTGTGGTTGATTTCACTGTGGTTTTAGCAGCACATTGTATCGCCATATTACCACCATTCTTCCTTTTTTCTAGCCACATATTGAATATGCCGTGCAATTTTGGGCACCTGTTCTAAAGAAGGATATTATAGCACTAGAAAAAGTGCAGAGGCGGGCTACAAAATTAATAAAAGGAATGGAACATATCAGCTATGAAGAAAGGTTAACAAATTTAAACCTATTTAGTTTAGAAAAACGTCGCCTGAGAGGGGATATGATAACATTATACAAATATATTCGGGGCCAATACAAAAAATTGTGTGAAAATCTATTCACAAACCGGACTTTACATAGGACACGAGGTCATGCGTTTGGACTGGAAGAAAGAAGATTACGTCTAAGGCAAAGGAAAGGTTTTTTTTTACTGTAAGAACAATAAGGATGTGGAATTCTCTGCCTGAAGAAGTGGTTCTATCAGAGTCCATACAGATGTTCAAACAGCTACTAGATGCATACTTGCAAAAACAAAATATTCAAGGATATAATCTTTCAATGTAGGGTAATAACTGCTTGATCCAAGGATAAATCTGACTGCCATTCTGGGGTCAAGAAGGAATTTATTTCCTAGCTTGTTGCAAAATTGGAAGTGCTTCAAACTGGGTTTTTTGCCTTCTTTTGGATCAACAGCAAAAAAACTAATGTGAGGAAGGCTGAACTTGATGGACGCAAGTCTCTTTTCAGCTATGTAACTATGTTACGGAAAAACCAGAAAAACTAAACAAGAAATGTAAAAAGAGTACAGGATACCAGAAGCCAAGGCCAGACATCTCCGCAGAACAGAACGTGACATATCCCACGCATGCTTAAACTCCTTCACTGTGTTAAACTCTACCACTTCAGCTGGAAGGCTATTCCATGCATCCACTACCCTCTCAGTAAAGTAATACTTCCTGATATTATTTTTAAACCTTTGCCCCTCTAATTTAAGACTATGTCCTCTTGTTGTGGTAGTTTTTCTTCTTTTAAATATAGTCTTCTCCTTTACTGTGTTGATTCCCTTTATGTATTTAAATGTTTCTATCATATCCCCCCTGTCTAGTCTTTCCTACAAGCAATACACGTTAAGTACCTATAACTTTTCCTTGCAAGCTTTTTCCTGCAATCCATGACTCAGTGTAGTAGCCCTTCTCTGAACTCTCTATCTAAAGTATCAATATCCTTCTGGAGATACGGTCTCCAGTACTGCGTACAATATTCCAAGTGAGGTCTCACCAGTGTTCTGTACAATGGCATGAGCACTTCCCTCTACTGCTAATACCTCTCCCTATACAACCAAGCATTCTGCTAGCATTTCCTGCTGCTCTATTACATTGTCTGCCTACCTTTAAGTCATCTGAAATAATTACCCCTAAATCCCTTTCCTCAGATGTTGAGGTTAGGACTATCAAATATTCTGTACTCTGCCGTTGGGTTTTCACGTCCAAGATGCATTATCTTACACTTATCCACATTAAATGTCAGCTGCCACAACTCTGACCATTTTTCTAGTTTACCTAAATCATTTGTAATTTGGCTTATCCCTCCTGGAACATCAACCCTGTTATATATCCTAGTATTACTAATAAAAATATTAAAGAGAATGGGTCCAAGTACAGATCCCTGAGGTACCCCACTGATGACAAGCCCATGCTTCGAATATACTCCATTAACAACAACAACCCTCTGTTGCCTGTCACTCAGCCACTGCCTTACCCATTAAACAATATTGGAATCAAAACTTAAAGATTGCAGTTTATTGATAAGCCTTTTATGTGCAACAGTGTCAAAAGCCTTACTGAAATCTAGGTAAGCAATGTCTACTGCACCACCCTGATCATTTTAGTTACCCAATCAAAAATATCAATAAGATTAGTTTGGCATGATCTCTCTGAAGTAAACCCATGTTGTCTCGGATATTGAAATCCATGTGATTTTAGATGTTCAACAATCCTATCCTTTAACGTGGTTTCCATTACTTTCCCCACTACTGAAGTAAGGCTTACTGGCCTATAGTTGCCTGACTCCTCGCTACTGCCTTTCTTGTGAATGGGTACAACATTCGCCAACTTCCAATTGTCTGGACTACTCCTGTTAACAATGATTGGTTAAATAAATCTGTTAATGGTTTTGCTAGTAGATCCACTAAGCTCTTTTAATAACTTTGGGTGTATTCCACCAGGTCCCATTGACTTATTTGTCTTTACTTTTGACAGTTTAAATAGAACCTCTTCCTCTGTAAACTCAAATGTAACAAATGACTAATTTGTCCTTTTCCTAACTGAGGTCCATCTCCTTCATTTTGATCTGTAAACACTGAACAAAATATTAATTGATGTAGTCAGCTAGACTTTTATTTTCTTCTACATACCTTCCTTCCATTGGTTTTAATCTAACTAATCATTGTTTTATTTTCCTTTTCTCATTTATGTATATAAAAAATGTTTTGTCCCTTTTTTTACTGACTGTGCTGTTTTCTCTTCTGTGTGTGATTTGAAGGCTCTTATAACTTGCTTAGTCTCTTTCTGCCTAATCTTAAAAACCTATCTTCCTCTTTAATATCAAATAATGTCCAGGAGTGTTCTGGATGGTCAGAAGCCATGATAGGCAGTTAATATAAACATATGATTATGATTTGTTAGCAATGCTTGCTGGGTACAATCCTGTAAGAAATTGGCTGGTGAAGTATAAGAATGGTGGAAACAACAACCACTTTAAAGAGGTCCAACTCCACCTACTAATGCTTTTAGCCAATGACAGTCTGGGATCTGACGGCCCTAGTGAAAGCGGACAGAAGAAATGCTGGTACAGCAGACTAAGCATGTGTGAGGAAAGGATTACACAGCCAAATGATCATGGTCGCATGGTCCCAGCTGGCCAGTATAAACACCGGAGCAATTGAGGATGAAATTGTTGAGTTCATGTCCTGAGCCATTATACACAAATTACACAATTTGTCTCTTAATTTCAGACACAATATTATGTTTCCATATCCCACATTGCACAGCAAGTGACATCACAGTATGAAATTAAATTTATATTAAAAATGCCTTGTTTTGCACAATGCGGAACCCCTAATTTAAGTGGGGTGCCAGAAGATACACATTCCAGTCTGCCTAAGATTAGGGAGAGTTTCACTTTTAGGCAGTAGTTACTAGCTGCATTAATTTAGCACCTCTTCCTTTAATTATATGCCGCACAAGTCATAAACACACACCCTATATCTGCTTAGTTAAGAGAATAGTATTGTTTGAATAATGAAGCCCCAAGAGGGGACACTTTATTAGAAATGTCTGTACACCTACACTGTGATCAGCGAATTACGTGGCATCAACGCAATGCATGAAATCTTGCACACATGGTCAAAAGGTTCACTCAAGCCAAAGCCTCAGAATAGGAAAAAAATGCAATTTCTAATAAATTTGGACCATCGAATGATATTGGTACCAGATGTGGTGGATTGAATAAAATACTGATTGCATGGGATTTTTTTTCCACAAAAGCCTCTAGAGAGAATGAGTGTCAAAGTAATTTGCTATTATAGATCAAATCTTAATGTAAAGGTCAAAATAGAGGGCTGCATATTACACAAGAAAAAAAGAAAACAAAAAGGGACACATTCTCAGCAAGCACAAATTCACATTCTAAAAACAGAAAAGGTTTCTGTTTTACAACACTGACAGGCAGTGGCAGAATTACCGCAGTTGCAGGCATCACAGCTACATCCAGGACCATTAACAGAGAGGCCGGCCGCTGTCTCAACCACCTGCAGCTGTGTACATACCGAGGTCACAGAGGTTGTAGCTGCGAGTGGGTGCCCGCCGCCATGTGTTGTGGCCCTGGCCCGCATGGCAAACCACCGGGGCCGCACGTTCAAGGGGCCTATCAGGTGACCCATGCTGTTAGGGCAACTTGATGGAGATCCCATCACAGCTGGGAGGAAGTGACTGACAGTCATTCCTCCCAGCTATCAGCGAGAGCCCGTGCAGGAGGAAGGAGAGGAAGGCAGAGTGGGAACTCTGACTCCCACCAGCCTGAGCCACCACTGGACCCCAGGGAAAATCATCCTCCTGCACCTAAAAGGTAGGAAACAGGAGGGTGACTTAAACATTTTGTATATGTGTGTATTTGTTTATATGTATGTATGTATGTTTCTGTGTGTCTGTCTGTGTATGTGTGTGTGTCTGTATGTGTCTCTGTATGTATGTGAGTGTATGTATGTATCTGTCTGTGTGTCTGTCGGGTGGGGGCCCATGGATCAGTTTCACACCGGGGCCCCATTTATTGTGTGTACGCCACTGACCACCTGAGTACCCCCTATCCAGCCCAGCCCCCTACAAGAAGCAGAGATACTAAGTGGGGACTGGCATTCTGTCAAAAATGCATACCGGCACCTGCTTGGTTGGCTGTTTGTGACACTACAGATGCTCAGCCACAGCCAACCAGGTGTGGAGGCATTCTGCATGTGGTGCTCGGGGGAGAGGAGGATATGGGAGCCATGAGGCATGCAGACACAAACTGGTACCTGGACTGTGAGTGGGGGAGGGGCACACTGTTCCTGGCCACCAAAAGGTTTTTTTTTACGGTAAGAACAATAAGGATATGGAATTCTCTGCCTGAAGAAGTGGTTTTATCGGAGTCCATACAGATGTTTCAAAATCAACTAGATGCATACTTGCAAAAACAGAATATTCAAGGATATAATTTTTCAATGTAGGGTAACAACTGCTTGATCCAAGGATAAATCTGACTGCCATTCTGGGGTCAAGAGGGATTTTTTTTTTCCTAGTTTGTTGCAAAATTGGAAATGCTTCAAACTTTTTTGCCTTCTTTTGGATCAACAGCAAAAAACAAATGTGAGGAAGGCTGAACTTGATGAACACGTCTCTTTTCAGCTTTTGAAACTATGTAACCATGTACTAGGGGAGGGGAATTTCTAAATTGAGGAGTAGGTGAAGCACCCCTTGTTTGAGGCAATGCTGGACAATGTAGTCCATCCTGAGTTATCATCATTGGAGATGCACACACATAAGAAGTGACCAGCTGCTAAATGCCCATGTGAGGAGTATCACTTATTATTGCTAGAGCAATATCCAGTGCCCTGCATGCGCTGTATTAACAGGGCATCCCTTGGGAATACTGGCAATCGGTTTATCAATGTAAAGAAGGGTATTTACGGCAATAGTTTTGTCAAAAAAATAAAAAAAATAAATAAAAAAACTGCCTCTGTGGGCCAGCTAAGAGTAACCAGGACAAGTGAAGTCAAATAGTTTTATCAAAGTCAGAGATGGGCAGGGAGCGTGAATGTTTTTAAGCGTGATGTCAATGGGGATATAAATTGTAAGTAATTGCCCCACCAGAATAGACCCAGCATTGTGTGATCATTAAAGGCTGTTACTGTGCCAGGTAAGCATGGGCATGGGAGATGCTAAGGGAAAGTGCCAGTATTAGCCATCAGATCACATGGTAGTAATAAATTATTCACCGATAATGGAATGTACCCCTTCTGTGCCTACACACACTGGGCAATAGCAATCTATATCACCCCAGGTCTATGCCACCTCTGAACAGGCTGGGTGGGGAAAATTAATTGGATGATTAACATTACAGGAGGCAAGTTTGTTCAGCTCATACTGACACCTATCTCCAGAGTGTGTCTCCTGAGAATGTATCTGCAGTGGTGGAGCTACCAAGGTCACAAAGGTCGCAACTGTGACCAGTCCCTGGATTTCCACCTGTCAGGGGAGCCTCAGAGGAGATGAAAAGAGCAAGCAGGGCAGCAGCAGGCAGCTTACTATATTCAGTTTGCTCATCTCCTACAGTCCATCACCGGTTCCACTGGTGTTATGTGATGCTCTGCACCCCCTCTACCATACCATTGTTGCAGTGTAAGCATGCAGAAGCCAAACACAGAAATATTGGACACAGGTCTTCAGAAAGTAACAGGCCTTTATTCACATTACCGATCGGGTCTCAGATGAACTCCTGTTCCAAAAGATCTGAGAGACCAACACATAGTGTACATTCCTTATATAGCACTATAACTCCTCCCATTAATAGCTACACCCACATATACCTTTAACCAATCAATGAGCAGAATATAGACTTGTACATCTAGTCAAACCACATGGCTCATCCAAGACAAAGGAAATAAGTGCAATTTCAGTTCCTGCATTCCTGCACATGCTCAGTACACTGATGACAGTATCCTAGCTACATGTAGCTAACCAACTGACACAACATACACATATGCCACATGGAGATTTTGGCCTACTAAATTTTGACCATGCTGGAATCCCATCACATTCCCCCCTTTGATGCCTCTGATATAACATTATTCCAGATGCATCACCAATCACAGTTTTACCTACATCTCTCAAGTAGCCATTGAACCAGAGTAGACCTTGTAAGCATCTTAAAAACTCCTTCAACATTCTTCATCCTGCATATATTCTCTTCGGGGATCATATCTATAGACAGCCATTACATGAGCCGCTGTCTTTCTCTCTATAGTACTCTCTATAATACTACGTAGGGACCTTACCACTAGTGGAATTAGACAGGGCAGGAGGAGGCACAAAAAAATATATAATAAATTCTACTCCTCCTACTAATGTCTTAATTCCTCCAAGCTGCTCATACCAACTTCCAAACCAACTACTTAGGTTATACCCATTCCAGACCTGAGTAGGTACATGCACAAATTTAACCATGTGGCTTGTAAGTTCAGCCACTGCCTGCCCTTCATCATCTATGTGCAGACAACAGTTACTTAGATTAAACTTTCCGCATACACCTCCTTCTACTGCTAGTAAGTAATCAAGGGCTAGCCTATTCTGGTATATGGCTGATCACATCTTGGTATTTTGCTTAGCTAGAAGATTAAGCACTTGAGCTGTCTCATTAGTAATAATCTCAACTACCGCCTGTAGTCTAATAATGCGGTTGAGCATAGATAATCGGAGTTCTATATCCATAAGTGCCATCTTCTGCCCAAGTAGCAGGTCCATAATAATTAATAATACGTTGAGGGGGCCACTCATTATCTTCCCAGCTACCTATATTCAAGGATGCTCTCTCCCTTTTATGATTTACATCGTAAACCTTAACTCCCAAGGTCTCTCCTGTTTTGATTGGCAACAAGAAGAAGGATGGCTTTGGCATACCTAATACACATGCCCCTTCCCAATCTTGTGGTAACTCCGAATAAGTTTTCTTACCACAAATCCAGTATAAATTTGCTGGGGCTTTCCAACTAGATGTAGCCGATAAGTCAAACCATACCTCCTTTAAATGAGTGTAATTGGCAAACGGATTAGTAGGTTCCGAGACATTTGAAGTTGACCACCAAGTAGTATTTTTAGTATTAACATTATAGGCTTTTTGTCCCAAGCAAGTTAGCTCACCTACAGACGTGTTATACATTGTCCCTTTCCTGGCTATACAAACATGACCTATAATGGAGGTTTTTAACCACCATTCCAATTTACTTCTAGTACTTACTTGATGATCAGACTGGAAAGGTATCTGTTGTTCATATGTC
>OW240919.1:135340253-135383843 GCA_933207985.1 Pelobates cultripes
CGGATTAGTAGGCTCCGAGACATTTGAAGCTGACCACCAAGTAGTATTTTTAGTATTAACATTATAGGCTTTTTGTCCCAAGCAAGTTAGCTCACCTACAGGCGTGTTATACATTGTCCCTTTCCTGGCTATACAAACATGACCTATAATGGAGGTTTTAAACCGCCATTCCGATTTACTTCTAGTACTTACTTGATGATCAGACTGGAAAGGTATCTGTTGTTCATATGTCTCAGAGCCAGGGTACCATATTTCCTTTGCCTCCCATGGCCACTGGCCTCCCATATTAGTACCTCCACACACATAGCAATTAGTTACATTAAGACTACCTGCAATACCCTCAGCCAAATCAATAAATAGGTTCTTAACATTATGGGGAATTTTATCCTCAACACTCATCTCCTCATAAAAGGAATGAGAAACCTGATGAGTTTGAGTTGCCACTGTCTCAGTTTCAAGACCTACATATATTATTGTTCCTGAATCTACTCCTGTGCCATATATTTGGAACCCAAACAGACCTCCAAACCTGTCAATAAAGTACTGCAGATTGGAAATGGTCATGTGAACGGGGTTGCACACATAGTTTTACAGTATGGTGTGGTAGGCAACCTTTGGATAATCATATCTTGATCCACTGTTTTCCCCAGGTTGCCCAACCTACACATGACCAATAGGGGCAGAAGTTAGTCTCTATTTGGGCAATCAGGATCAGTAGATCTTTTACTGGGACATAAGTATTTATCATTAACCCATAAGTTTGTTCCCATTTAAGATTACCACATACATTCCAAGGTTTTCCACTACCCGAAATCGCCTTACATGCATCAAATAGTAGAATACCTGTGGAATGTATGGTGCTTATCACAGTCCTATTTATTAATGTCCCCTGGGAGTTACTATTCCGAATTACCAACCAAATTGTACGGGGTTGGAATTGGGGATCGAAACATTTAGACTCTCCTGATATTGGCTTGCACACACTATAATCAATATCCAAATATCTACATTTAGATACAGATCCCTTACATTCATACTGTGAGTGCCAGATGAGAGTTTTGGATATTTGGTTACACATAATACACATAATAAAACACATTATTCCTGAAATCCTCATTTTTCTTCGACCGTGCAATGGCCCCTCAGCTTCCCGAATGTGAGGGCTAAAAGGATGTTGTTCTTCTGATCCTCACTTTCCTTCACAGAGATCCCTTCGAGACACTCTGGCTATGACACGTAGGCAGGTGGTCAGGCTTTATTATGGCCGTCAAAACACCTACTTAATGATCTTTGTAGACTTTCAACTAGAATGTCTCGATATCCCCTCGTCACTCCGACTGAGTTGCACGCTTCAACCGGGTCCTGCAAGGATTCTCAGGATCTGGAGTAGCTTGCCAAGAGTCTGCCGCTGGTTTAACCTTAGAATGATGAATCCAAGGAGTCACTTCCGCCACCTTTACAGCTATTGGGATAGATAAAAGAACAACATACAAAGGCTAACAGAATACACCCCGAGCTTTAACTCAATATGTATTGGTGGGATATTACGAGCAAGTCCTGGAGGATTATTTTCTTCCCATACTCCTGGAATGTCAAATAAGGATTCATCACTCTTAGGGTTAATACTTGTCACTATGGAATAGAAGCGTCATTCTTCTTCCCTTGGCACCGATATCACCATTATGCCTGGTAACCCCTTAAACTTCAGAGATGTTGATCCATTAGGTAAAAGGTTATCTGAGCTTAAAGCTTCGATAATAGATCTCGTCCTAAAAGTTGAATCGGACACTCTGGCATATATAGGAACTAATGCTTCACCACATGGCCTCCCAGAATACAAGCGCGACTCTTAAGAACCGGTCTAGCTGCACTTCTCCCAGTAGCTCCTATCACAGTTATAGTCTTCCCCGAAGGCGGAGCCACCATCTTAGTCACCACAGAATGTTCAGCACCTGTGTCGATCATGAAAGAACTTCTCTTTCCCCCTATTGCTACATCGACCATAGGCTCCGCTCGACCAAGTGGGATGGAGCCCAGTCGGTATCAATAGTCTTCCATGATAGTGTCAGCCAGACCCACAAAATCTCTATCTTCTCTTTCTCTAGGTCTCTGCGTGGGTAGATAGTATCTGTCTCCTTGAACACTTCCTCTACTATCCCCATCATTCCCTCTAAAACTTCCTCTTACTCTATAACTACCACTATAACCTCCTCGTACCCTTCTCTCTCCTTGTCTATCACCTTCATACTGCTCTCTCTGTGGAAACTCACTCTTCCAATGTCCCTCCTTTCTACAATACGCACATTAATTCCTACTTAAAGTCCCTTGCTCAGCCTATTCTCGTCTCCTCTATTCCCTTCCCTGTCTTTCTACACTTAAGATAGCTACCGCTAGCATATCTGCCTTTTTCCTCATTTTACGTTCTTCCTCCATCTCCCTATTCATATATACTGTATTTGCAATCTCCATTAGCTGTATTATGGACATCCCTACAAATCCCTCTAATTTCTGTAATTTCCTTTTAATATCACCTTGGGCCTGGCTGACAAATGCTGAGTCTATCATTCGGAAGTTTTCAGGGGCTTCAGGATTGAAAGGAGTGTACAATCTATTTGACTCAAGCAGTATCTAACATGGGACTTCGGCAAGGCTGCTCAATAATAGGTTCCAGTCTAGGAGTAGTAAGATAGGTGTAAGGGGGTGAGCTAATTTTATTAGTCGGCATTTGGTGGATGAAAAAACGTTTTTGTTTAAAGTGTTAAACCAAAAACCTACCAGTAGGTATCACCAGAGGGTAATTGTATCAAAATAATCTTTATGGGTCTAATAAGAAAACTCAACTTTTAATATATTTATACATAAAATAAAACCTTATAGCAATAAATATATTAAAATAGGGTAAGCAATCCTACTTCTATCTGTTATAAACAATGTATTATTATCAATGTAACTCCCGAAGATGGCCAGTAGGTGGCCTAGAGTGCCTCCCTAAAGTCAAATGAAACAAATAGACTTTAATTAATTATGTCCTATTTTATTATTACTTATTTTAATCAATGTCCACCCTGATAACTAGGCTTGATTAAATCTTTAGTTCTAAGGTAAATTAAACATTTCAGTTTGTAGTTTAGTAAAAAGGGGACATTTTGGACAAAGCTGGGAGGGGCCCATCCAGTAACTAAAAAAACCAATATACCATCTGATACCATTGATCATTGATTAGGGGGAGGGGTAGTACAGAAATACAAGAGTTTGAAACACAGGAACAGATAGGTATGTGGGTAGGCGGGGACAGTAGAGCAGGGGGAGTGCAAATACTGACTATATACCAGTTCTTAGCTTGGGAAAAAGAATAGGGGCGTGGCTAATCTGGCTCTGGAGGATGTTTGGGGGGTTGGTAATCAGATGCCAGGGGGGGAGGGGATGTCCAAAGCAGTTGTAACCACCATATGGCTACATTGTTTCCCATATGACACAGTTTAATTCACCAAGGCAGTTTTTCAACAATCAGTTTCCAACAGTCAATATATAGAAACTGATCATAGAATTCCAGCCTACTAGTTACAGCCACATGTACACCCTGCACTAAATTTAAGTGAAGACTGCTACATGGAGGCCATGCGGCCACCAGGACAGGCTACTCCCTACTTTTTTTTTTTTTTAAAACATACAAGACAAAAGACTAACAGCCTTGTGAATCAGAAGATCATTTCAACAGAACGTCTGATTCAAAAAGCTGTACAAATATACACACAGTTTCAACAGTCACACCAATCTCCTTATCACCAGCAACACATTGCGCAGTCACTAGGCCCAAACACACACACAGGATCCTCACATGCTCAACAATATCACGACGTCGCACACACGAAATTAAATTAAAAAAAAAAACACCAAAGACAATACACTTATCAATGTAACTATTATTCAAACCATACAACTATCCACGCTATTAATCCATATAAACTAACCGATCACATAACATTTCAACAATTTCATCTCTACAATAATCCGTACTATAAATAAACTTTTACTAACCAACTATATCACATTCTAGTAACCTCATCTTTACAATCAGTGGTTATGGTACAGTTAGTAAGTGGTTATAATACAGTTTTAAAGTCACAGATCAGTTAGTAACAGTTATGGTATTATACATATAACATAAAACAGCAATTGTTAGTAATTTTACACAATGTCAGTGGTTATGGTACATGTCAGTAGTTATGGTACCGTGCGCTATTTTACAGTTATACACACAATTTACACTCCCACTAGACAGCAGAGCTCTAACTTTCTAGTAGGACATACAAGTTAACCAATTCACCAACTACAATATATTTAACAACATTTACAATAATCCTAACTATTCTAACTGGCCAGCACCTCGAGAGCTTTCGATCTATTTATACACCAGAGATTCGATAAGTTCTTCGCTGCCCAGACACCACGTATAGCGAACTAGAGGGCAGAATTTACACAGTACCCAGCTAGTCTATTAAACTATCAATAAGCTAGTGGCTGGATTTACAACAGAGCACACTTAGTTAAGATAGGGTGAAATCTAGCAAACTATAATATACAACAGAGTATGCTTGTCTCCTGGTCCCCCCGACCTAGCGAACAAAATTTACACCCTAGATACGCTAGTCAAGACAGGACACCGGTGTCCGACATGAGCTATTTACACCAGAACTCAGTCTGACCCAAACCACCTATATTAGACGGGCTGACTACAGAGCGTCTAATTTCCAGATAAGCGTTGCGCTTTCGCTTCTTCCTTCCAATGAAGGGGCCAATACCAATAACCGGTTCCAAATATAAAACCCCTTGTGGGTCTACCGCTCTAACGGTATCAATCTTACCTGTTAATTTCTGGACCTGGGTTCACTCATAGACGGAACAATCCGGGACTCACTGCGCAGAAGCCGATGATCTCCTGGACAAAAGGCCAGTGGCGCCGAGACGAAAGGAGGTCCACGCAGTAGAAGTCCAGGATTGTAGCGTAGAAGGTTTGGTAAAAGTTTACCGTCTCAAATCTCTGCGCCAGCTTCCATGCAAATGAGGTTCCCGGCCCAATGCACCAGAGATGTTGCAGTGTAAGCATGCAGAAGCCAAACACAGAAATATTGGACACAGGTCTTCAGGAAGTAACAGGCCTTTATTCACATTACCGATCGGGTCTCAGATGAACTCCTGTTCCAACATTCTGAGAGACCAACACATAGTGTACATTCCTTATATAGCACTATAACTCCTCCCATTAATAGCTACACCCACATATACCTTTAACCAATCAATGAGCAGAATATAGACTTGTACATCTAGTCAAACCACATGGCTCATCCAAGACAAAGGAAATAAGTGCAATTTCAGTTCCTGCATTCCTGCACATGCTCAGTACACTGATGACAGTATCCTAGCTACATGTAGCTAACCAACTGACACAACATACACATATGCCACATGGAGATTTTGGCCTACTAAATTTTGACCATGCTGGAATCCCATCACAGTATTACTATGTATTATTGTTTATCTTGCTATAGCTGTTGTGGCATACCGGGAACATTCGTTATTCTGACCACAGCGAAAAATAAAGATTGACACAATGTAACATATTCTTTATCTTTATTACGATAAAAATATCTGTTCTTATAGAAATTCAGTTAAAATGCCCCTGAACATTTCGATTTCCCATTATTAATGCAGAAACTGAGGCCCATACTTCCCAAGTGTCCCAATTAAGGAGGGATAGTCCCTATTTTGAGCCCAAACCCCCTGACCCTTTTTTCTATCCTAATGATCGTCTTGTCTAGGAGCTCCATATTGTTGGTGTGTCCGAGTGTTTAACAGAGCTCCACAGTAATAAAACTCACAGCAATGTATATTAAAAGTACAATACATGTGTTTACAAATGTCTGTGTAAATGCACCATTCCTAAATAACAACTACAGCTCACTGTACTGGTTTTATGGTAACAGTAATGCCCTGACAGTGCCTCAGCAGCTGTCCCTGGTCCAGTTACTCCTGGGAGGACCATAGCAGCTGCCCCACTGTGCCCTCAGCCTGCAACAATTTTTTTTAGAATCACTGATCCTAAAATAAATTATTGCAGGCAGTGGGCCTGCACGCTGAGGAGGACCATCGGTCGGCCCATGTACTTAAGACCACCCAATGGGATTGTGTCCTCATGGGCCTGGTCGGCGCTATGGCCCTTTAATGGTGCAAACGGGCCTCCTGTAATGATGTCAGTGCTGGGAGGAAGTGACAGGCGGTCACTTCCTCCCAGCTAACACGAGCACCACGTTGGAGGGAGGAGGAGGAGAATGCAGAGTAAGAACCTTTGATTCCCAACATCATCAACCAGCCACAACCAGGGAAGCCACCCTCCTGCACCTAAAAGTTAGGAAACAGGATGGTAGCTAAAAAAAATTAACTTTTTACATGTTTGTCTGTTTGTGTATCTGCATGTGTATCTGTCTGTGTTTCAATATGTGTGTGTGCATGTGTGTCTGTGTGTGAATGTGTGTCTGTATGTCTGGATGTGTTTATGTATGTCTGCATGTGTGTCTGTATATTTATCTGTGTGTCTGTATGTGCATCTATGTGTTTGCATGTGTGTGTGTGTGTGTGTGTGTGTATATGTGTATCTGTGCATTTGTCTCTATGTATATCTGTGTCTGTTTATCTGTATGTGTATATATGTGTGTCAGTGTATCTGTTTGTGTATCTGCATGTATGTCTGTATGTGTGCATGTGTATCTGTATGTGTCTGTATGTATCTGCATGTGTCTGTGTATGTGTGTGTCTATATATCTGTTTGTCTGTATGTGTATGTATATGTGTATCTGCATTTGTGTAATTGTGTGCCCGTGTTTGTATCTGTATGAGTGTCATTCTGTGTATCTGAATGTGTTGTTTTTTGGGGGGTGGCGGTATGGAGGTCTGTGATTGCATGCCAGATGGTGAGGAGGGGGCAGGTTCCAGAGGGCCAAGCAAAATGCTTGCCCAGCATCCAATCAATATTAAAGATGGCCCTGTGCGCTGTAAAGGAGTTGGTCTCTATGGGCAGGTAAGACAAGCTCCTTCACAGGTATAGGGACTGGGCAGCTATGCTGGTGCCTCCTCCCCCAAATCTGTGGCTGTGCAAGGAGCTGCTGGCTGCTGCTGTTTTTCTCACACATTCTAAGAGTTGGAAATTCTCTGCAACACAGCCCGGGCCAGGCTCTATCAGGGCCGTACCTCCCTGATGGCAGCCCTGGTTAAGAAACTTTTAAGTCCCCTAAAGCACCTTAGTTTGCTGAAGTGATTTAGGGTTAAAGCGGCACTTTTCCAAATTTGCAAAGTCCCCTGATGGTTACATTGCCGCTGGTGTTCCGGGGAGTGGCAGGTAAGGGTGAGATTACTTACCTGAACCTGTCCCTCGCAGACACCGCCATTTTGCTTGCTCTGCACCCCTTCAACAGCTGGCGTTTCAGTAATCCGTTTTTTTTTTTTCAATAATTCCAGGTCCAAGTGACTCTGTCCAACGTCATGAATGAGTTCAGGATCTACCGGTTTCTTTCTAGCCTTAAATTTACTGGATTATTTACTAAAGTGAAAATTCACTTTGAATTCCCACTTTAGTGAGTAATCCTGTTACTATTTTTGTTTCAGAACAAGCTGCTTCTGACTGAGTTGGCAGAACCGTTGCCTTACTCCAGGTGCAAGGAACAATTAAATAACTGGAAATGTGAGTACAGAAAAAGCTACCACAAGTCCAGTCATTTTCTGCATGTTTGCCAAACCAGCAGGGTATTGTTTGCTACTGGTCTTTTAAAGGATCACTATAGTGTCAGGAAAACAAACTCGTTTTCCTGGCACTATATAATCCTCAGGAACCCCCCACCCTCAGGGTCCCCTCCCTTGGCGCTGAAGAGGTTAAAACCCCTTCAGCCTTGTACTTTTATCCAGCGCCGGCCTCTCCACCATGCCGACGTCGTCTCCCGAGTGGAGGGGAATGCGCATGCGCAGCAAGCGCTGCGCGCGCATTCAAACAGTCCATAGGAAAGCATTTCTCAATGCTTTACTAAGGACGTTCTAAACGTCGTTCAGGAAGACAGCCACTAGAGGTTGGATTAGCCCTGCAATGTCAACATAGCAGTTTCTCTGAAACTGCTATGTTTACATCTGAAGGGTTAAAACCTGGGGGACCTGGCACCCAGACCACTTCATTGAGCTGAAGTGGTCTGGGTGACTATAGTGTCCCTTTAATGTGATTTGAAATGTGTGCAAGGCCAGCATGTTAGCCGAAACATAAAAGATGTATTACTTTTATTAAATGTACATTTAACTACTTTGGCATGAATTTTGAAATCCTACAACATCCTATTTAGTAAATAATTCCCCTGAACTTAATATCCCATGTTTAAGAACCTGATTATTCTTCATCTTTTCCCGATTAATGCTAATGACGCTCTTCCTAGAATCATTTTCACCTTAATGGAGGAAGCTATGAAAATAGCCAAACATCCATCAACTGTACCATTGCTGCAGCTGTTTCCTTCATTTGTATAACGGAAATTAAGATAAAATGTTTGCACATGTGTTGAAACAATGATATATGTCCTTAGATAACTTAACAAGCATTGTAAGAAATACACAAATCCCAAATATGTCACTTTCTGGATGTGTTGGGAAATGTCTCCTACAACAATTTGATCCTTGCACCAGTTTTCTGATTGCTGAATGACGATAATAAAGGAAACGTAGGAAAAGTTCATAAACAAATTTAATGATAAAGTAATAATACAATTTATTATGATTATGGGCATGATTATGAATACTTATTTTATTCTTTTGACCTTAAACTGGAAAGAGTAAGTCGAAAGAGTATCGCTGATGAAATAGGTGTTTTTCAGGTATGTTAAACCTAGTCAGGTAGTAAATATAAGGCAGGATTGAATGCTGGTTCATCAGGGCATTTAGCAACCTAAGTCTGGATGGTCCTCCCTGATCCGAGTCCTGACAGTGCTCCAATAATATCAGTGACCTCATTGTGTCTATAACTCATGTGACACGGAAGCTCACCAGAAAGCACTGAATACAATGCTTTCCCAAGGGGAAGCTTGTATGTGTGCACTGAGCTCGCCACTCATGGCATCTGGACCACAATGCTTTTCTTTGAGCATTGGATTGGATTATCAGGGAGGAGGCCATGCCTCCTCAATGGCACCATGGGAGATAGAGAGATGAATAAAACTTTGATTTTACAAATTTTTATGGGAAACAACGGCACTGACCTATATAGAACTAGGGACTGGGGCACTATAGGGTTAGGGATACAAGTATGTATTCCTAAAACTATAGTGATCCTATAATAGTTATTGCAGTTTTAGATTTTCCTAATTGATTCTGCTGTCACCATTTATGCTGAGCCTCTAGTATTTCTCCAGATCCCTCAGTTTACAGCTTTATTTAAGCAGTAACTATTTCACTCCTGAGTTATTGCACCATTCTCCTGAAAGGATGTCCAGTTACCCAGCTGTCGACTCTGCAGTCCATAATAATTAAGGCAGCCAGAGACCCATCTTCCATCTGTTTGCCTGCAAGTATCATTTTATTTATAAAGGAATCAGTTAATATATCACAGAGCTGCACAACGCGCAAGCAGAACATTCATGTAATATGACAAAACAAATTAGGCTAATGTAAGCAAGTGGTGGTACACTGAAATGCATTTAAAGGACCACTATAGTGCCGGAAAACATACTCGTTTTCCTGGAACTATAGGGTCTCTAGGTCCTCCCCACCCTCAGGGTCCCCCTCCCGCCGTGCTCTAGGGGGTGGAAGGGGTTAAATTTACCTCTTTCTCCAGCGCCGGGCGGGGAACTCTCCTCCTCCTCTTCGCCGTCACTGGCTGCATGCGCAGCAGGAGCGGTGTGCGCATTCAGCCAGTCCATAGGAAAGCATTTTCAATGCTTTCCTATGGACGCTGGCGTCTTCTCACTGTGAAAATCACAGTGAGAAGCACGGAAGGGCCTCTAGCGGCTGTCAATGAGACAGCCACTAGAGGCTGGATTAACCCATTTGTAAACATAGCAGTTTCTCTGAAACTGCTATGTTTATAGAAGAAAGGGTTAATCCTAGATGGACCAGGCACCCAGACCACTTCATTAAGCTGAAGTGGTCTGGGTGCATATAGTGGTCCTTTAAGCTCTGACGAGAGCTTTATCTATAGGATTATCTGACAGCCACAGAAAAACAAATATAACATCTATAATGAACTCATGTGAGTATTTGGTGCATGTGAGTATTTGGTGCAGAATTGTACCTATCAAGAGCTCCATTTTCCTGTGGGTCAGTGTCTTACACAATCACACCTACATTGCTTCTGTCCATGCAGCTTTATCTACACCTCCCCTGGCTGTGACTGACACAGTCTGCATGAAGGTTTTATTAAAATGGTTTCATTTTCAATCACAATCCTGTTCTGTAAATTAAACTTTAATTAACACAGGGCTCCTGCAGGATCTAGAAGGCTGTTAACAGATACAACATTCTAGATTAAACACACTGTGCTATAAAGGAAGTTTAAACATTAGAGCTCACTTTAAAGAAAATGTTTAGGAAGGCTGTGTAAGTCAGGCAGGGAGCTGTAACTAGAGCTGTATAAACAAGGTTATTTAACTCTTAAATGGCAGAGAATTTAGCAGTGAGACTGCAGGGGCAAATTCTATACACCAAAACTGCTAAAGTTATTTTAGTGACTATACTGTCCCTTTAAGTTTTTCCCTTGGCCACATTAATTTATTTTTATATGTAATATTTACTAGCTTTACGTTATTTTATGTCTTTCCATTGCGTCAAAACGTTTCTCTTTTACTATTTAAAAAAAATAATAATAATGTGCCTTTGTCACAATTTTTTGGGTCATGTGCATTATATATCATGATTATTATTACAGGATAACTACATAGTACAGGATATAGTGCCAAACAGGTAACTATTGTTGAAATGATCACTTTCCTGAAATTTTGTCTTTTATCTTTTTGAAGAAAGATTTGGTTTTATCCACAAAATTTTTGGCTTTTTTGATTTGCACCTGCACTGGGAAGTGATCGCTGACTTCCAGAGCCTGAAAATAACAACAAACAAACAGACGCACATTAATGTGATTCCTAGGGACACGATGGTATACACAAAGCTTAGGGTAGACATACACCAAACAATAAAAAGAACCCGAACACAGTGGCTAGTTTGGAAATAATGGTTTCAATGGGTCTTTCAAAGTATGTACAATAGTACAATTCAAATTGGTCACTGATTTACAAGATGCAACGCTGATCTTCTGCACCATTGCACCATTGCACCAGTGAGACCATTTTTGAGAGTGATCCAGCAAAAAGTTAAGATAGGAGTCTCTAGAACAATCATAAGGCATATAGCAAAGTGTATTCGTACAAAATACTAATTTAACAATCTTTTTTCCAGTTGTCCCCTACCCAGTCCTTAAATACTTCATTACAGTCCAGGATTTAGGGATTACTCAGTTATGTGTCTAAGATGTTTAAGAAAAAAAAAAACATGTTAGACACAACAGGGTAATCCCTAAATCCTGGACTGGTAGGGGGTACTTGGGAAACCCTGTTCTATTCCACAATACTAGTTGCTGGAGTCACTGGATTATAATTGTGGAGCCACGGTTCATAGAGTGCAACCAGAGTCACAGATTTTAGTGTTCCTAATTTCAGTACCACGAGGCATGGTGACTAGGTAGAAATATATTTTTACTCAATAGGATGTAGAAGGAAACCGACACAAGTAAAATGCTGGACCTCCATTGCAAATCTATTGAACAGCATTGAAATTGCCATTAGACACTACTTGGTTCAATTATCTGCTCCCACATTGCAACCCATCATCAAATCATGGTACCTGAGTTTCCGTCAGTCCAAATTCTTTTATGAAATCAAACACACTGGCTGAGTCAGGGACTATAGATTTCATCATCTTATCCCCATGAACCACGATCCTGAAAAAAAAAGAAGCCAACAGCATACTCTGTTTGAAAGAGGTATTCTCACGGATTCTAAGCTGGAAATAAAATAAAAGGTTTAATAAAATGTTTTTAATGAAAGCACATTTTTATAAAAGGCTTACTACTCTTTTTCACTCTTTTTTTTTCAATTAAATTGTTTTAATAAATAAAAAAAAAAAGCTTAGTTCCAATGGGATCTATTGATTCTACAACCCAACTTGAATCATGCCACGTCACTTTGCGGTCCAATCAAATGCCCTGGACAGTTTTCAATGCTGAGAACATATAAGCGCATGCTCTCTGAGCTGGTGAGTCGAAAGAGTGAAGTAGAGAGTGCAGGATGGACAAGCTAGGAAATTAGTTTTTAAAAAAGGAAGGGAAGACTTAAGCTTCCCCTTATAGGCAGACTCCTGGTACTCGTAACAAGGACAGAATGTCTGTTGTCTGTGAACAGTGAACTTTGTCGACAAGGATATATATTTTTTTTGCAAAGAATTGACATTTGGCTATCCAGAACATCGTTGCCAAAGTCATGTTTCAAATTCATGTGCACACGAGGTGTAACTAGCCATACCGGTGAAGTTTACTTAAATAAAAAAACAATATTTAATTAAAGCATTTTTTTTTTGGTTGGAGTAACTCCTTAATGGAGCAAATATCTATGTTACTTTAGTGCATTATAGAATTAGTTTAGATTTCATATTTTAAATTGCTGTGTTTATTTAAAAAAAAAATATTAATGTTATAATTCATGCTTTTCACAATGGTTTATTCTATAATAACTCTGTTCGTGCGGGCACTTTATGAATTGGGATTTCACTGTAATTTAAGGGAATTGTGTTGTCGTGTTTGAGCACTTTTTATAGCTTTAATCATTGTAATGTTTTTAGATTGCTTTTAGAGAGTTTTAAGTGTGCTTTCTGGGCTTATTTATTTTATTGTAGAACTATTACCTGTCATATGCACAGTTGGTGGTGCTCTTAATTGTTGTATCATCGTTGTCCCCAATTAGCCAGATAAACTCTGGATTAGACCTCAGCCGTATGTTCTTCCAGTGTTTTTTGGGAACATAGGAACAACCTGCATTGAAATCACCCATGAAAATAAAATTCTATAAGATAAAAAAAAAAAGTAAATTATGTTACATATTGCTTGCAAAGTATTGTTAATGTTAGAACCACATCAGTACAACTAGCTAATTATCTATGAAGATAGTATGATACAATGGGGTTTAACAAATTAGGGGACAACCTTTTTAAAGTGGAGCAATCAGCAAGAACGTACTGTGAGTTTCAATGGTGATCATGATTTCATGGTGGTTATTCTACTTTTAGACTAAACCTCTATGTGTACTGTTGTATAGAATACAGTTGTATTTCCTTTATAGCACCGTGTGTTTAATTTGACTTAGTTCATTTCAGAAAGGAATCTTTCGTAGCTCTTGTCACGTAAAGCGGAGGCCCCCAAAGGATAGCATTTATTCAATGCTTTCAATGGGGAAGACTAGATGTGCATCAGGTTGCCAATGATCCAATGTGAGGAGCATTAGATTGGACCACCCTGGAGGAGGCCATGCCTCCGCTGTGACATTGCGGGAGAAGGAGAGGCATCAGCGCTGAGGAAAAACGTGAGACAAACTTGAAATTTCCTAAAATTCCCCTGCTCATTGGGGGAGAAGTTAATATACAAAGGGACAGGGACAATAGTGCATTAGGAATCCAGGTTTATATTCTTAACTCTTTAGTGTTCCTTTAAAGCACCATAACCAGTGACAAAACTAAAGAAGAGAGGGCCCTGGTAGGAAAAAAGTGTTGGCCCCCCATAGAGCAAAAGTTAGTTCCGCTGCTGACCATAACAACTACAGCTTGCTGCACTGCAGGGCGTAGCTAGCAGAAATTCCCTGCAGTTCCACTTCAATCAACAGTGAATACAGTGTTAGTTTTACCTCTGATTTCCATTTCTCTTTTACATCAAGGTGAACATCATATAGTTCATCGATCTCTCGAACGGCGGCTTCAGGAGTTGTGTGCTGAGGGATGATGACAAACTCTTTCACTTCTTCGTCGTGGAATAAAAGGGAAATAGTTACTTGTGAAAGGAGAAACTTAAAACCTGAGAGAGGATTTTAACAAATTTCCAAATTAGTAAATTAGAGAACTTTGGTTATCAAAGATAAGTGGGTTAAACAAACTAGACATTGTCCAAAATTAGACCAGAGAAAACATAAATAAAGAAGACAGTGGTTTCCCTTATGGAATATAACCGAGCCCTGTCCGTGCTTGATTAAGGGTGGAAAAACAGAACTTGCTCAAATATTTTATCTTGTGCTTAGAACAAATTCCTCAACATGCAACAGGTTGTGTCTTTTTTTGTCCTTGCATCTCACTTTGTATATTTTCAAATATTTTATCTTGTTTAGTGATGGCGCATGAGGACAGGAGGATTAACTATATTCCTTTTAATGTCATAAAATATGTTGTAGAATCTGATACGGTTCACAGTATTAGCATGGCTTTATAAAAGACCGATCATGTCAAACTATCTATAAAGAATTCAGTTAAAGTTTGGATCAGTGAATTGCAATGGATGTGATATATTTGGATTTTCCTAATGCCTTTCATACAGTTTCTCCTAAGCAGTTAGTGTACAAATTAAAAGCAATTGGTGTAGATGAAAATTCTTGTTCTTTGATTTCCACATATGTCTGGCTTAACTTCTCTGTTTATTAATGATCTTGCAATAAGTCTTGACTGTAATGTGCCCATTTGTGTTTGCAGATGACACAAACTAGGCAAAGTAATACAGTGTGAGAAGGATATTATGTTGCGGTTCCAAGGGATTAGTACAGATTTGGTGACTGGGCATCCAAGTGGCAGATGAACTTTAATGTAGATAAATGCAAAGTTATGAATTTTGGAGTGAGGAATGCACAAACACCGTAAATCTTAAATGGTACTAAGTTAGGGGAAAAAAATAAGTATTTGGAAATATTTATAGACAACAGGGTATGCAACAATGTGCACGGTCATGTAGCAGTTGCTAAAACCAGTAAAATATAGTCATGCTCAAAAACGGGTATTAATTCACAAAACAGATCATTTTGCATCTTTATGAATCAATGGTAAGAGCCACCCATAAATAAGGTACCATTTTGGACATCTATTTTAAAGAAAGATGTTATGGAACTGAACATAATGCAAAAGTGGAATGAATAAGGGGAATCCTACCAAGGTTGCTCTATCTGTTCCAGGTCCTACTGCTGTAGGTCACTAAGCGGGATCTGGAGGCTCCTCAAAAGGTAATAGACTTTTTCATGAGTGGTAATAAGAGACACAGGTTGGCGAGAAATATGTTCTACAAACGAATATGTTGTATAGCACAGAACTTACTGACGTACAACTATTCACCCCAGCTTGCACAAATGGTGATGTGGCATGCTCCACCAGGGGAGAGAAGGTGAGAGGATTATGAATCCTATTTGATGGGGTTGGATCTCTTTAAGTACTACATGTGGCTAAATAAACCCCAGAGGGCCCTACTACGCACAATATGCCCATCGATTCTGACGTCCCTCCATTTGGGACAGGATAAAATAAAAATTCCAATTTACTTCTGGCTCTTCACCAATGATCCCAATCCTTAGTTATAGATATTTCAAAACCCTCCCCCCACCCAGAATGCTACAACAGGATTTTAGGAATATAGAGGTAGTGGGGATACAGCGTTACCATTCCGCAGTAACTACCTATGAGCCCAGAAGAATACAGCCCCTACAAACACTTAGGGACCTTTTTTGATATATACAGTTCAGAGATTTTGCCATTCAGCCAGCAGTGCGTAGAGCAGAAAAACAGTGCCCCACACCATTTAAAATATTGTTCCTTTAAGGAAACTGTCAGAAGGGATTAGTGTCTCAGTTATGTTTGTACATATGCTCTCACTCCACTGTCTGGGGCCCAATGAGATACGTCGCACGATGGGCACAAAATCTTGGGGGTGAGGTTGAAGTAAGGGAAGACATATGGGAGGCAGTGGCAATGGTTTAATTATGCCTTAAAGCCCAGGAACAACTACTAGAGGGTCTTCCCAAAGAAATCACAGAAACTCCTCAATAAAATCATTTTGTTGCCAGAGGAGCTATTGCCGCATCATGGTTGACAGCTTCAGCCCCTTCCTTAAGGGAGCAGACATTGAGGACCACCAGCTGATGGACAACTGATGACCACCATACAAAACACATTTCCAGCCTTTTAGAAAGTTTGGGACCCTTGTTGAGACTTTTCCTTCACAACAGCACACAGGTTACTGCCATAGGGCTTACTCTGATCTCATTGCGATGGTACTCCTTCCCCCCCACCCTGTGTTTTATTTTTACGTTTGTTACCTTTTTGCACTGTAATATTGTACAGTTGGATGCTGCAATTCAGAGACTGATGTAATGTAAAGCTTGCTGACAACTATGTGAGTAAATGAAAATGTATTTGTTTCTCCACTAAAGAATAAAAAAATAATGAGAATGGAAGCTTTTAGTTATTTAAGTTCTAAATATGAACTAGTTTACTTTAGGAAAAAAAGAGTTGAGTTGGGAAATAATCACATATATACGAATATATGCCTGTACGGCACTCATTGTGAATGCGCATTAGGTTCCCTCTTATAAAATCCCATTGAATATAAGCAATATGGTTTCCATGGTGATTGCTCTACGTAAGAGCTTTGCCTAAGAATTACTTTGTCCTTCTTGTATACCTCGGTACTATGTATTAAATTTGTTGGTTAATGTGCAAAGTACCCTTAATGCTCTTACCAGTTTTAGGGGCTTTGAACCAAACGATAAAGGGTTCTCTGGAAAATGCATCTGGATCTCCAGGCTGCATGTCATGGTACTGATAGGTTTCCTTCACCGAGACGAGCTGATTCCTTGGTGTAAATAAACCAAAATAGTATAAATGACTGTAGCACAAGATGCATCAATAATGTATAATTTAGCTGGGACAGTAAAAACCCACCTGACGCGCAAAAGTAAAATATCAAGTTCTGTGTAGTGTAAATAGTTAATCTTAAATGAGTTTCTGGTCCTAATTCTTTTGTCAATCTTTTTTAGGTACTCAGAACAATGGAAATGTATGAGAATATCACAGAATTCCAGTAGGAAAACTCACAGTGGTATATATTGAGTATTAGAATACCTAGATCCACAACAAAATTACTTACAAATACCATGCGGTGTCCGTGACACTATCTCGGTTATTACCAGTTATGGATGATGTTCATAAGTGGATCACAGAGCTCCATTGCAAAAAAAACTCCCAGCAAACTGAGGTATGTGTGAGGGCATCACAGTGCTCCCAACATGAAAATTCTGTGTTAAGAAGCATATATGAATTGAACCCAGTGATCCATAGAAATAAAATATACCATGATGATGAATGCTGCGTATTGATGTATCACCGTGTTCCTTAGCCACTTAGTTTAATAAAACTCACATTAGTGTGAGCTGTATATAGGCGTATAACAGAGCTCCATCACAATCATACCCACAGTAATATTCAATATGTATGAGAATATCACAGATCTCCATCGGACTGAAATTCCTAATAATGTACTTTTATGTGACTTACAACAGCGCATGCATTTATACACTGCCCTCATGTAAAAAAGAATGAATGAGAAGTCAAAGTATGTTTCATTTACATTTGTGAGTGCTTTCCAACTCTGTTTAAAAAAAAAAAAAAAAATAACCAGTCAGTGGTGCTGGAATATGTGATATGCTGTACACTTCACAGTATAAAATTCACAAAATGTTTTATGGCTTGCTCTCTTTTACAGCCGACAGATAATGCTTGGAGCTAAAGTGTAAGTGTTTTTTTGTTTCTTCAGAAGCCATGCGCCCAACATCACACAACAAAATCAGGATGAGTTTTCATGATCGATTCAAATACATTTGAATATCACTTTATCCCACTGTTTCCACCTTAAGGTGCAGAGTGATTTTAAGTCCTCTATAAATATTTTATGATGTGTACGGAACAATAAAGTTGGTTCATTATACAGGCTAACTACTTCTCTACTGGCTTCATTTTTCTGTAGGCCCACATAGAGTCTGTAGTTACTTACCTATAAATAAACGCATACTGCTCCTTGTATGTGTTCCGACCAAGCCTTTTACTTATTATTAAGCTGTATTCGTCCTTCATCTCTGTTTGGCTGCAAAATATGTAAATTCTTGTCAGAGTGTAAATGTGATCGGCAGAGTGACATACATTAGATGTTTTTTTGTTTTTTTTTTACACAGCCACTAATGCTGCTGCAGTTAAACATCTTTTGGGGGCAATTTCTACTTTTACCTTGTGTTCTCCTATAATGCTTGGCCCATAGTGTGTTTACGAATTCTCATAATGCATCTGGCCAATATTGTTTTTAAGAGTTCTCATATATTACCTGACTGGTATTCTAATAAAATGTACCCTCATCTAAACTGCCTTTGTGCAGAGAAAGACTACAATTCCACAGGGGCCAAGGAAGTTTACCAGCGTAGGGCCCCTGCATTTACTCTTCATATAGAGATAGTGAATGGGCCCAAGCATTCTGAAAGTTCTAGGGCCCCTGTCTAATTCCATGGGCCTAGGCAGATGCCTTAGTTATGATTAATCCTGCCTTGTCAGTTTAGGGCCCCTGTATTTACTCTTCATATAGAGATAGTGAATGGGCTAAAGCATTCTAAAAGTTCTAGGGCCCCTGTCTAATTTTGTGACCCTAGGCAGATGCCTTAGTTATGACTAATCCTGCCTTGCCAGTTTAGGGCCCCTGCATTTACTCTTCATATAGAGATAGTGAATGGGCTAAAGCATTCTAAAAGTTCTAGGGCTCCTGTCTAATTCCGTGGCCCTAGGCAGATGCCTTAGTTATGACTAATCCTGCCTTTTTGGGTGGGATCATTCTGATACGTAACAGGCTTAGGTTCTCTTGCATAATAGCACAACTTGTTTAAGACATTAGGGGGACTATCTGAAGGGCAAGCTATTAAGCTTCCCGTCATTGTTGATAGAAATCTCACAGATTGTCTGGCCAGTATTGTTAAAGTATTTAAATTCTACCTGTTGAGTAAATCCATCAAGGAATGGATTGCTTTATCCTTGTTGTCTTTGATTTCCATTAGAAGCATTAAGTCACAACGAGATACAATCTATGAGATAAAGAAATTAGATTTTTATCAGTTCCGATCCATAACATCAGAGTTTTAGAGAGATTAAGATAAAGAAGGTAAATTGTGTAAAAAAAAATAAATAAAAAGCCATAAGACAAATGGGAGTAGACGTTATGCTCTGCTTACTCTCAATGCCAAGTGACCTTTGTAGGAAGTAGAGAAAATAGTTGCGGAGATAGAGTGCCAGTAACAAGTTAAAAAAAAAAAAAAAGGGGGTCCAGCAACATGCGGAGGAAGAGGACCAGTAACTGATTTCTTCATCCACATTTCACTATCCTCCTTTCTTTTCAAATCACTGCTCCCCTTACTCTTCAGGTCACTTGTCTGTTTCCTGCATGAGACAACTAGTATCAATTCACTAGTGCAGGGATAGGCAACCTTTGGCACCCCAGATGTTGTGGACTACATCCCCCAAAATGCTCTTACACCCATAATGCTGGGAAAACATCATGGGAGGTGTAGTCCAAAACATCTGCAGTGCTGAAGGTTGCCTATTTTTAGACTGAACCCTTGGAGAACTCAGTTTTTAAGGAGCTTGTCCAAAGTCAGTTGACTTTGTTGTGAACATTAAAAAATATACAAGTGCAATCTTAACTAAGAGGCAGAGGCCATTGACAAACTGTAACAAGGCAAAGTGACTTTATCAAGTGAGGTGGAGGTGAGGTCCAGTGGCGTGGAGGACAAGTCACTGCTCCCTTCCTTATAATCAAAAAAAGGTGCGCTATACCTTTAAAAACTGTGAAATGTTAATACATATACACTAAGTGCAAATAATAAATGAAAAGTGCAATATAAAAAGTGCAATGTGCAAGTATTTGAATATTCTGTGTATAAAGTGCACAAATAAGTGCATAAAAAGAATTAAGTACGGTCCTGCACTGAAGCACTACATTACATTCTAAAAAGATAATACAATAGGTTACAGTAATTAAAACTACAGATCTATAAAGATAATAATAAAGACAGTAATATGTCTATCATTAAGGTATAACTTCCACTAGCAAGTCCAAAAACGAATAATTTTTCTAAAAAAATTTATAAAATATTAAAATGTCAAATAAGGTGTAAATAAAAAAAAAAAATAGATTAGTCCACAATGACTAAAGATCCCTTTTAGGCTATTGTGATAAGTGTAGCAATCTGATCTCAATATTGTTACAAGATGGATAATGCAAAAAAGTTACAGCAATTTAGACCTGTGTGACAAATATTCTAGTACTCATATGGATGATAGGAGAGTTCAATACCCTGTATATAACCATTATTCTGAAAATATGAGTATATGCAAACATGTAGACTCTGATAGAGTTAATTCCCACAAGTAATTTAGTACCTGTAATAGAGAAACAAAAGAAACCATAGTGCTCACTGCAAAACAGTAATTTTTTAATAAAAAAATTTAAAATGTTCAAATAAGTGAAGTAAGAAGAAGCCTGTCAGATGATCCCTGTGTAGGAAGCTGTTGCTTGTAGTACCCTATTTGTGTAGCGTCAACGTTTCGGACCTGTTCTCGATCCTTTCGAACAGGTCCGAAACGTTGACGCTACACAATAAAATGTGTTTATTTTTTCACTAATTAAGACGGTCGAGTTCCCACTTTTCTTTGCTAAAATATTTGGATATATATTGGTTCCAGCGTGGTGCACAGAAATGGGATAACGGTGAGTGCCCTCATCCTTGCATTGTTTATATATATATATATATATATATATGAAACAAACGTTTGCCAGCACTCCTGGATTTCCAACATCAAAATACTTTATTGTCAAATCGACGTTTCAGTCCCTAATCTGGGACTTTCATCAGGACATTCATCCCGGATTAGGGACTGAAACGTCGATTTGACAATAAAGTATTTTGAGTGCTGGCAAACGTTTGTTTCATATATCACAGTGTGGCTGAGCAACCGGTATCTTTGGCTGGAGGTAGGAGTGCAAAAGTTCTTATATTATATATAAACATGTAGACTCTGATAGCGTTAAGTCCCACAAGTGATTTAGTACCTATAACAGGTAGAGGTTTTTTTCTTCAGTATATACAGGGTATTGAATTCTCCTATCATCCATATGAGTACTAGAATATTTGGCGCACAGGTCTGAATATTACAACATCTCTATATTGCTGTAATTTTCTTGCATTATCCATCTTGTGACAATATTGAGATCATATTGTTACACTTATCACAATATCCTAAGAGGATCTTTATTTCTTAACACTGTGGAAATTTTGGACTAATCTATTTTTTTTAATTTTTATTATTTACACCTTAATGTACATTTTTATATTTTTATATATATATATATATATATATATATATATATATATATATACTTAACATTTGGTTTTTTTTTTTATTTGCTAGTGGACACCCCATTGATAGACGTAGAACTGTGTTCATTATTATCTTCATATATTTGTATTTTTAATTACTGTAACCTAGTGCATTATATTGTTTATTGCTCCTGGTTAGCATGCTATCTCTGTAGCTAGGGTATTTATTCTATATGGGTGAAATATGTGAGATAGACACTATGGGATTGGCTTGTATTGATTGTGTTGTATGGGTGCAGTACGTTGAATGTGCAGTTTTAAACTATGAGTTGTGGATAATGCTTGCTTGCAAGATAAAAAGGTACTGGCTGTCCATGGAGTGTCTCAAACATTTCCCTGCCTAGCAATTATCTAACACCCTTAAAAATGTCTAAGATCCTGATGGAAGAAAACAGTACACCGGTGTTCACTACCTTCTCTACCTCCACTTTACTTCTTGCATAGCTGGCCCCTTTGTAAAGTTCCGTAAATGGCTCATCTGGACTGTAATACCAGTTGTATATATGTACTAGAACGATAGCTCTAGCATGTAAGCTTGTTTGAGGGACCTCAGCTACCTATTGTTCCTGTTACATTTTGTTATTGTCTCATTTGGTAAATTCCTCTCTTATTGTAAAGCGCTGCGGAATAAGCTGGCGCTATATAAATACCAATATTAATAACAATAATTTATTGTTGTATTTTATTTGTTGGCTGTATGCTAGTGGTTCAAATACATTTGACATATTACTTTCCATGAAATTCATAAAATCATGATTTTCATATGCTATTAATATTTTTTGGAAAATGGTGGACTGTGGAGGAATTAATAGAAACATACACCAAACAAGAAAGTGGCTCAATCCTTATATTTTTTATAGGAGTATTTTTATTCTAATGCACTGCAGGAATTTATGGACACAGTAGGAGTTTCTAAAACTCTTCTATGCTGTCCCTAAGATGACCTATGTACATAAATAGCCAGCCCCCTCTGACAGAAATGGGCTAGATGGTGGATTCAAGGTGCTAACTGAGGTCTCACAGGCTGCCATTTTTGGGCACATGGGCCTAGGGCTCAAAAGTATGGTTTACAGGTGGGATGGAGAAACACAGAGCTCCCCCTTCCAACCAGTCATTCTCTGTAGTGTGGCCTCATGATCCGCAGTAGATCTTCTTCAGGGAGCCAGTCCTGGGGGGAAAAAGTGTGGGAACTCACCAAAGAGCTCCACCAGCTCATCATGGTTGCAGGGCCCTGTGTTTGTTTTGCACAGTACACAGTCTTGTCTGTGATGTCCCCATAAGTGGGACACCAAAGAAGAAAATTCTAAAATGTGTTCGAGGCAAGTTCTTAACTTGCAGGTACACATAAGCTCTCACTGACACCCACACTGACAGACTTTCCCATGTGGACATGCACAAACTCACTGACACTGCAACTCCTAATGTAAGGACAACCGAGTAAAAATATTAACTGGCAGGCTCTTGGATATTTTACTAACCAGTAAATACTTTTGGTTTGTTTCTTTTGTTCCGTCCAGCCTGATTATGGACTAGGCATGTCAGACCTATACCTAATCCTTAACTAGAGTGGGGGACCCAACTGAGGTCTCAAAGCAATGAACAGCTGGGGGGAAAGGGGGTCTGACCTGTTGCAAGGGAAATACCCTTCTTGAACTCCTTATAGAGGCAGAAACCAGTCTTGGCATGACACACAAACTTACCCATACAAACACATGGTGACTCATACAAACACAAATTGACCCATACACACACAGACTGACTGATACAAACAAGACTTACTCTTACACAAACAGACTGTCCCTTACATACAGAGACAAAACCATCCATACACATAGACTGACCCATACACACACACACACACACACTAACCCATGCAAACACAGGCTGAATTTTACACACACACACTGACCCATAAACACAAACAGATCTATCCATACACACACAAACTGACCGATACACACACTAACCCATACAATTACACACAGACTTACCCACACAAAAACAGACTGACCCACACGCACACACACACAGATTGACCCATACACACTCATAGACTGACCCATACACTCAAACACAGATCCATACACACACAGACTGACCCATACACACTAACCCACACAAGTACACACAGACTTACCCATACACATACTAACCCATACAAACATAGACTGACAAATACACACACACACACACACTAACCCATACAAACATAGACTGACCCATACACACTTACAGACTGACCCATCCATACCCAAACTGACCCATACACTCAAATATGGATTGATACACAAACAGACTGACCCAAACACATGCACACACTGCCCCACTGCCTTGCCCTGACCACTTTTTCCTCAGCAGGAACACCATTCAGAACACCATCATTCCCATGTGTTCCTGCAGGACTCCAGCCCTGCCTATCTATCCCTGCCCTCTCACACTCATCCTCCACTTTCTGTCACTCACCATTCACACGCTATCCCTGCTCTCTCACATTCACCCTCCACTCTCTATCCCTGCTCTCTCGCACTCACCCTCCACTCTCTGTCATTCCTCTCTGTCACTCACCCTCCACTCTCTATCCCTGCTCACACTCACCCTCCACTCTCTATCCCTGCTCACACTCACCCTCCACTCTCTGTCCCTCCCCTCTGTCACACTCACCCTCCACATCTGTCACTCACCCCCCACTCTCTGTTCCTGCTCTGTCCCTCTCACCCTCCACTCTCTCACTCCCACACTGTGTACCTGAGTCCCTCTCCCCCTCCTGCCTGCAGACAATCCCTGATAGTGGTTAGCAGAAGATGCACCTTCCCATCACTTTGTTGCTATGCGATAGCCAGGATACCGACACTAGGTATCAGGCTGGCGGTCACTGGGCATGCGCACTGAGTTACAAAATATCCGGAGCTCAGACTGGGAACTTCTCCACATTCTATCAGCACATGGACCGCCGCTCTCCGGCTATTCACTTTGGGGACCGCCAGCTATCAGGCATTCCTCTATAACCAAAGTGCAGGAATGCCGTTCCCAAGCGTTCCTGCAGGAATCGAGCCCTGATCTTCCTTTAGCTGGTCTGACAGGGGCTGCTTAATGTAACTGGACTGGAGGGAGTGGGAAAGAAGATCTTTTAATGGCGTCCACAACGCAATGCTATAATAGGAGGTAACCGCATCAAAATGAGAGAGGAAGAGACAATAAATGGGGGTGAATTCAAAAAAGGAAGGTTGAGTGACACAATCCTACTCAAGTACAGATGTGGGGTGGCAAACGTAGTGTTTGTCTGTTCAGCCAAAAATCCTTGCACCAGTGGTGGAGGGATTATAAAGCCAATTATATTTGCAAAGTATTACACCAATAGATACTCTGTGCAGACAGGGAAAAAGCACCTTCTTGAATAATAACCTATGTAAGCAGAAACATCGTTCGAGTCCCTGGGCTGCCCAATTAAAAAAAAAAAACAGACTGTAATTCAGTTCACAATGAACTTAAGCAATACCTGACGTAAGTCTTCCAACATTATACCAACGTTGCAACCTCTGCTAATGCCACATTTATAGAGAAATTACAATAAAAAGGTGTGATCTTACTGAATAGCACAATGCCTGGAGACATCAGATATTTCCCAGAAATGTTAGTTTACTACCTATCCTACAAGTCTGTACTAGAGTCAGTGTAGCCTCTCGTCTTTTTAATGATAGGGAGTTTAAGAGGTATCCAGATTTTTTGAGTTTTTCTGACATGAAACCATAAATAATAAAGAAAGGTGTGATTTACAGATTTTACTGCTGGAGGAGAAACCCTGTTCATTTAAAAGTTTAATAACCGATTTATTAAAGGGACACTATAGGCACCCATGTCACTTCATCTCATTGAGAAACTGCAGTGTTTACATAGCAGGGTTAAGACTGTTTAACTGCCTGCTTCCTGCTTGTTTGCCTCCGAGAAACGATGCCGGGGGTTCTCACTCTGTGCATGAATACATCCAGTGTCTAAAAAATCCCAATAGGAAATCAATAAGGAAATGCTATCCAATGGGAATGGCCTAATGCTCACCGTGTCTGCGCATCAACTCCTTGCCATCAGCTGGCGTTGGCTTGCCAACATCGGCAAGTGGGGCACTAGTATCGTGTAAGTGTAAAGGTGTTTTTTTAACCCTTTATTTGCCACTGGAGGCTGGGGATGCAGAGGGGGCTAGAAGGTACTAGAAAAACCGTTTCATATTCCTAACAATATACATTTCCTTTAAAGATCTTTTTTTATTTACGGTATTTATTTTCATCGTCCGAGTGTTTCTGTAGAAGATTGCACAAATATTTGCTGTAAGATTTTCCTTTCTGAAAACAAGATTTTTTAATATATATATATATATTTTTTTATCTTTGTGCAAATGTGGTCCCAAGTTGCACCATAATTTTTAATGTTTTAGTGACTTTTGATTTAATATTGTTAAAAATGCTTTCTAAGTGATTTTATATTTTTTGGATACACTTTTAAAATGACTTTTTATTATGAAAAATATTTTAAAAATGTTTAAGATTGCTTTGGATGTTCATAAAGTTATGCAGAAGTACAAATAAGCAAAACAAGTCTGAGAATTTAAAACGAGTGGATTCGATGGGTTGACTACTTCTCATCTGCTGGCACAATATATGATTCTACAATTCTATATCCTTCAACATTTAAGACCTTATGAACTCTTTGCAAAATCAGCTTTTAAATCAAGTCTTATGTAAGTGCTCATAATCCACATACCAGTCTGAAATTAGTGAACCTTAGGGATATGCCAATATAAATCATCCTGCATTTACCATACAAAGTATGCATTAGTGAGCACCCCCTCAAAAATATATAGTTGGGAAACTCTGAGTATATTGGTAAAGCCATTAAAAAATTGTTAAGTGTTGAAGAAAAAATTGTTCTATCGAACTAGCCTGTACATGATGGAAACATTTTGTATTTGCTGATCTGATAGTAGGTTGAAAATGAGAACATACCTTCACAATGAGGGCCATCACCTCGGGTTTGGCACATTTTGCTTCTCCAAAGGATCTGACATTAAAAGAGCAGATGGTGAGAGATTCAGTCTCAATTAAATAAAGACTAAAGAGCAAAAATAAAAATATCATGATTCCTGGGTCATAAGCAACAGAGGAGATGTGTGTTGCCGGGTGTCCCTCTAACAAAATGAGGATCTACTATCTATATCCCTCTGCACAACAGAAACAGGAATAGCAAGTTCTGTCTTTTCCCTTTCTGTTCAGGGACGTTGTATTTTTGGCTGTGAGCCTGACCATATAACTCCCACTTCCCCTTATTATACACTAAAATAACATTAATACCCAAGTTGGTTTACCAAGATAGCGTGGATCTGGATAGTTAAATGAAGTTATGGAGCAAGCAGCTGTTAACAGCAATGTCTAAGCAAAAGGTATTTGGGAGCCTCCTCCATTAATGTGCTTCTATAATTTATTTTAACAAAACAGCTCCTTTTTGCATTATGTAGAACCTGGCCGTTCTGAGGTGGCTCCAATGATGCAGAAGTTTCACTTCTGCTTAATCAGTCATAAGCTGTACAACCTTGGATGGTGATGATAGCTTTCGAACGCTGTGGAACTATACACATGTAAAAGTTTAAAGAAACATCTAGCACTAAAACAACAACAAACTCATTGGATTAAAATAAAAATAAACAATGCAGCAGAACTTCACTTGACATGTCTCGCCCACCAAACTTCTGGAGTAAAAGGGAATCATGAAATGTCACACATGTCATGTGTCCTTAAGGGGTTAAACCAACAGAAAATAATGTTAATCTACTTTGCAAAAACCACGTATGGTACACACAACATACCACTACCTAATCGGATCCTCTGGCCACCCTAACACTTTCATTCTAATTAAGCTATTATTGTTCTTAGAGTCTCCTGGCACCGTCTTACCTATAATTGTTAAAGTATTTTAAACCATTGTGAGTACATTTTAAAAAAAAAATACAGATCTTTGTGCAATGTGGTCCTAAATAGCAAAAGGCAATCACTGACATTCTCAGCCAATCACTGCCATCCCCTCACTGCTAATGCTTCCCCATTAGCATGGAGTGAAGAGGAGTTCCGCAGACCAACATATATTAAAGGAATACTATAGTCAACAGAACTGTTTGAGCTTATTGTATTTGTTCTGGTGAGTATAATCATTCCCTTCAGGCTTTTTGCAGTAAACACTGTATTTTCAGAAAAAAATGCAGAATCTGCAGCACTGCCATTCAGTGTCTCCTGCCTCTGCATGGAGACACAGAACTTTCCTCATAGAGATGTATTGATTCAATGCATATCTATGAGGAGGTGCTGATTGGTCAGGGCTGTGTTTGACTTGTGCTGGCTCTGCCCTTGATCTGCCTCCTTGACACTCTCGGCCAATCCAATGCTTTCCTATGGGAAATCATTGTGATTGGCTCTGATCACCACTTCTGATGATGTCAGCCAAGCAGGCAGATCAGGGGCTAAGCCAGCAGAAACAGAGTGAAAAAAAGTAAGATTTTTATATATTTAGGGGGCAAGTGGGGTCCAGATGGTATTTTTAATATGTTTGTGTTCCTGACCTTATAGTGTTCCCCCTGGCCCCCACCCCTGAGCGGCGGGTGAGGGCCCTAAATCAGAATAAGGGGGGGACCTAAGGTCCTCCCGCCTGGCCCTCACCCCTGGGCAGTGGGTGGGGGCCCTAAATAAAAAAAATAACCCCCCCTCCCCTGGGTGACTAGGGGTCCCCAAACCCCTAGTCACCCCCTCCCCCAAAAAATTAACCCCTACCTACCCCCCCTCACCCTTTCTTCCTTCTAAAATCTTCCTTCTAAAATAACACTCTGACTGGTTACTTAATCCACCAATCAGAGTGTTATGAGTCAAATTACACAGCGTGGGAAAATTCCAAAGAACTTTCCCACGCTGTGTAAAATGACACAGAGCATTCTGATTGGTAGATTTCAAACCAACCAGAGTGCTGTGACAGGTAAATGTAGAGACTTACTTGTCAGTCTCTTCATTTACCTGTCAGAGCACTCTGATTGGATGGCTTAAACCCACCAATCAGAGTGCTCTGAGCCTAATTGCAGGGCAGGGCAAGGCTTTATAAGCCCTGCAGAGCTCAGTCTGCGCGGAGCCCTCGCCGGTTATTATGGCTTTTTATTTGGCCTTTTTTGTGGCTGAAAAAGAAGATTTTAGAAGAAAGAAAACATCAAATGGTAAGTATATTTTTTTTTCCAGGTACTTAGTTAAATGGTCCACCCTCATTATTTTTAGGGTGAGGGGGGTAGGTAGGGGTTAATTTTTGGGGGGAGGGAGGTGACTAGGGGTTTGGGGACCCCTAGTCACGGTTTGGGGACCCCTAGTCACCCGGGGGAGGGGGGGTTATTTTTTTTATTTAGGGCCCCCACCCACCGCTCAGGGGTGGGGCCAGGGGGGAGAACATTAGGTCCCCCCCCCTAATTAGTATTTAGGGTCCCCACCCACCGCTCAGGGGTGGGTGCCAGGGGGGAGGACATTAGGTCCCCCACCCTAATTAGTATTTTAGGGCCACCGCTCAGAGGTGGGGGCCAGGGGGGAGGACATTAGGTTCCCCCCCTAATTAGTATTTTAGGGCCCCCACCCACCGCTCAGGCGTGGGGGCCAGAGGGGAGGACATTAGGTCCCCCCCTAATTAGTATTTTAGGGCCCACACCCACCGCTCAGGGGTGGGGGCCAGGGTGGAGGACATTAGGTCCCCCCTAATTAGTATTTAGGGCCCCCACCCACCGCTCAGGGGTGGGGGCCGGGGAGAGGACATTAGGTCCCCCCCAATTAGTATTTTAGGGCCCCCACCCACCGCTCAGGGGTGGGGGCCGGGGGGGGGCAATAGGGGGCTCGGGAGGGGGGACCCATTTAAAAAAACAAAAACATTTTTTAACAGTGAGCAGCCACTGGCTGCTCACTGTTTAATAGACATGCCCCTACTCGCGGTATAGCGAGTCGGGGCACAATTTACTAATACTAAGTAATTTTTACTTAGTATTAGTAAATTTGTCTGAAAGACCAATTTAGGTCTTTCAGCCTTTTGGTAGATAACTCCCTAATACCATGGTAATTAGGGAGTTATCTACCAAGCGGCTGCAAGAGAAGTTCCGAAATTCCAAAGTGCCAAATTGCTGAGGTCCCGAAGTTCTGAAATTACCGAAGTTCCGAATTTCGGAATGCCGAACCGAACCAAAACATTTTCCCATGCACATGCCTATGGGATAGTGCACAAGTAACTCTTTTCTTTGGTTTTTATTGTATGTTCTAACATTAAAATAATGATTTCCAGGGACACTCCATATATCCCATAGTATAAATCGATGACATTGTATTGTATTCCTAGTAAGTAACAAAAACAGGCTCCTAAACAGATTTTGATCTGCCCTTGTAATGAAAAATCCTAGGTGGAGGATGGAGGGAACGGATTTCAAGAGATCAAATAAAGACCATAGGGTGCTGGGTCTTTAAAATTGTTTTAGCACAACAAAAGGGTCATAATATATGGAACAATAGGTATTACTGGTGAGAAGTTATTTAGCAATGATAGAAAAAAGCAGTAAATGGGAGATGTATGGTTCAATGTAAAACCTGAATAAAAGCCTAGTGTAATAAAGGGACATTATAGTTACAGAGGTCATCTCCTGGGTAAAAAAGCGTGGGAACTCACCCAGGATCCACAATCCCCCCTCCCCCCCCCCACCCGCCGCCAAAAAATAATTATACGCTTGTATGCAGGGGCTGAGTAAGGGCACGGGGCTGAGGAAGAGGGAAAGGAGCTTGGGGGTGGGGGGGGCAGGGGATGAGGAAGGGGACAGGGATTGAGGAAGGGGGGCAGGGACTGAGGAAGGGGGACAGGGACTGAGGAAGGGTGACAGGGACTGAGGAGGAGGACAGGGATTGAGGAAGGGGGACAGGGACTGAGGAAGGGGGACAGGGACTGAGGAAGGGGGACAGGGACTGAGGAGGGAAAAAAAAACCAAACAACCTAAAGTGCCTTCCCCCGTCCCTGAGGCTTACCTTGGGCCAGGAGGGGTGGGCCAGGATCTGGAGCCAGCAGCCAGTGAAGTCGGCCTCTCCTGATGATGTCAGGAGGAGGGGCGTGACTACCTCTGCTCTTCTAGACTCCCCAGCGGTCCTGTGAGAAGAGCAGTGAAAGTCACGCCCCCTCCTCCTGACATCATCAGGAGAGGCCTGCAGGCTGCAGGTAGAGAGGTGAGTTTAGAAATCAGCGTCCCCACTCAGAGGCAGGGGATATGGATTTGTGCTTCCCCCTGCTCTGGCGGACGCTTGTGCCAGGCCTGGGTCCTGCAGGACTAGTAACTGGAACGGCATTCCTGCTGGGAAAAAGTGCTCAAGCGCTGTATAGTTACAATAACAACTTCATGTTGGTTTTGGTGTCTATAGCTTGTCCCTGCAGGCGTTTTAATGCAAACAATGCCTTTTCAGATAGAACTACAGTGGCAGTCACTCAGACAGCCCTAGAGGTGCTTCCTGGGTCAGTGCTGAATAGTCAATGCTGAACGCTCCCCATAGAGATGCATTGATTCAATGCATTTCTATGAGAAGATGCTGATTGGTGCATGCAAAATAGCCTAAAACATATTGGATTGGCTGAGATTGTCAAAAGGGAGCTGGTACCCTAAACTGTGATTTTAGCACTATAGTGTTAGGAATACACATTTGTGTTTCTCTAACTATAATCTTTCTTCAAAGAAATGATTCATGGGGGAAAGAATGAGAATGGATACTCTACAAAACCTACAGGCTACTTTCTCCCTGGACTAGAGGGATGATTACAGTTGTGCCCAAAAGTTTGCATAATCTTGCAGAAATTGTGAAATTTTGGCATTGATTTTCAAAATATAACTGATCATGGAATATATATATATATATATATATATATTATTGAAGGATAGTGGTCATATGAAGTAATTAATAATCACATAGTTGCTTGGCTCCTTTTTAAATTATAATGATAACAGAAATCACCCAAATGGCCCTAATGACAAGTTTACATACCTTTGAATGTTTGGCCTTGTTACAAACACAATGAGACACACAGCTTAAAATAGCACTTAAAGGTTAATTTTACAACATGACAGGAGGCTTCATATTTTGCATTAACTTTCTTTACTAACTCCATAGCAGCAAAGAAAAAACAGTTTAAAAAAAGAACCAATCTGAGTGAGTCAGAGTGTATATAAGTCCAAGCATAGCAAGTGGCGTACATACCGGGGTCGCGACTGCAACCGGGCCCGGCCCACTAGGGGGCCTGGCCGCCCTGCGACCCGGTATGTACCCACTGTGGCCACCTCAGGGCCCCCCGAAGCTGGCCAGTCCTGTCATCGTCCGGCTCCGGTATCAGTACGCGACGCGTAGGGAATCCCACTTTAGGGAATCCCTTCAGCTCTCCCAAAGGTAGGGAGGCTGGGGGGATTAATTTTTTTTTAAAACGTGTGTGTGTGTGTGTGTGTGTTAGTGTGTGAGTGTGTTAGTGTTAGAGTGTGTATGTGTGTTAGAGAGTGTGTGTGTTAGTGTGTTAGAGAGTGTGTGTGTGTGTTAGTGTGTGTGTGTTAGAGAGTGTGTGTGTGTGTTAGTGTTAGTGTGTTAGAGAGTGTGTGTGTGTGTGTTAGAGAGTGTGTGTGTGTTAGAGAGTGTGTGTGTTAGTGTTAGAGTGTGTCAGTGAGTGTGTTACGGAGTGTGTGTTTTGTAAGTGAGTGAGTGTGTCCGTCTGTCAGTGAGTGTGTATGTATGTCTGTCACTGAGTGTGTGTCTGTCAGTAAATGTGTGTGTCTGTTAGCTAGTGTGTATGCGTCTGTTCATGAGAGAGTGTGTGTGTGTGTCTTAAGCACTTACCTTTCTCCAGCGCCGGACTCCCTTGGCGCTGGGGACTTCTCCACCCCGATCCGCCACTCAGCTCCGAATGCGCATGCATGGCAAGAGCCGCGCGCGCATTCAAACCGCCCATAGGAAAGTATTACTCACTGCTTTCCTATGGACGTTCAGTGTCTTCTCACTGTGATTTTCACAGTGAGAATCGCAGAAGCTTCTCTTGTGGCTGTCAATGAGACAGCCACTAGAGGCTGGATTAACCCTCAGTGAAACATAGCAGTTTCTCTGAAACTGCTATGTTTTCAGCTGCAGGGTTAAAACTAGAGGGACCTGGCACGCAGACCACTTCATTAAGCTGATGTGATCTGGGTGTCTGTAGTGGTCCTTTAAGTGTATGTGTATCTGCATGCACTGGCGTACATACCGCGGTCGCAGCCCTGTGACCCCAACGACCAGGTGCCCGCCGCCATGTGTTGCGACCCCAGCCCGCTCAGAGTAAGCGCGCGCACGTGTGGGGGGGTGGTTACGGATCATTTTTCGCACCGGGGCCCCATGGGTTGTGTGTACGCCACTGAGCGTAGCCAATCATTTCCTCTTTCTTTGCTGCTCCATCACAAGTCAGGTCAGAGTACTGATTCCTTAACTGTCACTTTATGTACATGTTAGTATGTTAATAGTGCTATTGCATGCATAGCTTGTTTTAACTGCTTATATATGTACTGGGGGTGGCAGGGTATGCAGTCATTGCGGTACCCCTTTAACAGTTTAACCGTTTAAGGGGTCTCCCCTGTTTCACCTCAGACCCGCTCTGTGGGGAAAGCCTACATTTCCCTTCCCTCCCCTCTCTAACCTCGAGTGGCTACGTTCGCCACTTTAACATAGGTTTTTTCCCGCCCTGTTCGCGACATTTTTACTGCAGGCTAGCTCAGGGTGTTCGCGCTTACAATTGCGCGAACGGAGCAGGCACGCTCAGTTCGTGCCTCTCCTGCACAAACGTGAGGGAAGCTCCCAGTGCGCTCAGTTGCACGAACGGACTGGGTTCATATAATTACCAAGTCCATTCGCGGCTTCTACCTCAACGGGCGTTCAGCAAATTCAACAACGCACGAACAAAGCCGTTCGTGAGTTTTTTACCAAACTCATTGCTGGTTTTTAAGGCGTTTTTTCACGGGCGTTCTTCTTGTTCACTGCGGCGGCTATTTTGTTGGTGCTACAGTTTGGAGTTTGACTCACAGCACTGCAAGGCTCGCGTTTTACAGAGATCGTCTGACAATCTGAAGGTGATTTTGGATTTGGAGTTAACAAAGGTGGGTGTTATTACCCTAGGGAGTGGGACAGCCAGTTAGGTTTTACTGAGTAACCTGGCTACGGGTGAGCCCCCATTTGGGAAATATCCCTCAGTGTTGCCTAACGGAAGCTGTTCAAGCAGTTCCGACCGACTGGGTGAGCCCCAGTACTACAGAGTCCGCTTGTCGCACGCCACTGGGTGACAATATATACGGCCACTGGCCTGTCATAAGTCCCTCCCACACAAATCCAAATCCCATATATATATATATATATATATATATATATATACCTGTGCCTGTAAGTGCCCTGACTATGGAGGATAATCAGAATTCAAACGACCTCCAGGCCATGATTAACGCGGCAGTGGCAGCTTCCTTGGAGAAGGCAATGGCAAAAGTACTAATACCGGCCGCTGAAACTAACAAGCCGGTTAGTAGACGATCTCGTAATAAAGAAGACTCGATGATGAGATGAGACGGATGACTCCTCTCAGGAGAGGCACCGCCCGGCTAAATGCCACTGGAAGGGCGAGGAATCAAAAAAGGCCACCAATAAAGGCAAGGCGCCTCTGAAGCGCAGTAAACGCCCTACATACGCTAAGGAAATCTCCTCGGATGAGGAAAAAGACATGCCACATTCCCTCTCCATCCTAGATGAATGGCAGGCGGAAATCTCCGATTCGGACGAAGGCTATTGGGGCTCCAACGCCTATGTCATGGAGACCTTCCTGGGTGAGCCCCAGGGTAAAGGAGATGAAGAAGCCTCCGCCTCAACAATCACGCAGGACACCACGGGGCAGAAAATGTTCGACCCCAGAAATATCCGGCACCCCCCGCTCGGGGGAATGGACCCCACCTGAGCACCTCCTCAGGTTTATGCATTTCTGGATCCGCAAACCCCTAGAAAAACACATACACAAGCGGATGAGAGCGGAGTGCCCAAGACCATCATTACCCGATAAGGTAGCCTTTACACCGGAATTCGACCAGCTTATGCTGATGTTCATGGAGCAGGGAGATCGGGACCCCCGCAAAGGGATAGAGAGCAGTCTAAAAGGGGCGTAAGACAAGCTCCTGGACACGATGGGGCCATTGGCCTGCGTAATGTATTTGGCGGATGATGCCTACACCAGGGCGGACTCTTTTAATGCGGACATGATAAGAGAATGGACCCAGAGGGAACACCAATGCGGCCCTCTCAACAGAGCAGAGACGCGCAGCACTGTTCCGCATAGACCCCAATATCTCTCAACCTCAGACGCGCACCTCATAGAAATGGAGCTCCGCGAACTACACGGGAAGGGTGCTATACAGCCCGTTCAGGAACGAAGAGGCTTCTTCAGCAATATGTTCCTCGTCCGCAAGAAAACCGGAGATTTCAGAGTTGAATGCCCACGTGACCTACCGTCACTTCAAAATGGAGGGCATACATTTACTAAGGGACCTCCTTCACGAAAAGGACTGGTTTACGTGTCTGGATCTCAAAGACGCATACCTATCAATCCCAATTCACGAGGACAGCCACCCTGGCAATTCACTTGCCTCCCTTTCGGACTGAGCTCGGCACCGTGGTGCTTCACGAAGATGTTGAAACCAGTAGTCTCTCGCCTCAGGACTCGTGGGATCAGGTGCATTATTTTCCTGGATGACATACTCTTGTTCTGCAGAACAAGGGAAGTTGCAACACAACATACAGAGTACACAGTACAATTGTTGGAATCCCTGGGATTCATAGTCAACAGGGCCAAATCCGCAATTGCACCCGTGCAGAACATCAAATTCCTGGGCTTCGAGATAGACTCCAGGTCCTGCACTCTTCATCTCCTGTCTACCAAAGTGACGGCTATCAAGAAGGAGATCCGCAGGGTACTTAAATGCAATTCCATCCCGCTCCGACAACTAGCACGGATTGTTGGCCTACTGTCCTCATCGATATAAGCCATATTTCCAGGCCCTCTGCACTACCGGCTTGGAACGGTCGAGCCATCTTCGGCACCCACCCGGACTTCGTGCTGGAATCGGACACCAGCCGATTGGGATGGGGTGCCATGGATGGGGAAGCATCGTCGGGAGGAACATGGACAACCCAAGAACTCTCAATGCACATCATCTGTCTGGAACTGCTAGCGGGGTCATTTGCTATACGCAGTCTGACAAAAGGACAATCTAATTGTTGTATACTTCTTCGGATGGACAACATATTGCAGTGCAATAAATCAACCACTTTGGAGGTACACGCTCCCAAACACTAGTGGATCTAACGATGGAAATCTTCGATTACTGTCTCCCGCGCAACATCACAATACAAGCAGAATACCTACCGGGGGAGTCGAATCTTACGGCAGATTGGTACTCCCGACACTGGAGAGACGTCAGCGATTGGCAACTGGACCCGCAGATATTTGCCCTCCTGAACGAACAGATGGGGCCCTTCATACTGGACCTATTTGCCTCACGCAACAACCACCAAGTGCCACAATTTTACAGCTTGCTCCCAGACCCAGAATGCCTAGCGGTCGACGCTTTCACCCAAAAATGGCCACCACAAGGAGCTTACGCTTTTCCCCACTTCGCCATGATCGCGAGGGTTCTCCACCACATTCGGCGATGGGTAGTGAGATTAACTCTCCTGACACCCAACTGGCCGAGCCAACCCTGGTTCCCTGACCTGCTCGAACTGGCTTGCCAGGACCCGATTCTACTACCGAGCGATTACAACCTACTCAGAAACACAATGGGGAACCCACACCCGATGCTCCTAGACGGACGCCTCTCCCTGATAGCCTGGAATCTTTCAGGGGAGCATGGTGTACCTGAAACCTATCGACAACGACTAAGGATGTCTTATGGGACTCCTGGGCTCCTGGAACACGAAAGAGTTACTTATCGGCATGGCAATCTTGGACCGGTTGGTGCATGGGACGGAACCTGGTTCCCTTTACAGCCCCTTGTGTCTGATATCATGAATTTCCTATCGAAGATATTCGAGAAAGGAAAATCGTATTGCACCATCAACGTTATCAGATCCGCCATCTCAGCAGCCCACATACCGTCCCAAGGAAGACCGGTTGGACAAGATCCCCTGATCTGTTGACTGTTACGGGGCATCAAACTGAGACGACCCCCAGCACCAAAATATCAACATCTATGGGATGTAAATGTGGTACCCAGTTTCCTAAGGGGATGGCCCCCTAACGAACTATTATCTTTAAAAAAACTAACAGCAAAATTCACCTTCCTATTGTGCATGGTCTCATTCCGGAGGGTATCGGATGTCCAGGCGTTCGACAAAGACGCATTTTCTATAAATCCGAAAAGGGAGTCACATTCCATGTTTCACGGAGGACCAAATCGGACTCGTCATCGGTGTTTTATCCATTTTTCACCTCGGACCCTCAACTGTGCGTGGTTAAGACTCTGCGGGCATATGTGGCGGCAACAGAAACACTACGCCCACCAACAGCAAGACAACTATTGATATCATATGTTAGCCCCCATGGTCCGTTTTCGGTCACCACTTTAGCCAGATGCATCAAATGGCTTCTTTCCCTAGCCGGCATAGACTCATCCTTTGGCGCACACTACGTGCGAGGGGCGGCGGCATCAGCCGCTTTTTTGGCAAGCGCATCTCTATCAGACATCCTGCAAACTGCTGACTCGCGTGAATCGACGTTTCAGACATTCCATTTCCGTCCGTTGTCCAATGCCGCATTCGCCCTTCTACCTAAGCGTTAAAAATGCAAAATATGAAGCCTCCTGTCATGTTATAAAATTGAAGATTATGCTAGCGCAGTGTGCTAATAATCTTAATTTTAATAATGACAGGAGGCGAATATTTTCCCTCCCTTCATCTTGCCGTTCCCACCCGAGTAAGGGAAGTAGGTTTTATGGGGACAAACTTGAAGCTAGTATCTATATTTATATCGTGCAATGTTTTACGGTAATCAATATTTCTGTTTTTCCTAAGCAATGTGAAGTGGATTAGCATGATACACTTATGCATAACCAAGTTAATTGTTTAAAATTATCAGCATACACATAAGCATTCGCTTCATACGGTCTGTTCCGTAACACTGATACTAGTCTCCTTTTCTTTTCAGCTTAACAAGGCTATGGTGTGGCAAAACCGACCTCGCCACGTGTCCTTGGAGGGGGCTGCTTGCCCGTCTCTTGCCTTTGGACTATGGCCCTGCAGGTTAAACTGTTTATTTTCCCTGCAGAAAGGCTTATTCGTGTGATCTGAGTGCCATTCATCTAATAATGTGCAGTCAGATCCAAGCTATCTGGGGATATGTAGAAATGTGTGTTTTATGTACTAAATGTGTCAGTATGTAATTTTATGTCTTTTACTGTCTTTTTGTCTGCCATGTGGGTAATGGAGTTTGGCTCTGTCTTTGGAGATAATTAGATTCCTTCTCCAATTATCTCCAGGGCAGAAGGGAGGAAGCCAGGATGCATTGTGGGGATGTTTTACTTTTACTGTTTGAGCCAGGGGGAACAAAAGATACTTTTACTAACTTTTGAACCCCTGGTCTGATTCATGCCATTTTTTAATATGTTGTTCCCCTGAATGGATTGATTGTGAATATGTATTTTTATGCGAATGTGATGTATATTTTGGGAGTTATGAATGTTGTGTAAAAACTGTATTTTCCCTACCTATGATAATTGTATTTCCCTGTGTGTACAGATAATTAGTTTACAGGTAGAGGGGAGGGCTATGTGTGGGATGTAACTATTGTGTGATTGGTTAATGTACGTTACTGTGTGTGTCCCTCCCCTTCATGGGAGCACCTAATAAAAAGGGCTGCAAGCTAGCAGCCAGAGAGTTCTATTTTTACCCTCAACTTGAGTCCTGTCTCTTATTGGGGGAATCTGCTACAAGGGATTGCTATGCTAGGCATATTCCCTTGCTATAATCACTGAGCTCTTGTAAGAGCTTGTTCCTGCTTCGTTCTGAAGGGAGATAGCTGCAGCCTGCGGTGCTTATGGTGTCTGGTGGAGTGCTTGGAGTCCTCTGGAAGCGCTAGGAGCATCTTTCAACGGAGGTACTCAGTCGGGGTGCCAGGTGATCCGTTACATATGGAATATATCGAAGTCAGTTGTGGCAAACCTAGCCACTTGGACATTATTTATGTACTGTCTCTTTAAGGGTTGCCAGTATGGTTTTCATGTTATGTGTTCCAGCGTGTAATGTAATGTAATGGTAATGCTGTATTTCCTACCTGGGCTATCTGCCGAAAGCAGATAGCTGATTCCCTTTCGTTTCACGAACGGCACCTTTGCGGGCCGTTCTGGAACCGAACAAACCATCAGTTAATAGCCCACACACTTAGAGGCGTGTGGCGCCTATTAACTGATTGCAACAATGTTGCAATCGGTAATTAGAGGCTCTCCAAGGTGGCCGTCGTTCGACTACCGACCATGCGGCGGTCGGCCATCTTGGATCCTTTGTTCCCTTAGCAGTGTTTGGCTACTCGACGGCACGAACACCGCTGAGCTTCCAGGCCGTTCGGGAGGTCCGGGACGTTCAGTATTCTGTTCCCTTATATACAATCGGTATTTTGAAGCTATGTTTTAATGAATGTGTTTTTCGTGCGGCGTTCGGTTGTTTTAGCTGGGATCTGAGCAGTAATCTCACGAATGATACGCTCAGACCCCAGCTATCTACCGAATGTCCATTCGTTTAAATGGACCAGATATTCATAAAGTTATGCAATTTAATGCGAATTGTAAGTTCTGCTGCACGGAGGGATAATCCACTTAACGGTACATTCCTGGGGGAGGATCCCTCTCGTGCAGCAGTGCCTGATGGGAGAAATGTCCTGTACAATAAGTCCCCCATGTAGTCCCCTCTGGGAATGCCCCTGGGAGGGGACTCAGGAAACCCCTTGCATGGGGACTTGTATAAATTGTGGAGCTGAATTAAAAGACCTCAGTTGACTCCCAGCCTATGTGTCGTCTAGTTCTTGGGAAGGAAGGGTTACTGCAGTGCCGTTTGGATTATTGTATGCTGATTCTCTGGATTCCCCTTTGTTGTTCCTGTTACCCAGCGGAGATATCGTGGGTTATACTACCTCTCCGCTACATCAGTTAACAAGTCTTATGTTTAATGAAGAAGACTGGATTTGATAATGAAGTTTCCACGATGGACTAGTTGATTCAAGTTGACTCGGGACACGTTTTGTCATACTATGATCTTGTGATGTCGCATTAGTCAAAAGGAAATGATTGGCTATGCTTGGACTGATATACACTCTGACTCACTCTGATTGGTTCTTTCTTTAAACAGTTTTTTCTTTGCTGCTATGGAGTTAGTAAAGAAAGTTAATGCAAAATATTTGCCTCCTGTCATTATTAAAATTAAGATTATTAGTACACTGCGCTAGCATAATCTTCAATTTCCCACACCTGTGGCTTTTTAATTTTTTTTTTAAAATTTGTTGTTTATTGGTTTTCCACAAGTGTAAATGGGCGGGGGGAAGGGGAGAGGGTACAGAAAAAAGAAGGAGGAGGAATGGAGGGGGGGAGTACAGTCACGATACAATGGGTCACATGTTTAGCGATGGGTATGCATTTACATTGTTTACACAGTTACAGTTCTTACACAGTTACATTGCTTACAGTTGCGTACGTTAATTCATTTTTACACAATAGTTACACAAGTTACACAATAGTTACACAATAGTCCGGGTCCTCTCCGTGGTAGTCGCCCAGCTAGCCCCTATTCCAGCCACAATTTATGCTATTCTGTCTGTCTCTTAGTTCCTCACTGCCTGACTGTCCTAGCCCTGCAGTTTGCTCTTGGGTCGCTACAACGTGCTGCTATACTATGCGTTGTGGGTTAGCCGTTCTCCAGGTGCGCCATTGGTCCCAAGCTTCTCCAAGGCGGCCTGATCCAGAACGCGTCCCGGAAAAACTTGTTTCATAAATTGCCTGGTTATCTATATCCTGAATAAGGTTTGGGATATGGGGGGCCCCATTTGTTTTCCAGGATCTAGCTATTAGTTTTTGTGCGGTCAGCAGTATATGGTATATTAGTTTCCTCGACTGTTTGGGTACTTCCCTAGGGACGTCCAGTAGCAAAAAGGTCATGGGTTCAAGAGATAGTTTGACTTTTGTGGTGTCAGCAATGAGTTTTTGGACATCACCCCAGTACCTAATTAATCGTGGGCAACGCCACCATATGTGAAGGACTGACCCCGCCTCTTGTTTGCATCTCCAACACGTCGAAGACGAGTGGGGATACAGTTTATGTAGGCGAAGCGGCACCATATACCACCTGTATATTGTTTTCTGGTATTGCTCCATGAGGGAGGCAGATTTGACCAGCTTTCTAACGGAGGATGTGAGAGTTTTCCACTGATTGTCAGTGATGGAGGTCTGAAGGTCCATTTCCCATTGGCTTGCCTGTGTGGAGCCAGATAGGGACTGGTATGGCAGAATTAGTTTATAGCAATTGGAGAGTGGCTTATAAAGTGGAGGAATTTTACCCGTGATACCTATTTGTTCCCAGGTTGAGGGTTCTCCCAGTTTATTAGATTCTACTTTGTTATCCTTGTTAAGTTTGTGCAAGAAGGATTTAAGTTGGATGTATGAGTATTGTGATGTGTGTGGGATATTGTAGGTTCTATTGAGACGCTCGAAGCTCATCAGTCCACCTGGGTCATAGGCTTGGGACAGGAAAGAGATACCTTTCTCTTTCCATGGGGTGGCATGAAAGGTGGGGATGCAGTACGTGATGGCCTCGATGGGCGTCGCCATTGAGAGGGGGTGGGCCGTTTCGAACTTCGTTCTGTGTAAGTCCCAAGTTTGCAGTGCTAGTTGAAGTTGTAGGGGTATCAGCGGGATGGTTGGTCTGCTCTTGTTAGGTAGCCATAGCAGGTTGGTGACTAGGAAGGGTTTAATAGCTAGGTTTTCTAGGGTTACCCATTGTGGTCGGTTATCTTTAGCTAGGTGGTTCATTAGGGGCGCTAGGACCGCAGCCTGGTAGTAGTGTTTTACATTCGGGAATGCCATACCTCCATGCCCTATGGGGGCCGACAATAGTTTGTTAGAGACCCTTGCCCGTCCCTTGCCCCATATAAATTGGAGGAGCGTAGACTGTATGGTTTTAAAATAGGATTGTGGAACTTTCAAGGGTAGGTTCCTAAACACATATTGTAGTTTCGGTAATACGGTCATTTTAATTGCGACAATGCGCTCCGTCCAAGTAAGGAACAGTTTGCCCCATCCCCGTAACAGAGCCAAGCATTCAGTTCAGACTCTGGTGTAATTGGTAGGGAACATGTCAGAGGACTTCCTAGTGAACGTCAGGCCTAAGTATTTTATATCATTTTTTCTCCACTCGAATTGGTAATCTTTGCGTAGTTGCGCTAGGACCTGTGGGTCCAAGCGCAGCCCCAATGCCTGAGTTTTGGTTGCGTTTAGGGAATAGTAGGAGAGTTTCCCATATTTGTCAATGAGATTCATGATGTGAGGGAGGGATTTATCTGGTTGACAGACATATAGCAGGATATCGTCAGCAAATGCGCTGATCTTGATGTGCTGGTCCTGCCAGATGATGCCTTTTATGTCTGGGTGTGATCTGATGGCAACTAGTAGCGGCTCCAAGGCCAGCACGTACAACAGGGGTGACAAAGGGCATCCCTGTCGGGTGCCATTCGTGATTTTGAATGGATCTGATTTAAATCCAGCCTGTAGCACCTGGGCCCTAGGGTGGCAATATAGAGCGAATACCTGTTGAATGAACTGTTGTGGGAACCCAAACACTGAGAGAACTTGCCGTAGGAAGGGCCAGCCCAGGCAGTCGAACGTTTTTTCAGCATCTAAGGCTAAGAGCAACCCACCTGGGCCAGACCTCCGCATCTGCTCCATGAGCAGGGACAGTTTCCAGGTATTATCGAGTCCCTGCCTCCCCATCACAAACCCCGTTTGGTCGTCATGGATGATTGAGGGTAGTATTTTGCCCAATCTGGAGGCCAAGATCTTTGCGTATATCTTAGCATCCGTATTTAGCAGGGATATTGGCCTGAAATTCTTACATTGATCTGGGGGCTTTCCTGGCTTTGGCAGCGTAACTATGGTCGCGAGTAGCATTTCGGAAGGAAGCTCCCCTTTCTCTGAGGCTGCCTGGAACACTTTAACTAATCTGGGACCCAGTACCTCCGCAAATGTCTTGTAATACAGGTTGGGGAGGCCATCTGCTCCTGGGGATTTGCCTGGGGGAAGGTGTTGTATCGTATGGAGCACCTCCCGCAGTGTAATAGGTTGGAGTAATAGATCCAAGTGGGATTAATTAATTCGTGGGAGGTGAAGGTGGGACAGAAACTCTGCAATGTTGTCGTCTTTTATGGGGGGGATTTCGGGTTTGTCTCCTAGATTGTACAGGTCGGAGAAGTATTTTGCAAACTCCTGAGTAATATCTAATGGGTTTTGTAGTTTAGTACCGTCCGCGCCCTGTATGTATGCTACTTTGGCGGCCGCCAATTTCTCTCTCAACCTATTAGCTAATTGTTTATTAGCTTTCCCACTGTGGTGGTAATGAGTCGCTTTCAGTTTAAGTAAGAAGTAGGACGTTTTGGCTGCGTGCATTTCGGTAAGTTTGTCAGTTAGGGTTTGGATTTGTTGTGCGAGAGTGTGTGAAGGTGTCTGCTTATTTTGGGCAGTGATAATTGCCAATTGTTTTTGGCAGTCCATTATAGTCAATTGTTTGTTTTTCTTTTTAAGGTATGAGGAGCGTCTAATAAACAGGCCTCTTACTACAGCTTTGTGTGCCGACCATACCATGACATCAGGGGTCTCCCCCTCAGAATTTGTTAGAAAGTAATGGGAAAGTTCAACTGCCACTTGATCTACAAAGGT
>OW240919.1:135393231-135534133 GCA_933207985.1 Pelobates cultripes
TCGGCCACGCTACAGGGAGGGAGTGACAGGAGGGAGCACTCAGCGCTTCCCTCCTGTCAGCCCCTCTCCTCAGGCTGCGCCCGGGCGGGCAAAGCTGCAGCTGCCCGAGGCTCTCTGCAGAGCGCTCAGCGGCTGCAGCAGGAGGGGGGCCGGCGCCCCCTACCAAGGCGCCCCCCACCCTGCTGGCACCCGGGGCGGACCGCCCCCCCCTTAGTACGCCACTGTATGTATGTATATATATATATATATATATATATATATATATATATATATATATATATATATATATATATACACATATATATATATATATATATATATCATAAAATAAATAAATATGTAAATATGTTAAAAATAAAAAAGAAATAATTAAATATATATGTGTAATTTCGTTCAAACTGTATTTTGATTTTAATATAAATTGATATCAAAATACATGTAGAATTAAATAATATATATCTCTATATACATAAGTATATATATCACTATATATATATATATATATATATATATATATATATACCTATATATAAATAAAAATAATTTTAAAAAATGATATATATATAATAATTCTACATATAGGTATGTAATATTTTTACATAATTAGGTCTATGGACTTTCTATGGACTTTCGGCCTGGGTTGTCAGGCCGGTCCCCCAAATTGCAATCAATAAAATTACTTAATTATGTAAAAATAATACATAAATATGCACATGGAATTTAAATATATATGCATACTTATATATTTGAAGTCTACATGCATATTTATGAAATTATTTATGTAATATATATAATATTAAAATATAATATAACGAGAGAAATCTCAATGTATCCAACCTGGTAAAATATTTTATAAATAAATACACACGAGTGTAATTTTACTATAAGTGTATTTTTATATTAATATATGTATATATCAATAAAACAATACACTTAGTATCATGTTATATATCATATATATATATATACACACATATATATATATATATATTTTTTTTAATTTATTAACTTTTTATTTTATAAACTTTTTCAAAACTTTTTTCACCAGCAGGGGGACTGCCTGTCAGTTCACGCCGTCCCCCTGCGAGCAGCACTGTGGACACCTATTACGGCCATCTGACCGCTCTTTTAGAGCGGTCACTTTGCCCCCGGGGGTCCTAAATTGCAGACAGTCCCACTAAGAAGAAGACCGATTGCCGGCGGGGGAATGGCAGCGATCGGTAAGTACATGGGGAGGGAGGGAGGGTAGGGGTTAAATAAAAAAAATTTATTTCATTTTTTCAAAATTTAATTATTTTTTTATATTTACCGAGTGCATCGACCCCTCGAAGTGCTGCTCTAAATCTCTAAGTAGTTGGTGTGTGTTGAAGTAAAATCCACATGAATGCCAGGACCCAAGGTTTCCCAGCATAACATTGCTCATTTTTCCTTCTTGCTGCCGTCTCTTCCCCAAGTAAATGAGGTAAAAGCTCCTGGCCATCCACCTGATCTAAAAGAAAATGTGATATATTAGGTCAGCCAACCTTCTTCCATTGCTCCATGGTCCAGTTCTGATACTCATGTCCCCATTGCAGGCACTGTTGGTGGTGGACAGGGGACATCACAGGCACTCTGACTGGACTGCGGCTATGCAGCCCCCATACACAACAAACTGCAATGCACTGTGTGTTCTGTCACCTTTCTATCATGGCCAGCATTAGGCTTTTCAGCAATTTGAGCTTCATAAGCTCTTCTGTGTGACTGGGCCAGACAGGCTAGCCTTTCGCTCCACACTGCACAATGAGCCTTGGGCGCCCATGCCCCTGATGCTGGTTCACCGGTTGCTCTTCCATGCACCACTTTTGGTAGGTACTAACCACTGCACACCAGGAACACTACACAAGATTTGATGTTTTTCGAGGTGCTCGGGCCCAGTCTTGTAATCACCACTTTTTAGCCCTTGTCAAACTCACTCAGATCATTTCACCTGCCCATTTTTCCTGCTTCCAGCACATAAAATGTAAGAACTGACTGTTTAGCTGGTGCCTAATATATCCCACTCCTTGAGAGGTGCCATTGTAAAGATATAATCAAGGTTCGTCACTTCACGTGTCAGTGGTTTTAATGTTATGGCCGATCAGCGTATGTACACAGATGTGAAGACCGAGTAGCTTCATTCCTGAAAATATATGAAACAAAGCTAAACTAACAGAAGCCACTCTTTGACTTCTATTAGCTGACTGAATAGTTTTAAATTAACATCTAATCATGAATGAAACTTCTCGTCACTCCTTTTCCACAAATTTGAAAAGTAAGGGAAAGTTGAGACATGGGCAGAGTGACTTAAGTGATGGAAGGTGGTAACATTGGGAGAAATAAATGTATCGAATAAGGTGGGGAGAGACGTGGATAGGCAGCCTCAATGAACAAACAGATGTGTCATGGATCTGCACCTGAGGACACAAGGGAACTGTCCACAGCAAGTGCAACACAGGCGCATCGCTTCACATGGCTCAGGGTTATTCAGTAAACTCCAAATTGTAGTGAACTGAAAAATTGCAAAGTTAAGGTTAAAATAGCCACGCTGTGACTCTGGATTTTAATTCCCAATGTGTAGGCAAAAGAAACATGACTAAGGTGCAGTTTTGTCTTTATACTGCACTGCTATTTAAATCATTTTCCAGCATATCTCCCACATTTTAGAGGTATATGATCAGGACACAAGTAGGGGGACATAACACTGGCCCAAAATGAGACCTTTAAGCTGGCCCAAATCACGGCAGGCCATGCAGAGAGTGCTGCTGATGTTCATCTAATGATGCTCTAGCGCTGTGCTGGCAGGGGTAAGGTCCTTAGTGCCCCCCGATGCAGGATACTAGGGATCCAACTCAAGACGGCAGGACAAGATCCAAACATTGGTATTGATGCACCATAATTGGAATAGGTGGGAGCCCTGTTCCTGTGCTATTCCTAAAATTGGACTCTGGATCTGCCCTTGTTTTATATAAGGAGATGGCAACTGCTTGATCTTTTGGTCATAATATACACACTTCTACGTACTGCTGACATCTGGTGGTGAAAAAGTGCAAAATGTTGTGCTAATCACCTCAGCTTTGCATATTAATAAGCAACATTGATAAGCACATTTTGGCATAATTTCCAACAGTCCCGAGTAGGGTAGACAGTCCTGATGTCTTAAACAAGGGTTTAAGAATACCAGTGCCAAATTTCTCAATTAAGAAGCAAAACTCAAACTCGGTCTCGGACCCTCCAGATATTGATAGCCTACAACTCCAGAATTCTTTGCATGCAGTAGATAGTCCAAGAATCATGGCAGAGTATAAGTTGGCTGTTTTAATTAGTTAATGCCACATCTGTGGCAGAGGCTTAGGGCTTCACATGCCAGTATGGCCATTACTATATGGGGGAAAAAACAGTAAATAAAAAGTAATTATAAGTGTAACGGCACCCTCAGGCATTAAAGGGTTAAACCGCTGTTTAGTAGATCTTCCCTTCCAGAGACACAGGCATAGCTACCTTGGTCCCATCTCCACCAGCCACCTGGGGTTCTTCCCAGTAACATTCTGCAATATCTGCCCAGCTGAATGGATCTGGGTCTCCGCTTCCCTGCTGAGCCTTCTCACTGGAGTGAAACAGATCTTGGTAGCCCTGCTCCAGCTCCATCTCTCGGGTCACTAGGTGGACCAGGTCTTGCTCAATCTCATGAGTGTCATCCCAGTCATACCTGCTCTCCCTCCACTCCAAGAGATCACTGAACTGAGTTTGTGTAGAGCTCCCAAACTCAGGCTCTGAAAAAGCCTCCCATAACAAACCAGGACCATCAAACTCCTCTCCCTCTGGCTTGTCATGCTCGGCTGTCCAGGGCAGGTACTGTGCCCCATACCACCAGAGCGCCTGGTAGGCATCTTCCAGCCAAATCTCCTGCCATACCCGGAGCTCCAATTCCTTCACCCATTCCTCCAAGTGCTGCTCTCCCAGGAAGGGCATCCGCAGGGCTAGTCGCTTCTGCAATCGCTGGTCTTCCTTGGGGAGTCTCTCGCCCCGCTGGTACTCCACAATGCCCAGTGCCTGGTACCAGATGCCTTTGCAAACTGCATCTCGGTCATCCATGACACCCTCATCGTACTCCACTGCTGGTTCCATCCTGATGCTGTCAGCGTCACTGTACTCAGACATGCGTTGCCCTCAATTTGTAAAATCCAAAGAAATGGTGTCTCCTGTAGCTGTCCTTCTGGCTGTAGGAACGATCCCGCCGCTTGCCACCAATTGTAACGGCACCCTCAGGCATAAAAGGGTTAAATCGCCGTTTAGTAGATCTTCCCTTCCAGAGACACAGGCACAGCTACTGCAGAACACCAATCCGCCGAACAGGAAACCATATGAATACCGTAAACAGCCGAATAGGAAAAAACATACGAATTGGTTTACACTCCTAGCAGTCAAACTGGAAGAGCATACAGTAAATCCCCCCAAGAACGAGACAAAGCTCCGTGTTGAAGGTCAAGCAGTGAACAGTCAGAGCTGTGGGTTTATTGTTCTTATATACACATTAGTACCACCCACAGGGTTTTGGAACACAACCAATAAACACATACAATACACTCAGACACTCCCACACAAAATCCTCCCCTCTGCCTGTGATACAATTACTTTACACAATGGGTAATGTAATTATAGCAAGCAGAGAAATACAATTTTTCCACATTATTCATAACTTGAAAAGTATGCATCACATTCACATATAACTTACATTTTCAGAATCAGCATACTCCAAATACAAAGATACGTCAAAATCATACAAATTGGTCCAGTGGTTCAAAAGATAGATCGTAGTCCTTTGTGACCAAAGGAAGCATGGCTTTTCTGCCCAAAACCAGTTCCACAGCGTCTTCTATCCTGGAGATAATTTGGAAGTAATCCAATTATCTCCAAGGACAGAGGCAAAACTCCATTGAACACATGGCAGCAAAAGACAATAAAACACATAAAAACATATAACTGTGCAGCCATTGCACAAAACATATACATTCAACATATCCCCAGAAAGCTCAGATCTGAGCGCACATTATTACTGAATGGCGCTCAGAGCACACACATACAGTTTAATTGCCATGGAGCCAAAGTCTTTCCCATAGTCTTTCATTATCCGAATGGGCTCCATGGCATAGCTATCTGGGGTATCACTGCTCAAACAGGGCAAGCACCAAATGACCCGGCTTTCATGTCTTTGCAGGGGAAAATCAAGCCTTTTAACATGGGGCCATAATCCAAAGGCAACAGGCGAGCAACCAGGCTTCTCCAATTCAATGTGGCGAGATTGGTCTCGTCACAATAAGCAATAACACATTTTAAAGGAACACAAATGTGTATTCCTGACTCTATAGTGTTAAAAACACTTTATCTGGCCTCCCCTTGCCCCCCTAAATAGGGCAAAATGTACCTTTAGTGCAGCATGCGTGGGTTAGCCGACATTGATGCCCTGATCCGTCTCCTTGGCTGAGATCATCAAAACTGACTATCTCAACCAATCCAATAATTTCCCTTAGGAATGCATTGGAAAAATTGTGTTTACATGAAAATGACTGCAGGGGCAGACTATATTTACCAGAACAACCACATTAAACTTTAGTTGGTTCTGGTGATTATAGTGTCCCTTCAAGTACCCGCATATGGTGTAAACTTCTGGTGCATTGTGTCTGTCTGTGTTGTGTGTAAGGGATGCATTGTGTGTCTATGTATGTGTGTGAGAGAGTTGGGGACTTTATGTGAGGGGTGATGGGTTTTTTATTTTGTAATCATATTGTTTTCTTTTAAAATGTTAATTTCCCCATCCCTGTTTCTTACTTGTATCCAGGGAGGGTGGGGAGAATATTCCCTGGTGGACCAGTGGTGCTGTCCAGGCTCTCAGTATTCCCCTCTGCCGGAGTGAAGACTCAAATTTAGCAAAATCTATGTCTTGATATTGTGCACAACAGTACTTTTTCAGCAAAAAGTTGCAATTTGGGAGGGATAAAAAATAATAAATAATAACAAATAATAATAATTTTTAAAAAGGCAAGAACGGAACGACTGTATACATAACCTACACATTGCACATAGTGTGTTAGTGCGTGTCCCTTTAAGTTGAACCAGGGAACATCCAAACTAAGGCAACTTCTCTGTTATTAAACAAAGCAAACAGTGGAGAACAGAGAGAATTCATTGTCTGTGACATTTAACAAATAAAGGAAAATACTACAAAGTAAGCATGTTGAAGAACTGGTATATCTGTAAGAAATTGGACCATAAACGTGGCTAATTGTTACTACACACCAGCAAACTTGTTCTTCAGCATCCACATAAGGAAACCATTGAAATTCCTTTCATCCTAAGCCTTGCTGGATCCACCTTATATCAATCCATCAGTAGGGTATGAAACGTTCCGTCTTGCATTATCTGCATGAAGGAAGTCAATTCACTGTTCAAAGAATTATCATAGTGCACCACATTTACCCCACCAGGGCGCAGGCAGGGGTGGTGGTTAAACATGGACATAGAGCAATTACCATCAAGGACAATATTGTCGAGCAAAACATGGGCCACCTCACTCAGTAGCCCACGCACAGAGCACTTGCATGCTTAACAGAATGGCAGGATTGCTTATGCCATGAATTTCATTCCAATTGTTGCACAAGCACACATAATAAAACGTTTGTGCTCCTCTTTCCCTCCAACCCCCCATCGCAGTGTTGGTCAGGTGAGGATTGGGTAACTTGAACGGTCTGTGGATGGTCCATACTACAATCAGACCACTTTGTGTCTTACCATTAAGAATTAAAAGAACACTCTGGGCACCAAAGCAACGTTATCTCATTTAAGTGGCTATGGTGCCAAGAATACCCCTGCACCGTCTTACATTCAAATGTTAAAACATTTTCGAAACGTCTAACACTGAAGTGCAATACCGCGGTCGCCAGTCCAGCTTCCTTTTCTCTGTTACTCAAAAATACAGAAGCCTTTGCTTTAACAGGACTGATTCTTGTTTTCCTGGATACATATTATTGTGTTAATAGACAGCATATGAAAAGTGCTGCCCTGCAGTAGTTGGAAATTAGCATTTCTGATTAATCACTTTAGAATTTGAACTCCAAAGCGGCATGATCTTTTATATACTGCCCACCAGCTAGTATAAATAATTTGTGTCACAGTGATTTAAGCCATATTGTTACATGACTTACAGTGGAGTTACCGATAAAATAAGCTGCATGGATGTGCATTTATTAGGTAACAAAATACAATAGACATTGCTGCAGATTAGTATTTACAAGGTCATTTAATTATAGGCTTTGAACACAGAACAGATTTAAGACAAGGCCTTTTCGCTGCTAAACTTTGTTTACCTTAGTTCAGCATTGTGTTCTGGCATCAAGTCAGTAACAAAGATATATTATAAAGCACAGTATAGAGTAGTGTTAATATTTAGAGGTTTGACAGTTATGGACTCTCTCCCCCAGTCACTCATCCAGTTGATTCTTATGGGAAGGATAATTTTCAAACTCTGCAGTAGAAAGAAATGACATGTCTAGTTATATGAAGAAACTATCTGAGCATCCTGTCAGTGTAAGATGGTTCTTGAAGAATTCCATTTCGGCTGTAGAACGTGTCTCTGACGATCTTGGATCTCCCATGGATTGGAACCCTAAATTCCTTTACGATATCATCTGAAAAAGACAGTGTACATTGTGAAAATTCTAAGAGAATGAATTGACTATCACACCGGTCCTAGAACCAGCATGGACTGTTTACTTAAAATGTTAAATTAATCTTATACTGGTAATTGTCAAGGATAAACAAGGGATTTGCTAATTTTAGGAGGATGGAAGAATAATTGATTTGGAGAATTGAGAGTCAGTTGTCCTTAACTCTAACTAGTGAAGAACCTCAAATTGTTATTACTTAGATACAAGTGGTACAGGATCATGCAAAATTAGAAACATACCCTTTGTTTTATCAGTGGGAAGCAGCTGAATTGCTTAGAGTATCAGCTGACTGTTCTAGGCCAAACAGCGGCACCCATGTCCTGAAACTGAGATTCAGATGTCGCCTTGGGGACCTGCGGATCACCTCTGCAGGCACACTTTGCGGGATAAACCGTTTGATAGCAGTTTAACTCATTAAGGTAGGAGTGCGTCTGGGGGCCTCCTGCCACCATAACAACTTAATAGAGTTGAAGTTGTTATGGTGACCAGAGCGTCCCTACAATTAAAAAAATTCTCTAAGTCAACTATACTTCCAGGTTGGTTACTTTGCCCTGAAAAGTACCATCCTCTTCAAATTCACATTGGGTTCTCACCATACTTAATAATCCTGTTAAATACTTAAATAACTGGATATCCCCACAATCCCATGCCCATGTGGTTTAGAGAACCATGTAGCCTTAGCTAGCCCCTGTAATTGATTACAAATAATGGGGCAGTCAACAAAAAATAGGTTCACACCTCTGTAATGTTTTTGGATAATTTTTTTTGCCAAATTCTATTTCTGAACATAAAATACAACCTTTCCTATAATTTGGGGGGCACATAGAGTACCTACAGTGAGGGGGGGCAGGGCCGGCGCGTCCATAAGGCGGCACAGGCGGCCGCCTTAGGGCGCACCGGCCCGGGGGCGCAAATGTCCAGGTGACCGGCAGGAGGGAAGCGCACAGCGCCCCTCTCCTGCCGGTCACTTCTTGTAGCGTGGCCGAGCGCCAACCTGCAGTGCCGCGGACTGTGTGGAGGGGGCGGGGATATGAACGTCATATCCCTGCTCCCACTGTAGCACACAGCGCGGCTGGTGCCCAGCAGGGGCGGAGCTACGGGCCCCCTTCTATTCAGCATGGGAGGAAGTCCTCCCAAGAAGACTAGAGCAGCAGAAGGCAGAGAGGAGGGGGGCTGGGCAGGACCAGCTCCTCCAACTCCCAACTACCTTAGGCAGCACTTTGGATCCCAGGTAAGCCCCCCTTCTGAACCTGTTGGTCAGTGTGTCTGTGTGTATCTATGTCTGTCAGTGTGTGTGTGTGTGTATGTCTGTCAGTGTGTGTGTGTGTGTGTATGTCTGTCAGTGTGTGTGTGTGTGTGTATCTATGTCTGTCTGTCAGTGTGTGTGTGTGTGTATATGTCTGTCAGTGTGTGTGTGTGTATGTCTGTCAGTGTGTCTGCGTGTATCTATGTCTGTCGTCTGCTGCGTGTGTGTGCGTATCTATGTCTGTCAGTGTGTGTGTGTGTGTGTAAGAAGGTCTGTCAGTGTGCGTGTGTGTGTGTGTGTATCTAAGGTCACCAGTGTGTGTGTGTATGTCTGTCAGTGTGTGTGTGTGTGTATCTATGTCTGTCAGTGTGTGTGTGTGTATGTCTGTCAGTGTGTGTGTGTATCTATGTCTGTCAGTGTGTGTGTGTATGTCTGTCAGTGTGTGTGTGTATCTATCTCTGTCAGTGTGTGTGTGTGTATGTCTGTCAGTGTGTGTGTGTGTGTATCTATGTCTGTCAGTGTGTGTGTGTGCATCCATGTCTGTCAGTGTGTGTATGTATATGTCTCTGTCCATGTGTCTGTGTGTATCTAAATGTCTGTTAGTGTGTGTGTCTGTCTGTTAGTGTGTCTTTGTGTGTCTTCTTCCCTATCATTGTGTATGTGTGTCTGTATGTCACTGTGTGTTTATCTGTATGTCTGTCAGTGTTTGTGTGTACCTGTGTGTCTATCTGAATGTGTATCAGTTTGTGTATATGTATATCTGCATGTGTCAGTGTGTGTATCTTTGTGTATGTGTATCACAGTGTGTGCGTGTGTGGCAGTGTATGTGTATATGTGCATATATCTCAGCATTCAAACACAACACTACACACAAATAAACACCTACATGCAAACGTCAACACTACATACAAACACACCCCTGCATTCAAATGTCAACACTACATACAAACACACCTCTGTATCAGACACCAAAATTATATATAAACACACACCTGCGTTCAAAAACCAACACTACACATAAATGCATGCTTGCATTCAAATGCAAACACTACATACAAACACACCGCTACAATCATACAAACATACTCCATACAAACACATGCTTACAGTCAAACACACAAATACTGCTCCATGCTAAATACAATCCTGCAAGAATGGGGAATCGGTAGAGCCCCAGCTTTCAAAGCATTGTTGAAGTTGCACGACAGATGGGGATCTATCTTTTAGCTATCCTGTGTACATACACAGACCGTCATACAGAGACATACAGTATGTATGTCTCTGTATGACTGTGTAAATGTATTCAAAAGGAATAAACGCAGGCAACACTCCAATAGTAAGGATGGTATATTTATTGATAGGTGAACCACCCCAAAGAAAGTGCGTCGTTTCGGCTCAGCAGAGCCTTATTGCATGAGCTGAAACATCACACTTTCTATGGGGTGGTTCACCTACCAATAAATATACCATCCTTACTATTGGAGTGTTGCCTGCGTTTATTCCTTTTGAAGACTTTACTGGTGGATCCAGCAATGTCTGCCTGACATGGAGCATCCACCTCTGTTGATGGCCGGAGCATTTACACGGTGTCAGTGTGCAGGGTTCTTTGTTTGTCTGTGTATGTATGTCTCTGTATGCCTATCTCTGTTTCTTTATGTCTGTGTATGTATTTCTGTGAATGCCTGTGTCTGTATGAATGTATGTCTGTGTTTGTACGACAATGTACCTGTATGTGTAGATTGTATGACTGTGTTTGTTTGTGTGCCTTTTATGACTGTGTGTCTGTATATCTTTGTGACTGTGTGCCTGAAAAATTATGTCTGTGTGCTTGTATGGTTGTGTGTCTGTATGTTTGTGTATTTGTGCATGTATGTATTTTAGCCTGTATCTATGTCTATGTGGGAGAAAAAGAGAGATAGATAGGGGCTGGCAAGTAAGAAATACATAATAGGGGTTGTAGGAGACACACTAAAGGGGGGTGTAAGGCACAAAGGGGCCAAAGGGGTAAGACATTCAAGAGAGTGGATATGCAACACTAATGGGGGTAAGAAATTCAAAAGGGGGCTACGAGACACAGAGGTGAAGATGCATTGTTTATTTATTTTTTTTGGGGGGGGGCGTCAAAATGCATCTTCGCCTGTGTAGTCAAAAATCCTAGCACCGGCCCTGAGGGGGGGGGGGAAGTATTTGATCCCCTGCTGATTTTGAATGTTTGACCACTGAAAACGATATGATCAGTCTATGATTTTAATGGTAGGTGCATGTTAACAGTGAGAGACAGAATAACAAAAAAAATTGATTTGCATGTGAATGACTGAAATAAGTGTTTGATCCCCTACCATTCAGCAAGATTTCTGGCTCCTAGGAGTCTTTTATTCAGGTAACAAGCTGAGATTACGAGCACTCTCTTAAAGTGAGTGCTCCTAATCTCAGTTTGTTACCTGTATAAAAGACACCTGTCCACAGAAGCAATCAATCAGATTCAAAACTCTCCACCATGGCCAAGACCAAACAGTTGTCCAAGGATGTCAGGGACAAGATTGTAGACCTACACAAGGCTGGAATGGGCTACAAGACCATTGCCAAGCAGCTTGGTGAGCAGGTGACAACAGTTGGTGCGATTATTCGCAAATAGCAGAAACACAAAATAACGGTCAGTCTCCCTTGGTCTGGTGCTCCATGCAAGATCTCACCTCAATGACCATCAACGGTGAGGAAGCAGCCCAGAACTACACTGGAGCATCTTGTTAATGATCTCAAGGCAGTTGGGGCCATAGTCACCAAAAAAACAATTGGTAACACACACTGAAATCCTGCAGCGCCTGCAAAGTCCCCCTGCTCAAGAAAGCACATGTACAGGGCCGTCTGAAGTTTGCCAATGAACTTTCCCATGTGCAGGGCCGTCTGAAGTTTGCCAATGAACAGAGGAGAACTGGGTGAAAGTGTTGTGGTCACAAGAGACCAAAATCAAGCTCTTTGGCATCAACTCAACTCGCCGTGTTTGGAGGAGGAGGAATGCTGCCTATGACCCCAAGAACACCATCAAACATGGAAGGTGGAAACATTATGCTGGCAGGACAAATGCACCACATCAAAGGGACAATGGATGCCCATGTACCGTCAAATCTTGGGTGAGAACCTCCTTCCCTCAGCCAGGGCATTGAAAATAGGTTGTGGATGGGTATTGCAGCATGAACATGACCCAAAACACACAGCCAAGGCAACAAGGGAGTGGCTCAAGAAGAAGTACATTAAGGTCCTGGAGTGGCCTAGCCAGTCTCCAGACCTTAATCCCATAGAAAATCTGTGGAGGGAGCAGAAGGTTCGAGTTGCCAAACGTCATCCTCGAAATCTTAATGACTTGGAGAGGATCTGAAAAGAGGAGTGGGGCAAAATCCCTTCTTAGATGTGTGCAAACCTGGTGGCCAACTAGAAGAAACATCTGACCTCTGTGATTGCCAACAAGGGTTTTGTCACCAAGTAATAAGTCGAAGGGGGTCAAATACTTCTTTCACTCATTGACAGGCACATCAATTTATAACTTTTTTGACATGCATTTTTCTGGATTTTTTTGTTTTTTGTTATTCTGTCTCTCAGGGTAAAAACACACCAACCATTAAAATTATAGACTGACCATTTCTATTTCTAAATCAGCAGGGCATCAAATACTTTTTCCCCTTACTGTACAACACACTTGCTAATTTTAAAGGGTTCTAAGGACAACATTGTTACTTGCCCCACCTGACAACCTACTTGTCATTAATCCTTGGAGTGTCAGTAGGAAAAGAAAGAACTATTAATGTAGAAAGCAAACAAACAGCAACTTACTGAAACAAAAACAGTCATGACATAATGTGCAACAGTCACAAGCAGGGTTATTCGCTAAACATCAACATTTTGCTATTTAAATCTGGATGCCAAAATTGAGGGTAAAATAGCCAAGCAGTAACTGAAATCAAATGGGAGAATTTGTACAGACTGGTTATTTTGCAATTTGGACTGGTATAATACAGAGTATAGTGAGTAATCCAAGTTTATTCCCTTCCGTTTGAATTTTAGGGGATTCAAAGTAAATTCTAAATTGTAGGCCTATATAGCCAAATTGGAAAAAAATATTAAGATTTTTCAGCTCTACTATTTTGGCATATAATTTAAAATTCTCATTGAATTCCTGACACTTATAGAATAACCTTGTCAAAGTGTTGATGTTATAGAGGCATATAAATAGTATTTTATTACAATTCAATTAATGTTACGTATGTAATGAACCTTGCAAAAGGTTCTATTGATCAAACCAGTGAAGAATTGCGGCAGTAAAATACAAACGTTGGTTTTTATATATTATTTTTTTCATGACTCCTAACTGCAGAGAATGTATTAACCAAAGCCTTCTAAAATTTGCCTCTGACCACATACCTAGTCTCCAACCGTAATCCCAAGAAGATAATACTGGATGTGGATATTTTAACTCTGGAGCAAACTCCTTTCGCCTTTTCAGGTACATTGACCTGCCTTTGCCCTCCTTGGAGAAGCCATCATAGAGTAAATGGTGAGTCTGAGGAGTGACTGGTCTCATCTCACTGAAGTCCTGAAGGTCAGCCTGCTCATTGTCCATCTCCTGGGACATTGTCACTAAGGAATGTTTTGGAACATTAACCAGAGGAGGAAGTGGTGTCCCAGCATTGGGAATAGGCATCTCTCTTCTCTTCCTAACAATGGCAAATTCATTCGGAGGGTGCTCTTTGTCATAATTTAGTTTCCACGTCACACGTGAGATTGTTTCCTTCTCAATTAGCTCTTTCCAGCAATTTTGATTCCTAGTAGTAAGCAGATCTCTCATGTTGATCACTTAGTATGGAAGGGTAGTGGAAGAGATCAACCAGTAGTCCTGCAGGCTTATGTAATGTGAGAAGGAGCTAGCTCCTGTTTAGAGCTCAGTGTATCTGGTGATCTCCAGGGAAACTGTTACTAGAGAAGAGTGAGGGAGGAGAGAACATGCTGGACTTTGTGAATGGAAACGAAGAGGATTAACTTGTAGAAAGCAATAAATTGAGAAGCTTTTTCTTATTGATATTCTCAATTTATTGCCAACAATAGCCTTTCCAATTAAGCATGCAGTATTTGAAACACTAAAATGGGTGTAAAGTAATTAGACTTTCACTTGGCAATAATTAATGAGAAATACATTTTTTTAACCCAATCTCTGCCAAGAGTTGCTGTAGCCAATAAATTTGTGTGTGCCATTTGAAAATTGAAGACAATTTTCCAACAGCGTTACTCAGTACTAAATCTTGCAATGTGTTTATCAATTCAACTGAAAAACTGAATTTTGGAAAATGAGGCGTAATAAATATAATATATATATAATGCATAGCACACAGACAAAAACGTATAATTTACCCATAGAGCAGGGCTTCCCAAACTTTTGTGGGCCAAAACTACTCGCTGTTAATGCATATTTTAAAAATGAATAAACTTGGCACATCATGGCAATCGGTTTTAGAGGCATAAAACTGACACTATAGCATTCAATTTTAGAGGCATAACATTGGCACACCATAGCAATCAATTTTAGATGAATAAAATCGGCACATCATGGCAGTTTAAGATGCATAAAATTGGCACAGCATGGCAACTTTAGATAAAATTTGTACACCATGGCAATCAGCTTTAGAGGCATAAAATTGGCACACCATGGCAATCCGCTTTAGATACATACCATTGGCACACCATAGCAATCAATTTTAAATGCATAAACTTGGCATATCATGGCAGAATTAGAGGCATATTTTGGGATATCATGGCAGCTTTAGATGCATACAACTGCTTACCCACAGACTGAGGCAGAATCAGGAGTGCTCTTTCATCTGAGCACCAGTGGTGGAACTACTGTAAAGTGCGTCTTGGTGCAAGTACGTTTTCTGGGACCACTTTAGTCTGGTCAAAATGTATGTCCCCATCTGTCGGAAAACTCCAACAAAGCTTTGCCAGCTGGGGATGCACCATTTGCCCATCCTTGCAGGGTTGTTAGCAGTGTTTGACCGTTTCAAGGTAAACATGTTTTAGTATAAAGTGTGCATTTGTATGTACTGTTGCCATTGGAATGCAGTGGTTGTGTCTAGTGTTTGTGTCTGAATGCAGGCGGGTATGTTGTATGTAGTGTTGGATATTAAATGCAGGTGTGCTTTTGTGTGTAGTGTTGGTGTTCGAATGAAGGGATGTTTGAATATAATTCTAGTGTTTTAATACAGGGGTGTATTTGTATGTAATGTTTGCGTTTGATTGCAGTGCATGTGTACTGGATGCAGTGTGTGCAGGGCCGACCTGTCCATAGACCCCGGTGGAGCCATGGCCATTTTGCCGCCCCAGTCTGCCGTTAGGAGCTCAGGCTGGCTATCTGCATATATATATATATATATATATATATATATATATATATATATATATATATATATATATATAGCGCATACCTATATATGCAGTTGGTGCTCCCCCGTCCCTGGGGTCCAGTGGGGTTGCTCTGAGGCAGGCAGCTGTGCATTCTAGGTGGCGAGGGAGCAGTAATTATTATTATTTATATAGCACCAGCAAATTCCGTAGTGCTGTACAGTGGGTAAAGCTGTAATCCTTCTGCTCCCTCACACACAGTTTACTGATGCCGGAATATGACGTTATATTCCAACTCCTGGCATCAGTAGACAGCCTTCGAGGGAGCAGAGCAGAAGAATTACAGCTCCCTCACTGCCTAGAATGCACAGCTGCCTGCTTCACAGCAATCCCACTGGACCAGATCCACTCCAGCTCTACAGGTAGGGAGGCTGGGTGGTCAAATTAAAATAATAAGTGAATATGTGAGTGTCTGTCATTGAGTGTGTCAGTACATTTGTATGTGTGTATCTGCCTGTGAGTATGTATCAAATCAGTGTTTGTCATTGAGTGTTTGAGTATCTGTCTGTAAATGAGTGTGTGTGTCAAATCAGTGAGACTGTGTGTCAGTGACGTCTGCGTGTTTGTCATTGAATGTGTGTGTGACTGTCAGTGTGTATGTGCAAGTGGGTGTTTGTCAATGAGTGTGTGTATGTCAACGAGTGCATGTGTATCTGACAGTATGTTCGTGTGTGTTGGTTAAACAGTGTGTGAGACAATGACGGTCTGTCAGTAAGTTTATGTCAGTGTATGTGTATCAGCAAGGGCATGTCTGTCAGTCTGCCCCCCACACGGTCATCCCGTCCACAATCATAATCACACCCTGCCCCCGACACTGTTATCCCCATACCATGCCTCCAACGCTGTCACCTTTCTATACACTGCACCACACACGGTCACCTTCCTATGCACTGCCCCCCCACACTGTTGCCTTCCTATGCACTCCCCCCCACTGTCATTTCCTACACACTCCCCCCAAAACACCTTCCTAAAGAGTGCCCCGCAATACTGTCACCTTCCTATACACTGTCCCCCTCTTCCAGCCCACAGGTGAGAGGCGGTGCAGGGGGGTAAAACCCAATGTAATTTAAACTGATCACCCCCCAAGTACGTATCGAACAGAACACACAATGCATCCACTAGACACACTGCCTCCAATATACACACACACTGCATCCACTACACAAACAAACATTAGATTCACTACACACACTGCATAACATAATGGATGTTGGCGTGCTTTTGGTGCTGTGCAGTGTGGGGCGGGAGTGTGAAAAAGGGTTACAGTGGGGGGGGGGGCAGGGTGAGAAAGGGCTACAGTAGGGGTCAGGGTGAGAAAGGGCTACAGTAGGGGAGCATTGTGAGAAAGGGTTACAGTATGGGGGGCATTGTGAGAAAGGGTTACAGTAGGGGTTGCAGGGTGAGAAAGGATTATAACAGGGGGGCATGGTGAGAAAGGGCTACAGTGGGGGGCAGGGAGAAAGGATTACAGTGGGGGGCAGGGAGAGAAAGGGTTACAGGGGGGAGGGTAAAAAAGGGTTACAGTTGAGGGGCAGTGTGAGAAATGGTTACAGTAGGAGAGCAGGGTGAGAAAGGGTTATAGTGGGGGTTAGGGTAAGAAAGGGTTAGTTGGGGCAGGGAGATAAAGGGTTGCAGTGGGGGTTAGGGTAAGAAAGGGTTACAGTTGGGGCGGCAATGTGAGAAATGGTTACAGTAGGTGGGCAGGATGAGCACGAGTTATGGGGGGGCAGTTTGAGAAAGGGTTACAGTAGGGGTGCAGGGAGATAAAGGGTTACAGAGGGGGGCAGGTTAAGAAGGGTTACAGTTGGGGGGGGCAGGGAGAGAAATGCTTACAGTAGGTGGGTAGATTGAGAAAGGGTTATAGTGGGGCAGTGTGAGAAAGGGTTAAAGTAGGGGGGCAGGGTGAGAAAGGGTTTCAGGGGGGCAGGGAGAAAAATAGTTATAGTGGGGGTGCATGGAGAGAAAGAGTTACAGTGTGGGATGGGGGGGCAGGGTGTGGGGGCTGTGTCCTACCTTTGTTTTTACTTTAATAAATTCCCTGGTTGTCCTTTGTCTCTCCCTGTTAGTCTGCCGGTTGCAGAGCTGGAGACCATGTGATAGAGTAATGAATAATGAACATTTAACTTGTATTACCATTGATATATGTCCTGTTTCCTTTTTCATTTACATTTAATATTTAGTGAATTACATCATAATCCAGTTCAGGCAAAGTAAAGCCAGGGCAAGCATTTCAAATGAAGGAGTAATAGAAATATTGTTTCCCTTCTTTTCCGTGTACACTTTCATGATGCTGACTGGCAGGTGTTATCTTAACAATGATTGACATGACAGAGAGCCAAGATGGAGGCACCCAGTTGCTGGAAAAAAAGTTAATTTCATTTTTTCATAGCTCACAAAAACATTGTTAAATCTGCGGATTAGTAAAACATAATAGTAAAAATCCTGGGAAGTGACAGTTCACCTTTAATTAAATAGTAAATCGGGGGAAATTCACTCTTAAAAATGAAGCAAAAATCAGTAGCCATGTCAAGCAGACGCATGCTTCTATAGCTGCTCCAGAGTAACCAAAACAAATCTTGATTTCAATAGCTAATGTTTATTTCTCTAATGTGTTGGCGAACCTGAAAGCAACAGAGTCTGGCCCAGGATACTGCCCAGGATACTGCAGCTCTCAGGATTTACGCATAGCCAGGTGAAGACATAGGTAAGTTAGCAGCTTCCTAGTACCAGTCTACTGATCCTTAATGCACAGACTCCTACTCCCTTCCCTCCTCTGGACCATGGGAGGCTAAACAAGGTAACGAGGGCCTCACGGGCACAGTGTGTGGGCTTACAGCAAGATGGAGCTGTGGCAGAACACCCTGACATTTGGCCACCTCTGAGGGAACGCTTCCGAGGCACTAGACTGGCTGCTTGCTGACTTCTGGGCCTAGATTCGTCTATGCTCGACTACAGCAACACAACCTACTCATCTTGAGATGGAGACGCTGAGTCAATGAATAAAAACGTTTGAGACAAGCACTGGGCACACCAACTGTACCAAAACTGGGAAATCCTCCACACAAAGCCTACCTGGACAAAGAGCCAGATGGGGGAAAACCCTGCTTACACCATCCACACCTGGGGGAAACTTCTCAACGTGTCTTCCTCACGAGACCCCATTCGGGGAAGGACTTCCATACCATGTGTCTGGGTCTGTGAAACTGTGGTGATGGCTCATGTTTTACCATGGGGCAGGTGCAATGTCCTACTCCAAACTGTCTACTTAATGGCACCAACTCCTAAACTCCTAAAAAGGTTGGGCATCAGGTGAATGAGTTATACCTATGATATGGGACTTTAGCCAATTGGATGCCGGACGCATAATCCAAAATGTATTTCTTGCCCGCGCAGGTCTCTGGATGCTCTCCTGTGGTCGGTGCTGAATTGGTTGGCATGTCTGTGACAACTTCAGCTATTTCAGTTCATGTTTTTTTCTTTTATACATTTGCATCTGGGAATGTGTATGGCAAACTGTGTGTTATTTTCCCCTCACCTGTTTGTTAACGAGCTATTTCACTGCAGCAGGCTCTGTGCCTTCCCCCTCCATTCTTAACAACCGAGAGAACCTCATCCCTGGCAGGCATTTGGCTCCAGAAAGTAGTGAGGTCCCTAGCGAGTCCTAGTAATAAACACGTGGAAGTCCGGCTCAGACGCACAACCTCACATTAGCCGGCCAACTTATATTCCTGTTTTACCCACTACCCGACCTGCCAGGAGAAAGCTATTTGGAGGGGAGATACTATGAACTGAGAGGAACAATCGCTCCCTGAGAGCCATGGGGAGCTCCCGATAATTAACCAGCAGAAGAGACATTTGGTCTGGAACTTCCCCATAGACTATGTTGACGGGCGGTCAAAATGTTATCCCGGTGGCAATTTTTCTACTCTCCATGGAGCCGGGTGCTATTTTGACAACTTGGGTGCTCAGATCAGGGTTATCCAGGAACATAGGATATGTTGGGGTTCCTTCTTTTTTTCATGTGATTTTTGGGGTATTTTGTCCTCTGTGTCCGGGAGATAATTAGTTTAAGAGAGGGCAAACTCAATAATCTCCCAGACACAGAGGCACCAGGGCAGACTTACTCTGGGTTGAATAGGGGTCTCATAGTGGGGTCCATGTATAAAAGACGGTGCCTTCACAATAAAAAAACTATTTACTCCCCAAATGTCTAGTCTAGTTACTGGGGAAAGAGCTATATTCCCTAAACAGTGTTTCTTCTAGATACAAGGAGAATTAAGCGGAGATAGTCAGTCAGAGTATGTTTTTTCATTACTGATGAGCATTGTTTAACCAGAAAATTGTGCAGATACCCATGTGTATCACACATTCTCTGTTTACACTTTGACATGATGCCATGGTGACATGTCTATTGATGTCACAGTTTTTCGCATTACACAAAAAAAACTACAAAAAAAAGTCAACAAAATTTGTTCTCCAAAAAAGAAAACATTTGCAATAGAGATGTTAAAAGTCTACCAAAACTGTGTTGATGTTTTTTATGAATTATGAATGCATAATCTTACCCCATAAAGTTAACAAATAAAAATAAAACCCACCCTTAACATTGACACATTCGTCACACACAATTAATTACACATAGGAAACATCATGATAGTCGCATTTTTATTTAACTTCGATATAGAAATTATTCCAGTTATTGATCTCTTTATTTTGAATTTACAATGTAGTGAGATTGTCAAAACAAGACACAAAGCATAGCAAAATACATTGGACACCTTGGTTACCTAGCAACTGTATCCAAAAATAGTGTTTAAAATGTACTATACTAGGTACTGTGCTATAAGAGATGATTATTACATAGAGGAAAACTGCTGTTAGACAACAATGAACTTACTTTACACAGACATTTTGCAAAAAACAAACAAACAAAAAAAAGAAGATACAAAACTCACTTTGATCATTTCACCCTTGAAAACAAATTTGGAGTGAACATATTAACATTTCGCATCCAGTGAGCAGTTCATGTAACAATCATGGACACCCAAACCAGTAAAACTGGGTTATATTTAACATGTAATTTGATAACAATTGTACTTCTTAAAATATTCCTACATCTATTAACGGTTGCCATTGGGGTGTAAGTTCTGGCAGAGCACGCAATCTTGAAATCAAGTTATGGAAAGATTTCCTATACCATATATATTTCTCAGACAGTTCCAAAGTGAAAACATGACACTGGATATTAATTTCAAAATGGTTCAGTGGTGGGGAGGATGATAGGTAACTGATTATCATTATATTTGCATATAAATGCCGTAGCTTTTGTGAAACAGTAGGTTACTGACCCCCACTGAATTCCTCCCATACGTACAGACTGTGCCTTCATACGTTAAATATCACAGCATCTCAACACAGTAAGCCATGCCGTATTGTTGCTGGTGCCAAAAAAGTAGGAAAATCTGGGTATTTTCTGTTTTGCATTAGAAAAAGGAGTAGAACGGGTCAAAACGTTATGGTTGTTTAAGAAAATATTACATGTCAAATTCTCATTAGATTTATTTCATGTAAACACTAATGCCAGATATTCTCTTTTCAGTGTCACAGTTGTCTGCTGCTGGTTTATCTGGCATGTAAGGGGTTAATATCTTACAAATGAGTCAAACAGGAAGGTTTTTCTTTTTCTAAACATACGATTTTGCACCGTTATTGTCCGGAAACTTAAAGGCATACTGCATTAACTACTGTATGTCTGTGAGGTCACGCATCATTACTAAACTAACCTATAGTAGGTTTGATAATTCATTTTTAACTGACACTTTTGTCATAGGAATTCAGAAAAATAAAACTTTTGGGTACCAAGGTTGAGGTTATTACTCTGGTGCCAAAAAGGCTGAAAACGCTAATCCTTCTCTTAATTATAAACAAAACGGCAAACAGAGAGGAAAAATAGTAAAAAGTCAGATTCTTTAAAAGCTGTGTCTGCTGGATAGTTAGACTTAACACACACATAACAAAGGCACAGAAAATAAAAAGTACCAGGATGCCCCCTCACCCAATCACTTCATGTTTCCAGACAAAAACAATGGTTGACAGACTACACTTTTATTTAATTAATTGCAACATTACACTATATGGAGGACTACAAAAACAGTGATTCTCAGTAGTTACTTTCTACCCAATAATAGCAAGTTTGTTTAAATCTCTTCAGAAGTTAGAACCTTATCTAATTTAGATCATCGTTACAAAATTCTTGAAATTTATTTTATTTATTTCGGTTCTCTTGATTCACACTTTGCCATTAGCACTTTTTATCCTTCTCTGCAGCTACGGGGTTAATAATATTGCCAAGTATAAATAAGCCCCATTCGCCATGAGGAGACACAACTAGGATATGCACTTAAATTATTGAAGGACGTCTAAAAATGCACGTAAAATGTTAAATTCTCTTGTATAAAAAAAGTCAGGTATAAAATTACAAGGAATATTTTCATATATTTTTTCCCCGTCAAACATCTTTCGCACAGAAGCAAACTGATCTTTTGGGTTCTTATCCTAAATTACAATTGAAAATGTATTCCTTTCAGGGAAGATCCTGATGGGAGATTACGGGACGGAGACGTGGAAAGGGCTTCCTGGAATGTGTTCTTCACCCCATTTTACAACCAAGGTATAGTCTCCTTTCTCCTTCACATGGTAGGTCACGTTGTATTGTTTGTTTCCAAGATGTTTTATGGAAACTTCTTCACATGGTATCGTGGGTCCATGGACACCCACCAAAAGCATGTTCGAACCTGGAGTAAAAATACGATGTAATTAAAATTGTCAAAAATACAAGTTAACACAATATAAATATTTCAAATACAGCATGGCTGGCCTGATGGTGGGTAACAAGTAGGGCACCACCGCTACCCAGCCCCAAGAACTGTGGAACTGCTCTGTAAACGGCCAGTAGCCATCACAACTAGCATTAGCCCACTCAGAGCTGCCCAAGTGGTAGTCCATAGCTATCAACAACAACCGTAGTAGAAATTGTTGAGCTACTGTTGTATTGTAAATTAATTATGGTTCCAAACATGGAAACATGATGGGGGTACAGAAAAGCAAAGACGGGAGTATATAAGATAATAATGCTGTTCATTGGTGCATTAGACACATTGATGCAGTGCACTTTAATAAATTAAACAAATATTAAATACTCATTAAAAATAGCACAATTGAAGACTGTATGAGTTTGATGAAATGTCATACCTATAACGAATGAAACACTTACCCCAATACCAGCACTGAAATATAGTGCGGACCTTGGAATTTTCAGCTTTCCAAAGGGTGCACCTACACAATGAAAGGGGCCTACTAGAGCTGCAGAACCTGCAACTGCCAGAAGTTTAGGTGAACCTCTCTCCCTGTACTTTGCAAGATCCTTTTTCTGGGCCGACAGAGCCAAGGGTGGTGTATGTTGTCTTGTCATGTCAATGACAAAACTGGATTTTAACGGTTGCTACACCTTTTAATAAAAGCTTTTCTTTAGATTTAGGTATCTATCTATCACTATTACCAAATTTGTTAACACCAAATAATAGCAAGCCATACAAACGTACTAAAAATATATGATAGCAGTCTAAAAGGGCAATTATTGTGTAAATTGCTATGTGGTAAAAAAAAAAGCTAAATATTGGCATTTCATGCTGAAACTCTGTCTCTGAAGTCTCTGCGCAGAGTTCCATCTCAGCAAGCTAACTTTATTATAGTCCTTAGGGTTCTCCAAACTCTGGCCATCTATATGTTATTGAACTGCACCACCCATGATACTTTGAATCAAATGGATAGACAGAGAATCAAGGGAGATGTAGTTCAGAAACATCGGCAAGGCCAGCATTTGGAGAACCTTGATATAATGAATTCCCCTTACAACATTTCAAATGGACAAAGGGGGGCACTTCAAACTTTCTTTCGCATACCTCTTTCCATGTTTCCTCTCCCGTGACTTTGTGGCAATGGGGGGAACCTATGTTCATGGCGGTGAGCGCCACACGCCCACTGAAACAATGCTTTTCAATGGGGATTTTCAAGACGCTGGACATCCTCATGCAGAGCGTGTGGCAGTCCAACGTCATTTTATGTAGTTAAATTCCATGTTAATCGAGGAATCGCCTCTAATGGCTCTCTAAAAGTGCAGTGTTTGACATTGCAGGGTTAAGGGGACAAGGGCCAGCACCCAGACCAGGGTGTATGAATGGGGGTGTGGCTGTTGTGAGAAATTTTAGGGGACTTACTAACAATTTATGCAACTGAAATGTTATTACGAACAAAAACATTGTACATTATTAATACAGACTACTTTTAAAACAGATTTATAGTAGTTTAAAGACAAATTAGTATCATTGTCTCAGATACACCAACAAAACAGAGCGACAGAAAAGACAGAAGATAGGTTCAAAGGGTTTTGGGCAAAAAATAGGGACTGCCCCCCTAAATAGGGACAGTTTGCCTGTATGATAATGGAATGTCCAATTTTCCTATTTCCAAAATAGGAAAAAAAATTAAATTTAAATAAAATATAGCAGAGACTATAGACCCCAGACTTTAGAAATTGGTGTTGGGGAATTGAACCACAATGTTTTGTTAATGTTTACTTAACTTGCTATGAATAATAGATATATCTATGTGAGGTAGTGAATTGTAGATTATTAGAACTACAGCACCACCTATAGGTTTGAGTAGGTATATTTCAGGCACCTCTGTAGTATTCATTAGGTATATGTAAGGTCAGAACCTTAGATCATTTGACAGAGCGCTCCTGTGTATGCCTGTGAGAATATTTCTATGTCTGTAAGGTTGACAGAAACTGTTCCTGCATCCGGATTCTTTCTCTGCTGATGCTGTTCCCCTAACCTTTATATATAATTTTTTTGGAGCACTCTAAATTTAGATAGGAAAACATGTATTTCTAATGTTAGAGTGATCTACTAATTTAGATTCAAGGTCCCTCAGCATCTAGATCAGGGGTAGGCAACCTTTTAGCAGCACTGTGCCGATATAGGATTGTGATGTCCCGTAGCGTGCCGATCCTATTTTTTTTTAAATTGAGGTGTGTATGCTGCCGTATTCTGCTTGTGTTATTTTTACTGTAATTGCTTTGTATTGTTGTATTTGTGCGTATATGAGCTATTATATTGTATATGTTCATTAGTAGTTTATGGTATTGTGTATGATACATATGAACGTGGGCTGTGTATGAGGGCTGCTTTTGGAATTGTGTGTGGATGGATATGTCCCATTGTGTGTTTGGTAGTGTGTGGGGGCTGTGTGGGGTATTGCATGTGAGAGGCTGCATGTGGGGTTGTGTGCATGTATGTATATTGTTGCGTTTGTGGGTATTGTGTGTTGTGTGTGTGGGGGCTGTTCATATTATTAGTATGAGGGGAGGGTTTCTGTGTATATCTAGCAGTGTGGGTGGGTTCCCTGGGTTCCAGTGGGGACCAGGCTGGCCAGGTACAGGTCAAGGACAGGAGCTGCGATAGCTGTCGAGGAAGTGCTGGGAGGAAGTGATCTTAAATCATTTCCTCTATGTGCTGCAATGCATAAATTGAGGATTGTCCTTCACCACCTCTTTTTTACTGGGACTCCTGATAGGCCAGAGTGCGTTTGGCTCTAGCAGCCTTGAGTGCCGTGCAAAGACACCTCGAGTGCCGTGCATGGCACTAGTGCCGTAGGTTGCCTACCCCTGATCTAGAAAATACTCATCTTCCTTCTCTAACAGTGCCTGTCTAGTGGTCACCTCTCCTCCCTGACTGATATAATTGGTGAGGATCTAATTCTTCCCCACAAGAAAGCATAGCTAGGCTATCGTACATGCATGACAATCAGCAACTCCTCATACAGATTCAGAGTGTGAGGACACCAAACATCAGTGCTGAAAAGATTGCAGGACCACAACAGAAAGCACCTCTAGTGGCTCTCTGAGTGACAATCACTAGCGGAGATCTTAATGACAAAAGGCAGTGCTGACAATTGTCATACTGCAGGGTGACGCTGTTTGCACCCGAGCCACTACATTAAAGGGAACCAGGCACCACTTACCTGGCCCTCCGCTCTCTGCCAAGGTCTCATTACAACACCCACATCTGGTCCACCTTGTCTCTTCACAGATTTCCCCTGGGAAACTTCTGCAAGTACGTCAAACCTCCTACATGATGCTGACACTTTGACTTTGTTGCCAGCATTCAGGCTAGTGAATGGAGTGATGGCAGTCCTGCTGTTCATATACTCACTAGCCAACATAGGGGCTGATGGAGCTGCAGCTAATAGCCCAAGTCCATGGAATAGCCCATTTAAACCTTTTTTTTTTTTTTTTTTTTTTACACACAATACTCTTAGGTTTGCCTAGTGCCTTGTCCCTAGTGTCTTAGTTTCCCCAAATGTTTCAGTGTCCCCATTCCTCCCAGTGTCTGTGTCCCCATGTCTCCCAGTGTCTGTATTCACAAGTGCCCCAATGTCTCCCAGTGTCCCCAAGTGTCACTGTGTCCCCTAGTATCCTACTGGGAGAAATGGGGACACTGGGAGACTAGGGGACTGGGCGACATTTGGACACAGACACTGGGTGACTTGCGAGACTGGGAGCAATTCCTCTATACAACAGAATCAAACTGAGTAGTTTGTTGGTGATTTTACAGAATTTTCTCTTATGTCACTCCTTGCGATTTACATCATGTGATGTCACGCATAACTAATTAATTAGTAATTAATCTTACTTGTATTCTGTAGTCTGCAGCTGCTGGCTCTACCTCTGAACTGACTGTCTGCTGACATCATCAGAAGTGGTGGTCTGAGCAAATTACAATGCTTCCCTGTAGGATTGGCTGAGACTGTCAACTAGGCAGATCAGGGGCAGAGCCAGCACAAGTCAAACATAGCCCTGGCCAATCAGCATCTCCTCATAAAGATAAACTGAATCAATACATCTCTGTGAGGAAAGTTCGGTGTCTGCATGCAGAGGGTGGAGACAATGAATGGCAGTGCTGCACACTAGGCAGTACTGCCCCAGGAAGCACCTCTAGCAGCCATCTAAGGAGTGGCCAGTGGAGTTATTTTCTCTGAAAAGACAGTGTTTACTGCAAAAAGCCTGAAGGAAATGATTCTACTTACCAGAACAAATACAATAAGCTGTAGTTGTTCTGGTGACTATACTGTCCCTTTAAGTTTGGAAGCTTAAGAGAGATGCATGGCAACAAAACTTGTGTGGACTGGCTGATAATAAAATTAGTTTAGGTAATGCAGACTTTGTTTTCTCTAACACTGTGACATGTCCCCTTTCTTCTACACGCACTACATACACCTTTACTCTGTCCCGGACTATATACCTGGAACTTCTGCCTGCTAGTAAGACGATAAGGAGACAAGTGGACATGTGAGTGCTAGGGGACAGTCCTTAGAAAGCATGGAGTAGGCGTATCATTTAATGCATTCATGCCAGGCTGGCCTTCCAATTCTTTGGACAGACATGCCCCCTTTTTGGGCATGTTCACCCCTTCTGGCAGGTCTGGTCACGTGATTTGTGTCAGTGGCACACCCGTTTACCCTTCCCTTTGACTTCACTTTGACTTTCACTGGACACTGCTGTTAGTGGTTCTGGATTTACTTGAAAGATGAAAGCATAAATTAGAGAGAGATTAGCATAGAGTATGTGTTTTCGTATAGCTGCATCCTTTGAGTTTCCCTCCAACACCATCTCCATCAGATACATGACGCTTGGGAGGTAGGACTGTTTTAGTATTTTTGGTCGATAAGATTCTGTAATTAGGCCCATCATAATTGTCAGCTCCAGGCCCACTGGGCCCTTAATCTGGCCCCTGGTAGAACTGCAGTAGCTGGCGTGTGCAGGTTCCTACGAGGGAGTGAGCCTGTGTCCTATCTATATGGAAGTTTAGTAGTCGTAATGGGGTTCCTTGCATAACGTTTGCTACTGGAAAGTGATAGAAGGGAGGGCATGGGTCAGAACCATGGGATGTATGGGAAGAATTGAAGCAAGGTCTTGGGGCTCCTACGTCCCCAGCTCTCCCCGGGGCGAGTGAGAAAAAAAAACTATTTTTAAATAGCTTCTTTTTTTTCTCTCAATCTATTCGTTTGATATCAAAACGATTAGCACAAAGTATAGGTGAAATGTAATGCAAAACTAGTTTATGTATAAGAGGAGACTAAAGTTCACCAAGTATGAAATTCACTTAGAATTCCCAGCAACTCTCACTTTAGTAAATAACTCAGTTAGTGTTTAGAGACTTTTATTAACATCTATGGGAAACAGTAAAACATTTGTCAACCGCTCATTAGCAGTAAATAAATGTTCAAAACTGTAGCATGGAGACTGCTAGTAATTGCAAGCGACAGCAAATGCATTGTTTTGAGATCCTAAGACCAGCCATGTTATATGCCAATAAATAATAACAAAAAACATTGTATCAGTGGTCTTGTGACGGATTGTTTGCTAGTTTTAGTTACAGTAAAGAAAGATCTACAAAAAAAAAAGAATGATATTCAAATCAAGATTATTTTCTCACCTGCTTTGCTGCAGTCAACTGTGAAAGTGCTCTTTTGTCCTAAAAATGCTTTCGACAGACCTGCACCTTTGGATGTCACCTTGCTTGCGTCAGATGCAAATCGAGGAATAGCGCTGTACACAGTCTCAGTGGACGCTCGGGTTACTGATTGCACTATTATGGAGGATGTTTCAGTAGCTCCACCAATACTTACAAGTCGCTGACCTAATAGAGAAGAAGACATTAGAAAGATTCCAGAATTGTCTAATCTATAGAACTGTGAGAAAACCCAAAAATGTTAGCTGGTTTGATTTCATTCCCACTATAGCCATATAAAGACAAGCCTCTGGAACTGTAGTGACTATTTGTTCTCCCACTATCATTAGAAAAATTTCTTCTGTCAAGTTTCACCCTAAATCTATTTAATCTCTACTTACTGATGAAAAAAGTTGTATGTTCCTAAAGCCTGGCTTGATATGTCTGTCAGTACTACAAGAGCGCTATGCATAAAAACCATTCATGTGATAGCTTAACAGTTGTTCCTGTCGTATATAAAAAAATTTTTTTTAAAAGCCCTGCAGTTACATTATGGCCAAATGCTGGTCACCCCTGCAATTGTCATTCCTTCACTGCAGTAATAATAGATACCAATGTCATATCATAAAATTACAATTTAACATAAAACCTGACCATGATTGACCTTATATTATAAGCCTACTATTTGGGCTCACATGCTGTGCTCAAATGTAACTGCCCCCTGGGGTGTTGGCAAGAGTCTTCACTCTGCTGACGCCTATTGCAAGGATGCACATTCCCTCATAAGGCTGTGAGCCTGGTCTTTTAAACATTTTTTTTTTTTTTTAAATTAAAACAAAATTATTATTTTTTGTTTACTTCTATTTGTTCTAATGCTCGTTTTTAATAACAAATTATATATTTGGGTCCCTTTTACTATTCTTAATACATACATATGTATTTTATTCTGTTTTAATCTATGTTTAGACTATGCTGACAGCCTATTGGCCCACTTGTTATACTGGGGGTTTGGTGCCAATTTTAAGTAGTTTTATGCCTATATAAATCCTCTCTAGTCAGGTGTATGTTTTTACTCCATTTTAAAAAGCCATACTGGTGAAAACGCGTTAATGAATGTTACTACTTTGTATTTTAACTATTAAAGGATTTTGGTCACTACACTTGTGTGCTGTGCCAATTTTTTTTTTTTTTTATTTAGTTTTAATACTGTTTTCATACTTCCTGGCATCTTATATCTCTACTCCAAAGCAATCCTAGGTGGGGATCAAACCACCAACACTGTCATCATAGAGCAGTTAGTCTGCTCTATATTTGTGAGTATATTTTAACTATTTTTTATCATATACATCACTTGTTTTATTCAGAGCCTTATTCATTTCTCCCTGGCTTCCGGTCATCATTAACCAAACGGACACCTCCGATATATCCTATAAGCGGGGATTATACCACCACACACTATACACGCTCTATAAAATGTGAGTGTAATACGTTAATTTTTTTTATTACATTACTAGATTTCACGTATTACACTATTTCCGCCCTTTCTGCTTTTCCCTTTTATATAAATCAACAATAAAACAAAGACAGTTGCCCTACCAAAAGAAAAGTCCTTGCTCTACTAAAGACTAAAAGAGACTATTATTTGTAAGGACTATCACATTTACTTATTTCTTGTTTGTTCCAAAAATCTATTATATTGTCTATTGGCGCAGCCCTTTATTTATCTTTTTATTTCTCTATACTCTCTAAAGAGTTTAGAGGGATTCTCCTTGTATGGGTTCCTGCCCTTTTCTGTTGATTAGCGCTGAACCATTTTTGTACAAATATAAATTTCTTCATATATATATATGTATATATATATATAAAAATTATGACCAATTTGTAAAACATGTTTTTAGTTTTAATACCAGTGATTAGTCTGTATTAGGAAACCTGGAAACACTCAGGTCATATTAAAGTATCTTCACAGTGTTAAGGTCGACCAGACATGTAGAATTACCTCTCTGACCTTTATCATGTGTAAAATCAACATCTTCCTGTTGGTGTCCCTCCAGTATGGAGGGAGTTAAATCACCTGGATGACAGATGCAAGACATTGACACTGCAGTTCTTGAATGGGCAAAATGTGTCAATACAATAAAAATCAATAAATACAGTTGAGGGTCACAGATCAATTGCAACAGCTGGTAGGTACACAGAGGCTCACTGGATGATCTGTTCATAAGATTATTATCACTAACATCCAGATTGCCTGAGACTGTTAACTAGTATTGTATTCTAGAAGTGGTTTAAAAGGAGAGCAGTCAACATGGAAACCAATAATATTCCCGATGGCTGCTCTACTTGTGATTTTCGCCCCAGAATTAGATTTTTAGGACCCTGAAAATTTTAGAATTGTGTAATGTTTCACAGCAAGCTCTAAAACTACTACACATTCTACAGGTCTACTTCATATTTTCCACAAGCATGATAACTACCTGTGACTTTTGCTTTGAAAGGGCTGCTGAGAATGTGATTGGGCCCACCATACTTCACGCCAATCATGTAAGTGCCAGGAGCCAAGGGGGTGTAGAGGACTTTGTAACCTTCTGGACATTCCTTACACTCCATAGTTACTTTGGAAGGTCCTTCAATTGTAACAGAGAGAGACCCAGGGCCAGCTTTACTTGTATTGATGATAAACTCTGACAGTTTGCCTGCAAGAGATTGGACTGTTTGTGAGAATGGCATAATTGTATACAATGACATGAATGACAGTATAAAACAAATATTCTACAACAGGCAAAGCATTTGCAACACACAGATGTGTATCACACATCAACGTATAAGATGTACATATTTATTGCTTGAAGTAGAAAGGTTAGAGGGATACAGTTAACACTACATTCTAAACGTAAATACTGCTTATTTTAAGGAATACTATAGGGTCAGGAACACTATAGGTTCTTCCTCCCTACCCCCCAAGTATAGTAAAATCTTACTGTAAAATCTTACTGCCCCTGGGCTGCCTGCTTACAGCTGACATCATCAGAAGTGGTTCTGTGAGCTAATCACAATGCTTTCCCATAAGACTGGCTGAGACTGTCAAGAAAACAGATCAGGGGCAGAGCCAGCACAAGTCAAACACAGCCCTGTCCAGTCACCACCTTCTTATAAAGATGAATTTATCTTTATGAGGAAAGTTCAGTATATCCATGCAGAGGGTGGATACGCTGAATGTCAGTGCTGCACACTGTGCAGCACTGCCCCAGGAAGCACCTCTAGTAGCCATATGAGGAGTGACCACTGGAGGTATCCCCAGACTGTAATGTAAACACTGCATTTTCTCTGAAAAGACAGTGTTTACAGCAAAAAGCCTGAAGGGACTGATTCTACTCTACAGAACAAATACAAAAAGCTGTAGTAGTTCTGGTGACTATAGTGTCCCTTTGTGCATGCCAAGCTATTAATGTGTCAATCTGACAAGATCACTCATCTGAGGTCAGAAAAACACCAACAAATGATTCGCTAAAGAGTAAAAATGTATTTGGTCATTAACCCCTTAAGGACCAAACTTCTGGAATAAAAGGAAATCATGGCATGTCACACATGTCATGTGTCCTTAAGGGGTTAAAATGATTATAATATATATTTATGTATTTAAACTTTACTATCTCTTTAACACAGCAGGAAAAATGTCCTTGCTTTTTCCTTTCAAGTTTTGCCACGTACCCTTAGCATGCAGATAATCTGAGCTCAAGAAACTATAGTTTATGTATAATGCTTAACATGCAACATCTATGGCCGAGTATACGATATTTGGTTCATTTTTTCATATACTGTAATGAATAAATCGATGCAACACTATTCCCTTATTACACACCAGGCCGCCTTTGTCACCATGTCACATGTACTCATTACTCCCCCACTATATTGCGTTTTAAAAAGTACTGTTACAAGATATCAGGAGAAGGACCGTTGTTTAACCAACGTTTCCTTTCAGAATGCTTCACTTTATAAAGTGGTGATTCATTAATACAAATTCATTTATTTTAGGAAAAAGTGATATCATGTTGCGACAGTGTCTTTGAGTTAAGACAAAGGAGTCCGTTTTATAGCGGGTATCAGAGCATAGATAGATAAGGAGTCTTATCGGAGTCACACAGGCAGATATTGTACAGGAAGATTCTGTCTTCACACACTGTGTGTCAAACTGTCAACGTATTCTGCTTACTACTGATATCACCACTGATGGTGTCATTGGTGGAGGGGGCGATGATGTGAAATGGAAAGGAAATTATTCCAGAGAATCTTTCCCTGCTGGAAGGATCTCTGAATAGTTTTCCTACAATTGATCAAACCAGCTAGTAGAAAATAGTATCTTTTAAAAAGTCAAAGCGTGTCTTGTTTGATAAGGTCTGTTCACATGCTTCATAAATTAGGCTTAGATGTATCCATGTTATTTGTAGGATGGGATTACTTGAAAACACATTTATAGTCCATTGACAGACAGTTTATGACACTTAATCACTAAAACCAATACATTTTACTGCCGTGGTTTTAGTGCATAGACCCTACGACTGCAATCCAAAAAACGTGAACATAGAAACATAGAAACATAGAATGTGACGGCAGATAAGAACCATTCGGCCCATCTAGTCTGCCCAATTTTCTAAAAACTTTCATTAGTCCCTAGCCTTATCTTATAGTTAGGATAGCCTTATGCCTATCCCATGCATGCTTAAACTCCTTTACTGTGTTAACCTCTACCACTTCAGCTGGAAGGCTATTCAATGCATCCACTACCCTCTCAGTAAAGTAATACTTCCTGATATTATTTTTAAACCTTTGTCCCTCTAATTTAAGACTATGTCCTCTTGTTGTGAACATTCTTTATATCCAAGTTAAAAAATCTGGTAATGGTTGGTTTATATTAAAGTGACATTACTGGCATTAAAACAATTTTAGCTTAATGGAGCAGTCTGGGTTATAGATCATGAACTTGCAGTCTCATTGCTAAATTCTCTGCCATTTAGGAGTTAAATCATTTTTATTTCTTTTTATGTAGCCCTAGTCACACCTCCCATGTCTATACTCACACACAACAAACATGAAAAAAATGGCTTCGTTTTCATCTATTTAACTTTAATCACACTCAGGCGGTTCCTGCAAGATCTAGCAGGCTATTAAGACTGCAGGAGATGAGAAATTTTAAATTAAATAGAATGTACAATAAAGGAAGGATAAACATTAGCTGACACTTTACAGTAAGTGTTTAGGTAGGCTGTGCAAGTCCCATGCATAAACAAAGTGATTTAAATACTAAATGTCAGATAATTTAGCAGTGAGACTGCAGGGGCATGATATATACAGCAAAACTGCTATATTAAGCTAAAATTGTTTTGTTGCCTATAGTGCCCCATTAAATGTTCCTATGTACCTGGTAACCATGAGAAAAATAATCTCTAATTAGTACAGTAGCATTAAGTAATAGTGACATTGTTTTTCTCACCGGTAACTCCTCGCTCCAGACCGGCACCATAAGCTGTAACAAGAGCTGGATCACCTTCTTGCCCTGGTTCCCCAACTCGGACCTTGAAGGGGCTTCCTGGAACATGGCTGCCATTAAACTTAACATCAATGGAATGGATTCCATTTTCTCTTGGAATAAAGCGGACAGCATATTTATCTGCAAACACATGAAATGTTTTGTTAATCACCACAAACACTACTGGCTACCTACCCCTGCTCTGGGATTATGTGAGAAGGTTCACGCAGGTTGTTAGATGACTTTCCAATAATTTTGTATTCAGTGTAAAAGCCCCTTGAAAAAAACCAATAACAGTTTCACTGGAACAATAACCCTCACAAGGTAGCACTGTTCACATACCTCCCAATTCATAACTAGCATCCTCACCTTGCTCCAACTCAGAAACATGACATTCTTCCACCGCACCAGACGGGCTGTGTACTTTAGCATCTACTTTTCCCTTTGCGCCATTAAGTCTTATAGCAAAAGATACTGGTTGATTCACCTTTAATCCAGATTCCTAAGAATTAGGGCAGAAAATTAGGAGACTATGAAAGATAACAGTAGAGAAATATTCTATTCAAGTGAAACAGTTTAGTGAATTTTATAAAGTATTAGTGAAAATAAAATAGATGTTTGACAGATCAAGACAATTTTACATGTCATGGTACACACATGTTAATCTCATTTTAAAGAGCATTCCGTCTATACATTGTGCGAAGAGAAATGCTGATAAATGTATGGATTTTACTTAAAAGCTCTATAAATATATACCCCCCCCCCACCTGTCAATCAGATCCTCAGCATTAGACCTGTGTGCTTGTGGCAATAACAGGCGTTTCTCATTTTTGATGGGGGAGTATGAGATGCACTGTAGCTTTTCCAAGCTATTTTATACAAACTGTCAATGAAAAAAACGGATAATTAATGGGGATCTGTCGTGCCCCGAACCACTCATTGTAATTTTATCTATACATTGTGCTAGCAAATGTATGGTTTGGGAGAAAAACCTATTTAACAATAAGTCTCTCTTACACTTGTTAGTCAAATCATCTGGATAGATTCTGTGCAGCTGATTTGAGTAAAAAAGTTGGTTAGAAAAGACCACCAACAAGCGGTAAATCGGCTCTCCCAAGCATAGCAACCACAGCACATGTGCTGCGGTTGCTATACAACTCATTAACAGATGCTGGCAATGAAGCCAGTGTGTTGTCATCACTGAAGGGGTTTGTCCTGGAGGTATATATATTACATAGAAGTTTTTTTTATTTGAAAAGTGGAGTGTCCATTAAATGAATACTTTCTAAAATACAATGAGAGCTTACCAACATTGTAGGGCTACTCATCCTGCTACACCAGGACTTAACTTTTGGCCACCCCTTTGCTAAAACAATGGGATAAATTACAATCCAAAATGCAAATAAATCATGACTTTAAATTGGAACTGCGCAACAATGAACACAATCAAAAAGTACTAGACCATTTTAATTTTACTATTAGGGTAACATGCTGCATCCACAATTTGAACAAAATTGATACTAGGCAGCTACAAGTTTTCCAGATTTCTCATCTACATCATAGGTGGAAGGTTTCAGACAGCCAGGTGTGCTGATGATGCTAATAGGCAACAGAAGGGCCAATGACTTATGTTCCATACAGCCATTGCAGTGTGTGTCGGTTTCTTTAATGTATCTCTAAATGCACATTTCAGATAATGTTTGTGCAAATGTGTAATTGTTTAATTATTTAATTAATGAGACTAGAACTGTTAAAGGGTTATTCCAGACACCATGCTCCTGGAGTCTTTTTGAGCACTTTAATCCCTTAGCTGCAGGAGGTGTAACTCTACTTGTGTCAGTGTCATTATTTAGCCTGGAGTTTGCCAACGTCAATTTTGTGCAAAGTTGGCATCAGATACCAGAATGCACAGAATGCTGGTGCCAGAGAGCCAACAGTGGCTTGGCTCCTGTGCCGCTTTCGTCCTCCCCTCAGCTTGTCCTCCCTCTCCAGCAAGAGGGAGTAGCATCAGTCGAGGAGCATCTGGTTTTAGGGAGAACTTGGCCTCTGTGCTAGAACAGAGGTCATTTTTAGCATTTTATTTTAGTTTTGAGGATGGACCATCTCAAAAAAAAGGTTACTTCATAAAACATAGCCCTTTAATGCTGTACACATCACCAATCGAGTTTTGTGGTGTTCATGAACAAGTTTTTCTAAATGTTGGAAAAGTGTTTTCAGTGGCTTCTCAGGTCACTAAAGATTCTTCAGAATACTATGGTTAACAAAACGTGAGTTTTTAACATAAAGTACAAGGCCTTTACTCACTTCAATAAATGGTGAAAGGGTGTTCAGTTCAAAATCTTTAACAAATCTGCGGCAGCATTTAATGTTGATACTTATCAAAGCGAGATTGTAATTTACCCCACTGTTATAAAATGAAAACAACTACTACTAGTTTTTTTTTTTTTTTACACTTACCCCGGACACACAAATAAGAAATACAAACTCAGGATTTGTCAGCTAAATGCCACAGAGGGAGAGAGGATACTAAAGAATCAATACGTTACACTATATGGCATGGGATATGCACACTGTTTCATAAAAGAACGGGGGATATCGGAGTCTTTTCACCCTCTGAAGCATTTAACGTGCCATGTTGGGTAATCCTGTCAAAAGTCTTTAAATGAAACACAAGAAAACCAAGAGCATGCCACAGTGACCAATCAACGACCTTGTACAAGTTGTGCTGAAATTTCTGGAACAAACTGTGTAGAGTAAGGAATATGGTGCTTCCCTATAATCTACTCACTAGCCAGCTATGACTCCCAACCATATCATGTAATTACAATTTCTAACAACTGTATATCAACCAAATACTGTAGTTTACTTGGAGTTTTAGGTCTACTTTTCAAGAGAGAAAAAAAAGGACATACCACAATTATTATTAAAAGGGACACTGAGATAGTAAGCACTATAAGTGCTTCTTATCTCAGTGCTGCACAATGTACAGCATCTCCACACTCTGCATGGAGACGCTGAATGATCCCCATTGAGATGCATTGATTCAATGCATCTCTGAGAGGAGATACTGATTGGTGTGGTGTTTTGCTATGGGGTGTGGCGTTTTGTGTGGGGTTAGCATTGGATTGTCTGAGATAATCAAATTGATTATTTCACCCATGGAGGCGGGGCTAGCTGAAGAGAGACAGGCGCAGCAATAGAAAAAAAGTAAATAGAGTTTTCAATCCAAAGAAAAGGGGGCTAGGGACCTAAACAGCCACATCAGTACTATAGTGTCAGGAATACGTTTGGAGTCCTGACACTATAGTGTTCCTTTAAGCAATAACATTCTGTCTTTAAACTGTGCTAGTATCTTCTTGCTAAATTTATTGCTTAGGCATGTTTTACCTTTTTTGAACTTCCTTCTTCTGCACTACAAACTAGCAAGTGATTTCCAGCTATATAGAAAATATAGTTTTCTAGTCTATATATAGAGCTGGCAATTTTTAAAAGAATTGCTATAAAACAAAGGTTTCTTGGTCACAGATTATTCAATAGCAATCTAACGCATTCTAGAAGTTGATAGAACCCCAACGAGGCATTTTGTGTATATCGCTAAAGCCAGTACGTTAGAATGTATATATTTTGGTATCCTATCAGAGACCAACTCCTACTCACTGCAACGGACATGGCTGGACTCCATGGTCACCTTCCACAATCCAGCTGATATGATCTGTCCCTAGCTAAAATATGGTTTATCAGGGAAAGATTTGTTAGTTTTGATCCAAGTCAGTAAGAAATAAGCTTTATTTTATGAATTTGAGGCACGTGGAAGTGCTAACTCAGAGGACAAGGGCTCAATCAGTCCCCATGTGGCAAAATATGGTGTGGTTTCCTTATGCCTCACCTGAAGGCTAGTTACAGTGAGTCTGCGGGCGTCATCAGAATGGGCGATGATGGGAACCATGAACGGGCTCTGGGGAATATGCTCATCGTTGAACTTGATGATCACTTCGTAGTCACCTAAAATAAATAAAACAAAGGAGAGAGGATCATTGATGGCAGACAGACATTCAGTGAACATTTAAAGATAAACAGGAGGTGATCAGCGCTTAAGACTATATATACACATACGATACGGATAATGTTCTTAGTATATGAATCTATAAGTACAAAGCAAGAAAGATTATGGTGAAGTACAGTAGATTTTTCTGAAGGGAGTACAAATGGACAAAAGTGTAGACTCACACTTTTTAGAGCTGTCCCAGCTCTATTATGAAGGCTTGGATGGAATTATCCCAGAGACAGCTCTAAAAAGTGTGAGTGTACACGTTTGCCCATTCGTACTCCCTTCTCAAACATCTACTGTACTGCACCATAATCTGTTTCTAGCATTGTACTTATAGATTCATATACGAAGAACATCATCTGTATCTTATGTATATGTAATCTTAAGCGCTGATCACCAACAAGGGGCTCTCTCCACCCTTGTGAAGTGGATAGTAAAGATAACTTGCAAAGATAACTTTAATATCCATTTCACAAGGGTGGAGAGAATGCCTGGTTGGTGATTTGCTGCTAATTATAGATATCGAGCACTTATACTTACCAGTTTTTCGATATTCAGTGAACATTGGTCTTTTTATTGAATTGAGTAAGTTAACATAATGAACTTGAAAAATTACATTAACTTTATAATGCACTGGGACTATCGTCTAATAATATTAATCAATAACTTCCAACAGTAAAACAGATATAACAAACTCAATCCAACCAGCTCAAGAGGCATGATAAAATGGACCCAAGTGCAATATTAATAAATGCTAATCCAGTAAAATGTTCTAACTACTCAGAAACATCATATTTACATCCCAAGCAATAAAAAAAAAAAAAAAAAGTACGATTGTCTAATAAATACATCTATATCAGGAGTTCATAAAAGGTATATTTTATAACTGCAACTTCCATGATGCTTTGCCATTCTAAAAGCTGGCAAAGCATCATAGGAGTTGTAGTTCAACATCACTGTTAAGCACTTGTTTGGAACCCCTCACCAACAAATTGAGAAACATTTATTTTTAATAATGGAGTGTTTAGTTATGCAATAAGATTTTGTAGCACCTTTTGTACTTCAAACATAAAGCGGTTACTTAACTCTAACCGAATGTCAAGAGGGCCATCTTGCAGCAGACCCAGCTGCCCCCAGGAGATCCTTGATAGTGAGAATTACCCAGGAAAATCCAATGCTTCTCATAGAGAAGCATTGTGGTCCTACAATCCATGCATGGCAATTACAAAGCTGCGCCAACAGCAAAAGCTCAAAGCAAGTAAGGATTATTACTCTCCCGACTGTTTAACAGCCATGAGGATGCAACTCAGGGCTTTAATAAGAGTGTCAATATCTTTTGAAAACATCACTTTTATAAAGTAAGACAAAGGGGACACTCTAAATCGCTGTAGCGGCTTGGAGTGTTCATTTAAGTTCTTAGTGACATGTCATTAACATCTAGAAACACTCTTCTTGTTATCAAGAGAACCAGTAGATGTAAATGAAAGTTGGCTGGTGAGAACAAACCTGGTTCTTGAACAATATAGGACACGCCAGAGGAACCATCTTTACGGTCTTCAAATGAAATCTCGGCCTTGCTTGGGCCTTCCACTGCAATGGATAGACCACCAGCTCCTGCTTCCCTTGTCCAAATACTGAATTCAGCTGAGAATGTAAATACACAATTAGTATATATTATGTATACACACCTGATTTTACCTGAGATTTTGAACCAATGCAAGCAAAATAGGAAGTTATAGTGAACATATTAAACACAAAAAAGGAAGATCTGTCCACCCTGGTATATAAAGTTTACACAAGCAGATACTTTGTTTCCATTATAAATGCAAATACAAATAATCTATGCACACAGGAGACTGGATTAACTCAGATTTCTGCATTTTACAGACAAAGAAAGTGACCAACAGAATGAATGTGTCTAAGTTCCACTAAAGTGTGACTAAAGACCTCAATAGTATTACACTACTGAGCTTAAAACTCTGAAGTATGTTCTTGTCAGTAAAAGCAGATCAGTGATTGATACATGAAAAGGAAGCGCATTGAGTACTAAGCTTCAAACAGTCAATACCAGCTTTAGGACCAACAGATTTCTTAATTGTCTTTGTGTAAAGGCAAACATCCTGTTACAATAAAGGACCAAAACTTGTGTTGCTGCAATCATAGTTAAGCTTCAAATACAAAAATGGCAAATTCAAACCTCTAAAAAGTATACATGATATATAGTAAATGTGACATAGTAAAGTTAAAGGGACACTATAGTCACCAAAACAACTTTAGCTTAATGAAACAGTTTTGGTGTATAGATCATGCCCCTGCAGTCTAACTTCTCTATTCTCTGCCATTTAGGAGTTAAATCACTTTGTTTATGAACCCTAGTCACACCTCCCTGCGTGTGACTTGCACAGCCTTCCTAAACACTTCCTGTAAAGAGTCATCTACAGTTTATCCTTCCTTTATTCCAAGTTCTGTTTAATTTAGATTTTCTTATTTCCTGCTATGTTAATAGCTTGCTAGACCCTGCAAGAGCCTCTTGTATGTGATTGAAGTTCAATTTAAAGAGAAAGAGATACAATTCTTTAAGGTAAATTACATCTGATTGAAAGTGAAATCAGTTTTTTTTCATGCAGGCTGCGTCAATCAGAGCCAGGGGAGATGTGACAAGGGCTGCATAAACAGAAACAAAGTGATTTAACTTCTAAGTGGCAGTGAATTGAGCAGTGAAACCTGAGAGGCATGATCTATACACTAAAACTGCTTCATTAAGCTAAAGTTGTTTAGGAGACTATAGTCTTCCTTTAAATAATAATAAAAATAATCCAGCCTAGCTAGTCTGCCCAATTATCTAAATACTCTCATTAGGTCCCGGCCTTATCTTATGACTAGGATAGCCGTATGCATATCCCATGCATTTTTAAACTCCTTCACTGTGTTAACCTCTACCACTTCAGCTGGAAGGCTATTCCATGCATCCACTCCCCTCTCAGTAAAGTAATACTTCCTGATATTATTTTTAAATCTTTGCCCCTCTAATTTAAGACTATGTCCTATTGTCGTGGTAGTTTTTCTTTATTTAAATATATACATACACACAAGTGCAGATGCCTTGAAATTTTCAAATAGTAAAATATATTTGTTTAAATCTTAGCTTGTCTTTTTTCTTATCAAATATAAAAGTTGTATCTCATATCTGTGTTTGTGGTTATTGAGTGTAAAGGAGCTCAATATATCAATGAGGAAAGCTACTTGGGACATTTTTTTGTTGAGCATTGTTTTAATGCATTAAACATATATAGTGCATGGTGTGTCTCTAATGAAAATGTAAAGCTTACCTGGGACACCTGCTTCCCCTCTCTCCAAGCCAGGACCTCCAGCCTTCACTTTTTCTGCTCCTCCTTCACCAAGCGGACCTACAGTGAACTGGAAGGGGCTGCCTGGCACATGGTCCCCTCTGTATTTTACGCTTACCGTGTGCACCCCCATCTCTTGGGGTACAAAGCGCACACAGGAAGTATTCTGGTCCAGATCTACAATTTCTGCCTCATCTATTCTTCCAGAAGGACTGGTAACCTCTGCAGTCAGTTCACTCTTGTTGATCTCTATGAAGACAATTTCAATATTTAATTTATCTACATTTTGCTAGGTAACTACTAAAATGATGGAAGCAATAACTGCACAATGGAAGTGTAGAAGATGCAATGTCAATAATGCACAGTATTATACAATACTGTAAATATCCAGCAAGCTTTAATCAAACATGCATGTCCTGTTTTGGTGAAATGGCCACAGACTTATAGTGAACATTAAACTACTGAGGGCGAGATCTGCTGATAAAAGATGCACACATATTTTATCCATAGATTTTGTCCACAGGACCCATTAAAAGTGCACTTAACAGAACCAAAGTCATTTCTGCCAAATCACCAAGACATTCCCTCTCCACAGCCACATCGTTTCCATTCCCTTTCCCCACACCCATTGCCACATACAGTCCATTCCATTTCCATAATACAGATACACTGTCCTATTACGTTTCTACACACCACCATTTTCCCCACATACCCCAAAAATTCCCTCTTAATGCATCAAAACGCAACAATTCTGTTTCCACACATGACACAAATTCCCTTTATGCACACCATTAACAATCTACACACCCAGCACAAATGAAATGTGTGTTCCCAAATTACACAATTCCTCCTCATCCATTCTTCATTTTTTTGTGTAACAATTATAAAAATTGCAAATGTCTATCAGAGCTAACTTGTTTATAAAGAGTGTCACGTATTCATCCGCTTATAAAAATGTGGTTAATGACATTTACTGTCCACACAGGAAAAGTTGTGCCGAGCAGCAACCTAATCCACAGAAGGGTTAATGCTGAGCAGCAATTATGCAAATGAAACCTGGTAACTGACTTTGGGGTCAAAGGCCGGTTACAGCCTATCAGACCTAGAGGAGGGGTATTTAGGCCCAGTTCTCAGCCTGCTCAGTGCCCTGTCGTGGTTTGCCTTGTGGTTGTCCGAGAGCGCGTTCCTATAGTTTTCTACCTGGTTTTTGACTTTGGCTTTGTTTATTGACTTCTCTATATTCTGGTATCCTGACTCCTGCCTTTCCTCATCGCTGTGTCCCTTTCTGTGTTCCCTGACCTCGGCTAGTATTTTTGACTATTCTTTGTACGTTAAATCCGGCCATTCTAAGGACCGGTAATACGTTACTTATTTGTCATCCGTGCTGTACAGTTCTACGTGCTGGATCAAACAGTAATCCTGACAAAGAGTAGCTGAAAAAGCTACCATAATAGGGACCGTGCTAACTCTCTAACTCCAAAAGATACCTGAAATCATTAGAAGCTGGTCCTTAAAGACACAAACTAATATAATAGTACCTAGGGCACCCAAGGCCCATATGGTAAGTCGTGATGCCCCGCCACCACCACCGTACACACAAAAATGTGCTGGTTAAGTCCCTAAAGTAAAAACTGAGTAGTCGATTGTGTCTTGAGTTAATATTCTATATTTGCAAACAATGTACATAACTCTTCAAATGTAATGGACTGAGGCAGAAAAGGTGTTAATATCTCCACGCACTATTCGGAATATGACAACATTCTTGTTCTTTAATGTGGAGTAAGCATTTTTTTTTTAACTTACATCCTATAGATTCAATTCATAGCTGCATACTTTTTCATAGAATAAAAATAAAAAGCTTAAACATGCATCATATGCAAAAAAAATATAAACAAAAAAATCAAAATAGACAGCTACAACTTTGAATATAATGCCCATTTTACAGTCTGTTGTAAAAAGCAGAGAATTTACATTTAGTCTGTACAGATGTGGAAGGAACTTTAAATAAGACATAAAATAAGTAGTTACTCAAACTGCACTTTTTTATATTCTTTGTCTGAGACTTTACAGTGCGAAAGCTCGGAAGTTGTTTATCCATGACTTTTACATCAAAAATGTGTGGATTTTGCTAGGGCACAAACTTGTCAAGAGCAAGGCTGCATTGGGGGGGCAGTGAGAATGAGGCAAGACATGGCACACTTGCTGGGCACAGTGGGTTCCATGACAAAATAGGCAATCAAGAGAAAGCCTGCACAGTGTACAGCAATGAGAAAGAACATTTGGCTGTGATATATAAACAATGGCACACTTGATGGGAACAGTGGTAAAAGAAATCCGTTCTCTGGCAAGTCATTAACCTTTCCAGCAGCTCTGACCTAGGTTTAACATTTATTTTGCATGATTTTTCTTTCTCCTGGGAGAAAACGTTTGTATCAAAATTTTATTTTCACTCGTATAATCTTTAATCTAAGTGCTCAGGATACATAGAAATCATTAAAAAAAAAAAAGGAAAAAAACCCAAACAAACAAACTGTGCTTTGTAAATAAATACGTGGCATAGCAAGGAAGAATCCACAGTCAGATATTTTAGGGATAATGCACGGCATGGAAAAAAAACTAAATTATCCTAAAACGTGCAACACACTCAAACTTTTTCACAACCATCGCGTTTTGCTACAGACTCTGCATTAGGCTGATATATTGGTCAGGCATGACATATACCAGTTCTTAATTTAACAAAAAAAAAAAACACAATTTAGTGCAAATTTTAAAATAAAACTTGTAATTGAGATTCAGTGCAATTTACAGGTGCAAATCTATTTTTGTGACTCGATTTAGGTCACATGGAGTACACCATAATGAATTTAGTGAAATTTTATGAAGTTTTCAGTGATGGAGGCATGCCTTGTTCATATAGTTAAGCAAAATGTAAAGGTTATAAACAAAAAAAAAAAAAAACAAGTAAATTAAGTAGTTTCCAAAGTAACCATGCATTTCAAGGAACTGCACATCAACCATAGGTCAACGCATGCCCCGTGCTTTAACGCACCCTCCGACCTGACAAACATACTGGCAGCCGAATGTTCAGTGGGAAGCTTTGAAAAAGTACTTTGGGATCTGACTGGCATCTGTTCATCAAAATTCTCAATAGGTAGAGGGTTAGAAAGAGCCTGACGGGAGAGAGCCATTTGGAACCAAGTGACTATGTAGGAATGATACATAGTAAGATAGAAAGAAAAACAAAACCTTTAATAAAAACCTATACAAAGTACATGTTGACTAAATGTACAAATAGTACAAAGTGTAATATATACTACAGTATGCAGTTCTTAGGAACTAAATAAAAAGACAAAAAAACAAAAAAACTAATCCACATACTCCAAACTATTTATAGAGGGGGAAAAAATGGTGAGTGGAAGATTGCTAACATTTATTCTCTAAATAAACGTATGGTAGCCAATACAGTGATAAGAGAGAGGAGGGGGGAGGCGAACAGTAGATAGAGTGTAAAGCAGTGTATTGCTGCTATTAGCAATAATACAGGGTTAGTGCAAGGAGAGCCAGAATGGTTGAGCAGTGAATAGCTGGTGTTTATTATTGCTGTATTTGTCTAATCGTGAGTACGGAGACAGCTGAGTAAATGCAAGGAGACGGCAATAGCCATACAGAATTGATACAGAGAAGTGTTAACTGTTTGTACAGTGAATTACTGCTACTAAGTAATGAAATCTAATAGCAAGTACCGCTGGTTGATACAAGATATATGCACACGGAATAGATGCAGATCGTTTAACAGTGCTGCACAGCAAAAGATGACTAGTGGATAAACCCCTTGGTAGAAGGAGCCCCTGCTCTAAAGTGGCAACCCCCCCAAAAACAGAAGTGCTATTCTGGTGGTGAATCACTAGTGCCTTCGAGGGCACCCCTTAACAAAAAGCCTGCTCTGTACTAACACCCCTTTTTAAATTTAGAAAGGTGCTATACAAGTAAAAGTGATTTAGCAAAGAGGAAAATTATTAAATCTCCTATGTGACTGGACGCTGTCATGTCGGTTATGCCGTTCATCATAGCAGTTAGTGAGAGACCATGTCTAATGTGCCTGATTTTTGTCCAGAGCCCCTTCCGCTCACCATTTTTTTTCCTCTATGAATCTACAGATCACGTTAACCAACATTACTTATAGCCAACAACAAACCAGACAATGATATTTAGTAGCCATACCGGTTATCTCATTCAGTGCTACAGGTTTTTCTGTACTCATTCACAGAGCACATGAATCACGGCTCTCTTTGGCTCAATATGTCTAATATAGTCTCCTACAATTAGCCACCATTGTTTAATTAGCAAAGACTTATCTCCTATATTGCTTTTATTCTTTCTTATTACTAATTTCTAGTTATTCATTATTTTTTAAATAACACAATAAAAGTTACATTTTATATTCTAGACATTATACACTATGTAGGTAGCTATGCCTTCTTTTTATTTTCTATTTTTGCATATTGTAATTCACTATTTAGGGGTTATCCCCCATTTTTTGTTGCATTCTACCCCATTGGTGTTTCACCTTAAGGCTCGACATTTTTTCTTTTTTCTTTGTAATTCGTAAATGTTTGATGATAGTGAATGACAATTACAAAATGCAATCCTCCTACAGTCTGGTGTGGAGTTTTATGTTATTTCCATACCTTTCAGGAATGTAATGGCAAACATTACAACAGTTCATATTGTGCATTTATCTAAAATTATAGTACTACAGCTGTGTTTATATAAAGCGAGTTGAATAATTTTGCATCAAGCAGAGGAATTCATTAAAAAGGAAAAATTAACCAAAGGTCAAGTAACAAATTAAGACGAGAGGCAACCGCGGGTTCAGTTCTTGCAGCAAACATGTAGCATGCCTTAGTGGCACTTTAGAGACTCTGATGAAGGTCAACGAAGGCACGAAACGCGTAAGTGTCATCTGCACAATACTCCCTCCTGCTTTGTTCCTATGAATGTTTTTGTATGTACTTTTATTAAGCGGATTGAGGTGCCTCTTGGTGAAGCCCAGCTTCCTCTAGATGGATGTCAAAAACGGACAGAGGAAAAACTTAAAATGTCTAGCATTTGATATAAAGCTGATCTATTGCTTTAGAATTAAGTTTTGTAATTTGAGAATACGTATTTTTTAATATGAATAGAAAGAACAGCGAAAGATTAATAAACTTTAAATATAGTGCCGTGTATGCATATTGTCGTTTAAATTATCTCTGATCGTGTCAGATGTGTGTATATACCCTGCTGGAGGAGATATAATTAAAGTCTGAAGATATTGAATTCAAAGCCAAAACTGTTTTACAGCTCACCTGGTATTCTTAAATTTAGTTCACAGATACCCCCTACAGTGGCCACGGAGGGAGCTTTTCTTCTACGCACAATGCTCTCCTTTACTCTTCCCTCCCCGGTAACTTTGGCCGTGAATGGGCTTCCTGCAGGAAGAATGAACAGCAGATGAGTGATTATATATGTACACAAGTCACAGTCACTAACCTCATGTTCTTCTAAATACAACCTTCCTCATTAACCTTATGTTCTCTGAAGGTTATGCCTAATTTGGTTTGCAAAGCTATGCTCTCCATTCGGCACTAAAGCCTTTAGATCATCATATAAACAGACAGCTGGTTGGAAGGTAGTGAATATCACAATACCTCTGTAGCTTAGGAAGGTGGAAACTGATCATGGCCACTGCAAAGGTGTTTAGCTGCACAAGTGAAGATACATTCCTCCTCCCCCCATACACACATACACAAAAAGCATTTTCACCTGTTTGTCTCTTACAACCCTCATTGTGTGTCCATTACTCGCCCATTTGGTAGGCTCTTACTCTCCCTTCACATCCCATTTGGGCCTATCTTACTCTCCCCCCACATCCCATTTAGGCATATCTCACTCCCCCTCTCCCCCACAGCCCATTTGGGAGGCTTTTACCCTCCCCCACAGTCCTTCAGGAAGGCTCTCTCTCTCCCCCATCCCGCCATCCCCCACAGCGCATTTTGGAGGCTTTTACTCTCCCCCCACAGCCTGTTAGGGAGGCTCTTACTCTTGCCTCCCACCTCCCCACAGCACATTTGGAAGGCTCTTACTCTCTCCCCCAGTCCATATGGGCTTGCTTAATCAGCCCATTTGGATGTCTCTTGCATGGCTGCTTATCTCCCTTTGGTTGTGCAGCCTGAGCAGCTTTTTTGTCAGACCAGGTAAAGGATAAAGAAGATCTTCTATAGCAGTCAGCAAGGCAACACTACAAAAAGTGACTAGCAGTACGGGGAGCTCTTTGCATCCCCTCATGCTGGTCACCTGGACATTGCGCCCCTTGGGCTGCTGCAAACTACGGTTGGTGACTGTTGCCTTATGGTAGTGCCGCCCCTGCCACTGGTTTCATCGTTGTGCATGACTGTGGTCTTCTTTAAAGGCTATATCTGCTTCAGAATCACTTGAAAATGATCTTATAATACCTTTCAACGATCTCAGAGGTCTCAGTAGCAAATAAAGAAGATGACACCAAGTTCATAGCGAGAAAAAGAGGACTGCTCTCTTACCTGGAACATGTTCATCAGCAAATTTGATGGATATAATGTAAACACCAGGCTCAGTTGGACAATAAGATACTTGGCATGTGCCATCTTCCAGGTCTTCAGTTTGGATGTCTACTTTGCTGGGTCCTTCCACTGACAGAGATAGACCCCCATAGCCTGGAAGACAGATCAAGATTTATGTGGCCTTTTAAAAACAGAGGCATCTATAGATTTATTTATAAATCTATTTAAAAAATAAAAAATAATAAATTATCAAAACAAATTCCTGTATGAAAGGCTCAATGGTTAGAAACAGCTGTGATAAGTGAGTGAAGGACTAAATCCAACATAAAAAGAAATGTATGCACATATGGAGTAGGACTTGTTTAAAAAGCGTCCATTAAGTTCAGTCTCTGAACTTCATTCTGAAATTTTTCTAGTACAATAACATCCTTCTTTGAAACAGGTGCCCAAAGTTGCACAGCATATTCAAGGTGTGGTCTTACCAGCGATTTATAAAGAGACAAAATGATATTTTCATCCTGAGAATTTATGCCCCTATTTATACATGACAAAACCTTACTGGCATTAGCAACTGCTGATTGACATTGCATATTGCTGCCTAGTTTATGGTCTACATCAATTCCCAAATACTTCTCATTTGTTCTTATCCCTAATTCAGAACCATTTAGGGCAGGAGTAGGCAACCTTCGGCACTCCAGATATTGTGGACTACATGCCCCATAATGTTCTTACACCCAAAATGCTGGCAAAGCATCATAGGAGGTGTAGTCCAAAACATCTGCAGTGCTGAAGTTTGCCTATGCCTGATTTAGGGTGTATGTTTCTTGTGTATTCTTTAACTCTAAGTGCATAACTTTGCCTTTTTCTACATTACATTTAATCTGCCATTTAAGTGCCCAGTTTCCCAATCTATCTAAATCCCTCTGCAACAAAGCAATATCCTGCTCACATTGTATTCTTTTACAGAGTTTTGTGTCATCTGCAAACACTAAAATATGGCTTTCAATGCATATTTCAAAATCATTTATAAATATATTAAATAGAAGAGGTCGCTGAACTGAACCCTGAGGGACACTACTTAAAACTTTTGTGCAGCTTAAAAATTTACCATTAATGACAACTGTCTGTACTCTATTTTTAAGCCATTGTCCTACCCAGAAAAAGAATATTCATCTAGACCAATTTCTTTTAGTTTGAATACTAACAAATTGTGAGGAACCGTATCAAATGCCTTGGCAAAATCCAAGTAGATCACACCCACTGCAACACCCTGATCTATACTTCTACTTACTTCTTCGTAGAATGCCATTAGGTTAGTTTGACATGACCTATGTTTCATAAAACCATGCCGAATATTACTAATAACACTGCTTCTTCCAATGAATTCCTGAATATTACCTATTAATTACCATTCATATACTTTCCTAGTCACAGAAGTTAAGCTTACAGGTCTAAAAAGTGTCTGTGGACTCCCAAATATGTGTATCTATCAATGTTAGTTTTGAACAGGGCATAACTTATTTGTGGCAGGAATGGAGTACACTGAGTTAAGTCAGCAGAGTTCAACAAGTCAGAGGGCCTAGTTTACAGCTCTTCCAACGTTAAACTTCCAGTACTGCTAACATACATCTATTAATTTGACTATTGTCTCAACCTAAAAAATGCCTAAATTCCAGGCAGTTAAAAGCATTCTAATTTACAAAAAAAATGGACTTGCATTCATGTGAGTATTCTCCTTGTCTTTCACACAGATTTTATAGTGCTGTGCTTAGCCAACGTGAAGAACTTAACACCCTGCATTCAAAATGTGCTTAGATACAATTAAATGGCTGAATTGTTCCCCCTAGGTATGCAATACCAGTATAATATTATTCAATAATAATAATTTTTAAAAAAAAGATAGCATTTTACAATTATAACATTTCACAAACCAAACAGTAGTATGAAGTATGTTGCAAGTGAAGTAAAATTAGTAGGTCAGACACTCTACAGAAGGTCTCACTAACCTGCCTCTCTAGTATCCACCACAAAATCAGACATCTCAAATGTGCGCCCTTCTGTTAACCCGGGACCAAAAACCTTCACCTTGTTGGCATCTCCAATTTCTGACTGATAAACCATGATTGATATTGGACTGTTTGGGACGTGGCGGCCATTTTTCTTTATGCTGACAAGATGTTCCCCAACCTCTCGTGGAATAAAGGAGATACCTGAAAAACAAAGGTAAAGGTGGATGCAAACATAATTATATAGCTTCAATATATACACTAACATACATACAGGCAAAAAATAAATAAAACTTCTGCATTATCAATGCAACCAAGAAAGGGATCTCCATGCACAAGGAAGAGCCATGGTTAATGTTGAACTACACCTAAACAGTTTCACGTACCATTAGTAGGCAAATAAAGAGGAACTTTCGTTTTATTCTGTAGATATTACTCCACACTTGCAAAAATGCACTTACATATTGTACAGATTGTCTTCAAATGCACAATTAATCTTTATTACATTTACTCTATATTACAGATGTTAACATTCAGTTTATCTTGCTTTATATCTTTTCCTTAATAAAACCCCAAATCTACAACATCGACCCATGTTGTTGTGGTTCTGTTCCTTAAAATAGCCTTCTAAAGAAACATTTGGATCAATTTAGCACCCTACTTTCATTTACCAAATTAGATTATCGACTCAAAACACACACAAATGGATTTAATGGCTGTGTGTTCTTTCTGCATCCTCCTGCTGAACTTTACTAAAAAGTACAAACCATGAATAAATGTTAGAAACTAATCAGATTAAAAGCAAATTAGGGATATGAAATGAAGACATGTAATCTAATAAAGACATTTCTTTAATCCACGGCCCAAGTTATTGTATGATGTCCATGCTCACCAATATGATTGTTCGGAAGTCTTTTTAAGATGCAGGGCTCATCGTGTCCAGATGGGGCCTTGATGCTGGCTGATAGTAGGCTTAGATCGCTTTCATTGATATCCAACAGGAAGTCAGCAGTGGAACCGAGTTTTACTTGGGAACGTCTCCGGTTGTCATCTGAAACAATAACCACATCTACGTCATTCCTGATTAACCACACGTATATTTAATTATACCTTACGATGCCAGAAGGATGAGCCCCGCAGTGACAATCCTACATTTAAATGGACTCTATAGCCATTTCGGTTTAACATCTGTTACCATTTAAAGCCAATACCAAACAAACATAGTTCACAAATATTTAGATGGCGCCTTGTGAATCTTATGTACCACACCCACACATAGTTAACTTCAGAAGTGGGTGTTTTAAAAAATGTTTTGGGGCTTTTTATTTAAACACAAATAGCAAATTAAGATGTTCACAAGTGGTCTTGATGTCCCCGTTATTTGTTTTTGAACTACAGTATATACTCGAGTATAAGTCTAGTTTTTCAGCACATTTTTTGAGCTTAAAAACCCCCACTCGACTTATACTCGAGTCACTGTCTGTATTATGGCAACTTAGAGCCGCAGCCGTCAGAGCCATGGCAACGATCCGCGCAGCAACCAGACCGCGAGACTTACAGTGGAGCTGACCGGAACGGAGGAGAAGGGAGCTGACAGGAGCTGCAGGAAAGGTAAGTAAATGCTTCCTGCCAGCCCCCCCACTTCACAGCCCATGCCACTGGACCACCAGGGATTAAGATAGCCCCCCTCCCTGACCAGTTAACAAGCAGGGAGGGGGGACAATTTTTTTTTTTTAAATAATAAAAAAAATAATAATATAAAAAATAAATAAAAAAATAATAAAAATGCCCTCCCCCCACCTAGTTCACACACACTACACAAACACACACTCTGCATTATATACACAGAGTGTGTGTATATAATGCAGAGTGTGTGTTTGTATGAGTGTGTGTGTGTGTTTGTATATAATGCAGTTTGTTTGTATGAGTGTGTGTGTATATAATTATAAAAATCACAGAATTTCATAGCCCAAGTTTTACCCTCGACTTATCCACGAGGCATAGCATATTTCACAATTGTTGGTCACAAAACTGCACTCGACTTATACATGAGATCGACTTATACACGAGTATATACGGTATATAATTCATGAAGTGACATATCAACATCATCAAGTTAATGAAGCTTTAGAATGTCATGGGTTTGTGGCTCTATGTTTCTATAATCTGTGGCTTGGAATTCAAATCTAGAATTAATACACATCTACTTTATCCCAACATCAACTTTAAATATGTAGTTTTTTTTTTCTTTTTTAACCCCTTCACTAATAAGCACTTTTTGATTTAAAATATTTGCTTAACATTTATTTGAAGCAAAGGATGCATAGGTAGCATATAAACATAACAGCAATTTTGTGAATAGATTGCTTTGCAGGCAAACGTATAAATTACAATCATGTACATTCATACAATTTTTGTTTTTTCAATTATTCGTTCATCCTTTCTTAATATTTGGGAAATTCTTTAGACTGTATAGAAGGTCCTTTATTTTGTGTTATTTAACGTTTTATTGAACACACCATGTAAACATTCACAGTGCAGGTGGAAAAAGTATGTGAACCCTTGGATTTAATAACTGGTTGAACCTCCTTTGGCAGCAATAACTTCAACCAAACGTTTCCTGTAGTTGCAGATCAGACGTGCACAACGGTCAGGAGTAATTCTTGACCATTCCTCTTTACAGAACTGTTTCAGTTCAGCAATATTCTTGGGATGTCTGGTGTGAATCGCTTTCTTGAGGTCATGCAACAGCATCTCAATCGGGTTGAGGTCAGGACTCTGACTGGGCCACTTCAGAAGGCGTATTTTCTTCTGTTTAAGCCATTCTGTTGTTGATTTACTTCTATGCTTTGGGTCATTGTCCTGTTGCAACACCCATCTTCTGTTGAGCTTCAGCTGGTAGACGGCCTTAAGTTCTCCTGCAAAATGTCTTGATGAACTTGGGAATTCATTTTTCCTTCGATGATAGCAATCCGTCCAGGCCCTGATGCAGCAAAGCAGCCCCAAACCATGATGCCCCCACCACCATACTTAACCATACTTAACAGTTGGGATGAGGTTTTGATGTTGGTGTGCTGTGCCTTTTTTTCGCCGCACATGGTGTTTTGTGTTTCTTCCAAAACACTCAACTTTGGTTTCATCTGCCCACCAGAATATTTTGCCAGTACTGCTGTGGAACATCCAGGTGCTCTTGTGCAAACTGTAAACGTGCAGCAATGTTTTGTTTGGACAGCAGTGGCTTCCTCTGTGGTATCCTCCCATGAAATCCATTCTTGTTTAGTGTTTTATATATTGTAGATTCGCTAACAGGGATGTTAGCATTTGCCAGTGACTTTTGTAAGAATTTAGCTGACACTCTAGGATTCTTCTTCACCTCATTGAGCAGTCTTCGCTGTGCTCTTGCAGTCATCTTTACAGGACAGCCACTCCTAGGGAGAGTAGCAGCAGTGCTGAACGTTCTCCATTTATAGACAATTTGTCTTACCGTGGACTGATGAACAGCAAGGCTTTTGGAGATACTTTTATAACCCTTTCCAGCTTTATGCAAGTCAACAATTCTTAATCGTAGGTCTTCTGAGAGTTCTTTTGTGCGAGGCATCATTCACATCAGGCAATGCTTCTTGTGAAAAGCAAACCCAGAACTGGTGTGTTTTTTTTTTATAGGGCAGGGCAGCTATAAATAACACCTCCAATCTCATCTCATTGATTGAACTCCAGTTGGCTGACATCTCACTCCAATTAACTCTTGGAGATGTCATTAGTCTAGGGGTTCACATACTTTTTCCACCTGCACTGTGAATGTTTACATGGTGTGTTCAATAAAAACATGGCAACATTTCATTATGTGTGTGTTATTAGTTTAAGCAGACTGTTATTGTCTATTGTTGTGACTTAGATGATGATCAGATCACATTTTATGACCAATTTGTGCAGAAATCCATATTATTCCAAAGGGTTCACATACTTTGTCTTGCAACTGTACATAATTGTCAAATACCTGGTTATAGGTTTTTACGAGGACCATAAAGGCATTATTAGCATAATCTCCACATACAGTAAATACAGTTAAATCATATTTATAAAATATGATAAAATATGATTTAACTGTATTTACTATAAAATGTACAACTGCTACAGCAAACTTTATTAATCTCTGGAATGCTAATGTAACATTGACAGTGAAATGGTAAAGTCCATTCACTTCTCCCCCTTCCCTGACTGTAGGAATAATATGATCCATTGGAATGTCCTGTACTGTTTGAAATAAGAGGGTGAGCTTACATTTTCAACAAATTTACAGGCACTATTTCAGTAACTAGTGGTTTCTGGCAGAGACATTTGTTCATCTACTGGCTGGTAGTCATAAGTAGAGTATGCATGAAGGTGAGTGAGGCTTAGATTTTATACTGCAAAATACATGAAAACATATACATTTACACTCAATTTGGGTATTGAAGGAGTTAAGCTGCAATAATGTCATCACATATTTCACTTAAAATCAAACTCTGGAAACCACATAGTTAATATATTGTAGATGCCAATATTTTTATCTAAAAAGAATTGCATGGCAGTTACTTTTCAAATTAAAAGTAGATAAGATTGAAAATTAACAAACAGTTTAAATCAGATTGCCAGCTGTTTCCCAATAACCTTTGAAGCATTCTAATCCCATTTGGTTATGGACCTCAAACTAAATATCTCCCCTGGTGCTTTTGCCAGCATTAAGGCTGTAAGAGCATTTGGGAGATGTAGTCCATAGCATCCGTAGGCCTGCCCTAAAATGATTTATTCTGAACATATATCAATTTAAGGGAGAAAAAGAGGGGGGGGGGGATGAAGAAAGAGAGATGGGGCAAGTGAGATAATTACCAGTGATTTTAGCAACGAAAGGGCTTCCTGCAATGTGCGTGTCATTGTACTTCACCAGAATATTGTAATCTCCAGGCAAGGTTGGCAGATAGGTGACAGTGCAGGTTCCATCTTTATTATCAAAGCAGCTGATCTCTGCTTTAGAGGGTCCTTCAATTGCCAAATCAAGACCACCTGTTAAAGAAGAGACAATGATTTAAACTGAAACCCTCAAGGTTGCTTGCGTGGCTTGTTTATTCAATTGAGTTTAACTCTTCCAAGAACCCATACCTGTTACAAGGAGGAGACAATTACAGCTTGACTTGCCTGCCAGATATTCTCAAAATAAACAAAAATTCCTTCTCAACTAAACGGTCAGAAAAATTATGAGCCTCATTTAGAATAAGCACTAACATATTGGAATAAATTCATTATATCACGTTGCTAAAAAGTAGCATATTTTTAATGTTAAAAGGAGGAGACAATTACAGCTTGACTTGCCTGCCAGATATTCTCAAAATAAACAAAAATTCCTTCTCAACTAAACGGTCAGAAAAATTATGAGCCTCATTTAGAATAAGCACTAACATATTGGAATAAATTCATTATATCACGTTGCTAAAAAGTAGCATATTTTTAATGTTAAAAGGAGGAGACAATTACAGCTTGACTTGCCTGCCAGATATTCTCAAAATAAACAAAAATTCCTTCTCAACTAAACGGTCAGAAAAATTATGAGCCTCATTTAGAATAAGCACTAACATACTGGAATAAATTCATTATATCACGTTGCTAAAAAGTAGCATATTTTTAATCCAATTCGTTTATGGTTTAAATAATGTATGTAATCCACAATTAATCAGGACTGAATCACAGACTTGGGCCAGTATAGGCATTGGAAGAAGATTCAATTCAAAGTAGATTGTTTAGAGTAAATAAAAAGTACAGAATATGGAAGTGTAATTAAGAACATTGTGTCATCTTGAAAATATGCTCTGCTAATAGATGGCTCTTCAAAAATTTAAATTCATCATCTGGCTGTAAAAACTATCAGAATATTTTAATTTAATTTCGCTCCTTACTCTGCGGTAAAATCTGTTCCAAGAAATATTAAAATATAAACAATCACAGACTTTGTGATTAAGAAAGATCTCTTCCAGGTGGATGTGATGGAGTAAGGTCTACCATGTCTAAACATTTTTCAGCTTCTTTAACTAAAAACCGTGCAATATATACATTTTCTTTAGACTTTGGGGAAAGTCAATTCCCGGTATTCTGAGACATGAACAGGATTTAAAGTTCTCTATAGTTAAGGCAACTTTCTTTAAAAACAATAAATAAATAAAATGTAAAATTTTTTATGATTTCTATAGAATAAAAATAACATTTTTGTATTTTTAACTCATAGGAAGAGCTTGTTTTAGACCTTCTTACCTAAAATAAAACAGACGCTCTGAACAAATACTGATGTACATGTTTTCTTAAATTAGTTACCTTCCCCTGCATCTTCTGTGACAATCGTGAATGTTGCTGGTTTATTGGCGACTCCATATATGAGACCTGGCCCGAACGCAGAAACACTTCCGGTATCAGGATAATTCACATAAAATTGAAGAGGGCTCTCTGAAAACATTTACAAAATTTAAAGTGAATTATCTCTGTGTTGCCCACATAATTCTACTTAATAATAATAACCAAACATTTCCAATAATATAATAAAAATATATAGCATTATAGTTTTACCAAAATGACTACACATTATTATAATTTATAATGGCGTGCGATGCGCTAATACTCAAAGATAACCTATCTTCAGCACAATTATTTCTTATTAGGGATGTATAACAAGCTTTAAAATGAAACGATCATAGCCTAAGTCCACAATTACTCAGGAATTAGAAAAGCAGAGATAATAGTTAAACTAAGGAATTATCCAAGGACAACATAATATTCCTTGTGTCATCACTAGGTGGTGATTTTCTGTATTTTTATTTTTTTTTAAATTGTTTATTTTTGAAAGTGCATTGTTAGTTATATATGTCAACATTCCCAAATGACAGTACAGTCGTAAGCAATTGATAACATTTTGGTGTCAGGTACAAGATGCGTTGCACTTTTTTTTTTTTTTTGATAAGAGATTCAAAGTGAACAAAGATAGACATAGCAAAATAAACATGAACATGAAATAACTATGCACTTGCTTTACTTAAGGAAATTTAAACTGGGGATGAGTGTCGATTAGCAGGCTTTCGGCTTTATTTATACTACGCTTGTATGTCATGCAGTGTAGATTCATCCTAGCATATTATATGTAAATACTCTTGTAGGAGCCTAAGCATGTTCTAAATTGAGGATTTCCACGGGTTTCAATGTCCAGGGCACTAAGTGTCGGTAATTGGTGCCAGTTCTTACATTGTTATGGGCTCAGGTGATGCCCGCGTGTGGGTTTTTAAAGCTGGTAGGTGTGAGTACGCCAGTGTGTGTGGTTGTCTATGCCTGCTCTGAGCTGCCTGTTGTCGAGATGGGCAGTGCAAGGGTGTCAGTCCGGTATGTGAGGTGTGGTATAGCAGGTGCATAGTAGCACATAACGGCAGGTGTGGCGATGTCTTGGTACTGCTGTTAGAGGGTTAAAGTCCCGGTCAGCCAACACCTCTGCTTGATAGCAAACTCTAGGGGGCAGAGGTCAGATGGGGTCCCCCTAGTGCCCTGGGTCGTTGTGAAGGCCTGCATCCTCCGGTCGTGAACTAGGCCTCTCCTGCAGGGGGCCATGTTCTCCCCTTGTGAGGGTCCGCAGCTTGTCTCGGTAGGGTGAGTATTTCTGTGGCGCTGGTTCAGCTGCCGCTGTGACCGATGCTTGGGGGCTGTTCCCCTTGTGGTCTTCAGCCCAGGTGGGCCCATTGTGTGGGGCTTGGAGCTTGTGTTATAGGGATTGCCCAAGGGGGATTTGCATTCCGTCTGCCTCATGTCGCCCCGCTTACTTTGCATTGCTAGTGTCGTTGGGCTCACTGTGGATTCTGCAGGTTCATCCTGGAGGCAGTCAGTGAGTGCGGGTACAGTTTGCGGTGAGGGCGCCCATCAGTTCCTTGCTTCCTCGCCCTTCAGGCATGCACATGGCTGGGAGGCGTCGGCCATCTTGTGGTGAGCCACCCCGTTTACACTTTGCTGGAAAGTTGGTGCTGGAGCCGTGTAGTAGCCCTGGGTTGTTGCCCGTGGGGACCGGGATATCCCCCACCGGTCCAAAGGGGGGACGACAGCTATACACCGACCGGAGACCTGGGGGAGCGGCCGTCTCACCCCAGCTCAAGCTCGGATAGGCCTCAGGCCTTCGTCCAGTGGTTCTGATGCCGTATCTGGTCGAGAGTGGTACCATCGTGTTCAGCACCGGCTTGTGAGCAATTTGGTTGCTGTTGTGGGTCAGTGCCCATTTGTGTCTCGGGATTAGCCTCCGTTTAGCCGCACAGACTCGGGAGCTCAGACAAAGCATGTCTGATCCGGCCAGTGGTCAGGCTCTGCGCCCTCTCCCCCCCCCCACCCCCGATTTTCTGTATTGTAATACAGCATAATGGCTTTATTGTGCTCACCATTATGTACCTTGCATAAACCACTTGATTTGTTAATGTCCCTTTGCCTTCACATCCAAGACAAACAAAATAATCTAATTTAATGTTTTAGGGACCTTTAATGCTCATTACTATGTACAAGTTTCTTACTCGTGTATCAGTTTTAAAACAAGTTAAAAAGACTTAAAGTTATAAGTACAAAACAGTTAGAGAAATACAGACTATGTTCATTCAAAGGGTTAATATATGACATGCTTCAGTAGTGTTTCAAGATAAATAATTTTTCTGGTTAAAATTTTTTTTTAAAGGTTCCAAAAACCATAACCACCACAGCCTGCTGGTAGAGAGCGGCACTCGGCGGTAAAAAGTCAAACTATTCAAAAATGGTTTCATTCCATAGCTTGTGGGTGCCAGGTCGGGTTTTATCAATTGGGTCCTCCATTGGTGTGCACTATAACCACTAAAGCTCACTGTGGTGCTAACCGAGATGGCATTTTTAACAATAAAGAATAACCACATAGACCGGGCTCTCAAATTGGGTATCTATCAAGAATGTATGCACCGGCTGTGCACAGGTGAGAAGCTTTAAATGTTGTATTAAATAGTTGCATTAAACTCCAAACGTACAAATGTTCCAGCAGTGTATTTTGAGAATTTGCTTATATGTGGTGCGTTCTGCACTGCGATTTTGTTCGCAGCAGTAGTTATTTAAAAGAATAATAAAAGAAAATACATACAAACAGGAATTCTGGAAGAAAATCTAAAATTGGAACAATCGGTTTGAACATTTCACTGGTTTCCAAGGTGCTTGTTCCTCTTTCAGAATATATATATCCTTCTGATCTTTCAATACTGACGAGTGGGTCATGCTCACCTGGGATATGAGATCCATCACATTTAATATGTAACTCGTGGAGGCCGGTCTCAGTGGGAATATATCGGACAGAAACAGTGCCATCTTTGTTATCAACAATATCTGCTGGGGCAGTTTTCCCGGAAGGCATGTGAACTTCTCCTATTCGTATGATCAGGCAAGCAGAAACAAAAAAACAAAAAAACAAAAAAAGTAATTTAACAGGTTTAAAATGGGATGTAAAAAGTAGATTTCCATTCATTTGCAACTTTATAGATTGCCAAAACAGTGCGGTAAACAAACTGCTTTAATAAAGTTATTTAAAAAAAAAAAACACATTTACAGTGCCACAATAAAATAAAAATCATTGACCAAGCAGCAGACACACTAAATAATCAACATGAGATGCCCCACATTTTGCAGCAGTGGCAGCCTCAATGCCATTACACGGAGAAGCTTAATTTATGTAGTACATTTATAGATTACTTAAAACTTCCAGGGTTTATTCACAAAACTCCAAATTGTAGAAAAACTGAAATCTGAACAGCAAAATTAATTAATAGCTAATTAATATTACTGGCTATTTAAGCCTACACTGTATCATTCTGATTTTAATACACTACATTTTGAGGCTAAGCGAATAAAACTCAGAATTTAAGAAGTCATAACTAGACTTGGGAGCAGAGCTGTGAGAGGTTGCAGGGGACCACAACAGGGAAAGAACGTAGATAATTTGGAGGAAAAAAAAGGACACAGGAGGAGAAAAAAGTAAAAAAAATTGATTAAATATTTTGTTTTTGTTTAACCCCTTAAGGACACATGACATGTCTGACATGTCATGATTCCCTTTTATTCCTTAAGGGGTTAAAGAGAATAGTAATTAACTTAAAAAAGAGTATGGGCCCACAGACAAAAAATGTTCCCATCACAAATATCTCCTGTGTCCTGCATATAGCCATCATCAGAAATCTTGGGGCACTCTTCTAAAACAATGGCCAGGCACCCATTCCTACACGCCACAGGTGCATACTACCAGACACACACATGCAAAAGCAAACTCAAAAACATACACTGGTTAAAAGGTTGTCGTACAAAATGTATTTAAAATGAAGATATGCTATAATGCATTGCGATGACTCACTAGGCTTTGTATGCGTGAACCTACACTCGAAGGCAATTTCTAGAAAAGGAGAAAACTATACTAACTAGAGATAGTTAAAGATAATTTGTCACCTGTGATTTCTCCAGTCCTTATGGCAAAAGGAATAACTAGATCAAAAGGTTTAAATCCCATGCCGTTCACCGATCCAATGGTAGGGTAATCTGTCTCAGAAACCTGAAAGAAATTATAAGTGAGAAGAACGCACAACAGGAACACACAACTCAACTGTGGCTGGCGATTGTGCAAACGGACCGTGGATTTAGCATGAACACGGAAAAAAAACCTGTACTTAGCATTACCAAAGTTCATAGATGGTAATTAAGCTATGATGCCTAACACACACGAATCATATGGGCGTCTCCAAATAAGAGGTTTTACAACGGATTAGATTTAAATATTAGCCAGAGGTTCTCTAGTCTACAGCTAGGAAATCAGTGTCTTACTCTGAAAATAATTCAGTGTTTATTTAAAACACAAAATCCATATTCGTAAAAGAACATTCCAGTTAAATGAATAACCACTTAAATAACCAATAAAACCTGTCATTGTTGGAGAATACTCTGCATTGAACAGGAGCAATGATTTTACTCCTAAATTAAACTGTGCTCATTTACCATCAGTGCAGAAAGTGCTCTTAATGGGTTATTGCATTTGCCTATTGATAATTTATGGAGCGCATCCAGTATATTAAAACTACAGATTTGGTAGCATGGATCACTGTGTAAGAGCTCCAGCTTTGAGTAGCACAGGGACTCCCAAAATATGTACCCCCTCAATAGAGGGCTCAGCCAATTTACAACCTATTTAAGCTTCTTTTAACTACATCATCTCTTCTTGTTGGATTCCAGTGTTAAACGTCTTGCACGGTATTAAAGGGACACTATAGTCACCTGAACAACTTTAGCTTAATGAAGCAGTTTTGGTGTATAGAACATGCCCCTGCAGCCTCACTGCTCAATCCTCTGCCATTTAGGAGTTAAATCCCTGTGTTTATGAACCCTAGTCACACCTCCCTGCATGTGACTTGCACAGCCTTCCATAAACACTTCCTGTAAAGAGAGCCCTATTTAGGCTTTCTTTATTGCAAGTTCTGTTTAATTAAGATTTTCTTATCCCCTGCTATGTTAATAGCTTGCTAGACCCTGCAAGAGCCTCCTGTATGTGATTAAAGTTCAATTTAGAGATTGAGATACAATTATTTAAGGTAAATTACATCTGTTTGAAAGTGAAACCAGTTTTTTTTTCATGCAGGCTCTGTCAATCATAGCCAGGGGAGGTGTGGCTAGGGCTGCATAAACAGAAACAAAGTGATTTAACTCCTAAATGACAGTGAATTGAGCAGTGAAATTGCAGGGGAATGATCTATACACTAAAACTGCTTTATTTAGCTAAAGTAATTTAGGTGACTATAGTGTTCCTTTAACTGGGAGATTCGTTTTTATTTTTTATGTGTAAGTGGATATTTATTGTATCAACACTAGTAGGTTTATTCGACTAATGTGTTTATATTCAGGATACCTTGCACTGCCTAATCCCTCCTCAGTCCTTCTCTGCTATATTCCTACCCAGAGGGGTACCTAAAGTATTTGACATTTAGGGTATAGTCATCAGCTGCCCCCACCCAGAATTTTAAAATTTGAAAAAGACAAGGACACAGAGCCCTGATTTGTATACTGTTATCAGTGTTATCTATAGTGTACTATTCTGTAATTGCAGTTACATGTATTAATTAATAATCTGGCTGTATTTGATTGGCAAAATTCTAAATTTTATACCACAAATGTTTCTTGTGCCCTCTCAATCCTCCCCCAAGCTTGCCACTCCTAGCTGTAAATTCCTTGAAATAACGGTTTATCTCGACTCCTCATTAGGGCCAATCCCCAAACCATCTCTGCAACAAGCCTCTTCAATAATATTTGTCTCAACCCACCCTCCTGCCAACCCAGGTTCCCCCTAAATTTACAGCATGCTCCTCCAGCTGTTTAAGATTCTTACTCAATTACCTCTTCATTCCCTCTATGTTTTAACAATAGTTGCAACTCTCTGTTTACTTTTTTAGCCATCACTTCCAAATTTTCCCTGCTACCGCTTGTCTCAAAACCCCACCGTATCCTTTATATTGTAAGCTCACGCGCTATCTAGCTAAGCACTTTGTATAAAAGAGCTTAAATGTCTAGATCTCAGCTTACGGGCAGGGCCCGCTCTACCTTTTATATTTGTCTGTGTATATTTTACGTCATCCACTAATTGTACAGCATTGCGGAATCTGTTGGCGCGTTATAAATACCAGTAATAAATAAATTTAAAAAAAGTATGGTCCTTCCTGGTCTCCAAATTACCCCACTCCGTAATCATCTCCATTTACTCTTTTGTGTTTCTGTCCACGATTATCTCTCCCCATTGCGTGTCCCCCTACAGGATGGTCTCTCTTGCCCAAATTCTAATTTCCTTGTGGATTTACCACCCTCTACTACTCTGTTGTATGGGTCTTTCATTCCCTCTCCTACCCCCTTATGTGACACCCTTTACCCAGCTTGTAACGTGGCATAGTGTGACTGCCACTGAGTTTATGCATACTTAAAGGACCACTCTAGGCACCCAGACCACTTCAGCTTAATGAAGTGGTCTGGGTGCCAGGTCCAGCTAGGGTTAACCCATTTTTTCGTAAACATAGCAGTTTCAGAGAAACTGCTATGTTTATGAATGGGTTAAGCATTCCTCCTAATCCTCTAGTGGCTGTCTCATTGACAGCCACTAGAGGCGCTTGCGTGCTTCTCACTGTGATTTTCACAGTGAGAGCACGCAAGCGTCCATAGGAAAGCATTATGAATGCTTTCCTATGTGACCGGCTGAATGCGCGCGCAGCTCTTGCCACGCGTGCGCATTCAGCCCAGGAGGAGGAACGGAGGAGGAGAGCTCCTCGCCCAGCGCTGGAAAAAGGTAAGTTTAACCCCTTTTCCCCTTTCCAGAGCCGGGCGGGAGGGGGTCCCTGAGGGTGGGTGCACCCTCAGGGCACTATAGTGCCAGGAAAACGAGTATGTTTTTCTGGCACTATAGTGGTCCTTTAAGTGTGAGGTCAATCAGTGCAGCTTCAAGGGTGTATCATGCAATGTGAGTGGTTAGGGAGGTGGATATGACGTTAAGTCATATCCCTATACCGTCCATTCATACTGCGTGTTCTGTGTTATAATTTTAGAACATGCAGGGAAACCTGTTCACTTTTTCCTGCAGTACAGCTTAACTACACTACAGACCGGGAAAAAACAGAGTTCAGTTTTGTTCCTGTTAACTTGCACACTACAGCCTATTCATTACCCAACAAAGGATACTGAAACCAATTCCACATGAATCAAATTAAGGAACACTTCGCTCCAAAACAAGTTTAGATTAATAAAGTGGTTCTGGTGTACAGATCATGCCACTGCAGCCTCGCTGTGCAATTCTATACCTTGTAGGAGATAAATAACTTTGTTCATGCAGCCCTAGCCATATCTCACTACAAACACAGTTTTTCTGATTACACCGTGTGTTTAATTTAGAATTTATCTACTGATCTGTTCATTGCCTACTAGAGCTTGAAGTAGCCTCCTGTACGTGATTAATATTGACATAACAGAACAAGAGATAATAACTTCTAACATAAACACACCTAAGATCAGTTTTAAAAATAAACCTTATTTCTCATGGTGGCTCTGTGAGTCACAGCCAGGGGTGGTGGGAGGTGTAGCTAGTCCTGTATTAATAATAAATAATAATTTACCACCTAAAGATGGAAATAATTTAAGTAGTGACATTGCAGGGGAATGATCTATACCTACAGCAAAACCCGCTTTATTAAGCTACAGTTGTTTTGGTGCTTAAAGTATCCCTTTAATATTCTTGAAATATTAATATGACAGAAATATGGAACTAACATAGCAGACAGAAAATGGCAAATACTTTATGCAATCTGTGAGTTTTACACTTTATAATATTGATATGGAACCACAGCTTTGTATTTGACATAAAGAGGCTACGCCGTGTATGAGAATGTCAACCACAATCCACTTAATTACATGTGAACTGAATGTGCAGTGCATGGTCCGTTTGCAGAATCACCTGTCTGATTCAAGTAATGAAAAGTTTTTGTGTCTAAATATGTAAAATCAAAGAAGGTCCAACTGAAGAAATAGGCTTCATACAGTGGAAATCTGGGGGGAAAAACAAATGTGATTTGCATTGTGAGCAAACAGCGCAGAGAATGAAGGAGGGGGCAGTCTGCGTTCCTCAACAGCGGACGGATATTTAGTAACAATGATTTGTTTGCAAGAAAGGCCAAAATAAAATGGACTCTCAATGGTAGCAGAAAGAAAAGAATAAAACGTGCAAAGAGGAAAACATGTCCTTTAATGAAAGATTTGGTTTTTAGTGTTTCTCCTTAAGAAAAAAAAAAAGAAAAGAAGATATGTGATTTGGTTTTGATTTTTCTTCCCCTAGAATGTGCAAAATAAAAAATAAAAATAAAATCAGAACATATTTTAAGAAATGTGCAAATCAGGTTGAGAAAGGTTCAAGCAGTCCCAAGAAGCAGTGATGTCATATTCTGCAATGAAACAAACATGGAGGAAGTATAACTGATCAAACAAACAGAAATATACCAAATCCTGGTATCCAGGTGGGGCTGCATTAAGACCCTGATTCTGGACCACAACTGGGACTTCATCTGTAGCCTGGCCAGTGGAAGAAGGAAATTAAGGGGACAAGAAAGACATGTTTCAAATGTGATACATAGAAAGTCAACTCAGATACTTGGATATGTCAATGATCCTTTACACAGGACATTTGGTCAAGAAAACTGAAAAGGTCCAGGCTTCCTACGAGAGAAATTAATGCAAGCAGTGACATTACCAAATATTCTAAAGTATGGCACACAGAGAAGCTGCTAAACATTCAGTGGTAAGGAAAATAATTGCATATATATGAGGAACAGATCATCAAACCGGGTCTGATTTATTTTCAAGGTGGGATTTATTTTCATCTGCTGCTTGAATTGTTACATTACTCTACAGGGCAAGTCAAAAAAGTCAGGAACAACCCAAATACAGAAAAAAAAAGCTCAATGTTAATGTGGCTTTCAATATGTCATAAGTGCTCCCATTACAGAATGATACATATCTAATTAATCTCTTACAGATGGTAGGTTGTTCCTGGCTTCTTATTCACTTAGTATTATCATCTCAAAATTTCTCTTGAAGTTGACTCTGTAAAAAGTACTTCGTAGACTTTCTTACCATAACTGTGAACGGGCTGTTTGGAATGTCCACTCCACCAAATCGGACGTGTATGACATAAGGTCCAGTTTTAGCTGTAGTGTAAAAGATGTCGTAAGTCCCATCCGCATTTTCTATGACATCGGCTTCTGATTCTAGGCCATCTGGGTCCAATACAGTGCAGGTCACCTTTCCTTTACCTGCGGTGGTGGCATCCACCACAAAACCAACCTCTTCCCCAGTCTTTACTGCTGACTGAATTCCAGGGCCTGCAAATAAAATTAAATATATTTGTGAAAGATTAGTGGACAAAAGCAGCTAAACCATGACCATTGAAAAAGTCTTGATATACACGGCCAATTGAGCGTCTCTCTCCATTGAATTCTCCCACCAGTGAATGAAGGTCAGAAGTTGACCTCCAACCTTAACGCACCAGAGCATGCCCTTAGAAAGACTCTAAATATGCCAGGAGGAGAGAATGGGATAAAAGAAGAACTTTACCTGCTCAAAAAAATTACAACAGATGGGAATGTTAAATTAGTGGAAATCAGACTCCGCAATGCATCCTATTAGAAATTCTAGGAAGGAGGGAACATCCTTGTCTATATTTAAGCCATGGATAAGCAGTCTATTCATTCATCTTTAAATACCAACAAATGGGCTGGTATGTGCAATACTTTCCTGTTCTCTACATGTAATCTATCCCACTTCATTCACATCCAAGGAGCTTGAGCGGAAACAGTCCTTCAATGCTCAAGGTCCATGAAAGGTCCTGCAGATGGCAAATGATTGACGAATGAAAGGTTCTTACTGAATGAGATTCTTCTTCTTCTTACAGGTACAAAAGCATGGTTTTGAGTTTCCAGTGAAATCATTTATTTCCAGATTATTATAGCTAATCATAACCATTCTTTGTATAATCCATGCAGAGTCAGACCATTGAAGTACAAAAGCAATTTATTTCCCAGAGTGCTTTTTTTTCTCCTGCATTGAATGATTAGATTTCACTTTGCAGCTAACATTGTGAACTACAGCTACGCTAGTAACCCATCTAAATGGAAGTAAAGCTACTCACATGTATAGAACTGGAAGGTTTAAATAGGTTAAGTAGAAAAGAAAACATATGTACTTAAATTTAATTTCCAGTTCCATATATTAAAATATTTAAACGTGCTGCTAATCTCACAAGTCTGCTATGTTCCCAAGTGGTGATATAAAAATGTTACTGCATTTCCTTTGCTCTTTGAAAAAAAGGAAGCCAAATCCTTTTTAGTAAATAGATAAGTAAACTTAATTAAGTCTTGTGTTGTCTGTAGTCAGTGGGATGGACATCCCCAGATCATTGGGGGAGCTGAAGGGTGATAGACGTGATTATCCATTTTGAAACAAATATAATTCAAGGATGAGATGCAAATAAATATTTTAAAAAATAAATATAAAGTATAGTTTTTGTTAATTTCTGTATTTTTCTGAATAATTTATATTTTTGGTATACATTCAACGTAAGATCGGTAGCTCAAATAAGCGACAAGGTGAATTCTAAACCTCATTCTCTCTTTTCATAAAAATAAAAAGGAAAAAAATAAGTTAGCATCGTAGCTTTATTTCACAATGTTAACAAACAAATGAAAAATAAACTTAGTACATGATAAATAAATAAAAATAAAACTCACTTTGTACCTGGCACATGCACACACAGGAAATGCTGCAGACTTCATTGGTACTTAGTGTTCTTACAGGCAAAAACAGTTTGATTACAAGGTGCATATTATGTGGTTTAATGTGTGCTATCAAAGGGGTGTAGAATTTTCTTAGAGAGAGATGTGTCATACTGGGTCCCCCATAATTTTGGGTGTCCTTAAACTAGTGTTGGTAGCTGCCAAACTTAAAGGAACACTCTAGATACCATAACCACTACAGTGCACTGTAATGGTTATGGTTTCAGGAGTTGCCCATGTAAGTAGTCAACCAGTTTTAGAACGGTTTGACTTCTTACACGCTGCAGCTTCCTGCCCACTACAGCTACAGAAATGACAGAAGCTCCTGCATAGGACTACTTAAAATGGGGCACTATTGGCACCATAACCACTACATCAAGCAGTAGGGGCAGGGAATAGAAGTATTAATAAGCAAAGGGGAAAAAAATTAACCCATCCGTAAAAGTATGTAAATGAGTTAAGTTTGAAATGGATACCTTCAGCTTTGCATTTGCTGGCATCTCCAACTTGGGTTGCCCGAATTCTGTAAGGGGAGGATGGAATGTCATCACCTCCATACTTCACAGCCACCTGATAGCGTCCAGTTTTATCAGGAACATACGAAACAGCATAGGTGCCATCTTTGTTATCCAAAATCTGTGCTTTTTTTGGTTTGCCTTCCTGGTCCTATCATAAACAAATCAGGTGAGAAAGAGGAATATATAAGATCAGATTGACAGATCAAACTGGCTGACCAATCAGACAGGCTGACACATTAATAATTATGTTCTACATGTATTCTCAGTTAATGGAAGTTAACATATATAGAAAAACAAAGTGAGGGGAACACAGGGAACCGAAAGACACCAAACGTGGAACCACTCAAGTCCGGTCCACCGAGCCTCAACCGACTGCGGCCTACCAGTAAAGCAAACGCTGAGGAGACGGCCGCTCTCCAGCGCAGATAACTCAGCTTGGCGGACCTCTATCCCCCCCTTTGGACCGGCGGGGGTCATCCCGGACCCAGGAGGCTCACCACCGCTGCACTTGGAGCCCACTGCGTGTTATCACAAAGCGGCACACAAGATGGCGGACAGCTCCACAACTGAGGCATACCTTGCAGCCTCACAGCAGCGGCTAAACCTAATATTCGAAAGATTCTGAGCAAAACTGGCAGCAAGGCAAAGAGGTACACAACAGCCTGACCAGCCTGTAGCTGACCCGAAGATGCCACAGATTAACCCACACAAACCCACTAAACGCTCGGCCCCAACTCGCAACCTGAAGGAAAAGCAGAACACCAGCAAGGTGAAGCGACCTATACAGCAGCGTACAACTATCGTCCCACGGAGGCCCCCGAACACATCACAAAAGGCAAGCGGAAGCAGGCCGCAAAAACAGGGCCCAAGCACACGGGACTCGGACACCCACGACCTCACAAGATAGCGGATTCATGAGCTGGGATGCCATGCGGCAAACAGGCGCAGGACAGCCCCACACTCCCGCAAAGAGCATCTTACTGCATAAAACCGGCAAGCCACAAAGCGACCACCAACCTCTCCTCAGACAGGGCATAGGATGAAGGGGTGAGAAGATCCGTGTGACCTGATGGCACACTGAAGAGCTACAAGGGCAAAGAGGACATTACAGACCCTGCTTATTGTGGTGAACTCCTGTTACTAATCTACATACAGATTTAAGACGTTAACTATATCGGTATCAGTTACACATGACCATACATACATAATACCTGTATTCCAGTGCTCTAAAGCATAGTTCTTAGCACTTGATAGCATGAATGCAGTCAAGCATGTTAGGCACGCATAGGCAAACTAATCAGATACCTACATAATGAGATCTAACACATCGTACACTGCCCAGCATAACTAAGCAATGTATGTCTTACTATATTATTTGCTCTTCACTGAATATGCCAAGTGGGTTTCATAGTACTTACCTACAATCTTATATATAGAACGTACTACTAGTCTCAATACCGAGCCTTACCTGTAATCCTCACGCATGTTAATCTACAGGTTTTCAGCGCTGGGCATAGCCTGCATGTTCAATACCTACGACCTTGCTTTACACAGCTATCTGGATAAAGCGACTTACTTTAACATATAAAATGAAGCCCCCGACACACCCCCTCTTACTCTCCTCCCCTCCACCCCCCCCTTCTCACCGAACTGCCCCGACGGACGGACTGACCGCTGTCCGAGAATCAACCCTTCTGACGACTACCACATAGAGGAAAGTGCCCGTGACAACAGTCACGAATCGGCTTCCGACACAATGAACGTCAGACCCACCTACCACCTGGAGGGCCATACTTAGCATACTTACCCTACTAAGATGCCACACACCAAACCAATCGCATTGGTCTCAGTACAGGTGGCCACACATATGCCCTGCACAGGCACGACCCACTAGCCCCACGAATATTGACTGCAGACCACGATATTACATAGGTCCGTACTCCGGTGCCAGAATGTACCGACCCTGTCACCGACACCCTACAAGGCCACAACATGTACCTAGAGAGACAACGACTAACACCCATGGTAACAGGGACCAAGAGACACAGCTTTGCATTGTGCCATTACTGTACAGACAATACCTATTGTAACCTTATGGCTGCACTGTAGATCCATGCGACTTGATGTGTGGTGCTCACACTAATACCATTATATGTTCCCAGTTAACTTTCTGTTCCTACTACTACTCGAATGCTGTTTGACCTCACATGTCATAAAAGATATTACTATGTATTCTATTCTGTTCGCTAAATGTCGAATTATACCAATGACAAAAGACAAAAATAAAGATGGTCAAAAAAACCAAAAACAAATAAATAAAATGAAGCAGCCCCGCATAGGAGAAAATTTAATGTTGTATTGTTTCTACTTAATTACTCTAGCATGTTATGTTTTATAAGCAATGATTACTAGCCTGTTATTTTCATAATGACTTCTTTCTGCATCATATACTAACTAGCTACTACTACATTGTAAGACAAGTTGGTACATTAGGACTACACCAGTGTAGCTGATCTAGCACTGTTAAGCATCAATTATTTCAATTTATTTCAATTAACGTCGGGGGCTTTATTTTATTTCAATTGTATTATGTTTACATGACGTTTTAAAAAACAAAAATAATATGGCAGTCTTTCTTAGGAGTGTATTACATACCATCTTGTTATTATTAACTTGTGTTACCCCACAATGCCTCCTCTTTCTATTCTGTACCCCATAACGCATATGCCATAATAAAAGAAAGATTTAAAAAAAAATTAAAAAAATTAAAAATAAATAAAAAGAGAGAGAGAAGTAGGAGATTGAAAAAGAGAAAAAAATAGCGATGGTTATAAGATGGTAATTGTGGTAACAGAAAATATATAGAATGTGGGTTTTAAAACCCAGCACTGTTGTATACAGTCTAGTTTATAAACAAGTCTAGATCGCTGTATCTGTACTTTAGTTCAACCTTTTTCTAATTTATCCCAACTACAGGCAGAATTTACGGGGAGGGGGGAGTTAGTGCCCTAAATTATTCCATATACATGAACAGCACTTTGAAATGTTACTTTGACTTTAGATCAGACATGCAATGACAAAAACTGTGCAAAAAAAATTCAAAATAAGTTAGTCGTGAACTAGCTCAAAAATATTGATCAGCGAGCCATTTTCTAAACTGGGATTATCTTAACACTTAACTTTCTGCCATACAGATCTGTTTCGACACTGCGCCCAGAGTGAATCTCTCACTACCTCTGTACTTTTCACAATATTTCTGGGAATATTCCACTGACAATTATACTTTCCTTGAAATCCAAAACAAATACTAGGGTTACTTATTTGTAATGATTTACACTTTGTAACTTACTTAAGGGAATATGAGAAAATCCCAAACATCCTGAAAAGGCGCACGCTTGGCTGTAGCGGAAAAGTCATGTTGTGATTCAATTCTGGTTTTTCAAGGCCAGAAATATTCAAAACATAGTGTAGGATTAACCATGACTCATTTCATGCAGACATTTTGTTTGATATAATCCTCTGAATTTTTGGATGCAACATTGGGTGCCACTGGATAGCATTCAGAAACCGCTCTCTCCCAGATTGCACTTCTGCTACAGGGGTGTTGACCCTGCACCCCTACATGATGTTTGTTTGAGGTGGTTGCCATTTGACATCCCTGATCTACTCTCATATGCTTGGTCTTTGATCTGTAAACTTTTGTAGTATTTATATTTATCAATGAAAACTATTTAGTGCATTAAGGATTTGTACATACATGGCAGTCCTTGGAATGGAGTGAGTTAGGAGGACATGTCATAAAGGGTCATAAAGGGTTACTTCAAGCACCAAATCCACTACAGTTCCCTGAACTGATTATAATCCCAGAAGCACCCTGACCCTCTTCCCTGTAATGGTACAAAGCTTGACTGCAATGGCTTGCCCTCCTTCCTCGGTAACTGCTGGGCATCAAACTAGGTCACATGCATCAGGCTTCTGCAGAACTGCAGAATAGGGAAGCCAATTCCACAGACCATTATCTGGCTGACTGCTCTCAGCCAATGAATGCAACTCTGTGTATAGAAGTGTGCACAGAATTGATATTAGTCATCCCAGAACTCTTGTCCTGAAATGGTCTAGGTGCCTATAGTGTCCCTTTAAGGTAGTTAATAGGTCTAGATTTTGACATACTAGATTTGAGAGAGTATGTTAAAACTGCTTGTGCTATACTTGAGATGCCTTACAGGATATTTCAACCTATACACTCCGTAGGCTCTCTGACCACCCTGACAGGCAGCCTCTCAACCTGGCATGTTTGTATGGCAGGATAACAAGTCCAATTTTTGGCCAGGCATGTTTCCAGTGATGCAATGTTCTTTTTCTGGACACATCACTTCATACTGGCAGTGAGCCCTAGGCTGAGTGTCTGGTATCGTGGGGTGGCTGCAGGGGGGAAACAATCTGTTCAATACACATGGCATGATCAGTTTTGTTTCACAGAATTACCGCACTGGTACAGGCTGCGAATGCAACAGTTATGCATACATACTAGTAATTGTCCAGACTTGGGAATAAAGGAATTGAACATTTTAGCAGATAATCAAAATCAAGAAGTTACCAAGTTGGCGAGAGGCTAAATTTCTGCTATTGTGGCCTAAAATGTGCAATTATTTTGGTTAAGGGAATAGAGCCCAATTAAGACTGTTGACATGTATTTTTTTACAATACATATTAGGGAGCCACGGAGAATAAACTCACTGTAATTTGGACGGACAGTGCGCCTTGCCCCGCATCCTTGGTATCCACGGCAAAATCAACAGGAAGGCTGGCAAGGATCCCCTGGGAACTGAGTCCAGGGCCAGTAGCTTTCACTTTGCTGGCATCGTATGTAGGAAGAACTTTCACCTTGAAAGGACTGAGCAGAAAATTAAACAATCAGTTTCCAAACTGGCAATCAATAAACCACACAGCACAAATGGCAGGAAAATAAGACACTCAATCAACCCTAACAAGACTACTGTGAAAATCAGACCATTTGCAATCACAGCATAATAAAAAGCAAACAATGCAACTTGCAGACGGTCACGCTGGGGCTTGTTCACCAAACCAGGAACTGCAAACGTATGTTTTCAGCTTTACTAGCTTGGCATGGAATCTACAATTACTCCAATTCTTTACAATTTCTGGTTTAATGAACAATGCAAACTTTATCAATATTTCAATGTGAACCACAAAGCAACTCATGTGAAACCAGTTTGTATCCAATCACATTAATAGCAATAGAATGCATTACATAACTAGAAGAAAAAAATCATTTTAATTTACAATCACAAACTGTCAATTAAAAAAAATGCAATATAGCCAAACTGTTAAATCTCCAGCTATGACCAGGAATTACCCATAAAAGTGGGCACATATAATCCATTCTCGGTCATTGTGAAACCCCAACATCTTGCTAGGTTTCAATAGGTTAAAGCGAATGGAAAAAAAATAAAAATAATAATAAATGTGTCAGCCCTCTAAAGTATCTAGAGACATCGCACTTGATAACATTTCTTTCAGCTAAAAGATTAAGGTTAGAGAAAAATAAATGAAGAAATTCTTAAGTTATATGTTGACTCCTAAATTGACGAACCCGGATGAATCCTGAATTCCGCATCGACTCCTTTGGTACGGACATAGGAACTCAGCAGCTCAGAGTCTGCAGAATAGATGGGTCCGCAAACCCAAAGGGAAATTGTTGCTACGGAACACTAAATCCTCTCAGTTTAACACTTTACAGGCTTTGCACCAAGGGACTTGGCTTTATCATGGAAAATTGGCTGCAGTACATATGCAGAGATGCCCAGATTTTGCTAAAAAATTCTGAATTCAACCGTTGAGAAGTCTACACATGAGCTCTCACCCAGAACTGAACATTTGACAATGGTAACAGGTCCACAAGTAACCTTCAAATATTAGATTTTTATTAAAGAATCTTAGTAGGTTCAATAACCTGTACTTGTTAGAGATAACGCTGCATACCAGGCGGGTTATAGCATTCACTTTGTACTGGTACAGTCATACCTTCGGGGGATCTCTTCATCTGCATACTGGACGGACACAGTGTATGGACCCTCCACAGTTGGTGTGTAGCTCACGGTGTGGGTTCCATCGCCATTGTCTGCTATGTCAACTGGCTCGACCAGTCCTGCACAAAAATGCAATAGCTGTAGGTCCACATTGCCAAGGTATTTTAACTAGAAATAGCAGAAAAGGACACACCTGCCTAACCACAAATGTATACATGAGCCGAGACCGTATCAGCTAATGACTGGCTGAAGGTAATATTTATATTATTGTGTATTGGTGGTTACTTTGGAAACCATTGGTAAATCTGTACTTAGGGTGTGCCGACTGCCAATGGCTAAAAAAATTAAATTATAATAATAATAATCTCAAAAAAATAAATTTCTTGTTTTTAAAAGCATGGAATCTGAATTTTTCTGTGCTCCAGGAAACAAGTTAGAATGGAACTGCGAAGGCAAGAGGCTCGAGTGTTAAAGATCTGCATGCTATTTAACCCTTTCTGTGCCATAGAAATTTGCCATGCTTATGGTCAAACTAGCACTCAAAAGGGTTAATGGAATTATTTTTTTGTAGGAATAATACCAGGACAAGAGTGACTTTTTGAAAGACTGTGGTACAAAATAGGCACCAGTGGAACCCGGTAATGTATCAGAAACTGTACATTCATCAAACATGTCCAGGATATTATAAGAAAACAAAATTACATTATCAAGAATTAATACAATCAGGAAGAGATTAATTGAAGAAGGAAAGACCCACAAACCATGCCTTTATAATTTATAAAAATGAAGAAGCAGACTATCTCAATCCACATTTTGCTTATTTATAATAAAATAAGTTTATCCACTACACAGATTTCTTAATTTACCCAAAAGAGCAGAAATGTGAAAAACTTGTAAACAAAGAACATTTTCCAACTCTGCTTTTTTGATACACATTTTGCAATCTTGCTGACATAGTTCACTGTTTAGAGAATATAGCCCTACGGTGAATAGAGAATCCTGGTGCTCCTAGTGCCTGGGAATATTTAGTAGTTATAAAGTTTTATAGAGAATTTAAAATATTGCCAATAGATGATGGACATGATAACAATGATCTAATGTAGCAAAATGAAAGATTGCTTTTGTGAGGCAATTGATTCACGTTTGGTCCTTCAGTGAGTCCAGGGTATTCTAGAAACACACTGCGTAGTTAAATCTTGTGTACAGAGAGCCATTTGTTTTCATTCACGTCAGAGTCTTGCAGCAAAATGCTTTACAGCCCTTTGTCAAATGAAACCATTGGACCGGATAATCTGCGTTTATGAAGGTGCGTTCCCACGGGATCCATACCAGTTAAAATACTGAATACACACATTCAGGGTGTCCAATGTTTAGGTTTGCCAGCAATTTACCTGCAGTTCTCAATATCCTCAGCCAACAAATTTAATCACATGCATCCAAAAGGATGTACTGATTTCATGCTGAATTTACAAGGAATCTACATAGAGCCTTGCAGTTCTTTTAACCTCTGCCTGACAAAAATAATTATTAATAAGAGTCTCACAAAGAGATAGAAATCTGGTAACTCTGTCTTTAATTGTCTCTCTTTGTTACTTCACATAAGGTTTATTCTGCCACAGCGAAAGCTCTGATGGTGTGTGGATACAAAAAGGTAGCAACTGCCAAAGTATCATGGTCAAGAGCTTAAAATTGTATTCACATTGCTAGAAATGGTAAGTTTAATGGTCCTTAGGTGGTTCCTCTCTCACCTTTTGTATAGACCTCTGTGCCAATCACAGAAGTCTATGCAGACAACAAAGTTAAGGCAGAGCCGGAGTACCGCCTGTAAGAGGGTTCTCCTGCTTTCCATCACAGTGCTATCCCCTCAACCCAAGACTGAAGTCCACACATTCAATGAGATAGGAAGTTTTTTAACTCAGAGGCACTACCACTCTGGACAGCAGGCAAGATTACAATAGTTCACAAAACTAGAAAATATCTTCATGATAAATACTATAAACCAGTGTCTTTAACCCCTTAAGGACCAAACTTCTGGAATAAAAGGGAATCATGACATGTCACACATGTCATGTGTCCTTAAGGGGTTAAGAGAAGTTATATGCATTGTTAAACTGGTCATGACAAGTTCACTGTAATAAAACTATCCGAAAAAACAACGTTCAGTGTGGACAGTGATGTGTATACTTTAAAAATGTGAAATTTAGGTTCTCAGGACATCACCACTACTATGTTGGCCAAATGAGCATGTGTTTTCTTTCATGGCTGAGGATAATGGTATTTATTAGCACAAGATCCACTGTGGACTAATTTTTTCATATGAGACCAAGTTACACCTCCACATCCTCCAGGATACCGGTTGGCAATCCCATGAGAACACACCTCTAAATCAATTTTCAATCAACAGTTTATTTTTAATGAAATAATATTAATATGAAAACAAATTGCAATAAACATATTAATGTCACTGGTTGGGATGATAATTGGAGCCATTAATAGATTAGAGGTGATTGATGCTATTAGCTAGACTACACAGAAGAATAGAATCAGGATTCATTTGGTTTTTGGTTTTCCTGGAGCAGAAGACTGAAGTTCAAACCTGGGTCATTTGCATCCCGCTTGAAGTCACCTTTAAAGAAATCTGAAATGGCTTTCAGTGGACTGCGTCTTGTTTGCGAATCTGTCTCATTGACTAGAAATAAAAATCGTTATAAAATCCAGGTCTGTGGGTTTTTTTTAAATTTTTTTTCTCTCTTACTCTTGTGCAATTTAACCTGATGGCCACAAAAATACTTAGAGATTTATTTACCAAACAGAAAGCTGGGAAAAAAAAAAAAAAAAAAAGATTCGAACAACTGGAATGTAAAAGAATTTAAAAAATAAATAACATTTTTTAAAAAACTCCTAAGCCAGCCAAGTTGAAAAGACAGGATGGCTGTGCTATTTTGGCTTAAGTATTGAAAATTGTTTGCAATCTTAATGTTTAGTCAACAAACCCAGTGACCACAGAACTGGGAACATCACTAAATCACATCGGTCATACCACAGATTGCAATACTAAAAGGACTTTAGCTGCTGCAGAACATACACGTATAATACATATAATTTAAACATAATTCATTCACAGACGAAAAAAGGCAACAGACTCGTCAATTTCCCAATGACTTAAAGAGCAGGACTATACTGGCACTCACGGTAATTGTATGGGCAGAGTCTTTACTGTTGTAAAACTGCAGATGCTATAAAAAAACCATCATGGAACCGTTGGGAGTTTTAGAACATCTGACAATCTTTCATTTGCTTAGCCATGCCATACAATGTAAGAATGGTAGGATAATCTCCTTCAAAATTCATGGACAACTCCGAAAGGCTAAATCTCTGAACATATACCCAAGAAGATGATCCGAACATGCTTCCTTGTCATTAAGCTCAGACAGTGGTTATTCATCTGAACTTAGAAGGCAAGATTCCAAGATTGGGACTCAAATTAAATTAGCCAATAGGATTAAAAAAATATTGATAGCACATCAGACAACACAAAAAAAACCCAAAAAAAAAACAGTGCCTAAAAATGCAACACTAAAATGTTTTCCCATTCACTGAATAACTTACCTCTAGGTCCCGTCACCTGCACATTGAGGGGTGCAACACCTGCTTTGCTGCAATCCACAGTAAACTGTTGAGGGATTTTTGCCCGGACACTTGTTCCCAATCCAGGACCATTTATCTTAACCTTGGCTGGATCTACAACATCGTTCACTGGGACTTTGAAGGGGCTTCCTGCAAAGAAAATAACAGGGTAAAAATTGAAGTGTAATATGGATAGGCTAAAGAGAGTCATCAGGGACAGATTTACATTGTAGATACCTCTAGGAATAAATTTGCGCTTCTTGCCCCATGATAACTACAACAATGACAAAGCATAATGGAAGTATGTTTCTCTCTCTGGAAACATTGGGTGCTTTTGTGGCTAAATGCCATCAAGTTCCACGTTTCACTAGAACAACAAAAAATAGGTTGCACACTTAAAGATTTTCTTCAGTCACATTAAACTGCTTTAATGCAAAGAACTACACAAATGTATTTTGCATTGCAAAGGTGTAGGTGAATAATGAGAATGAAGGAAATAATATATTTCAGAATATTAAAGGAGAACTCCAGGCATCACAGCCACTACAACCCCCTTGTTTTCCACAATTTCACTATAACCTGGCTACCGTCGAGCTTCACCTAGTGCCAACTAAGCAGCATCTGGCTTCTGAAGAGCTGCAGCCAATTTAACCGTACAAACATTAGCTCGGGGCGCCAGGGGCGCCAACGACTGAAACTGTGCAAGAAATTCGCGCAGAATTTACATTAGTAAGTCCGGAACTCTGGTTTTGGGCTGACTAATGATGCTGCCAGAGGTCGGGTTACGCTAGACTACAGCCACTAGAGGCATTGTTTTGGCAAACTGCACAGAATGCTGTTCCTCTGGGGGGGAAAAAATTGTAGGGTATTTTCAAAATGTATTCATTAAGATAAAGTGGTTTTGGAGCTTTGAGTGGCCCTTTAAGCAATAGTGAATACGGAGAAATGGATTTTATAGGACATATCATCTTCTCCCAGTGAATGCGGTTGTGCAACACTTAAATCCATAACAAATTAACAATGTTTTAATTATGCACAAGAACACTTTTTCAAAGAAGATGAAAACAATGACCTCCAGATTTGCTTACATCAACCAGAGAGTTTAAACACTGAATCAGCTGAAAAGAAATACACTTGGTTGTTAAGTAAAAGCCTTGAGTTAAATACGATACTGGGATTGATCTTGACAAAATCTAGCATAAATCGTTAACTGGCACAACACCAAATTTTGCGATAGTTCTATTTATTTCAAAGAACACATACAGCCAGACTATTTTAGTTTTATAGGATTGTAAATGTGCTAATCTAGAACGCAAACAATTGACTAGTAATTTGTCTGTTAGTTTGCTCTACAGATCGATAAAGATCTATGGGTAGAGGAGGCTTATTCTCGAGACCTGAAGTGTAGGACCCAAACTTGGGTCCTAAACTTATGGAAGATACAATGTACCCCAAACACACAGCATACACACACCGCATATACACTCACACACACACACACGTACCCTACTACAGGAAACACAAGACGTCTCCTCACAAAGTTTTCATCACAAACACATGCAGACCTCCCATTCAAACACACACACAGTGGTCACCAACACTCAGTATAAAAATGGAGAGGAGGAATATAAAAAGATAAAAGGCTGATGTGAAAAAGAGAATGGTAGTAGGTAGGTAGATATTTGAAGGGAGGAAGAGCAGTCATAGTTTATTTTGCCTGAGGTGTTGTAAATCCTTGCACCGACCCTGACTTGTGCCCATTTTTTTACTCTTAATTTAAACGATAGGAAAGCGATATGGTTTTCTGCTGCTGTAGTCCATCAACTTTAATGTTTGCTGTGTATTGATGTTATTCTGCTTTTTTTTTTACCCAGATTTGTATTTATTTTCACACCGTTCTCTAAACTACACTGATTTGTGTGTTTTATGAGATAGTCAAACCCCATCTGGCATCAACAAATCATTCCATGGTAGGTCACCTAGATCATAGAATTACGATTCCTGGTTTGAGCAAAAACGTACAGTTCAATTACATTTGTGCTTAAGATAAGCTTATTAGAACTGCATTCATTGGTATTCTTTAATATCTCCATACACTTGCTTGGAATTTGCCATCCAACAGCAACAGATATTAAAAATGTATTTACTTTATTTATTCTTCAGTTTAGTTTGGAAACTGTTGGGACAAAGCATAATCTGTACACTGCTTAAAAACTAAAATTTAGAGCCTCCAACTTTTGGCATTCATGAGCCCACTGTAATATTAAAATTGCAACATGGAGCCTGTATTATTTAAAGTTGGGTAACCACAAAGAGGGACATGAATGCCATATTTCATCATATAAGCAGACAGCTCTCTTTTCCCTTTGGTGTTGTATGAGAGAAGGGTTTTGGCTAAATGTGCTTTAAGGCTTTCGTATAGTAACAGGCAATAACAAAACATGTTGCCTCTTGGCTGAGAGGTGACTGATGTTGAAATACCTCCATGTTCCACGGAATGTCAGATCTTACCCTATCACACTCTACCTTAGTTTACATTCCTAGAAGATATCACTTAAAAAAACGGGCGGAGCCTGACCGACGTGCTGCTCAGTCGCACATTCCGAGAGCTCCGAGGGAAAAATCTTTAAAGTACCCTTAATCGACTACTAACAGTCCACAGTTACTAACTGATAGCAGCAAACCTACTCTGTAACTGAGTGGACCCCTCGTTTGATGTTCCAGTTGTGACTCTGGCAGAATTTGGAGGAGCTCGTGAGGTGCAAACTTGCGGCCCAGCACAGGCCTACTCACTCAGCTGGAGGGAAGTGGTGATCCCTCTCCCCATTGCCTGACGCCTCACACAGAGTCTACTCTCTCCCCCCCCCCCCACCGGTGAGGGATATCCCGGTAAGCATCACATGTGCTTTGGTGACAGCCTCAAAGCAGTAATCCACAGGTCATAGCCACTTTGCTCTCCACAGGATGGCGACCCCCACGTGTGAAATCACACGAATCCAGCATCCCTGTATCCTAGACAGGTTGGACAAATTGTTTGCAGACTTTTGGTCTAAACCCACCCACCGCCTGGAAACACCAGTGGCGGTCCCGATGGCAACTATCTGGCCTCAGCCCACTCAACAAAGCACACCTCCAAAGCAACGCAGCGGTACCCACAAGGCAGCCCTTAAACGGACAGCAACTAAGCGACGCAAATCGAGGCAACATCGATATCACCTGCAGAAGCAAGCCAGGGACCGACGCTTTGTCCATATTTGCCATGGAATGCCAGGGACCTACCCGCACTGGACGCCAACACCACACCTGCTGAGAAGACCATCACACGCACCGCTGAGCCGCCCCTCACACTTACCGAAGGTGACTCGTGGACACGAGGAAGAGGGTCCTGACAACACCCGAGGCTGTTATTATGATGCAGCTCGGCACAGAGACATGGGAGATGACAAGACCCTGCTACACACGCCTGCACCCAGCTTGATCACCACGGGCATAGGCTGAGAGGACTGTTTTCACCTGGTCCGAGACTGTATCCAGGCTAATCACTTATATTTTGTTTTTCAGTTTATTATTGCTGCCTTGATAATAACGTGTTTTCAATTTTACATTTATTCCAAAAGTATGAGTATTCTGATGTTAAAATGTAATCTATAAACAGTGCAGTGAATCAGACATATAATGCACGCTACTAGTTGATACTCTCTGTTACCAATCGCATAACTTTATACTTGTTGTAATTGTAAGCAAATCTCACAAGCCCAACCAAGGTAATCTGCACACAGAACCATAGCCAAGCTGTGTGTTCAGACACCCCACTCAGCTGACAAGCTACATAATCTAAAATGCTCAGATCTGCTCTGGTCTTCACTAACCCACTATAAGCACACACAGAGCATACACCTGACATTACTTTCGCTAAACTAAATGTACTGACCTACATGCACTAGCCTACTCATGTCTACCAATGTCATAGCATGCTACCTTAATATATTTAATTACTCAGTGTCAAACTACCCGGCAAAACTTCTTCAATCCTTACGCAATCATAGTCACTGACACATCTTGTTTCAACCTGAACGTTACTTTTACTTTTTTTAAAAACTGTGCACAGTATTTCTTATGCCATGTTACCAATTGTTAATGTAAGGTTTTATATCGCTATTGTGGCGTAACAGACCTAACTGTTAATTCATGCACGAATAAAATAAAGAATAAAAAAGAATTTTAAAAAAAACACAAAAACGATTTTTCTTAAACCGTACATCAAGTAACAGAGTAATTCCTTTCTACAGCAGTCAACTTCTACCTCACTTCACAAACTTTTACTGCTGCTAATGTTTTGTCCTAATTCACTCTCTCACAGCTACAGTGGACATTGTGATAGAATTTATCTTGATTCCAAGGCTCAAGCTTATAGGTGTCATATAATGATATCCTATATTAAAATTGGCTAACTTGGACACAGGAAATGCTTGATGCTTAACACAACAGTTAAGACCATATATGTCTAGTTCCGGGAGCAGAGAGCCCCCACCTGAAATGTCTCTTCTCTAATCTTTTTGTTCTTTCTTACCTTGGAACTTATTTGTTATGTGTACATGACGTTCATCCCTATGTCTTATCTGTACTCCCTTCCTATTACTGTTCTATGAGTATTTGCACGTAAGCACTTACTTTTTAATGTATAAAACCCAGCTGATGAATAAAACAGCAGAGGCTTATTTTGAATATCAACAGGTGTCTGGTGTCTAATTCTCGCTTCTCCAAGTGCACTTGTAATAATAATTTGGGCTTCCTCTAAATATAACAAAGATCATTATTTGGATCCACAACAATATCTTTCTTAAACTTCGTTTGGTTACATAAAGCTTGAATTGCATAGGTTTCATAGAAAGCTCTCCACCTTGTGTATACTTGTGCCTAATTTCCACGAGCTGCCATGGTCTTTTTATTGCAGTTTTCCATAGTTTGCTTATCACAATTTTCTCTTATATTTGTGTTGTTTATCTATTATACATGAACGAACATTTACTTCAATTTACTCCTGAGTGACCTACATAACAACATAGCAGATATCCCAGTGTTCCGAAAGGAAAGGACTGCAGATCTTACGTCTATAAATCTTCTTGAACAACTATATTAGCATTTCCTCTAGATGGGATGTTTGCTTGAACAGGGATTAAACTTTATTATATTGTGTTCACCAAAACTTGTTTATCAATTTTTTTTGTTTGATTTGTGTTTATCCATTACACAGGAAATCAAGTTTATGTCAGAGGGATCTCTATACAAGATCATGGCAAAGCATGCTATAAAAATGTTCGCTGTTACCAAGAACAGTAGAACATTTCATCTAGAAATTGTTTTGACACAACCACACAGCAATGAAAAGCAATGCACGTTTTGTGCGTTAGTTTCTGGATTCCTTTACTACTGTGCCCATTGGTCATTGGACAATGCCAACTGCATAAAACCAAGACAATATGTTGATTTTCTTAATAGATGTCCAAAGTCTCACTCAAAAGATCTCCCTCAATGTATCAACCAAGCTAATTCACAGGTGACCCATAACAATACTCTCAATGGGAGGCCACGAATAGACAGAACATCAGCTGGCTCTCTCAACCTATCATGGGCTCCCAGGCAAACCCTTCTAGAGCAGACTGTGACTGAAGGAAGGAAACAAGGAAGCTGAGCTATCGGGTGCTGAGGAAGGAATTTCAAAGTCAAATCTTTGGAAGACAGTTTAAAGCCTAATAACACGTTGTGCCTTGACACTCCTGCCCCATTTTAATGTTAATGAAGTTGCTATCGTATATGGCATTATTAGAACATATGACATAATTATACCAGAATAACTTAAAGGGTCACTTCGCTATCCCAAAGCTTTTCTTTTTAATTATAGGTATATCTAAAAACAGGTAGTAAAAAACAGCAGGTCTTTTGTCTGAAGCCACGCCTGTACTACAGACTTCCCAATGCCGCTCAATGAGAAGACTGTGTAAGTCCGGTGCTCTGGGCAATTGCTGCCTCTTGAGTTTAGTTCCACTGAGCTAACCAAACCAGGATGTACAGGACCGGTAGTGCGATCGACAGCCATGGGGGTTTAACAAGGTAAATTTATAAAACTGCCAATTTCAATTAAAATCTGCACGTTGTTAAATTTTAAAAACAAAACAAAAAACACTTCAAACATAAAGCACTTTATCTAGCTGAAGAGGTTTAGAGGTCTGGAGTATCACTTTAATGCCAACACATGAGCAGAAATATATGTGACATCAATTACATAGAACATCAGACCAAGAGTTGCAGGTTAAACTACATACAATACTAGTATTATTTATCCAGCTTAATATTAGACGTAATAGTAACAAACTGGTGCTTATTATCCATATATATATTGAGAAATATATTTTGTATCTCAACGTGATAGCAAATTGAGATTATTATAAAATTATTAGTTTTAAAGATAGGATGCCCCTTACCTGGGATATGTTCTCCATTGTAAGTGATGTTCACATCATATTCTCCAGGAGTATAAGGGATGTATTCTACACTACAGCTACCATCTTTATTATCCTTGCAGGACATTTTGGATTCAGAAGGTCCTTCCACTGTAATACCAAGTCCTCCAATTCCAGCCCCCCTGAATAATAAAACAAGAAATTACAATACAAGTTTGATACAAATACATGCATTGTAATACAATAGCTGGAGTGGAGGAAACAAAGGGAGTTTTAATCCAGAGGTTGCCTATTCATGGTCTAAGTTTTGACCGAAGTGATGAACATAACAGATATAAGTAAATTATATATACATACACACACATATATATATACACACACACCCATCAATTGTTAAATGGTCATGAATTATTTAAAAAACTATTTGTATGCTTGCCAATTCCTACTTTCGTTGTCATTTCAGCAACAATTGAAATGAATCGCTTCTTTCTCACGTTAAAATCCGGTTATTGCTGAGAGAAACAGAGATCTTTTACATAGTAACTGATGTGCTAGCACAATATGGCCACATCCCTATGTAGGTCACTGGAGGCGGATATGCCTTCAAAAGATTAAAAACTTTATTTTTCGTGTGCATCTAGGCAGATCTTTTTAATGTTTTCATACACATTTATGGTCATTTCAACAGCGTTATTATTAAGAATGCATTTTATGTACAACATTTATCACTTCTGTTTTGTCAAAATAAATCAGACACAGTGTTCCAAAATTTGTTACCTTGTGATCACCGAGAAGGCATTTGGTTTGTTTGTAAACGCCTCCTTTAGCCCAGCTCCATTTGCGCTGACACGTGACGGAAAGCATCCCTCGGTTACATCTACTTTAAATGGACTTTTTGGCACAGGCTCGCCATCGTATGTTACCTTCACTGCATGAACACCTAACATGAACAGAATAATTATTTGCTAAAATAGTGTAACTATGTGTAAAAACATGAATTATGAATATTTGCTAAATTATCTTTTTTTAAATTAATGTTACAAACTAAAAGTCTATTTATATTACTTTTAGGTAGGCAACTAGATGGAGGGTTATGTAACTGTAAAAATTTTGAAGTAAAGTGGACCAACAAGTGGAAGAAAGCTACTGGTTTCCATGGTGACTGCTCCAACTTTTAGAACCTTGTTTGGTCTAGGGTTCTTAACGCATTATCCCCTGAACTTGGTTTTGTGCATAATACAATTTTATTCTAAAACACTAACTGTTCCTGCTGTGTGCACATATTTTGAGCACAGATAATCTTGGTCTAAGTGCATTTGGTAAGGGAATGTAAAAAGCAGAACTGGAAACAACAGTTGTTTGTACAGTATCTTGATCACGATAAACGAAGAAGAAAAAATGTTTTTAATTTCAGACAGTTTTGAAAACCCATCCCATTTGTTGCATGAGACAGACACATACTGCACTACAGTGGCATAAAATCAAACAAACACCTATACTAATATTAAATCTATTAGTTAATGGTGGCACTGACACTTTGAAAGCAGATCAGACGTGAATCCTATGATGTGAACAAAACACGTTTTCTAAATCAAACTAGCAATATTTCTGGACCAATAAATCTTTAAAAGACATTAAGACAGTAGGGATAAGCACAATCGAATGGACTTTCAATTTAAATCACATAATGTTAATCCTTTAAAATGTGGGTTTACATCTCATCTCCAGAATGATTATCCCAAAAGGTACCCTACCATTTTCGTAAGGTGTGTACTCTACTTCATAGGTCCCATCCCCATTATCATTGACGACACAGTCTGTGGAGGCTCCAGATGGATTCCGGATTTTGGTTTTGATATGATCGCCACCGGTTTTTGTCAGTGGTCGAGCATCAACAGTAAAGGCTGTTGTGGCCTCTCTGAAAACCTCTGCAGAGAAGGAAAATAAATTATCTTAAATTCTATTATTGCAAACTCAGCAAACATGATTTTGGTGCTATATATAAACACAAGTGGTATTTTATTTACAAACAGAAAATAGAACAAAAATTTTGAATATTTTGTAAAATTATTTTAAAACTTTTTTCATAGTTGCCCTAGAGTTTCGGACTCTGCAAATCTTAGGCTACTTAACAGGCCTACAATACACTCTCTGCCTCCAATGTGCTTAAACTGCAGTCTGTATTTGATTGATTGCATCACAGCATTGCATGTCAGAGTGCGTGAATGCAGGGATATGTGGGCGGAGTTTCAGTGCATGCGTGAATGCATATTCCACATGCTATCCAATCTACCGATTGTTATCCCCACAAAATATCTAAACCTGTAATTAAAGCAGACACACCATCTAAATATAAATTTTAAAAAATAAATTTTTGTTTATTTATTCATGTAGCAGTTACACAGGTTAAAAACATAATACCATTCTCATTACCATCCTATATTTTTTGCAAATCTTTCCAGCTAAATTAAAATGAAACGGAATATTAAAAAAAAAAAAAAAAATTATTTCCTTACCTCCACCTTCAACACCAGGTCCAAAAACCTTTACTTTACTGGTATCTACAGCAGGGTCAATCTTTACACGAGCAGGAAACTTTGGCACTTTTTCTCCACCATATTTCATAGACAGTGTGTACATTCCAGCGTACAGTGGTACATAGGTGACCGCGTGAGTTCCATCTTTGTTATCCTGTATGTAAACTTCGGCCTTAGAACCAGAATCAGAGACTGCTTCCACTGCTAGGTTTCCAGGTCCAGCTTGTGAACAGTCCACATGAACCAGACCCGTTTCCCCAACTTTACCACGTTCTAAACCAGGACCTGTGGCAACAACTTTGGATGGATCAAAAGGTATTTCAATATCAGCTTGGAATGGTGACCCTGGAATATGGGTCTCTTCAAAAAGGATGTTCACAAAATATTCTCCAGGTGTAGTAGGGAGGTAGGAGACTGAACATGTGCCATCACCATTATCTGAGCATTCAATTTTGGCTTCACATGGACCTTCAACAGTAAGGCCCAATCCACCAGTACCAGCTCCTTTGGTGTCAATGGTAAACTCTGCTGGCTTTCCAACAAGACCTCCTTGGAGACCCGGACCATATGCCTTGACCTAGAAGTGGACATGGTGAATATTTTTACTTAAGCTATTACACACTTCACAAGCACCCCTATCATTGTAGAAATATCTACCTAAATAAATAACATCAACATTGAACGATCATTCAGAAAAACAGATTGATTGACAAATGTGTAGTTAAGACATTTGGCAATGCCTCCAAGATTAGGAAACTTTAGAAACATAGAATGTGACGGCAGATGAGAACCATTTGGCCCATCTAGTCTGCCCAATTTTCTAAATACATTAGGTCCCTGGCCTTTTCTTATAGCTAGGATAGCCTTATGCCTTTTCCACACATGCTTTAACTCCTTTTATTATGTTAACCTCTACCAGTTTAGCTGGAAGGCTATTCCATGCATCCACTACCCTCTCTGTAAAGTAATACTTCCTGCAATTATTATTAAACGTTTGCCCCTCTAATTGAAGACTATGTCCTCTTGTTATAGTTTCCTCCTTTACTGTGTTGATTCCCTTCATGTATTTACATTTTTCTATCATATCCCCCGTCTCGTCTTTCCTCCAAGCTATACATATTAAGATCCTTTAACATTTCCTTGTAAGTTTTATCCTGCAATCCATGAACCAGTTTAGTAGCCCTTCTCTGAACTCTCTCTAAGGTATCAATATCCTTTTGAAGACACAGTCTCCAGTACTGTGTACAATACTCCAAGTGAGGTCTCACCAGTGTTCTGTACAATGGCATGAGCACTATCCTCTTTCTACGGCTAATACCTCTCCCTATACAACCAAGCATTCTGCCAGCATTTCCTGCTGCTCTATTACACCGTCTGCGTACCTTTAAGTCATCTGAAATAATCACCCCTAAATCCCTTTCCTCAGATGTTGAGGTTAGGGCTCTATCAAATATTCTATACTCTGCCCTTGGGTTTTTATGTCCAAGATGCATTATCTGGCACTTATCCACATTAAATGCCAGTTGCTGCAGCTCTGACCATTTTTCTAGTTTACCTAAATCATTCGCCATTTGGCTTATCCCTCCTGGAACATCAACCCTGTTACATATCTTAGTATCATCAGCAAAAAGCCATACCTTACCATCAAGTCCTTCTGCAATATCACTAATAAAAATATTAAAGTGAATGGGTTCCGAGTACAGATCCCTGAGGTACCCCACTGGTAATAAGGCCTTGCTTCGAATATACTCCATTGACTACAACCCTCCTGTCACTCAGCCACTGCCTTACCCATTCAACAATATTGGAATCCAAACTTAAAGATTGCAGTTTATTAATTAGCCTTCTATGTGTCAAAGGCCTTACTGAAATCTGGGTAAGCAATGTCTACTGCACCACCCTGATCTATTATTTTAGTTACCCAATCAAAAAAAAATCAATAAGATTAGTTTGGCATGCTCTTCCTGTAAACCCATGTTGTCTCTGATCTTGAAATCCATGTGATTTTAGATGTTCAATAATCCTATCCTTTAACATGGTTTCCATTTATTTTCCCCACTACTGAAGAAAGGCTTACTGGCCTATAGTTGCCGACTTCTCCCTACTACTTTTCTTGTCGCATAGATTAAGCAATATAATACAACCACTAAAAAGAAAATATCTAATGTTATGGTATTTGTTGAATGCAATTTAGAATAATGGACAATTACGAATCTTGGATATGCTTAGTTAGAAAAATATCTCTTTACCTTTGTGGGATCTGGAGGCAACATGGCTTCCACTGTAAATGGACTTCCAGGAACTGGATTCCCATCATAACTCACATCAACATTGTAGAGACCTTCTTCTTTAGGGATATATTTCGCAGTACTGCATTCCTTGCCAAGAACTGGTTCCACAAGACATGGCACTGATCTGTTGTTTGGGTTCAAGACCTTCACATCCAGCTTCCCCTGTCCACCAGCACCTTCTGTATCAACCATGAACTCCTGATCCTTCCCAACTTCCACTCCTATAGAGAAGCAAAACCAGTTTTAGTTTTTTCCCCCACAGCAAACTGTAAAACACCTTACATTTTATATGCATTAATCAAAAACACTAAATGAAAAGTTATATAAGGCCAATCATGTGTAGACATACCCCATTGAGCACGGCGCCCTGTTAAACACACGGGTTACAAGCTGCGTACTCCATAGATACCTCAGGCTAGACTGTACCTATTAACCATACTTAAACTGCACCTACCTGTTTGACCTGCATAGTACTACACTGTTGAAACATTCATAAAAAGAGGCCGTTATAATAGGGCATTCACGCAATATTTTTGCTGTTCTACACAACGTATGTTTTTCATGCATTAACTCCTTGCTTTATTTTCTGTATCGATTTATCATAAACCTCAATAAAAACAAAGATTGACAAAAAAAAATAAACACTAAATAATTTTCATTAGTAGGGCTCTGAACATGGCACTGCATTCAGATTATACTGCTAAAACATTTCTTAGCAAATACATTTATCCTCCTTGTTGCGCTTGTACTTTTTAAAGATGACCTCTTCTAGAAAGTAAATTTGCTTAATAGCTTATATTTCACATAAAAATGTAAAAAGTTAAAAGTGCTGCCAAATATTTGACACTATATAAAAAGTCAATAACTTGGACTTCCCCAACATATACCAATACGGACATAAGACAACTCTAAATGAGGAAGAGGGATTATTCTGCACCCTTTCGCAAATTTCTGGAGTTGCACAGTGTAAGTAAAAAAGAGATCCACAGAAGCACACCCATAGTCAGCCAAGTACGGATTCTACAACTCTATAAGATGAATTAAATAAACAATAATAGCACAGAATGGGGAGATCGTATAATATGGGATTTGCCAACAAAGATGGACTTCGCAAGACCTCAAAAGCACAATATTTGTATTGGTCATGTATTAGTCACCACATTGTAAATCACTAACTGGTTAACAGATGTGTGTTGTGACATCATATTTGAGTAATAAGCAGTTACTAGCCCATACAGACGTTCTTTTCCCCATATTTTGGATTAGATTTTGCAGAACATTCTAAGGTATCTTATTATACTTACTAGTATCCAGGCCATTTATTTTAATTTTGCTGAGATCAAGAGGAGCAGCAACCCCCACTGTAAAGGGACTTTTAGGAATAGGGTCTCCGCCATAATTCACTGCAACCTTCATTTTCCCCTAAAATAAATAAATTAACAACGTACTTTACATAAAAAAACAAATATATAATATATGCAAGATATACTTTATTTCTTAATGTGAAAATGTTGTAGAGGTAGGTTTTAAGGCAGGTAAGCACCTTGAAAATCCATTAAGTCTTTTTTTTTTTTTTGGACTACTTTCATATTCTGTTTTATTTGAGCATTTGCTGTACATGATATTCTGTGGAGCAAGTACAGTGGATGCAGGAGAAGGCTTACACTCACCACTGAATGTGAAGTGATTAAGAACCTTGATATGGTATCATGGTGGACTGGCCTTTGAAATATCCAGCCCGGCAGAGTAAATAATTTTGCATAATGTGCAGATTCATTTTAGAACGGTCTGCTTTTGCATGTCAACATTAAGTCGTCATCGATATACTAACTATTACAGCACCCTAAGATTGATGAGAATTCAATGAAGACGGTGGAATTCCCTAACAATTTGCAGAGCAGCAAGTTATTTTCCTGAAACACATCACTAACAACACTTGTTGGTACTGAGATCAAAGTAAAGCAAAAGTCAAATTGGCTGATGAGAGAGTACCTAAAAGAAAACTAAAGCCTAGTTCTGCTTTGTCAGCTACCAAGTAGCCACTTATTGCTTAAAGTGCATAGGAAGCCGGACTTGTCTTATTTACAACATAAACAGTCAGAGGCACTGAGAAGCAGAACGGACCTTAAAACAGGAAAATAAAAATCCCTGAGTCTGTAAAACTAATTTTGGAGTTACCTAGAGCTATTTAAATTATTAGGAATCCCATAATAGTCTAAACACGTCAGGTCACTTTGTTAGTTTGTTTTATGTTCCTCAAAATCAAACGCTAAGGAGATAAAGACTAATCTTCATCTGAAACATGTGGTTCCTTGCCCAATTACTGGAGATTATCATTAATTGTAGTAAGAAAGAATTTTAAAGCACACAACTAATGATGGAATTATATATAGTTGGTTTTGTCATTGCTTTTTTTAAAGGATTAGAATTTGAAACTTCAGCAGATAATACTTTGTTCTACCTTGAAAAATAGTGGTAATTTTTCCATTTTCAGTATTTTGGAGCACCTTTTAGAACACAACATTTTAATAAATCTCCTCCACTGTTTTAGCAAAAGTTGGTAAAAAGGTAAATCTTTAGCTACAGTTTCCACGATGTTTTAAGACTGGCAAATAAATAATTGTTGTTCTACAACGTCTGAGGTTCTACCTTCTCACCACTCTTATTCAAATGCAGCAACAAAATCTTATGGCATTATTATACCATTTTCACAATGCTGGCTTTATTCAGATCTCTAACATTAACAGTAAACACTACAAACCGTGAGTTTTAACCTCTGGAAATGGTTTCAATTAGGGTTTAAAAGGCGGGGGAGAATAAAAGAGCAGAGTCTTGTTCTCAGAACGTCTAAATAAATGTAATGTAGCTACTATATTTATTTGTGGTGGAACACGTCAAACGCCAAAACGACAAAAGTCTGCAAATAAATTGGAAACCATTTGGACTTCTGAAAGTCTTTACTGAATTACTGGCACCGGGACACACACTGTGTTCATGTTTGGCCTACAATACTGGGTTTAAATGAACCCCTCACTGCCAAGGTACATTAATACACAAGGCTAGAAAGACACTTTAACATGCCAAATAGATTTTCCAGCCATCGGCCTCCTGTATAGTGACTGTGCTATGCATGTAAAAGCAATCCTTGATTTTATTTGAATACATTTTGAACATGGTCTAAGATAGCTTCAGATGTATTCTTTGTTAGAGATTTCTTTTATAATTACAGTACTGAATCGGTTTGATTTTGCTTTGGACTTTTTAAAACTTTTTTGTGTAACAGCTAAAAATTACATTTGCGTAAATTAAAAAAGAACGAGACTTGAAAGTTTGGAACTACTCAAATATCTTAAAACACACTTTGTTAATATATTTATCATGACAGAGGGGGTGTTCACATATGTCACACACACAGTCAGATATAATCTACACACAAATTATGCCTTAAGGATACAGATTTCAAGCGAATTCAAGCATTGAGATCAAATTCTGATTACAGCTATTAAAATACACTTGCTAAATGGTTCAATGAGTGGAAAGAAAGAGGAAGTTACTAATAAAATTTGGAAATTGAGCAGGAGATTGCAAAAAAATGATACCCGTGAAATGACCGGCCTGTGCAGTAAATATGCATTGTATGTGGTTTCTATGTCATGGTTTTTAGTATAATTTCATTTTTAATTTTTTATGGTTAAATCCCTTTGCATGACATTTTTCAGCTACATTTTTTCACTAGCAAAATGCTTTTCTACAGAAAACATTTCTCTATGTTTACATCAATTTAGCAAGAGAACTATCCCAGCTGTACAAACATTTACTAATGTATCCGCATTAAGGGACACTGTACCCAGAAGGCAAATATTTTCTGTATTTTTTGTTTTGTGCACTAATTAATTTTAACATTTTAAAGGGGAACTGTCACTTTTCTGGATATTACACCACTGAATAAAATAAATAATTACCTAAAATTCATGCTACCTTTTTTCCTTTCATGTGATGCATTGTTTTCTGTTAAATGTATATTAAAGGAACACTGCAGTGAAAGTCGTTTTTCTTTTTTAATTTTATTTAATATTTATACACTACAAAGAAAACATGAATGTATTTTTTTTCTCTCCAAGTTTTCTTTGGGGGTATATGAAACAATTGCTTGAAAAAGCTGCAGACCTGCTGTCTGCAGCCTTTGCAAGGCCACCTCTGATTCCCCAAAACAGACTGTCTCAAATGTGACGAACCCCAAACACAAAGCATTTGAGCAAACCAAACTTCTGTAGGTTTGTGGAGTGACCATTGAAAGATTTAGCAAATGGAACCTCAATAAAGTTCGGACCTGGGACAACCAAGGAAATCCGTTTCTGTTCCTCTATATCCACATATTATGTCCAATTACAAAAGGACAGATCTTATAGTAATGACTGACAAGGTCTCAAAATGGAAATTTGGAAATTTCCCACAGAGCCGCATACAGTGCTATGAAATAGAAATTTAAATTATTTTTTTTTTAACGTCAAACATCAATTCCAGGATATGAAGTTTCTCCTTTAAATTGTTTGTTTCATTATGGACTGAAATAATTTAAATGGAATTTTTATAATATAATGTATTATACAATTAAGATGCTGTTAAGGTTTGTTGTTCCCAAGTTCAGAATAAATTCCACAGTTATTAAAAAATGGCTCATGATATATGTAATTTATAAAATGTATAGATTTTATAAATATAGATATTACTCTATTTAATGAGGATGACATTTAATAACAGAATTGCAATTTACAAGCCAAGATAGCTATCTGTGGAAAACTCTCCAACGCAATTTTGGGGAGATTTTGCATATCTCCCAACATTAAATGAACACCATAGTGTCTAGAGTGCCATGTTATATTCCTGAAACTATACATGTAAAAACCCATTTTAGGTTTCTAACCCCCCTTGGCTTCCATTAAAAGTTAAAGAAGTTTTTTTTCAGCGTCACACAGATCTCCCTTGTGGCTGGCCCCGCCTCTGCTCCACCTCCTTGGCCGAGATCATCAAATTTGATAATATCAGCCAATCCAATACTTTCTCATAGGAAAGCATTGGGAGGTTATTGCACATGTGCGGCAAAACGCTGTTCTGCACCAATCAGTATCTCTTCAGAGAGGTGCATTAATTTAATGCAGCTCTATGAGGAACGTTCAGTGTCTCCATGCAGTTTGTGGAGCCACTGAATGTCAGTGCTGCACACTGTGCTGCACTGACCCAGGAAGCATCTCCAGTGGCCGTCTGGGACTACCATTATCCTAGGCTGTAATGTAAACACTTCCTTTTCTCTGATACTGGAGCAACTACATTAAGCTTATGTTGTACTGGTGACTATAGTGTCCATTTAAGAGATATAGAAAAATAAAATAAAAAAAAGTATTACAGAAGAGGGAGTATCCAAGAGGCTTTTGCCAGTGACATGACCAGTGAAAAAGTGCAACATTGAACTGCCATTTACAAATCATAATGATCTAATTTACCAAAATAATGAAGCTGTGTTAAGCTCCTTCATACCATACAACATTTTGTAACTTCTCACTTTATATACTGTATTGTATTTCATGTGCAAACTTCTACTGAAGAGCAAGTAGTGGATTAACCAGTTAAGGAATTTAGAAAAGAGGCTTTTTTTAAATTCCAAAAGTATATTAAAAAAAATAAAAAGAATGTACAATAAAGTAATGTCATAGGCACTGGACACAATAAACACTATACTCCCTTGTGAATTCATTGACTTTTTTGTTTATTTTCTTAAATGAAACATTACAATACACTAAAGTCTAAACAGGGGTGGGCGTACATCCGTATGTAGTTTGCACTGCATGCATCTTAAACGGTTAATGCAACATTGCATTGTGCTTTCTCCAAACACTGGCTCGTAGTATAAGCAAATAATGCTAAACATTCTAAGTTGCTATAAACCGACATGCTTTCTCACAGTGGGTGGCTATGGTGTGTAGTGAGGCAGTAAGGTGTGTAGGCATTGTGTGACTGCTGTACAGACCATTAACAAGAAATAGGATAAACACACAATATACATCAGCAGGACATGGAAAGAATGAGGAGATCATTCTTGTTTCCTCCATAACACGGGTTAAGTTAGGGGTCAGAGAACATTAAACCCCAATTATGTAGTAGTGATCAGTGTTGTCAAGCAACCTTACTCATTTTCCTTGAATAGGCAACAGAACAAGGATGTAAAGTGTACCTGTGAGTACATTTGCTTATTATTGCAGCAGATGCCACAGGAGAAATCCAAGCTTCATTCACTGCTTATTCAACATGCCCACATACACACACTATGTGGATCTATTCCTCCCTAGTATGTTTTTGAAGTTACAGGCTATGCTCACAGCTCAAGAATATGAAAACCTTCAAGAAAAAAAGACTGAACATAATTAAGGCTTGTATCAAAATCCCACAATAATACGGTCTACGCTTTGTGATTACCTGCTGGATTGGTGTGTATCGAACAGTGTGAGAATAATCATAGTTGTCAATAATCTCAAAGTCTTTCACAGCATCTCCGGGTTCTGGTCCAGTGAAGGAAACATCAACCGGGGCTTTGCCAGCTCCTTTGGTATAGACTGTAAAGTGAGATGGTTTCCCATTCTCGACACCTGGAAGGAAAAATAAAACATTGTTGCTGTTAGATTTTAAATGTAAATGCATCCAAGCAACACATTTAGATCTCACATGGTAGTGGACGTTTTAACTGAAAGGGACACTATAGGCGCCTAAACAACTTAAGCTTAATGAAGCAGTTTTGTTGTATAATGTGTGCCCATACAGTGCCACTGCTCAATTCTCTGCCATTTATGACTTAAATCACTTTGTTTATGCAGCCCTAGGCACATTTTCCTGCATGTGACTTATACAGACTTCCTAAATAGAGTCATCTAATGTTTATACTTTAATTTAGAATTTGTTATATCCTGACCTGTTAATAGACCTCTAGACCCTGCAGCAGCCTCCTATGTGTGTTTAAAGTTAAATTTACATAGCAGGAGATAGAAACTGCTAAAGCAAGTTAACATCTGATTGAAACATTTTTTTCAATCAGGCTTTGTTTTAGTTACAGCCAGGGGAGGTGCGGTTAGGGCTGCATAAAGAGAATTGGCAGAAAATTGAGCCGTGAGACTGCATTAGCATGATATATAACCAAAACTGTTTCATTGAGCTAAAGTTGTTCTTGTGCCTAGAGTGTCACTTTAAAACCAAGTTTGTTGAGATCAAAAAAAGGGAACAAAACGTAGCCTTTGATCTAACTGCAAAAATAATTAGCTTCATTTTGTCATGAGAGTGCATAATACTGAACAAAGGTGAGCCCAAGCTGAGTAGTTCCAAAACATTTCCATTGCACAATTAACAGCAGGCACGGGTCATTCAGATCATAATTCAAGCGTGTGCATAAGAACTGGTCATGGTTATTCACAAAACTTTTAATTTTAAAATTAATTACGTACAACCAGATCAGCTAGTTTTAATTCACTTTTGCCATTGGGATTTAATTGACAAAGAAAAAATGTAGTTTAGTGAATAACTGTGTGTGTCGCAGAGCAGGTAATTTACTTAAATTCTTCCTCAATTTAAACATAATTTTTGCAGTTTCTATATATCTATATATATGATTTATAATTCTGTGTGTATAATGAAAACATTTCCTTGTATAATTTACTTGCATCAGAAATAGTTCCCGCTGAATATTTCTTCGCATACCCCTTAAAATAAAGCACTATCACATTGTCTCCATATGAAAACATTTTATGAACTTTTAATGCATGTCACCTGATTTGTTCAGTCCAGGCCCCTCAGCCTTCACCTTGCTGGCATCATGTGATGGGTCAACCTTAACTCGGAAAGGGCTGCTTGGAATTTCCTTAATGGGAAGGAAAGTAAATATTTCAGAAAAATAGAACTATATTTAGAAAATCCATCTTCATTGCAAAGTTTTAAAATATCCAAATTTTATAGATGAATCTTTGTGTGTGTGATCATATTTAGAATATGTGGGATTTCATGTCTAAACATGTTCCCCCATGAAAAATGATATGAGATTGAATCAATAGTTACTTACCTCTCCAGCAAAAAGGGCCTTAATGGTGTATCGCCCAGCCGCAGGTGGCATGTATTTCACGGTGAAAGTGTCATTGGCATTGGGAATGATATCAAAGTCAATGTCATGTTCTTCATCACTGATCACACGAGCGTCACACTTTATTCCAACGCTGACGTCACCTAATAAACACATCCAGTAATCAATTTACCCTCTTTATCAGGCTGAGCAGTAGCGTTCATTAGGCACCTCTACCCACAGCACCCACTGAAAATAGGGTGGTAGGAATAGGAGTAAGGCATTAATAGAAAATTCAATGTCTCTCCCAAATGAAACAGAGGCCTGGGTATACACAACTTGAATAGAATGAGAACATGCTGAATATTTGGGAACATTTTTGGTGTGAAAGCCCAACTATCCTACCATGTCACACAATTTGCAATGCTCTCCCTATAAAATGAATAATATGCAATCAATTAAACCTATTCAGATTCTAACCAGGTTTCTGCAATACATCAATTTGTAATATTTTGTGGTATGGGTCAGTAAATAATATTGCCATTTATTACCTAAAGCTTATTTTAACTTCTTATTCACACAATGTGGAAGGACTGTTTTGATCTAAATCGACCTGCCTAATCCCCAACAGAAGACACCCATTCCCTTGCAATGTACATTTACTCACCTTCTCCTGCCTCTGTACAGTCAACTGTAAAATGCGTTGGTTCATTTGCTTTCAAGCCAGATTTTTCCACTCCAGGACCAAAAACTTTAACAAGGTGCGGATGGCTTCCCTGGCCAATGCTGACCTGAATAGGGAAAAGTTATAAAATAAAAGTTAGTTCGACATGAAATCTGTAGATAAACATGTTAGTGTTTAGTGTATCCCATTTATGCCAAGCTAGAGGAACAGGCAATATTAAGGCCTAAAGAGACACATTAAACATTACTTGTTGTCAAACAGTTACTAAAAGGCATGTTATCAATTAATGGTCTCAACATGTCAATGCGGAACACTATAGCATTGAACTCAACATTTCTCAAACAGAAAATTCTTCTAAGCAGAGCATGGCGAATGCTACGTGGGTGCTGTAGGCCCTCTTGATCAAATGACATCAAGGATAATGAGTTCACTGGAGGCAGGGTAATTTCTCCAAGGAGACTGACCTGGTGCTGAATTAGAGGTAACATGTTTATTGTTACTTTTAGGGAACACTTCAGTAAAAATAATTATATTTTTTTTAAACCTTTGACCAGGCATGTCAAACTGGCGGCCCACAATGAATATCTTTGCGGCCCGGCAAGCCGCGAATTTGAGACATGCTTAATAAGGCAGTGTAGGCATCTGCCTACTCTGATAAAAATGTACCCGGCCCCCCTGGCTGCAGCGAGTGAGCTCAGTCTTCATGCTCCCTCACGTGCGCCCTCACGTAATGCCGGGTACTCCACTTTCACAGGTTTTCAAGGAGTAGCGGGAGGATACGCTTTGGCACAGGGTGCAGACAGCACCACAGGGGATATACCAAAGGCTGCATACTGGCAGCGGCAATGTGAGTAGAGTCTGCTTGTTGGCTAATATTTTGGCTAATATTGTCTTTTTTTGGAGGGATTGGGGGGGGGGGGCTTTTTTTATACTGTACTTTTCAAAACAAACCTACATTTCTATGAAAATGTAAGCATTTAGTTTTTTTTTGTGGCCCACATAAATGTAAACTTGTTTATGTGGCCCGTACTAGCCTTTGAGCTTGACATGCATGCCTTAGACCGTTCCTTTCAAGTATATTTGATAGGTTATTGCATTAAAAACACATTTCAAACACAGTTGCTGACCCCACTGTACTCCTGTGAGGACCTCCACCTGAAGGGAACAAGTCTAGGCAATACTGCTAGCGAATCCCTTCCCAAACCTTTCCCCTATACGTAATCTTTTTTCCCCTCTACTCTGACACTATCACTCTTCGAACCTCTAATGGTACCTCAGGGTTATTTAACTTTAGGTTTAAATAATCTTTTTAAAACATTTCTAGGAGCTTCTGTTTGGCATGACCAACTGAATGTCTTCCATGCTTGATATTCCTATCTTGTTCGATCAACTAAAGTAAAGAATTTAAGAAAGGCACTGTGATGGACTACGCAACTTCTTGTGTCAGATCCACATGAAAAATACATTGTAATAACAAAGTGTTAAATTCCAGAAAGTAAAACACATCAGATCATCTGACCCAGGACTCAAATATAGTCAATCTAGAGGCAACAGCTTCCTCTTGACAAGACACGAGGAACCAACTAATCACTCCACCAGTAGTAATGGATGTAGTAATATTTCATTTCACCTTCTGGGTTTGGTTGGTTTTAGTTAAAGAGTAAACAGAAAGGAAACCGTCATCTTAATGGCAACATGGACAGTCTGCAAACAAGGAAACTTCCATATAGTAAAGGGTTAAATGAATGTCATGAATAATAGCAGGATTTTACTAGGTCTCTACATAAAATATCTGATACAACTACTGGGGACAGTGGCTTCAAACAGATCTATAACATACAAAGCAATGGGAAATTAATGGGTTAATCTAAGACTGATTTAACACTATTTCCTGTCCTGATGTGTTTTATACCCCACCTCCTATAGACTGTAAGCTTGTTTGGGTATTGTGAAGCGCTACAGAATCTGTTGGCGCTATATAACTGGCGATAATAATAATAATGTATTCATCTGGATTGTGGTTTGTTTGTTTTTTGCAGTCACATTGTAATTGGTGATGAATCAAGATTCTGTAACATCCTGTTCTTCCTTCACCTGCAGCTTATTTTTCTATTAAAACGTGGATAGATGTTTCTAGATAATGATGCAGTGAATTATCTCAGTGGAGGGAAATCACCAATACATGTTTGGCAAAACCAGAAAGACAGCACCCAGAGATGGCTTGAATTATAATCAAAAAGCCCTGGTGCCAGTGTCAGAGTACTCATTTTCTTAGAAAGCTCCGTGAGCAGTGCATTTAAAAAAGTAGGTGGCACATTAATAAATAAATAAAAAATAAAAAAAAACAATGCAACAAAAATAGGGGGAGATAGCAAAATAGGAGTGAAAAAAGACGCTTACATAACATCCAAAGAAAAAAACTTTTTTTCCTAGCTATGTGCATGGCTTGCCTTATATCAAGTGACCTTACCATCTAATCCCTGAGTTTTAAGAAAATAAAGTAATAGTCACTGAAGTAATGAAAGCTAAACCAGTTTAGGGTTCTACGGATACATTGTAATTAAAGCCACATGAAAAACAAAATGGGCTGGCCAGTAAAGTACTTAAAGATTTAAATAAAACTAGCCATGAGATTTGTTGATGGCTTTACATATACCTACTTATTTCAGTCATGAAATGACCTAACCTGAGCACATCTCTGCTAATTGCTCTAGCAAAAAGTTACGGTAACTCAATTTATGCAGGATACACAGAAAACTGCTTAGCAATTTCATACTATGTCCCTTTAAAAGCACATACACCAGCAAGCCGTTTGGTATTAAAATGGATTCAACGTGTTACATACCCTAAAAGGACTTTTTGGGACATTAACACCACCCCATGTCACAGTGACTGTGTGCTTTATAGCTTTGGTTGGATTATATGAGAAGGCATAAACTCCATCCTTTTTGGGTTTTGAAGTAATGTATACAGGATTCCCTTCTACATCCTGGAATAAAAAAAGGATATATTCATTAAATAAACCATTACTTGAAAACATCCTATAAAAATCTAAATGAAAATTACACACAATGTTACATACATAATATACATAAATATTATATATAACATACACACACAGTACATTTATACACACTGCACTTAATGTTTTAAAATTCACAAGAAAATCTTAAAAATAAAAGTTTACTCACCTCCACTACAATGTAGGACTTCACAAAAACTAATTTCTACACTTGGGTGACCAACAGTCAGTCGTGCAGAGGGATTTAAAAAAATGTCCTACTGCATCAGAGGCATGAGTAAAAGACATTCTTCTACATTATGAAGGAGATTGTAAATAGAGTTGTTCCTCAACAGGAACAAATCTGCAATCTAACATGTTATAATTTGGGCATTTGAGCAAGCTGCAATCAGATGTTATGCTCTATAAAAAAAATTCAGTTGCCTTTTATGGTTTTTAACTTAGTATAACACATATTCAAATGTCTACACATTGGAATTTGTTGAATCTGCATTCTAAAGAGTTAATCACAATGCTCAAAATATTTAACTATTTCTATATACCATAGTTTAATTTCCCATCAACTGCACATAGTAAAATATACATTTAACCATTTGCTATATATGACCCGGCTGAGAGCAGTGCAAGGCAGTTGGCTAATATGTGACCTAATATGTCAAGTAACCTATTTTTAGTTTATTCTGTAAAGGATCAATATAGAAATAAAAAAATCAATAATGATAATTCAGATGAAGTCTAAATGTATTATTTATTTTTATTTATAAAATATTTTACCAGGAAAGAAACATTGAGATTTCTCTCATTTTCAAGTATGTCCTGGGTCCACTAGCTCTACCTCCCATTGTATAGAAATGACTTCTTAATTGTTTTGTTTTCTCAAAAAGAACATTGCAGTGAATGGGTTAAAATAAAAAAAATTAAAAGAAAAATCTGCAGCGCATTTTTTAAAAAATTTTTTTTTAAAAGGAAAGCATGGATTTAGAATGTACCATGAACAACATGTGTCCCTTTCGTAGACAGACTGCAAAGTCAAGTCATTTGGGCTTGATGGAAAGAAATTTTGTCTGTTTGAAAAAAGGTTTTGCATAAGCCGAAAGTAGTCTCAGCAGGATTGATAAGCAAGACCCGCCAGTTTGCAAAGTACAGTAATACATTGTACGTAATCAGTCTCCCCAACAGTCAAGTCTCAAGAATTGGATTAAAGCCACTTTTTTTTTTTTTTAAATTCACACTTACACACATATCCCGTGTTACACCATATAATCACATCACTTAATCTGATCTTACTTGAGCATAAGCACTTAGAGGGGCATCCCCAGCTTCCTTTGGATCTACAAAAAAATCAGCTGGATTTCCAACAATACAGCCAGTATTCTCCAATCCTGGACCGTAAGCTTTAACCTGGAATAAAATAAAATAATATGTAAAAAAAATTGAATTAAAGGATTTCACAAAAAAAAAAAAGATTTTTTACATATATTTTTTTATCCCGTTTAATCTGAACTGGAATGAATTCAAAAAGGTAATTAAAAAGTAATTAGTGAATTAGCCAGGGAATATCTATTGGAAATTACCAATTTAGTAAAATTAAAATGAACACATTTTTTTTACATTTATATATTTTTTATATTTCAATCCTCAATTATTTCCCCCCCAAAATAGTCTTAGAATTATTCATTTGCACTTTCATATACATAGCCAAGAACGTATGTGTATTTTTACTATGAAAGAAAAATATGACTTTAAAGCTTGAAAGCAGAAATTTAAAAAAAAGTTATTTAATTTTCAGGATTTTCTTTCCACAAACCGCTTATGTAAATAGCTACTCCTGACTAACATCATATGACGTTTTCAATTTGGCAGCAACATCTGGACCTCACAAAATGGATTTCTTACAAAGGAAGAAATAATATTTTTAAAAGTGCCAACATAGTCTGTGGAGTTGTAACATGGTTAACAGACCAAGCGTATACATTTTATGACTAATCAAATAAACAGAAATAAGAGATAAAAGGTGGCATTGCACAAATTAAATTAGAATTTAGAGATCCCGTGATCATGAACAGTTTGTCAGCTATAAAAAAAAAATAAAGACACCGTCCGTGGCACTAGGTCTTTAAAATGTTCTGGACTCAGGGACAAGAAGTTTCTATTCTGACACATTGGATCCTCTAGTTGTAGGCCTTCGCTGAAAGATCTATATTGAGTGCAGGTAGGAGGGGACGCTGTCCCTTGTCCCTATTTCAGCGACAGCTAAATAAATCCTCAGAACTCCGCCTGCGATTTAGTGATTTATGGAGTTATTCAAACAGCAAATGGGCAACTCACTGCTGAAGTGATCTTACAGGAGCAAAATACTCTATGGACCAATACAAGCTTTAATGTCATCTTAGCGCTGCATTCTCTGGTGTTTACAGATGCAGGGCACTAGAGTATTAGTCGAGGACTAGGGGGGACGGTGGTTCAAAATAGTGGCTGTTTTACTTAGTTCAAGATGGCTGGAAAGTATGCATAGGGGAAAAAAAGCTATTTGGTTTATTCACTAAATCAGGATTTGTTTTTTTCTAAAAATGACAAAAAAAACTCCAGCTCAGCAATTCTGCCTTCAAACGTTAATGCTCCACAATACATTTGTTGTGGAGTAACCTCAAAGGGACACTATAATCACCAGAACAACTACAGCTTCTTGTATTTGTTCTGGTGAGTAGAATCATTACCTTCAGGCTTTTTGCAGTAAACACTGTCTTTTCAGAGAAAACGCAGTGTTTACATTAGAGCCTAGGGATAGCTCCAGTGGCCACTCTTAAGACGGCTGCTAGAGGTGCTTCCTGGGGCAGTGCTGCTGATTGGCGTGTGCTGGTCAATCCAATGCTTTCCTATATGAAAGCATTCTAATTAGCGTTAAACAACACTACTGATGAAGTCAGCCAAGCAGGCAGATCAAGGGCAGAGCCAGCACCAGCATACTGGAATACAAATACAATTTTGATATATTTAGGGGTGTCAAAGGGGCTAGATGGTAGTTTTAACACTATAGGGTCAGGAATACAAGTTTGTGTTCCTGACCTTAAAGTGTTATTTTAATATGAGATTTTTGTTTTTATTTTGCAGAAGATATTCCCTTATGACAGGAAATTACAAGATCTCTTACCTTGTCTGGATTAAAGTTTCCTGAAGATGGCTGAATATAAGCCATGAAAGGACTATTCTTAATGTCTTCATCATCACACATAACATGGACAGCATATTCTCCTGGCTCAGTGGGCCAATATTTCACATCACAAGACCCGTCACTTTGGTCATTACATTCAATTTTTGCTTGGGATGGTCCCTCAATGGCAAACCCTGCAAAATGGACAGAACAAAGCAGATTTTTTTTAAAGGCTTACACTCGTTTCTTTTCTTTCTACAAATAGTTAAGATATGGAAGCCATCCTCATTTGTTGACAAGTTACCACCAGAGGCCAACCATTACAATCTGCAACTAATTCAGTCTCTTAGGACCAACAGTTGCATGAGTAAATTTCTTCTCTCACCACACACATTAACTTTTCAAATAAAAAGTGTGACATGTAAAGAAACCATTTACATATAAGTTTGTTATGGATGCAGAAGGGGCTTTCATGTTTACATTTATTAACAAGTAATCCTCATAGGCCAGACATTACACTATGAGAATCTAGTAGCTACCTGCATCTTGCTGAAGAATTCCATCAGTAAAATACTTTACCCCTACAAGCACACCATTTCACATGCCCATTATGAGATGGATAGAAACATTCCCTGTGTTGAAAAAGTATTTTTCATTAAGGGTATAGTAATTATTTCCATAAATCTTCACTAAAATCTCCTTAAGATTTGAAAGTTGATCGTAGACTAACAAGCCAAGAAACATTAGCAAAATTCTCTGTGTTGAAACGAAGTTTAAAATTAAGGTGGACATTCATGCTAAAGAATAAAATTTGAAGGAAATAGAATCAACATGGTTTGCATGGTAAATGTGTATTAATAGGTGGTAAGCATAAGACTGCACAGACAGGTAGTAGTGCATGTGTGCAACTAGACTAGAGAGCTATTAAACGAAGCTTCAATTCCACACAGGTAAGTTGTTACTCAGTAACAACCACTGGTAGAGTGAATATGATGAGAACATGGATAGACCAAAGGAACGTTTCAACGTAACTAACCAGGATTGTGCTTTTATAGGACCAGAGGACTTTAAGTGCATGATCTGAACAATCGCTCTAGGAATATTGCTCAATATAAACCAGGCTAGGTATTCAATATGGAAAATTCTACCCGATTCCTAGTCATTGCTATATGATAAACTATCCATGGTGCATCAAAGATTGCAAGAATGTTTTGGTGGGGACTCTAGTTTAAACACTGCCCAGACAAGTTGATTAAACCATCATACAGCTGGAGGACGTTCAGCGTCAGATAACGGACCAAAAGTCTTTTTGGATTCCGGAAGCTCTTTAGTGGCCACTGAGTAGACAGCCACTGAGGGTAGACTTAGAGCTGCAATGTAACCATTGCAGGTCTCTGGAACTGCAATGTTTAACATGTTTAACTAAGTGCAAAAGGGTCACAGCACCCAGACTACTTCAATTAGCTGAAGTAGTCTGGGTGCCTATAATGTCCCTTTAAATAAAGTGCTGAATTTAGCCCTGGATTAAATGGACACAATGTCAATCTATTGTCCTTAAGAAAAAGTTAGATATTTACTAAACCATGAGCCATGGACATTTAAACAAAATACATTTATAAAATCCAATCATTTAAATAGGTATTCTTTACCAACTATGCTTTGTGCCGTTACATTTTGCAAGTCAGACGTGTAACTGCACAGCTCAGAACATTAAACTTCACATCCTCATCTACTTCAGTAACTACCTCAAGGTGTACAAAACAATCAACCCTCTTTGGCGGTCACAGAGCTGCAAAAACATTTTTCCCTTTTTATACTCACTCCATGTGAACTAGGAATTGCAAAGCTTTTAAAGATTCAACAGTTGGGGGGAACAATGCATTATGCTGAACATATGGAATTATATGAAGATTTGAATGCACCATTGTGAGTTGTTGCAAAGGGAAGCCTTTGGATAAAACATGAAACTTTACTTTTAGAATTGTTCTTGACACATTTCCTTAAAGGCCTTTACAAAGAACGGAGTAGCTGGCTCTTTGATCTAAGACCCTGGTGGAAGGATACAATGATGTGTTTGTATTGGGCCCTTTTGGCAAGAGATAATGTATCAGACTTCATAAAAATCAATTTTACCAACTTGTTTCAACTCCGCTTGCTTTCAACTATTTGTTTTTCTGATTAAACTTTAAGATATTATATGATTACACCCAACTACTGTAGAATATTATATTAAACATATTATGCATGCACACCTGTTATATGATTTCTGACCTACTTTTTTTTGAGAGGTGATGTTACATTCAGAAAATACAAACTACGGGGGCGGAGCTTAACCACGGAACGGAGCGGTGGCATGTGTAACGAGCTCCGGCAAAAACGCGGCTATTTACCGACAAATATACCTCTCACAGCCCTTATAATCCTACTAACCGACGGCCAGGGCGGGGGGCAAAGCACTCGCCTGATCGATGCCCTTTTTATACCGCCAGATGGGACGGAAAGTACGCCGCACATCCAAGGCCTACCCAGATTACAGGGCCTTTGAAACGGCGCTCCACAACGCGGTCTTCTCCACTGCCATACCGCCCACGGAGCACACAGCCACCGACCTGACAAACATGGGACGAAAATTCCAGCGGATAGCTACAGGTGCGTGAAAAGATACACAGGACATTAGCACCATGCTCCAGCGCACCGCGGCCCCGAAAATGGCGGCCACACCCGACCCAGACACAGGCTCCACGTGCTCGGAGCTTGCCTTGGGGGACACCCTAGAACATCACTCAGCCCAAGCTGACCCTGATGCACTGACACCTGCCACAAAATTAGATATTAAAAACCTCCTCATGGAGCTGAAACAAATGTCCGCAGCAGACATGGCTTTAATGAAAACGGAGGTCCAGGCGGTCACAGACCGAGTGAAGACCACTGAAGAGGACATCATAGATGTCCAAAACGAAATGAGAAGCCTAAAAGAAACAGTGCACCACCTAAAAGCATCACACACAACCCTGCTCAACAAGCTGGATGCAGCAGAAGAGAGACGCCGTAAGAGCAACGTGAAAATCAGGGGTATCCCTGAAGAAATAAGTCAGGCGGAACTGCCACACTACTTTCGACGCCTGGCCGCCACCATAATGCCACAGGCACAGGCCAAAAAATTAACTATAGCAGGGATATTTCGCATCCGGAAATCGCCACAGGCACCCCCCCAAGCAACCAAAGATGTGATCGTACGGTGCCATACCCAAACAGACAGAAATGCCATCTTCGCTGCCCTAAAAGGCAAAACACCACTGGACTTTGAAACCGCGAGTCTTACCTTTTATCAGGACCTGACACGATCCACACTCCAATGGAGAAGAACCCTGCGCCCTATGACCCGCCGCCTCCAAGACGCCAAGTTCATATACCGCTGGACTGCACCAAAAACACTATCGGTGGACCACAACGGCACCACTCTACACCTCAACTCCACTCAGGAGGTGGACTCTTTCCTTAGGGCACTGGGACTACCACAAGGATCTGACCACACAGAAGAACCAGCCAGCTCCCATATGTGGGACCCCAACAGGATTGTCCCTTTTCTACCGAGGGGAAGAGGAGGCCCTGAGGCAACCACCTGACACCACTGATTGCCTCTCAACCCATAAACGCGCTTCACCTACGAAGCCTCTGCCGTTATAATTATTTTTTCGCTATAATTTGTCTTTCACTGGTTTTCAAATTAATTCTTCTTAATTGTTTAATGCTCTGCACCTAGGCACCACGGTAAGGCACACTACTTTCCCCAGGATTATATAACCCACGTAATGGCAAAATCCTGCACACCGCTGTAGCCACAACGAGTAGCACACTACACGGCAAAACACTCTTAGGTTAGGGCCAACAATAGGCCACTGGTATATTCCGCCCCCCCGCAGCCTCCCTGGTTAGGGGCCACTAACCGCTTGATACCGCACGAGTACCACTTAAACACATGGGACAACCCAGGGATGACATTAAGTATGCCCACACCAAGCGAGCCAGAACCTGGGACCCCCAAACAGAGCCACACTACCAAGGAGTGGGGCAAAATTATTTATCGCCATAGCACATATTTCGAATCACTAACACGGGATGAGGAATAGTTATTTAGAACCCTACACACATACTGGATGTACAGATTATACTATATTCATACAACTTCTTCCTCCAAACAGGAGACTATGGCAATCTAGCGATAATTCTAATTAGAATGATGTAACGTGGGAACTTACTTTCCTAATTTAAAATTGTGCAAAGTATTTCAATGCCAAATGTTTATTCATGATTTCTGTTTGAAGCCTGAGACAGCTGTTGTGGCATCTCAAGCGACTATGTTAAGCAAATGCGCAACAAAAATAAAGAATTTAAAAAAAAAAAAGAAAATACAAACTAACACATTTATGCGGTAAAAGTTAAGGGGGGTTTCAATAAGAATAAATATGTTCACAAAAGCAAATAAGGTAGGCTCACATATAATGGGTGACATTCGGTGGCGAGGAGCAAACAAGCAATAGATGGTTTTGAACAGCAAAGGGACCACAAGCAACTGGTGGCTTTAATATCAAGTCATCCAAATATTTGTACAGCTTGCTTACTCCCTTCACTTGTGGTGAGCGGTGGTATAAGGGCACTTGTTTACGGAAGAATTCCCCGCCCGACTTTGATCACCGAGATGGGCAAGTGTTTGGACTGAAGAAACCTAGCCATGCAGTAGTGTTAGTGGATAAAGTTTGGGGCAATGTAGAGAAGGATGGAAGTCACAGACACAGCAAGTCTTTAAAAGGTAAGCTTTCCGGATGACCTGTAGCAGTTATGGTGCTTGGAGTGTGTCATTTTAGTGATCTCAATTATTATTATTATTAATGGCATTCATAATGTTGCCATTCACAGCATGCACTCTACAATATTAAGGAGGGAAAACTTGAAGAATAAGACAAACTATTACAAATGTTGAAAGGAATGACATTTTTTACAGTCTACTATTATACTTTTTGCATTAAATAAATAAATACTTCAGAGGGTTGTGTCCTGTAATATATATATTATTGTAAAAGGAGAAATTACCAAATGTTTTCAAAGGCATTTCACTAAATAATAGGTCTTTCATCAACAAAAACATTTATTCCCAGATGTCTGGCACAGGCCATTTCTAGACAGAACAAGAATATGTCCCTTCATTACTAAGCTGTTTGAATTCCTCAGCACAAAGGCTTATTCAGAATGGCAGCAAAGCAACACATGAGGCACCAGCTATATGGCTCGAGTCACTCCTACTGTTATGACTATGTCAGAATAATAGCTCACATTTTGTGAAAACGAGAGAGAAGTGTGACAAACAGAAAAGTGGGGGTGCGCTTCTACTATGCAAAACAATGTAATGTTATTGTTTATCACACCACCTTTAGAATTTTGGCCAACATTTAGGTTTGTGTCACTCTCGTAAATCTTGAGGGGGAAAAAGACAGATCTCAAGGTGTGTAATAGAAGTACACACTAAACTGATGTATCAGCACAGTTTATTATCATATATTTGTGCATTTTATGAATATTTGCAATAACACAATATGGTACAATTTAAGCAATGGGTTATTTCCCTGCCTGAATCTGAACAAATATTTAAAAAAAAATAAAAACACGGATGTGAACAAAGTTCAATGAACCTGGGAATTAAGAGGCTATTTTGTGCACTTACCTAGAGCACCAACTTCTGTACCAATTGATTCCACCACAAAGTCTGCTGAATGGCCAACCACACCTCCAGAAAGCCCGGGACCCCAAGCTCGTACCCTTTGAGGCCCAGCATCAGGGCCAATCTGAATCTCAAATGGGCTATAAGAATAGAGAGAGAATTATCTTCAGAAATCCTATTCATCAATCCAAACACTCCAAGGAAGAAATTAGAAATAATATACAACTTTAGCTTTAATGAAACAGTTTTGGTGTATAGTTAAATCACTTCCTGTTTTTGCTGCCCTAGCAACACCTCCCCTGACTGTGATTCACACCGCGTGCAACAGAAAAGTTGCTTTATTTTCAGTTAGCTGGAACTTGCTTTAGATGTTTGTACCTCCTGCTCTGTAAATTGAGTTGTAAATCACACACTGGAGGCTCATGCAGGTTTTAGCAAGCTATTAAGAGAGCAGGAGATGATAAAACCAAAATTAAGCAGAATGTGTAATAAAGGAAGTTTAAACATTAGATTGGTCTTTACAGGAAGTGTCTAGGAAGACTGTGCAAGTCACATGCAGGGAGGTGTGACTATTGCTGTATAAACAAAGGGATTAACCTCCTAAATGGCAGAGAATATAGCTACTAGACTCAAGGGGCAAGATTTACACACCAAAATTGCTTGATTAAGCTAAAGTTGTTTTGGTGCCTATAGTGTGCGTTTAATCATTTAAATGTGAAAAATCATCAAATGACAGCCTATAATATTTTGTAATATGACATATATACTTATAATAGGCTGAAAGTGGGGTCTCATTTATTACCATATCAAATACACAGGAACTAATAGGCAGTTCTCAACATTCTCTTTGTTTTATAATACAAACAATTCTACAAGTTGTAGTTTCCAAAATGTTCTATTTCATGATTGTTTTAAACGCATACACTTATCGGTGCTTGTTTTTCCAATTAAGTAGACCAGTTTATTTTATATCTTGTACATCAAATTAATAGAAACATAGAAACATAGAAACATAGAATGTGACGGCAGATAAGAACCATTCGGTCCATCTAGTCTGCCCAATTTTCTAAAAACTTTCATTAGTCCCTAGCCTTATCTTATAGTTAGGATAGCCTTATGCCTATCCTATGCATGCTTAAACTCCTTTACTGTGTTAACCTCTACCACTTCAGCTGGAAGGCTATTCCATGCATCCACTACCCTCTCAGTAAAGTAATACTTCCTGATATTATTTTTAAACCTTTTGTCCCTCTAATTTAAGACTATGTCCTCTTGTTGTGGTAGTTTTTCTTCTTTTAAATATAGTCTCCTCCTTTACTGTGTTGATTCCTTTATATATTTAAATGTTTCTATCATATCCCCCCTGTCTCGTCTTTCCTCCAAGCTATACATGTTAAGATCCTTTAACCTTTCCTGGTAAGTTTTATCCCACAATCCATGAACTAGTTTAGTAGCCCTTCTCTGAACCTCTCTAAGGTATCAATATCCTTCTGAAGATACGGTCTCCAGTACTGTGTACAATACTCCAAGTGAGGTCTCACCAGTGTTCTGTATAATGGCATGAGTACTTCCCTCTTTCTACTGCTAATACCTCTCCCTACACAACCAAGCATTCTGCTAGCATTTCCTGCTGCTCTATTACATTGTCTGCCTACCTTTAAGTCATCAGAAATAATCACCCCTAAATCCCTTTCCTCATATGTTGAGGTTAGGACTCTATCAAATATTCTGTACTCTGCCCTTGGGTTTTTACGCCCAAGATGCATTATCTTGCACTTATCCACATTAAATGTCAGTTGCCACAATTCTGACCATTTTTCTAGTTTACCTAAATCATTTGTCATTTGGCTTATCCCTCCTATAGACCATGAATAATAGACCATGAAGTGGGTCATTAGAATAAAGTGAGTATTTTTTTGCCAGTAATTAAGAAATAAACAGCACCACATGAACTTCACATAGACTCTGACCAGGTTTATTCATTAAAGTGAGAATTGTTGAGACATCAAAGTGAATTCAATTTCAAATTTAAGCCCAAAGAGCCTATATGGAAACATTCTCCCAGTCATCTATGTTTCTAGTTAAGCTTCTCTGGCTTTGAATTTCTGACCCAAGTTGTCATCAAGACACTTGAACATTATTTGATAACAGTACCATGGCATACCCCATTCTCCTAAGTATATTGGGGAAGTAGCATTTTGTTTTCTTTTCGTTTGTCCATTCCCTGGTCCATCCATATTAAAGTACAGACATGAAGAGCAATGTGTTCTATTATACAGAACAATAATCTAAAAATAATTAGTATTTTAATGGAATACACACCTTTTCGGTATGTGGTGGCCTCCCCAGGTGATAGTAGCCACATATTTTCCAGGATGAATGGGATAGTACTCGAATGAATGGACACCGTCAACAAAGTCTAGCTCTTTCACAATCTCCTCCAAGCCTTCTGTTAAAAAAACAAAACAAACAGCAGCACTCTGTTACCACCATATAACAGCTTTCCCTTGTAACCAAAATGAAAAATGAAGCCTGTAGATTGACCGTCTGGAATTTTCAAGCAGTTGACATGATAACCAGTGTCTCCCACAACAGAGAGGTTGATTTTTCAGCATGCAAGAGATCCACTACTATGCCTGGAATGTTTAATATTTTAAGTCCTGACAACATCTGGACAAATCTGTGGTTGATATCCCAGTACAGTCTTTCACCACTATCTGTAAGACTACACAAACTCTCCTTGAAAAAGACTCCTTCAGGACAAGAGCATGCCCTTCCTTCAACAAAAAAATAATTTGGCATATGCCTCTACAAGGAGATTATTCAGCATATAGTGTTTTTGATGCAGAGATTATGCCAAAAGATTCTTCTTGACATTTTTAGGGTCTACTATTAGACTTTGTTCATTAAAAAACAAAATACTACAGAAGGTTATGTATAAAGAGTTCTCCAAGGTCAAAGTTTAAAAGATAGAGCAAGCATCAGTAATATTTCTTAAGGTTACGTGGTGGTTATTCTACTTCTAGAACCTTATCCCATAATGTTAGCTTTCCATGGTGATTGCTCCACTTTTAGAACATTGCTCCATAAACATACCTCCCAACTGTCCCAGGTTTGTGGTACCATTCCAAATTCCGCATCCTGTTCTGCTGTGCTCAAGAAAATGACTACAATCAGCACATTGTGTGTGCTCTTCACTACATAGATTAATTCAACATCTGTGTTTTAAGAGCAGAGTTAAGCTATATCTAGATTAGAATGACTTTGGTTTAAAAAATGTAAGAAATATATCTAGTGTAAGTTAAAACACAACAGAAGCTTTCTACCTGCGTTTATTGACAGAGGATAAACGTTTTAGCATTCTATTGACTGTTAATGTTCATTTGCATGAGATGAAACCGAGCCTATAAAAATATTGTCATTCTTCCAAATATTTACACATGATGTCTGAATGACAAATTGAGAATTTAAAAAAAAAAAAAAAATGTTCTATATATGTATCTGGCCATGTAATAGAACAGCAATACAAAGACCACATTATTTGACATTTCCCATCTGCTGAATGTTTCCTATTCAAATAGGTACCGTATGGGTTCCCACTATGTATAGCCTGATTGAGAAGTATGATGATTTTCACAGCTGATAAGGATATCCAGCAGTGATGTTAAAGCTTACTGGAGATTATTCTGCTGTCAAAACCTGACCACAGACAAGTGAAAATGTATATCAGACTTCAGTAGCTAGGCTTCTAGTGGGGACAGTAACAATGCATGCATGGTGCAAACCATTAACTCTTTGAGTGCAACACAGCATAAATACCTAAAACTTTATGGTGTTTTCTAAATGTATGGTGTCCACAAGTGTCAATTAAAAAAAAAAATAGAAATAAAAATGAAGAGGTGTTTAAAAAGAATAGTACACATTTGATCTATAAATGTCATATTTTAAATGAAACAAAAAACAGAAATCTTCACAATCAAAGAATGGACTATGATCCAAAAGGACCAGTGACCAGAAACAGAAACCAGCCATGAACTGCAGTTTTCGACCTTGTTTGTCTCATCAGCATGGCGACTGTTTTGGTCTGGAAGGTGAAGTCTCCCTGAAAGCTAGTTTCTGTCCACTGGTCCTTATGGATCATTAAAAAAATAACAACATGTGCTGTGCTCATTTGCATATCTAACTTGGAACTCTGGGATAGTTGTGGAAACATGATTTCTTGAGTTTCTGTGCCTAAAGAGGCCTTTTCACAGTCAAACTTTGGGTATGCAGATGCTGTATAAGAGTAATATTTCTGTTGGAACTCTGAAAAATGTTGTGTTTGGTCTCACAACGATCTTTTTAATACCTACCTATGTTATATCAATAAATAAAAAAATAACCTGTTATACATCACCTGCGTATCTCAAATTTGTATCTCAATACTTTGAGAAACCCAAGAAATAATTTTTGCACAACTATCCCAGAGTCTTTACATGCAAATGAGCACAGACAGGCATTCTGTTTTAGACTTTAAACGGAGATTTCAGCAGATGCCCTCAGCAATGCATGCGTTTTTTATATATATATATATATATATATAAATACAGTCACATACAAGTCTGTAAATTTATATTTAACTTGACAAAGTAGCCTGACCTCCAGCTCAGCAGTCCAAAAATTATACCAACACTTACTTGGTCCTTTGATAGCAACTGAGAGTTCACCGCTTCCTGCACCTTTTGTGTCGACCTTAAAATCAGCATTCTCTCTTATACGCACACCTTTAGGCTGCAGGCCACGTCCACTGGCACGGCAAGCATTAGGGTTACAAGCTGTTGGACGGAAAAAAAAAAGCAATATTTTTAGATTTACTACATGTAAATTCCGCCCCATGGTTTTACAGGCTATGACCCAATAAAAGCAGATTAGTTATGAAAGTAGAATATGGTGGGGATTTTTAAAAAAAACAAAAAAAAAAAACAAAAAACAAACATGCATACTTGAACAGGACAATGTATTTTTTCTAAACCAAAGGACACACCTTGGCAACGTAACACATACACACACCTCCAACACACACTTATATATCCATACAAGAAAAGGTATAAAATCAACAGACATATTTATAACTCAGCCAGAACACGGACAATGGCATATTTTAAATTATTTTGCAAGAATAATGGATAATTTAAAAAAATAAATAAAAAAATGTTATGGGAGAACGCCTATGATTTTCAATACTGGTGTATTCTCATGTAGTCGGACCCGCATCCACCCTAATAATCCATGCTGTTCTAACAGCAATTATAGGATTTGCTGCAGATCTGATGTAAAATATTAAATATTTTTTTGCATTTTCAACGTTTATTTTGTGTAACTGGCAGGCAACATTAAAAAGGGGCACTGGGCACAATAACTTCATTTTCAGTTGACATTCTCAGCTGCTCCCCAGTCTGAGGCTTTCTGAAGGTAAGCCGGAACCTGGGAATATCCTCGCACCATGTGTGTTTGTACTGTGTAGATTGAATACTGTTCTATATTCATTTTATGAGATTTTGGAGTGATGCAATATATAACAATAACTTATTATACAAACCTTGTACTGACCCTACAAGCTAGCAGGAGTTGCTGTTTATGTATGATGCTTAAATCTTTAGATTTGAAGTGCATCTGTCATAGCAAATCAAAAATGTTAATTTTATGGAGCATACAAATGTATTGACACTTTGTGCTAGCAAATGTATGGATTTTAAGATACCGGTATTCCTTTTTTTTTAAATAAAATCCCTCCACCTATCAATCATTAGCATTAAGGGAGAATCAAGCGAAAAGCAGGAGACCTCCAAGCTCTCCCACACGCTTGCTGTGAATATTTATTTTCTCTCTATGAGATAATAGGAACACATTGACAGATGTCACTCCATTCTGACAAGTGATGGCAAGAAGGTCAGTGGCATAGTGTCACAGGGGAGCGTCACCCTGCTTAGGAAAATGTCTGCAAGCGAAGAAGAGGAAGTGAGTTCTAACATATAACTTCATATCTTTTATCATCATGCTCAAATGATGGTATTGGCATTAAGTGAACGTCTCATAAGAGGTTCACTTTTTAATTGGTTCAATTCCAACAATTCTGTTGATAAAAATGTATTACTGTAATGCTCCATAATTTAGCATCACTAAACTAATATGAATACTCCAGATGCATAATTGGTTGATATTTGCAGTGCCCCAACTGCCTGAATCCAATAAAAAAAAAAAAGTCCTTACTTTAGGGTCATTTTTTCCTGCATCATTGGTTTCCCCCCAAATGTGGATCACCTTGGAGCAGTCACCAGAAAGCTGTCTAAGCCCTTACCATAGTGCGAACAGGGAAAAGGAACACTAAGAGACAGGTAATGGGGGTGAAGGAACACTAAGGGACAGGGGCAGGAAGGGAAAAGGAACACTGAGGGACACTAAAAGAGAGGGAAGGAAGGAGAGAGGAACATTAAGAGAGGGTGTGGGAGGAACACTAAGGGAAATGGGGGGGGCCTAAAAGACAGGTAAGGGGGGAGAGGACCACTAAGGGACAGGTAGGGGAGAGAACCACTAAGGGATGGGGAGGGGAGAAGAACACTAAGGGACATGGAATGGCACACAGGGGGGCCTGAGTGGGGAGAAAGACACACAAAGAGACATGAGTGGGGAGAAAGACGCAGAGAGGGGCTAGGGGGAGCTAGACACCAAGGGTTGTAAGAGATACACACAAAAAAAACAACAAAAAAGGGAGGTGTAAGACACACAATGGGAAAAAATAGGGGATAAGATACACTAAAGGGGGTAAGAAATAAAAGGCGGATTAGAAGGTGATGTTAAGATGATGTTTTTTGTGGTGAAGGGGGGCACCAAAATCATCTTTACTTGTGTACCTAGAAATCCTTGCACTGGCCCTTAGTGCGAGCATGTCTAATGATGTGCTCATGTGTCAGGGTACCTGTTGGTGATGTATCCAGGGAGGACATCCTCTCTGCTTAGGGGCTCCCTTCCCTTAGCATTTCGGCATATTCCGGCCGTTTTCGCGCCGGCCGCGCTAGCTCCTCCCCCTTTTATGACGCGACGGCTAGCGTCGACGTCATGACGTCGGCATTTGCATAAAGTGCCGGGAACCGCTATTCCGGACCTTTTGGGGGCGTGGTCTCTATTTAGGTACAGGGTATTTAAAGGAAACCTTTACTACTGCTCATTGCCCTGTCGTGGTTCTAGCTTGCTAGTCACTCAGCGCGTTCTTTATCTTGTGTTTCCGGTTTTGACCCTTGCTTGTCTTTTGTCCTGTTGTCCTCTCCTCTCCTTTGACTCGGCTTGTATCTCGCTTACCTGTCCTCCGGCTCCCTTGACCTCGGCTTACCTTTTGACTATTCTTGCTTGTCCTTGCGTTAGTCCGGCCATTCTAAGGTCCGGTATACGTACCTCCTTCTGTGCGCACTCTGCGTATTGGATCCCTGTCAGTTTCCTGACATTACGACAGGGCCAGATGGATCCTGCAGGTGCTAGTCCTCCTGACCCCAGATTTGAGGCCATGGACCATAGAATGGACCAAATGGCTTTAGCGCTACAAACTTTGTTGACACGCTCCAGTACCCAGTCTGAAGAAATACGTTCCACTGCTAGCCACTCGCTAAGTACTGGTTTGGAAGTAGCCACTGTAGGCGCATCTTCCCATGTCACGTCACCATTACGATATGGGGGTTCGCCTGATGCTTGTCGTGGTTTTTTAAACCAGATAAGTATACATTTCGAACTACAACCCCGGGCTTACCCCACTGACAGGGCTAAGGTAGGCTTTATTATAACCCTGCTAATAGATAAAGCACTTAGATGGGCCAATCCCCTTTGGGAGAATGACAATCCTTTAGTCTACAACTACACTGCGTTTGTCACGGCTTTTAGAAGAACCTTTGACCCCCCAGGGAGGAAGATTAATGCGGCCAGATCCCTGTTACGCCTTAAACAACAAGATAGGACCCTTGTAGAATATGCTCTAGAGTTTAGATCATTGGCAGCAGAAGTGAAATGGAACGAACAAGCTTTTATGGATGTTTTCTTGAATGGGTTGTCTGATGAAATTTTAGATGAAATTGCCACAAGAGAACTTCCGGAAAATTTAGAGGATTTAATATCCTTCATTTCCAGAATAGATGAACGCATGAGACAGAGGCAGAACACTCGGGAAAGAGTTACTAGACTTCCTGTAAGACTCGCTCCCTCATTTCAGAACCCTGACTCCTATAATCCTACTCCACCAGAACCTATGCAAATAGGTAATACTCGCTTATCTGAGGCTGAGAGACAGTACAGGAGAAGGGAGGGTCTCTGTTTATACTGCGGGCTGAGAGGTCACTTACGTCTTAGTTGCCCTAATCGTCCGGGAAACGCTCGCACCTAAGTTCCCTTAGAGGACGGGCCTTGGGTGTTTCATTACTGTCCTCTATGCATAATAAAAAAGACCATAGGCTTCTGATTCCTGTCTCTCTAGCTTGGGAAAAGGGGTTTATTGCTACGATGGCATTATTAGATTCTGGAGCAGCAGAAAGCTTTATAGACCAAACTTTCGCTAATAAGCATTGTATCCCATTCCAATTGAGAGATACACCCTTGGCCGTTGAGGCCATAGATGGTAGACCTTTATCTGAACCAGTAATATTCCATGAGACCGAACCCGTTAAGCTTACTGTTGGTATTTTCCACGAAGAGTTGATTTCCCTTCTGTTAATTTCCTCCCCGGCAGTCCCAGTGGTTCTAGGATATTCTTGGCTCAAGAGACACAACCCTCAGATTGACTGGGAGGGTGGAGAAATCGTTTCTTGGGGTATGGGTTGTAGGGAAGAATGTCTGCAGAGAGTTACTTCTGTTTGCCCCGTAAACTCTTATGCTAACACTTCTCAATCCACAGACGTTCAGATACCATTACAATATCTAGACCTCAAATCTGTATTTGACAAGGGTAAGGCGGATACTTTACCTCCCCACCGGTCTTATGACTGTTCTATTAAACTTTTCCCTGGTACTATGCCTCCCAGGGGTACGGTATACCCTCTATCCACCAAGGAAAACTTAGTTTTAGAGGAATATATCAAGGAGAATTTAGACAAGGGATTTATTAGAAAGTCTTCTTCTCCGGCGGGGGCGGGTTTCTTTTTTGTAGAAAAGAAAGACGGTACCTTACGTCCTTGTATAGACTATCGGGGATTGAACAAAATTACTATCAGAAATGCTTACCCTATTCCTTTGATTACTGAACTCTTTGACAGACTAAAGGGCTCGAGTATTTTTACTAAACTTGACTTAAGAGGAGCATATAACTTAGTGCGAATTAAACAAGGAGATGAATGGATGACAGCATTTAATACCCGTTACGGGCATTATGAGTATACCGTAATGCCGTTTGGGCTTTGTAACGCCCCGGCCGTCTTCCAAGACTTGATCAATGAAGTTCTTAGAGAATTCCAACATGAATGTGTAATTGTATATTTGGATGATATATTAATCCATTCTAGAGACATTAATTCACATCATAGACAAGTCAGAAAGGTATTACAGAAACTTTTACAACATGGATTGTATTGTAAATTGGAAAAATGTAGCTTTGACCAGTCTCAGGTAACTTTCTTAGGTTACGTAATTTCCAAAGACGGGTTTATGATGGACCCGACCAAACTAAAATCGATTTTAGATTGGCCTTTACCTAAGGGACTCAAAGCCATACAAAGATTTCTTGGATTTTCTAATTATTACAGACGTTTTATTAAAGGGTACTCCTCTGTTATCGCTCCTATCACTAATATGACCAAACAAGGAGCCGATACCAAAACCTGGTCTACTGAGGCTTTATCTGCTTTCGAAACGCTCAAACAGTCTTTTGCCTCAGCACCTGTATTAGTTCATCCTGATACCTCTCTACCCTTTTTACTTGAAGTTGATGCGTCTGAAACAGGGATAGGCGCAGTGTTATCCCAAAGACAAAGTTTAGATAAGCCGCTGCACCCTTGCGGTTTTTTTTCCAAGAAACTATCACACACTGAAAGGAGATATGACATTGGTGATAGAGAACTTTTAGCTATCATTATGGCATTAAAGGAATGGAGACATTTGTTAGAGGGCACCGTCCTCCCAGTTACTATCTTGACTGACCACAAGAATTTATCGTATATGGGGGAGGCCAAAAGATTATCTGCCAGGCAGGCACGTTGGTCTATGTTCCTTACACACTTTAATTATGTGCTTACTTACAGGCCTGGTTCTAAGAACACTAAGGCAGACGCTTTGTCACGTCAGCACGAACCTACCACCTCTACAGAGGATACTTTGTTCCCTATTATTCCTGAAGTCAATATTATCGCCAACACCAATGTCAAAATACACTCTCCATTGCTCGCTGATATTCAGAACGAACAATCTCTTGCTCCCGAACGTACTCCTGTGGGCCGCTTGTTCGTGTCTCCCAAATTCCAAGTGGACATTATTCGCTGTTTCCACGATAGCAAGATCGCTGGTCACCCCGGCATCCACAAAACTTACTGCCTGATCTCCAAAGACTTCTGGTGGCCCGGTTTACGTAGGGATGTGGAAGACTTTGTCAAGGCTTGCAATGTTTGTGTCAGGAATAAACTTCCGCGGGATCTCCCTTGTGGTTTATTGCAGCCCTTAGTCGTTCCCAACAAACCTTGGGCTTGTTTGGCTATGGATTTTATTGTTGATCTACCAGCTTCCAATAGGCATACAGTTATCCTCACGGTCCTTGACAGGTTTACTAAAATGGCTCATTTCGTTCCCTTGCCTAAACTTCCGTCCTCCCCCGAACTGGCCGTGATATTTGCTAGAGAAATTTTCCGTTTACATGGTATTCCCAATGAGATTGTGTCAGACAGGGGTTCCCAATTTATTTCCCGTTTTTGGAGATCCTTCTGTTCACAGTTGGGCATCAAACTGAATTTTTCTTCGGCCTATCATCCCCAATCTAACGGAGCAGCCGAACGCACTAACCAAAAAAATTGAGCAATATCTACGTTGTTTTGTTTCTGAACACCAGGATGACTGGGTCGGTCTGATTCCTTGGGCGGAGTTTGCTCACAACAACCTTGTTTGTGGTTCCACTCGTAACAGCCCCTTTTTCTTGAACTATGGCTTTAACCCTACTGTTCTTCCGTCGGTGTCTCCTTCCCAGGGTATACCGTCGGTTGATATTCATATAGCCAACCTGAGAAAGTTGTGGGATCAGACTCGACAAATTCTTGAACGTAGTTCCGCGGTGTTTAAGTCACATGCTGATAGGCGTAGACGTCCTGCTCCTATTTTTTCTCCGGGGGATAGGGTCTGGTTGTGTACCAGACACATTCGCCTGAAAGTTCCTTCCTTGAAGTTTGCTCCTCGTTACATTGGTCCTTACAGGGTACTGAGGAGGATCAACCCGGTTTCTTATTTGCTGGATCTACCTCCTACTCTACGCATCCCTAACTCTTTTCATGTGTCGTTATTGAAACCTCTTGTTTGTAACAGATTTTCCTCCCGCTCTGCTCCTCCATCCTCGGTCCGTGTGGATGGTCAGGAGGAATATATCATCAAGTCCATCCTTGATTCTCGTATTTCTAGGGGGAAGCTGCAATACCTCATAGACTGGAAAGGTTATGGTCCTGAAGAGAGGTCTTGGGTTCCTGGTATAGACGTGCATGCTCCTCGTCTTCTTCGGGCCTTCCACGTTCGTTTTCCTTCTAAGCCAGGTCCCATCCGCCCGGTGGGCGTTTCTAGAAGGGGGGGTACTGTCAGGGTACCTGTTGGTGATGTATCCAGGGAGGACATCCTCTCTGCTTAGGGGCTCCCTTCCCTTAGCATTTCGGCATATTCCGGCCGTTTTCGCGCCGGCCGCGCTAGCTCCTCCCCCTTTTATGACGCGACGGCTAGCGTCGACGTCATGACGTCGGCATTTGCATAAAGTGCCGGGAACCGCTATTCCGGACCTTTTGGGGGCGTGGTCTCTATTTAGGTACAGGGTATTTAAAGGAAACCTTTACTACTGCTCATTGCCCTGTCGTGGTTCTAGCTTGCTAGTCACTCAGCGCGTTCTTTATCTTGTGTTTCCGGTTTTGACCCTTGCTTGTCTTTTGTCCTGTTGTCCTCTCCTCTCCTTTGACTCGGCTTGTATCTCGCTTACCTGTCCTCCGGCTCCCTTGACCTCGGCTTACCTTTTGACTATTCTTGCTTGTCCTTACGTTAGTCCGGCCATTCTAAGGTCCGGTATACGTACCTCCTTCTGTGCGCACTCTGCGTATTGGATCCCTGTCAGTTTCCTGACATCATGCAATGCTAAGTGCACTAGGAACATGCAGAAAGTGCTGTAAGAGTGTGTATGATCCATTCTTTATGGGGCTGACCTGCCCCTACTTAAGAATGGGCCGCTATTTTACAGTTACGCAGGTTGCGCCAGTGGCCCTTCCCACCTTTAGGTAGCACACCCGTGTCCGACATGACATAACTCCCTATTTTGGGAGGTATGTATTTGTGTGACTCAAAGTAAAATAAATTATATACATTTGACTAGTTCATGTACAATATAAAACAATCTAAACTTAGATTTGACAAAGTCTAGAAGCAAAAAAAATGTAATTAGAAAATCAAACACCACAGAAAAATTCAAAAACAAATATTTGATCATTGGTCTTTTAATTTAAATATAATAAATTAAACTATTTGTATCTTATTTTAAGGGCCATTCTCAGATTTCACTGAACCTGTAAAGATTTCAAAAATCTATACCTGGTTTGCGTTATGATTAAATATTAAGACAATTTTTAAGAACGTATCCCAATCATCAAGGAGACACATTAATCATGTTAGACAAATTACAAGACAACTTGCTCTGAATGAGAGACTTTTACAGTCTCCTGAGTGGCTAAACAGGGAATTCTAAATCTTTCAACACAGTGAGAGTTACAGCAGGAATGAAGAATATTGGAGAGTTTGATTTACAGGAATTTGTTTTAAGATGGCAAGACCACCAGCAGACTTTGCATGTCCATTAAAATCTGCTGCAGACCTTCCATATTCTACCGGTATTCCTTGGACATCCAGGAGCCAGACCAAACATAAACACTTCAATATGGCTTCATTAGTAGGTTTCAGTTAAAAATAGCCTTATGAGCACATCTAAGAAACCCGGATGATTACAAGCTCCAACTAAACAGCCACACACATGGAAATAGTGAATGAATTTCACAAGGGTTGTAAATTCAGGTCAGCAAATTATAGGCTGCAGTCTACTACACATGAAAAAAGTGGAAATACCAACCTCCAGTAGAAAATAAACAATGGACCGGCGAAATAGAACTCCCGCATTATTCGGATCACATGCTTCACTTAAAAAAGGAGAACCCAAAAATATCAGGAGTAACTATTCTGCATGCATAATGGTGTAGTGATATTATAAAGACAATTAATAGAAACTATATAGTAAAAATAACGGAGTGAGTCAATTCTGAATATTATACCAGCTCCAAATATTTTCTTAACCTGCTCTAGTCTCCAAGACACCATTATATATTAAAAATCTACAGGTTCACGTTTGACATATGTTATCACAAAGGATTTTTTTGTTGTTTTCTGATGGGTGGATTAACACAGCGTTTCTGGTGGAAACACATACAGACTCACAGTCACAGCGAAAGCAAGCAAGTCTTACCAACATATTTACGGATAGATCTAAGATACTAGACGTGTAGCCCAGAGTCCCACACGGGTACAGGAGATCAGAGAAAGGAGGCGCAGTCTGAAAGTGCAGCAGTAAGGAAGCAGATCAAAGCATAGATAAAGAGCTAAACGAAAAGTCAGTAAAAATAATTAAAATTAAAAATCAAACAAAAAAACAAAACCAGAATAGCAAACAGTTTGGCAAGCACTAGTAGCAAAAAAAAAAAAAAAAATAATAACTTGGGTGTGCTAAGCAGGGTGAAGAAACCACTGATAATACAGTTTCTATAGACAATAACTCCCATTGTGCTCAGCCAGCACATTAAGCCCATACCAGCTGCAATATTAGTCAAAAGTAAATATGGTTGTTCTCTAGCACAATAACACATATGTTAAAAGTTAGCCATCAGGGTTTTAGACTGACATAAGTCATGGGATACAGAAAAAAACTCCTGCCTACGACTTTCTGTAGAAAATCATGCTTAGTGTTTGCCGTTTTTTGCTTGAAAACGGCTGCATCAGTAAATATACAACTCACCTGATAATAATCATGGGTCATTAGCAGTCGAGTTTAGAAAAATCCTGGTTTTGTTTTTACCATGGTAACCAAATATTGACTACTGCTACTTTTAGAACTTTGCCCCTGGATTGCTGCAGTAGCTGAGTGGAAGTTATGTAACAAATCAAACTGGTAGATTGGTTTAACCCCTTGAGTGTTGAAGGGCAGACATGAGAATCAAAAGGATTAATAGTGTGTGAGTAATGTATTATATAAGGAAACCACACGGTGTCTTACCTTCACCAACTATGATGTTGTATGGACTTTTGGGGATAGGTTCCCCTCCGAAACTAATGTTGACAACGTGAGGGCCAGCCTTAACAGATTTGTAAGTACAGCGATGAACATAGTTTCCTTTATCTTCAAGGGCTACTTCAACTATCTTGCCTTTGGGATCTGTCACCTCTACACCGATATCCCCAACACCAGCTCCTGTGAAGAAGAACATTTAACTTGTTTGTTTTCCGTTTACCATCCAAAACGTTGACAATAACCTAAAGATTATTTAAAAAAAAAAAAGTATGGCATTTATGATCTTTAACAACAGGTTGGAATGTGGTATCTTATGAATATGCTGCCTAGTTATTAGCAACTAGTTTTACTAACCGTAAGCAGCTGCTCGCTAGCAAGTGGGGGTATATAGTCTTATTCTTGATGATTTTAGCCAGTCCAATGGTTTCCCATAGGAAGGCAGTGAGAGGCTATTGCACATGCGCGGCAAAACACAGTGCTGCGCCAATTAGCATTTCCTCAGTGCCTCTATGCAAAGTGTGGAGATGCTAAATGTAGGTATTGCACACTGTCCAAGCACTGACATAGAAGGCACCTCTAGTGGCCGCCTGAGTGACTGCCACTAGAGATGTTAATAGGCTACAATGTAAACCCTGCCTCTCCTCTGACATTTAAAAGCCTGCAGGGACATGCTATATACACCACAACCCCTACATTAAGTGTACTTGTTCTGGTGACTACAGTGTTGCTTTAACCCTCAATTGCCTCCAATGTTTTTTGTTTTTTTCAATTTCACAATTTTTATTGGTTAATATTTCAGGTGTACTAGTAGCTAGTAGGGTCGTATGTTTCCGGGGTCCATTATTTCATTATTTCCCTGGATCGTGTGTGGGCTCTGTGTGTGTGGTGCTATTGGGCGTATGTAGTGCATTGGCCCTCTAGGTAGGTAGGTTAAAAGATGGGTTTTGTCTTGCCTGTCAAGCTCATCTTTACGTTCCCAGGGGACAGTTCGAGTTTATCTGTGCAGTTTCCAGTCTAACACACTCCAAGGTGTAACAGTATGCAAATCGTGGGGTACAGAAAGGAAGAGGGGGCGGGGGTGAACATAAACATAACAGAAACACAAAAAATAAGTATCCATATATCATCTGTTTTCTTTACCACTTAATCTATGACCCTGGGACAATAGAGGATAAGATTCCCTGTTTCAGACAGTGAGGGTCAACTCTAGTGGATATTGTGGGTACATGAGTATCCGAGCCCACTAACCACATTATCTCGTTTCGGATTTAGCCATGTGTATTATGAGGTGGGTTCCTTGATGACCTATCTCAGGTCATCTATGAGGTGGTTCGTGATGCTACTTTCCCCGACATCAGGTCTGGGTAGAGCCATGTGTCCCGCCTGGGGTGTTTAGGCAGGGTAAAAGAGATTGGGTGTGAGGGTTCAATACTGTGTGGTGGGCGTTGAAGGGACCCAATGAGCACACTCCTCTGAGTAGGTCAGGTCTGTGTTGCCCATTGTTGCTGCCATTTATCACCTGCAATTTTTGTCAATGTGGTTGATCTCATTTGTAGGTTTGCCATTAGCTCGTATTATCTAGTTGGTGGTTATTGGTTGCAGTAGGTCTTTTCTCGTAGGTGCCATCGGTTGTTTCCACCTCCTAGAAATTAATGTGTCTGCCGCAATAATGATGTGAAATAAAAATTTGCAATCGATGATCGGTATTTGTTGCAGGCCCATATATAGTAGGCACAGCTCTGGTGTTAACTTTACTTGTGTCGTTAAAGTTTGGTTGGCCATTCCCTGAACTGGTTTGTTTGTTTTTTAAACATTTGCTGGCTGGATGCTAACCCTTCCAGCAGGCAAGTAGTTCAGATATATAAAATATGGAGCCAGATATCAGCTGTCTGGCATTGTTCAGTCCAGCTGAAATCTGGACACAATACTAGTTTGTCCAGGGCCAGAAGGACAAAATTCGGATATTGTTAAATATTATGAATGTTGCACTCCAGATTTAGTGAAATCCCCCACCTATATCTATTTATGAATAAAATCAAAGCCAAAGAAAAGCATTTCTTTCTTCTTGCTAGAGATCTGTATCATCAAAACATGTCATTCTTCAGCTATGCTAGGGGGAAACGATGAGAACAAGATAAATGGAATGTTGAAGCAGTGAGCAGCAGAGGCTGGTGAACAGGGGAAGGTGAGACAGTGCTTCGCTAGTTTTATTACAAAATAAAATAATAATCCGTGTGTGGTATACACACATCAGACTTCTTTAAAAAAAAATTTTTTTCCTAAACACGTGTATCTACAGGTTAACTGTGCATAATGTCTCAGTGAGGCAGGGGTAAGTGGTCAGGGCCAAAAGTTTAGGGATTAGATGCAAATACTTGGTGTAGTAGAATCTAGTAACACATTACCATCAGCCATCACTGCTTGTGGTTTTTTGTTTGTTTGGAAGAACAAGCTCATTATTCAATGTCGTCAATACAGGTTACCGCATGTATTTATTTTTCTAATAAGATCTGCGATGTCATTCTAGGTTACGATTATTGATTGTACATAGCTTAATAAAAAAAGGCGGGTGGCGGAGGTCCTGAGGAGGGTAATATAATACAGTTAATAATCAATGAGTAGAACTACGTTGCCAAACTCTAGCACTGAAGTTAGAAGTACTGATATAAATAAGTATATGACTATACGGGTGGAGTATGAAAGCCAACATAGAAAACAGAAGGTCTGCACAAAACTCACTCTAAAACAGAGTAGTAGTATATGAGTGGGGGTATTGATTAAAGCTAGTAGAGTGTGAAATTTGTATAACAGTAACTCAAGCGGTGAGTTGGCTAGGGTATCCATAAATAAAAGCTTGGTAAGTAGGTGTTAAGCATGTTCAGCCTTGTGGACTTTTCATGGCCTGTTCTGGGCTGCGATGAGCATGATGATGCATGCTTAGAAAGGAAGTGACCAAGTAGTGTGGTAATATAAACTTAGGGGCCCATATAAATAAAAATACAAAAAGATAAGTCCTGTGCTCACTCACATCACTCCTGGCCGGCAGCAAAGACCACAGTACACATCAGCCCCAATATATATAGTAAACCCCCCCCCCAAAAAAAAAAAATTACCTGCGCTCTCTCCTTAATCCCTATGTATATTTAGACAAATGGAGGTCATTTAGTTACTCCAATAGCCATTGGAGGGAATGCCCGCCCCTCAAGGCAGACCCCCCTAAACAGGTCCTGCACTGACCCTTCACCTTGCTTCCTTGAGCTTCTGGCAAAGAAATCTCTAATGAGATAGAGAGGGGTATTTTTTATATACACCCCTAAATACTTATTAACCCTTAATAAGGAACACATGAGATGGGCGGCAGCATTGTAACCTAGCTGTGTGATACAAAAAGTGAATACAAATACAAAAGACATAAATAAAAGTTGAACAGAATAATAACAAATCAAAGAAAGTTTACAGTCTCAACCATTCGGAGACTTGGCCGGGGTTTTCCGGTTAACAGTACAGATGAAGGGTTGCACTGCATCAATATCCCAATAATGTTGTTCTGGTGCAGGTCGTTGCTGCGGCACAAAGGGGTGAGGCCCAAAGCCAGGGTGTGAGACTGTGCAATGTCGGTGAGCCTGCGTACAGATACATTTTAAGTGACTTGCAATGAGCGAAGGCTTCACCATATGTAAAGGATGCTTTTCTCCCAGAGGGTACTAGTAACAGGTCGGAGTGAACGTTTCTACAGTACTGTAGCTCAGGATAGATAAGAGTATAATGTAAGTGTGAGTATAAGGTAAAGGTGCTTCTTACCGCATTCAGGACCGCAATTTTATCCAAAGAGGACACAAGTTAACGACGAGTTCCCAGGAAGATGGATTAGAGTCTCTTGACAGCCCTGGGATAGCAGTCATCCAAAACCATAGCCGTAACTCTCGTAGGTGACTACAGGCTGGTAATCAGCCAGTGTAAATAGTGGGCCAGCTCATCTGGAAACCATTCTTTGGAAACTCCACGTATTTTGATATTTGTATAGCAGGTCCTCTCTTCTTGTTCTGCGAGTTTTGCCTTACAGGGCTTGTAGTATTGTAGCTTGTGAATCCTGTGTTGCGGCCTGTTTGGTCTTCACTTCAATAACGCTTTTCTCTGTTGCTCTTAGTCTGTCCAGGATCGAGAGATCGGCTTGGAAGAGGGAACTAATATCCGAATGCAAATTAACAGGTACTTAATATTACGTTTGGTTGCTGGTGTATCAACTTTGTCAGAGTTACGAATGGTGGAGGCCTCCCCTTGCAGGTAAGTCATTAAGCGTGACCAGGGATGGCTCCTCTTCGGAGGAGAAATCCCCGGCCAGTGCGGCCATCTTAGATGCACCACAGAGTGCGCCACTGAACACTAAATCACCAGTATCACTAGTACACTGCTCTGCAGTGTTATTTCATTTCTTCAGTCGCTTCCCCATCAAGTCTCTGATAAAAGGCAGCTTTTGTGATCGGTTTCGCTAGTAAATCAGCTCGTAAATGTCTAATTAAATACAGAGATCGTGTTGAACAAGTCTGCTCAGGCAGCCTGTAGCTCTGCCCCATCCCTTCTTCTTCTGTAGTTAATACAGATAAATATGGGCTATTTATTAACAAACCTAGATTTATTACAGGAGTGTGGACCAGGAACACCCAAAATTGTATTCTGTATTACAAATCTATTCAATAAAATCCAAAAAGCAGCCATCTGTCATTTGATTGTCGCAATCAAACAGCGTTAACCAAATGTAAACCATTAAAAATGTATTTCAAATGAATTTGCAGTAAAATTCTGATAGCTCACTGAAGTAAGGAGGTCTATTGGAAAATAGCCAGTACTAATTCGTCCCAACACGATCCGCATTCAGATGAAAGTGAATAAAGTGAATCTTAGTGGAATGTTACCAACTGAAAGAATTGAAAGTTTGTGTTTTAACATGGCTTGATAAAAATCACTATTCACTAAGTTATTTGGATGGATACTACTGATGGGGAAATGATCCTACAGACATTGCTTTAAGGCTAATTAGGGCATAAAAGAGCTCTGGGCCCCCTTTCCAGTACACCTTTTCATAGCATTTGCTAAAACGTAGTCCGTGCTGCAAGTGGGTCTAACATATATGCATAACATAAACACTATAGTTAACGCTATTATATAGAATCGTGTTGCCAGGTAACCAATATCCTTTCTTATTTGACCTTGAGTGCTTGCAGAAATGTTGATAAGGTTTACAAAATGATGATGTTTTATTGCTGCTGAAATATATTTGCTGTGATCCAAGGTATCAGCTGCATATTTGGCAAACCATCAAACAATTTAACTCTTTGTAGAGGATGTGCTTCGATTGTTGTGATATAACGCCTTGCCATGAAGGGGTTAAAAAACTGGAGGTTGTATCAATTAGCTACACTAGAAGGCAATAAAAGTGTCTGATCCGACAGTTCTCGGAGATTAGTACAACCGAGGTTACATAGAAAGCTGCTTTATACAAGCAGAGTTTCACTGCATCAGAGACACGCAGCCTATACCAGAAAGGACAGCTGGTGTTTTACTTGGCTCTGTACAGCCAAGCACCTCTCCGCTTAGAGCATCAGTGCATCCTTTGTATTCCTTGGTCTAAAAATAGCTGTGGCTATGAAGGTGGAAAATTAATTTGGGGCAAAGGAAAAGGAAAAAAGCCAAGATTTCACATAATAATATCAGTGGTATGTACACAACCTGCATATTTCCAACGTTTACTTTTGATTTCCAACGTTTACTTTTGAGTTGCAACTCTTAGCACTCCGAGTCATCCTATGTTGTACGGTTTTACCACTAGCCTGTCTTTGAACTACAATCCTCAACCGTTCTTGAAGTTAAAATCATATTTTACAATGAAAACCCATTTAACAGAAGAACCTAAATATTAGGCTTCACTCACAACACACCTGCAGAGTAAATGTCGAAATAGGTGGGCTTATTGGCAATGACCCCTGTTGGCTCCACTCCTGGTCCTTTGGCACTGACTTTACTGGCATCCCCTTGTGCCTTCTCCACGTTGACTTCGAATGGGCTCTTTAAAATATGCTGACCTGCAAAAAGGACAGTCACCTGCAAAACAGGATGGAAAACAGAGTGGGTTTGTGTGGCGCCAGCACAGTCGCAGAAAGTAATTTTATAGCAACAGGTTGACAAGTGGGGTGAGAAAAACAAGACTCAAACAATGATAGCGTTGGTGTGGTCCGCAGCCTGCCCTGTCTTGTTAATCGCACCATTTCATCTGCAGAGGATTTGGCTCTAAGCAAGATCATAGTTCTCTTAAGAACCATTCTTTTCGTGTAAGCTGTAATAAAACATTAATTAAAAGGGAGAAGGCACATTCACCTTCAGAAGCCCTTTTTACTTTTTCCCAAATATGATAATCTCAGATAGAGGTTAAGTAGCAGAGCTTAATTTGTTTTATTTAGTTTTTTTAACATTTCTGAGAAGAATTGTCAGTTAACAGCTTGTGTTCCAACACAATCAGTTTACAAAACAAGTTGGACTACAAAGTCAGCGCATGCACACAACCTGAATTTCGAGCATGGGACTTTGGTTTAGCACAGAGTAGTTATGGGTAACCACATCCGTGAGGCTGAACCAGCAACTTGGCTTGCTGAGCATTGTAGGAGAGGTAGATCTAAAAATCCTTAATGCCAGAAAGGAAAAGCATTGCTGCCAAAGAGCAATACCTTTTTCAGAGGTTTTATACAAGTATATATATCTATTGGATGGCCTGGAGACCACCTGAACTCTATTGGCATTTCACTAGCAAAGGCTAAGGCTGGTAGTATTTTAAGCAGCAAGTAAAATGTACTGAAGTGTTCTAATTGAACAATAGTTTGATGTATCTATGGGAGCAATAACGGGGTTAATATTTTCCAAAAATGTTTAGTCACATGTGACCATCTCAATTACAGGTGATTCCTGATCGCTATAACTAAATCTTTTTTTTAAGACATGTAATTCTAGGAAACTATGTTCTGCTTCTAAGTTTAACAGCGATATAATTATAGGCATCTGTTGAATCTTGTGCATAACTCTTGAATAGTCAAGGTTTTTTGGCTTATGCCAGATTTTCTAATGTTTACTGCCAAGAGATGAAGTATTTCGTTTTCTTTGGCATTTTGTGGATTGTATAGTACCTGTATTACAATATCAAGTGGCTAATTACATCAGCAACCCACACAGGGACAGCTATGTAGACTTGTTTTACCTGGAGAGATTTAATGAAACCCTTGAATATTAACAGGCACTAGACAGATCGCGTGTAAAATATTCCTTTAGACGACTTTGCAAACTACAGTTTAGATTTAGAGGTTCTTCATCAGAGCAACAAATGGTGTGAAAGGCCTTGTCACTTATAAATGACAGTTCACAAAACTTAACACAGGGGTGCCCAAAAGGTAGATCCCCAGATGTTTTTAAACTACAGCTTCCATGATGCTTTGTCATTCTAAAGCCTTCTAAAAAGACATGCAAAGCATCATGGGAGTTTTTGTTCAACAAAATCTGAGAGTCTACCTTTTGGGCACCCCTGACTTAACAGGACTACCACGATAGTGAATGGCTAAAAATTATAACGCATAAAGAATGAAATAATATTATTTTTAAAGCACCAATATATTCCATAGCACTGATTTTAAGTTGGGATTTATTTGAATGAGGCATTGCCGAATGAAGAATGAACTCTTAATTTACTAGGAAAGGTTTTAATTTACCCACTTTACACATTTAACTTTTTGTTTTATTAAGTCTTATTGCATAGCTTCTAGAAATATAAATCTAATTAAGAGAATCTGTGATTTTATCATATCTTCAAGGCAAGGCTGGATTTCTCGAAATTTAATTTTTTTTCAAAAAGCATTTTATTTAAATTTTTAGGAAAACTGCACTATAAGAGTATGTGCTGCTGTAAACCGATACATTGACCAGTCTGGTCAATTTGGGTTTCTCTAAACAAGTATAATTTGTTTTGTGGAATGTAGCAAAACCTTTAAAGGAATAGTGTAAACAACATAACAGCTACATGCCACTACAGTGGTTAATTAACTAAACGGTTGTGTTCTCCAGTTTTGGATCAAACTATTTTCAAGCGGTTTGTCAAAAATCAGGGTCACAGATGCCTTTGCAGGTTGTCCCCCAGTTCACCTAAGCTCCACTGCTGAATTAACAATATTAATTTAATCCACAAATGAATGGCATTGGTTGGCACAGTGTGTCACAGATTAAATTGATATTGCTAATGTAGTAGTGGAATGTCCACCTATGGGGGGCGCCATGGTTGCCTGAGGAACTCCAAGCTTTGGTCAAACTGCACGTAGACTATTAGACCAAGATCTGAAGGTGACTGACCCTTTATTATAATATTCTGCCAGGTTTACCTCAAGGAAAACCAGGTTAAAAAAAAATAATAAAAAAAAAAAAAAATTTCCTGTTGAATACTGGATAAGCAGATAAAGTAAAAATACTGTAAAAGAAACTTAAAATACAAAATATAAGCTTAGTAAATGTGTCTATAGATTGAAAAGAAAAGGATCTAAAATACCTTTGTAATACCCTAGGTAAGTAACTGGTCATTGTGAGTCTCCCTCAAATCACTGAGCACAGAGGGGCCTATTTACTAAAGTCTGGCTCTGTACCGAAGCTGTCAAAACCATTTTGTTTCCTTACAGGCCAATAAGACTGCAAAATCAAAACATTGTCTAGATTTTGCAAAGCAAGCTCCGAAGCTGAATTTGGTCCAGTCTGACCTAAAGCTGCCAGACAAAATCTATTCTTTAGTAAATAAACCCCAGAACCAAACATTTAGACTTTCAGGTACAGAAAGACAAGAAACAATGTCTCAAATAGTGTAATTAATACAATGCAATTATGGTTTGTTAATAGACTGAAGAAATTTTGAAGCAGAATTTGAAAGCTGTTTAGCCAACAATTCCTAATTAATAATGTTTAATATCCCTATTGCAGACAAACAAGGAAAAACCAAGATACTGGACCACTGGTTATCTTAAAAAATGAATTTCAGAACCACAGCTGTGGAATACTTCCCCGTGCCCTTTCCAATTCTAAGAAGCAATGTCCCTAAAACATTATTGCAATGGTGTATAATGTTGTTTGAAAATGTTCACTTACCTTATGAAGTCCTGTTACTTTTGGGGTATATTCCACAGAAAAGGTCTTATTCTTATCATTGTTGGCGGTAACTTTAGCCTACAAGGATAAAAGATTCATATTAAAATGTTAACTCAATAGCTGTGCAAATATGGCATACACTGCTTTAGAAATAAGATCTGTTAAAGTCCGAGTTTGCAGTTTAAGGTTTATTCACAAGAAGGACCAAATTCATTTACTTCTAGAAATTCTGCGTACAAACGTTTTTATTGCTAAAACTTTAATGATGATCAAAGATCATTAGGAGAGGGCACTTGCTGCAAGACAGATCTTCCCTTGACCCAACTCTAGCACTTACAAACGCTTACAACAATCTACAATTACAATTTTTGGATATTCTTCTATTTATGGCAGAGGTAAAATCCTACATTTCACTACATGCACACACTCACCTCTTCCCGAATTCCTTCTGGGTCTTCCACAAAGACCAGTACCTCTCCTTGACCCGCACTGATGGTCTCCACCGTAAAAGGTGCTGGTCTCTTGACCATGTTCCCAGTTGGTTCAACACCTGAAAAATTAAATAGATACACAGAATTAGTTCATTAGGAAGTGTTGCACCTGTGTTGATCACGCTTCCTCTATGAACAAAAATTATGTAATCAAAAGTTAAATGACAAACATGTTTGATAAAGGTCTGTATCTTGAATCAAAACATTGCATTTATGGGATTCAAATAAAGGTTTTCGATATTTTAAGTTAAGATTAGAGTTGATGTTAGGGTAAATATGTTATGGTACTTTAGGACTTGTTAGGGCGACACTGGGAAATAAATGTCCCACGACTACACTTGATTAGAGGGAGTTACAGTCCTACACAGAGGATATTTCAGGAGCTGCCATCAACTCAGCTTTACATAGAATTAGGGTCCTCAAACTACACATAGGCAATCCATGTATTATTCAATATTCTTTACATTGAAATAACATGCAAATCTAGAGAAATTTTCCCAGTGATCAAAAGAAGTGTTTCCATTCCCGAATTTATACAGAAAATCATTTAAATGCCGTTTTTATGTAGCTACTAACCAGATTTCAAAGAGTTTAAATGGAATAAACATAATTAAAGATGACAATAGTTATGTTATGCTATTTTATTATTATTAGAAACAATGAAAAATGTGCTTGTTTCTTTTCAAGTTAAGGTAAATTGTACTTCTACATGTTGAGGTGCTCATTATTATAGTTCTGCAAACGGTCTTAGTTTTAGAGATCTTTGAGCCTAGCTCAAATATTGGGAATTTTGGCACCTTAGGGCAGGTATCTCAAACTCTGTCCTACTGATGTTGCTAAAGAACAACAACCATGATATATGGCAATCAATTGTAGGCCGTCAAAATCCTACTATAGGTGGAAAATCATGATATAAAACAAAATGTATACAGCACAATTATCACTTAAATAAAAGGGTGCTGCAGGAGGGTGAGGGTCTTACCTCGTCCATATGCTCTTGCTTTTTTAGGATTTAACTTGGGCTTTAAGGGAGCCCCTGGTTTTAATTTAGCTTTTGGGAACTGTGACAAGTATGTCATTACAGAGTGTTCGTCCACATCTGGATGAATGATCTCTTCTGGAGCGATTACCTAAAAAATACAAATAATTACTATTAGTAAAATAAAATTAAAAATTAAAAATCTAACTAACTTTCCTTGTCTTTAACCCCTTAAGGACCAAATTTCTGGAATAAAAGGGAATCATGACATGTCACACATGTCATGTGTCCTTAAGGGGTTAATGGTATTGGCTTGTGAAACCTTTTTATTGTTATTTCTCCAATAAACATCACATTTTTAACTGTTTTTGTTTGTTTTTCAATTTAAAACCGGTCTCCGAAAACCTCTACCAGTGTGCTGTGTTAACCTACTGACACACGATCTTTCCTTTTACTGTACTTTTATTAAACGAGGCAGAGAAGAAGTTGCATTTTCCCTAAAATTTATCAACAATGTTTTACGAGCAGGCATTTTATTCTGAACCAGACTTGTTATTAGATTAAAGTTAACACCAAATACCAGAATCTTGATAAACCAGTTTTCAATTTCTGGCAATACCACAGGGCACAAGCTCAACAGTGAATTCTATAGTTTGGGGACTATGTAACATTTTAATTTAATGTTCCACCCACTGATGTTTTAAAGTATTGAGGATATGTAGAACGTCTATGCTGTTGGAATGTTGACACTTTGTTAACCCTGCATGATCACAGCTAATTAACACCATATAAAACAGAAACGTATCCTGTATCAACGTATTGCGTAGTTCCACTGCAATGAAGTTTCATTTATAGCTACTCATTTCATACAGCCACAGAGAGGCTTTAAACAATCCAAACAGAAAATCTTTCAAAAAGAATTGGAGGTAAAGAGTAGTCACCTGAGGAACTCCCAACCAATCATCTGCTTGCTGCATTGCCTCCCGTGCATTATCAACAGGTTTGCTCGGATCCCAGGTTTCCCAGTCTGGACACAAACCTGAAGAAAGCACAGAATTGGGAAATGAAAACCGTTATCAAAATGTACTTCTTCCTGCATTGCCTGACTTTAAAGAAAGGACTACTAGGAGTTAAACTAGATTGCCATATTTAGTTTCTAAGTAAAAAAATAAAAGTATTTATTGCATCAAGTAGTCTCTGATATGCTGTACTCAGAGCTTGTATTATTTGTTACTAGCCGACCTCAGATTTAAATGTACAGCCATGAAACGTTAAGGTAACGTTATACAAGTCAAATAATCTGAGACATTGAGTTAGGAAGACAATGAAGAATGCCTACCTGGTGCACAGCTGTCAACCAGTGCTCCGAGGGCTTTGCCATCCTGCCAATTATGGCTGAAGTTTGTGATGGGCAAATAAGGGATCTTGTTTTGAATCCAGCCAAGCAGTCTCTGCTTTGGTGTTTGGTTTTTGCTCTCTTCGTCACCTTCGTCTTCCCAAACAGGCATAGAGATGGAATAATGCAGAATAAGGGTCCATATCATGCCGAGGATGAGCTTCAAGTTCCCATCCACAATAGCTTTACTGTCTGATTAAAAATAAATAAAAAAAATTTGATCTTATTTACAGTTTTTTACATTTCTCAATTAAATGTGTAAACTTTAATCAGTATTTGTGTTTTATTTTTGCAAGTTACATAGCTTATTTTCCACTGGACCTGTTTAAGATCCGTGAAGCTACAGCACCAAGCAGTTCTGGGGTCATCAGTTATATTCTGTGCGATGCCTTGGATGTGCTTACTGCATCTCTATTTTATTTGTGCCATCCTATTGATTGCAAATCAGATAAAACAGCACTTTTTACATTTTGCAATGCCAGCAACTACTAGTGACGATCGCACCCTTCGGGCTTTTGACTAAAACAGATTTGATTTACTGGTCATCCAGCATTGCCAGGCACGTCCATTGCTTCTCTATAGGGATTACCACAAATTCACCAAGTGTCCTCAAAGCTTCTCTTGAGAAGTATTTAATTTGACAAAAATCATCAGTCTTGATGACTTAACTGAAGGAGTTTTTTGTGTTTCTTTAATGCTCTTTCATAAGTGTTTGAGCAAAATTATTTTGTACACACTATATTAATACACACACACACACACATATTTCGTTTTTAAACAAATTAAAAAAAGACTGGAAAAAAGCACCACCTCAAATGCAGTTCGCACAGCGCAAATGTATATGAAGATGCTGCTGTGCTACATTTTCTTTAGTGACCCCAGAAGCAGGACACCACAGACAAAAAGAATTCCAGTTGATCTGACGAAATAAAAATTGATTTGCTGATGAAGAATTTAATAGCACAGTCTTATCTAAAATGGTTCCGTGCTACCCAACAAGGGAAATGTGTTTGAAGGCACTATTAAAAAAAACCTCAAAGACAATAATACACTATTCTAGTAAAAATATTTTTCTTCCATGAAAATGATTTTCAAAAGGAAGATAAAAAAAAAAAACCACATCACTTAAATAATATTGTGCAAGTAGTGTCATAGATCTTCAACCGGGTCTTAGAGAGGTGTTTATATACCAAGACTGATTACCCAAATATGGATATTATTATTATTATTATTTATAAAGCGCTAACAAGTTCCGTAGCGCTGTACAATGGGTTGACTAACAGACACGTATTTGTAACCAGACGAGTTGGACACACACGAACAGAGGGGTTGAGGGCCCTGCTCAATCAGTTTACAAGCTAGAGGGAGCGGGGTATAGTGACACAAAAGGTAAGGGTAGGGTAGAAATGTAGGTTGCTACGATAGTGTAAATTGATGGCTCAGTGTTTTGTTTTGATGACAGTTGCAGGAGAGGAATCAGGGTGCGGGGATGGAAAGCTGTTCACAGTTGAATTGATATGCTTTCCTAAAGAAGTTTTCAAAGAGTTTTTGAAGGAGTGGAGATTGGGTGAGAGTCTAACAGAGAGGGGAAGGGCGTTCCATCGGAACGGTGCAGCCTTATAGAAGTCTTTAAGAGGTAGGACTACGAACAGAGGTTAGACGTAGATCTCCGGCAGAACGTAGGGGCCTAGATGAATAATAATGAAAACTTCAAGTGTTCTGAAACAGCCGACTATTCTGCTGTATATAAAAAAACAGTATATATTGGAGGGCACTGCACTAATTGAGGAAGGACATTTTGTATGTTTCAATGGTGATTGCTCCACCATTAAAATGTCTCCCCATAATGTGTAAACCACAGCCATCACTAAACACTGGACAATATTCTTCTAATCCCCCCTACCATTACAGGTCACAGACATTTTAAAAGGGATAGGTAGTCATGATAACAGATGCATTAGCTCAAAATATACATTTGCAGGTGCCCATTCATTTCAGTGTACTGGCCAGAATATTAAAGAAAATGCCATATAGATGGTGTTCCCTACCCATGATGTAGATGTGGAACTACAATGCCCAACGTAAATACTGTCGTCATGAATAGTCCTCCCTGAGTTAACTCCTAAACCCAAGAAATCATTTGGATTACAAAGGGATCGAGTTATTGCACAGAGGGCACTTTGTAAACCATTGACGTCAGAGAGCAGAGCAGTAAGAATAAAAAACACCAAATCCCTGGGATCAATTACCATTTAAATAGAGTAAGAATCAGCTTAATTGTATTAGGGTTTTATTTCTTCCCATTTGTTATTTACAGCCATCTATTTTCCAACAAGGCTTACGTCCAATCAGAATATGGATAGCGGAGCTATGAAAAAAACATTTGGAAACTCTGTCATATGCATATTACCCAAGTGTCCCTATGTAGGAGTGACAGTCCCTATTTTGAGCCCAAAGCCATCTGACCCTCCTTTTTATATTATGTCCCTCTTTTCAAAGGTATGGTTGGCATGTCTGAGTGTATAACAGGGTTTCACAGCAATGATATTCACAGCAATGTTTCTTTAAACTACAATAAACGTGTTTAGAAAACAGCCTGTGTAAATAAGATACACTGTTCTTGTTCTAAACTACATTTCAGTTACATAAATTGCCATTAGTAAGTCACCTAACATTTCTCTGAACACACCCCCGGGCCTCACTAATACCCCTAAAATTAAAGTCTCCATCTCTGTCCGTTTGAAATGTTGGGAGGTAAGCATATGGATACTAATAATAAGGAAAATAAATAAAAACACAACAATAAAGTAGAGGTCATTAAAGGGTGGGGTGGATGGCCATGTTTTAAGGGTTAACAATATGATAATGTAATATAATAAGGTAGATGTGCTTAAACTGAGCATATTAATAAATGCTTTTATGGGTTCGTTCCATAAATTGCCAGGGATAGATACAAATATAAAATCATTTACTGAAGATCCTCTATTACTAGTGACATGTGTGTCTGGAATTAGATTTATTATATAAAAATTAATTTAAAAAAAACAGAACACAAACAATTCATCTCTCAGAGAGGGGTATTTACAAAACTAGTATTAAATATAGTATGAATAGGATTATTATAATGTAGCAAAAATGTATGAAAGTAAAAATTGAATTAGAACTACAGCTGAATAAATTAAATAATGAAACCAATAAAGAAAATGTTTAGGGAGAATGGAGTAGTTGGTCACTGTGTACCAGACACAACTGGTAGAAGCTGTCTGTTGTGTGTGTTTCAGGAAGCGGGGGCCATTCCAGGACATCATCGGTGACTTCGTGCTCTACTCATAACCAGTTATGTAGCTAAACTGTAATTTAGAACAAAAACAAAGATTGCTACAGAGACTGATTTTCAAACAGGTTTATTCAGGACCTAAAACAGACTAGTGAAAGTTCCATGACTGTTAGGCTGCGTTATATACATACAGATTCACAAAACATTGGAGCTCTTTAAAACTTAAAGAAAAAATAGAATTTTGGACCAAAACAAATTTACGTCCTAGAAAGTTGTTATGGGACATATGCAAAGTTGTAAACCACTCTCAAGATTGTTCCTATACAGGAGTATAGTGTATGTGTGTATGAATTTTAGTGCAGTAGAATGCATCTATTTAGGTGTGTGTTGCTACATATTTATGTATGTGTGCCAGATAGGTTGATGTGTGGCAAATTGTGTGTGTGCATTAAACGTTATTTCTACAACAACATTTTCCATATGATCTGGTGTCTCATTACATTATATACGTGTCGATGTATAAATTCAGTGCATAGAGCAATGTGGCCACTTTATTCTAAGAACAAAACTACAGTAACCCCCAAAGCCAAGATGTAAGAAAAGGATTCCGTGTTTGTTATTCTAGAATGAACTATTCAGGAAATAAAACATCTCGGATTATCATTTCCTAATGAGAGTAAATCAAACATTCCCAGACCTTCTGAGCGCCAAGTCACGGTAAGATTTTTAGTGCCAAGCCTCAGCCTCTATTTAAAATGCAGCAACAGTGGCATTAATAGATGCCACTGGGAAGTAGTCAGAATATTGGAATGACATAAAACTCAGCCAAAACAGCTTTTCTTAGGAATAGATGTTGATCAGAGAGTGTGACTGATTTGAGATGCACAAGGGCTTAATGTAAATAGATGCAGATTTCATCCCAGATTTACAGAACTGGCAGCAAAAACTCAAAAGAAACCACTGATGGTTATATATACTTTGTATATAGCGTGTATTGTGTGTAGAATGTGATACCTAGTGAACAGAGTGACCATGTTTAATTTTGTTTTGGCTCATCACGAAGAGTAATTTAGGGTAAAAATATTTATGGTACGTTGAAAAGGGGGCTCAATGCACCGTAGCATTGGTTTTATGGTCCCCTTAAGCAATTCCAGCTTTTATGTACTAGTATGTGAGCACATTAATATTATTTTATTATTTATAGAATGCCATCAGATTCCGTCAGCACTATACAATGGGGTACTTGTATGTGAGCACATATAGTGTGGATGCAGTTTGTGTGCACGCGGGGGAGCTCTGTTGTGTGTGTTTGTGTATAGTGTCAGTATGTGTGAATGCAGGGGTGGTATCCTCGTGTGTAAATACTAAGGTTTATTTTATATAGAGTGGCAGTGTGCTACTGCAGAGGTGTATCTCTGTGGAGTGTCAGTGTGTGTAATGTACAGTGCTCTCTATTAAATTGGCACCCTTGGTAAATACGAGCAAAAAAGTCTGAAAATGTTTTAACCTTTTGATCTTTTCATAAAGAAAAAAAATACTCTGCTCTCATGAACAACAAAGAATTGTAAAAGATAAATAATAAAAAATCTTAAATATATATATATATATATATATATATATATATATATAAATAAATAAACCATGTGACGCAAGTAGATTCCCATAGATATTTTTAATTTTTTTAGTACACCACGGATAATAGGAACAGGAAATTGTTCATCCATGACTTCCTGTTTCACAGGGGTATAAATATGAGGTAACACATAGGCCAAATTCCCTTTGTCATTCATCACAATGGGTAAGGCCAAGGAATATAGAGGAGATGTACGGCAAAAGGTTGTCAAGTTTCCCAAAAGGTGAAGAGGCTAGAAGAAAATAGCAAAAGCATTGAAAATACCCATTTCTCACCATCTTGGCAATAATTAAGGAGTTCCAGTAAACTGGAAAAGTTATGAATCAATCTGGAAGAGGACTTGTGTCTATTGTTTCAATGTAATGTGAAGAGGATGGTTTGAGTGGCCAAAATATCTCCAAG
>OW240919.1:135534233-135726542 GCA_933207985.1 Pelobates cultripes
TGCATCTTGGGGTCTGAAAGTCTCCAAAACTACAATCCAATGTCACCTACATCACCACAAGTTGTTTGGGAGGGTTTCATGAAAAAAAATTATCATCCAAAAACAATCATCTTTAGTTTGCCAGACACTACTAGAACTCCAAATGGGATCGGGTTCTATGGTCAGATTAAACCGAAATAGAGTTTTTTTTCTCAATAAACACCAGAGGTGGATTTGGCGCACACACAGTGGTAGCCATGTTTAAAAGTACCTTATGCCCACGGTTAAAGGGACACTGCAGGCACCCAGACCACTTCTGCCCATTGGAGTGGTCTTGGTGCCAACTCCCATCACCTTTAACCCTGCATGTTTAATTATTGCAGTTATTATAAACTGTAATAATTTCCTTGCATGGTTAAGTCCCCCTCTAGCGGCTGTCTATCATACAGCCACTAGAGGGCTTTCCGTGTTCTTAAAACACGAAAAGTGTTTTAAACAATGCTGGACATCCTAACGCTATGCATGAGGACCTCCAGCATCGCCAGAATCCCCATAGGAAAGCATTGAATAATTTTGTCCTATGGAGTGCACGCAGCCACTGCCGCACATGTGCATTGGGTCTCCCCCGCCAACGTCAGCGCCGAGCAACATCGATGCTGGATTCAGATAAGTCACTGAAGGGGTTTTAACCTCTTCAGCAACATGGGATAGGGGGTAGGAGGAAGGGGGCACTGCTGGGTCCTGCAATGCCAGGAGAACGGGTTTGTTTTCCTGGCACTGGAGAGTCCCTTTAAATATGGTGGTGGCACTAATGTTTTGTGGCTGTTTTTATGCCAGAGGAACTGGACAGTTTGTTAAGATACATGGCATCAAGTACTCTATCAAATATCAACAGATAATAAATGAAGACATAACTGCCTCTACCAGAAAAATTTAAATGGGTCGTGGTTGGATCTTCCAGCAGATCCAAAATTTGCCAGTTCACGGACTTGAACCCTAAAGAAAATCTTTGAGGTGAATGAAAAGGATACCAGTATTAACCTCAAAATGTTAAGGATCTAGAGAGATTCTGTATGGAGTAATAGTCTTAAATGCCAAATTCATTAGGCAAAACAAGAAATATAAATACTAATAGACATTTCAATCTATTGACCGTGCTATACAGAAAATTAAAAAAAATAAAGGAAAATCCTGACTCCAAAATGCAGAAAATAATTTATGATGACCCTTCAAAAGACGTCAAGAAAGATAATTCATTCTAATATGAACAGCTTACACCAAGGATTGTATTTCATCTCTGTTTCTTAAAAGTGTGAACTTGTGTGATTACCCTAAATTAAGCAATGGATTAAGTGTTATGTCTGCTGTGCGGAATTAAAAGTTAAAACAGGTAAAGGCTATTCAAGTGAGAAATCACTTTAAGACGTGACAGTTTTGCTGAGAGATTAATTATGATTTGTACTGGAAAATGGGAGATTTGCCACAGACTTCCCTAGAGTGTGTTGAAAGCTGTAAGTATTAGCTGTAATCCTATAGTTTCACACTATTTTATGTAGTGATCCTCCTCCTCGCATCAGCTAGACCTTCTTGTCAACACACATTGAACTGTTTTATTAGCTAGTTACTTGCTCTACCAACAAATATTTAGTCAAAAAACAAACACACACACACCCCAACAACAACAACAAAATAGGCAAACAAATTAAGGAGCTGGGTAATTCTCCAAAATGTAAATTTCAGTCTAAAATCTTTAATTCTCCAAAACATCTGTTTTAGAGAACAAACCCATAACTGGCACCAATAAAATGTCAGTTTATATTTTATTTTTCTGTGTATTCCTTTATTTTGAGTAAGTAGATATATATGCACAATGTTATGTATAGAGGTTTTAGAACATATTAGTACTTACAGATATTGTTACACATCTGTTATTACAATTATCGTAAAGGAGGCCATATAAAATACAATTTTTATACTATTTAGTGATGTATAAAGCCTCTCTGTCTAGTGTCCACCTGCCTAAATAATGCTGAAGGGAGGATCTGAGAGGACGACAGGTGAATCACCTATCCATCATGACCAATGGGAGAACAAGATCAAGCAATGTTTTAGGTGGTGGTGGGGGCGCAGGAGAGGAATGTTACTTTTCATGTTTTTCAAGTTTTCATGTTAAAATTAATTCCAGGTTTGCTAGTATTCCAAACTATAGGTACCATGCAACAACAAAATTAAATGAATATTTTGAATAGCTCTCCGAGGCTCTAGTTGGACACAGAAGTGGGTGTAATTGTAAGTAACCATAAACATATAGCAGAAGTTCAAAGTTTGGACCCATTTTCCCCATACTTTAAGCGTCCTGCTCTATGTCACAAGAAATCTGTATGTTTTCCTTAATACAGGTCACTTGATAATAGTAAACTTCTACAACAAGAGAATAATAAACTACTACAACAGTGCTCTCTGCATGGTCCTTCCTCAGTGGCCCGGCCTGCTTGATTGACAGGCAGGCATTCACGCCAGGTTGTCCCGTCAGTTATTCAGATGGATCTGTCCCTTTTCTGGATGGGTCTTCTTCCATTGGGTGGAGCTGAAGATGCAAGTGCACCAACAGCCACCCCTCTTTACTCACTCCCATCGACCTCTTGATTCTTAGGACACCAGTGTTTGTGGAGGTATGGCAGACCAGCGTGGTGCTCGAAATAAGGTGAGTTTTATGAGATTTCTGCCACTGCTGAAAGTTGGCAGGTCCTTTTCCATAGGTTGGTGTTACTGATGGTGTCTGGCCAGCGAATGTAGAGAATCCTTCTGAGACAGCTGTTGTTGAATGTCTGGATTCTTCTGTTAGTGGTTTTGGTTGTCCTCCAGGTTTCAGCCCTGTACAGCAGTGCTGACTTCACATTGGGGTTGAACAGTCGGATCTTGGTGGTCAATGTTAGCTCTCTGGAAGCCCAGATGTTCTTGAGCTGGAAGAAGGAGACTCTTGCTTTGACGATCCTTGCCTTCACATCTGCATCTGTTCCACCTTGCTGGTCGATGATGCAGGTAGGTGAAGAACTGTACTTACTCCAAGGGACTTCCATTCAGGGTGATTGGGTTGATGTTGCTGAAGTTGGTCTTAAGGATATTGGTCTTCTCCTTATGGATGATGAGACCAACCTGTGCTGATGTAGCTGCCAACACACTCCACAGAACATTAATTTGAATTTAAAATTGTAAGCAAATATAGCAGAGCTTAAAACATATTGGACTTGGGAGAACTTTTGCAATTTGTCTGTTTTGGCCAATTTTAGTGAATAACCCATATAGTTATCAAGGCAGAGCTGTTACAATCAGTTATAGTCCCTCTAAAACAGCCACATAAATGCTTTGTATGCATGAAGGCTGTAGAGAGCTGGATCCCTGTGTAGTTATCGTTGTTCCTTGCAGAAGTATTAATGCCACAGGTCCCGCTAACTTGTGTGTGGTCCTTAAGAACTCACTAACCTGCCTTGGCCCCACTAACTAGCTTTTATTGTTTCTTTAAAAAGGTGAGTGTTCTAGAGTTAAAATTGGCTTATTCAACTAAAACCTACAGGTTATAGTTTATCAAGGAAAAATGAATTAATAGCTTTTGAGAATATATCATTGCCATATGCCATGATGCCAAACAAATGCACACATGACCAAAAAAAAACAAAAACGCATATAAACAAATGGGGGCATGGGGGGAGGGTGGGGGGGGGGTTGAATTTGACATATTTCTACATTAATTCATAACACTATATTAGGCACAAGACAATTGACTAACTTTAAACCATCACCATGGAAACCAAAACAATGTTGCCACAGATTGCTTCACTTCTAGAACTTTGACTTACAATAGCCTTTTAAAAAGTTTTATTGACTTTTTTTTTTTTAAGATCAAACCTATGTAAACAAACTTCACAATGTAGTAATGAGAGACCTGCCTTGTAAACCCAACTGCAAAATTGATCAGAAGCGCAATAAAACACCAAGCACCAGCCACCCCCTCACCCTAGTCTTGCTTACTTCAGTTTCTGAAAAAGCATTAAAAGGCACAGAGAAAATGATATTATACATAAGAATCATTAGCCAAAAATTAACAATTCTTCCCAGATCTACTGCTATAATACACATGTACAATCAACGCAAAGAAAGAATAGTTGCTTATCTCTATGAAACACCGGCTTATTCACTTCCCGGCATAATTCTAAAGGAAGCCCAAATTTTTTTTTTTAAATGTTAAACTATACAAAGAGTCACCCTGTGCATGTACATCTCATATCTATAAAATATTTTCAAAGAATGCTTTTAGGAATACTACAACATTAACCCCTTAAGGACACATGACATGTGTGACATGTCATGATTCCCTTTTATTCCAGAAGTTTGGTCCTTAAGGGGTTAAATATATACGTTACATATAAATTAATAAATATGTGCTCCGTAAGAGGTTTAGATTATTGCCCCGCATATAAGAAAAAGTGCATCAAATACAAAAAGACGAGAGAAAACATTATAAATCAAAAGCTTACTTTTAAACCAATGAGGGACAGAACCCAATTCACACATGGTAAATTTATCAAAGTGGCTAGGTCAGTGTCTGAGGTTTTTACATAATTTGCAAAGATACCCAACAGTGACTGCTCTACTGGGAATCTGGTGGACATGGGGTCCAGGGGAAGGAGAGTTCTACCTACCTGAATCTGTCCCTCTCGGCCACCACCATGGACTTCCTGCCGGTCCTCTTTACCCCTGAAACTCAATCTGCCAGGATCTCACGTCTGTACTGTAATCCCAGGAGTGTAAACACAAAGGTCTACAGAGGATCCCTTGACACCGTGGGATCCTCCATAGACAGGAAATGTTTCCCTACAGCCATTACTAGTGATGGTTGAGAGAAATGCCAAAACCTGACAAAAAGTAGCTCCACCTTTTATCAAGTCTAACTTGTGACAGTGAAAGTCCAACATTACTCTTATTTGAGAAATGTGACAGAGCCACATTGAGCTTGACCTCAATAATCTAATGCTTCTCATTGCAGCCATAAGGCACTGGCACAGTAATGGCGATGAACTGGCAGACACGTTTAGAGTCATCATGCTATGTGTGAGGAAGCGATCTTGAAGACCTTCGAAAGTTGAAGTTATCTGAAGGAGGAAGTGGCTATTAAGCCTTTCAGTCTAAAACACTAGAGGCACGTTTTCTTTAAAATGTAAACATTACAATTTGTTACACAGCGCAATATTTCATATTGTCAGAAGAGAGTCAACTAAATACATCCCATTAAAAACTTTATATTTCCAATGAATGCTATACAGGATAAATATATATTTTTTTTAAACTTGGAAGGTGTTTGAGATAGAAAAAGAAGACATCATTTGCAAGCAGAAGACCAGATTACAATACCAGGAGGCTGAATTTTGGACAGTCATGAGGTATGTTAATAGTTCTCTAATTAACAACCTGTTCTGGGAGTTTGCAATTATGTGGAATTGAAAACTGCGATATTTCATGAAAGCCATACTGCAAGTCTACTAGCTACAGGGAGTGCAGAATTATTAGGCAAGTTGTATTTTTGAGGATTAATTTTATTATTGAACAACAACCATGTTCTCAATGAACCCAAAAAACTCATTAATATCAAAGCTGAATATTTTTGGAAGTAGTTTTTAGTTTGTTTTTAGTTATAGCTATGTTAGGGGGATATCTGTGTGTGCAGGTGACTATTACTGTGCATAATTATTAGGCAACTTAACAAAAAACAAATATATACCCATTTCAATTATTTATTATTACCAGTGAAACCAATATAACATCTCAACATTCACAAATATACATTTCTGACATTCAAAAACAAAACAAAAACAAATCAGTGACCAATATAGCCACCTTTCTTTGCAAGGACACTCAAAAGCCTGCCATCCATGGATTCTGTCAGTGTTTTGATCTGTTCACCATCAACATTGCGTGCAGCAGCAACCACAGCCTCCCAGACACTGTTCAGAGAGGTGTACTGTTTTCCCTCCTTGTAAATCTCACATTTGATGATGGACCACAGGTTCTCAATGGGGTTCAGATCAGGTGAACAAGAAGGCCATGTCATTAGATTTTCTTCTTTTATACCCTTTCTTGCCAGCCACGCTGTGGAGTACTTGGACGCGTGTGATGGAGCATTGTCCTGCATGAAAATCATGTTTTTCTTGAAGGATGCAGACTTCTTCCTGTAACACTGCTTGAAGAAGGTGTCTTCCAGGAACTGGCAGTAGGACTGGGAGTTGAGCTTGACTCCATCCTCAACCCGAAAAGGCCCCACAAGCTCATCTTTGATGATACCAGCCCAAACCAGTACTCCACCTCCACCTTGCTGGCGTCTGAGTCGGACTGGAGCTCTCTGCCCTTTACCAATCCAGCCACGGGCCCATCCATCTGGCCCATCAAGACTCACTCTCATTTCATCAGTCCATAAAACCTTAGAAAAATCAGTCTTGAGATATTTCTTGGCCCAGTCTTGACGTTTCAGCTTGTGTGTCTTGTTCAGTGGTGGTCGTCTTTCAGCCTTTCTTACCTTGGCCATGTCTCTGAGTATTGCACACCTTGTGCTTTTGGGCACTCCAGTGATGTTGCAGCTCTGAAACATGGCCAAACTGGTGGCAAGTGGCATCGTGGCAGCTGCACGCTTGACTTTTCTCAGTTCATGGGCAGTTATTTTGCGCCTTGGTTTTTCCACACGCTTCTTGCGACCCTGTTGACTATTTTGAATGAAACGCTTGATTGTTCGATGATCACGCTTCAGAAGCTTTGCAATTTTAAGAGTGCTGCATCCCTCTGCAAGATATCTCACTATTTTTGACTTTTCTGAGCCTGTCAAGTCCTTCTTTTGACCCATTTTGCCAAAGGAAAGGAAGTTGCCTAATAATTATGCACACCTGATATAGGGTGTTGATGTCATTAGACCACACCCCTTCTCATTACAGAGATGCACATCACCTAATATGCTTAATTGGTAGTAGGCTTTCGAGCCTATACAGCTTGGAGTAAGACAACATGCATAAAGAGGATGATGTGGTCAAAATACTCATTTGCCTAATAATTCTGCACTCCCTGTAGAGCGCAACTCCTATAGCTCTCAAAATACCCACATTATTCACTGAATTACATTATTCACTGAATTAAACCACACAAGCAAATAAATTCAATGTCATGCATATGAGCACCATCAATTAATATTAAAATGTATTACATACACAATATAAATCTGTCAGTAATACAGAGCCTCTCCCTGCACACCTAAGATGTTATCACACTTGATCCTACAGCCTAACCCAGGATACTCCAAGATCAAACTAATAATTTAATCATGTGTGCACGGAACTAAACAGCTTTGATTATTTAAAGAGGTACTCTGAACACCATAACCACTACAGTCCATGGCAGTAGCTATGATGCTAGCAGGCTTCTGGCTCCATGCCCAAAGTTCTTTTTATAAAACACTGGATTTCGTTAGGGTAATCCCCCTGTTCCATTACAGAGTCTAAGGTCTACCCTCAGCCTGTTCATCCTCGACTGACATCACTACCCCTCATCCTGACTCCTTTCCTTCCAATTGAGATAAGCAAGACAAAAAAAAAACAAAAAAAACTTATTTTGTCCAAAAAGAGAATCTATTCATCCAAATCAAAATCCTGTGAGGATACTGGTAAATTGTAGGAGCAGCACCATTAGAGTTTTGCGTTAATAGCACTCAAAATTACGACATTAACTTGCGGGTAACTTTTTTAATGAATCAATAAGAAAAAGAGTGAACGTAAAATATGCAGGATAGTGAGGAGGTGGGGAGCAGTGGTAGATGTCTGTGAGTCAACTTGTGCAGTAAATTGTTCTAATATCCATCCTGCTGATGGCTCATGTCCTCGGGGAGAAGATGTGTTTAAGTTGCGAGCAGACCAGAAGACCTTGTTAATTTGCTAATTTAGTACAATTCGCATCAGGAAGCATTGAGTGACCAGATCAGTTCACAATGATCTAATCCAGCTCCAGACCTGACTAATAAATATGTGCAACAAAAATGTTTCAGTAACATGTCTCATTAGTGCAAAAGATTAAAGTTCCAGATTCGATTAATGGCACACATTGCAGTTCAGGACAGAATTAATGGATAACCTAACACCAGGACTATTCCAATATCTGCTTCAAATCTACATAATGGAGTTTGTAATTGATGTTGAAAGTCTGACTCCTCAAAGCACGTCATGAAATTCCTCAGACTATAGGATACACATTGCTTAAATCAGAGGCTTGCTGTAGAAGCAGAATGTAAGTCATTGAGAAAAAAGCTGCAGGCCTGGCAGAAGTAAGCACAGGGGGGACAATCAGAATACAGCAAGAGAGCACAAGCACTTTTAGATTGTGTGGCGTCTAAAACAGTTCTTAATTCTTCGGTCAGGAACCAAAACTGAATTTGAATTAGTTAGTGGGATTGTCATATCTTTAATGTCTCCGGAAAAACAACTATTTTCTGCCACCCTTGTATGCTCTCTCTCCTACTCTGCGATTGGCTGCCGTGGTGTGCACAGAGTTTTCCTGGTACCTTCTACAAGTCAGACCAAAGACAGAATGCAAACCATCTTTACAGTTAAATATATAATCACCATACATTTCTGTGTATTTACATCCTCAATCACACAAATTATATAGATCTCTGCAAGGGGCATATTTAAACTGTTGGCCTGATACAAGATCTTGAACGAGAAAGGGGAACCTGAATTTTTATCTTTGTTGAATTTGAGAAGTAAAGTGGGTTATAACTGCTGTTTTGTTTTTTATTTTGCTTATGGTTGCTGTTCCCCCTTGCAACCTATTTGTACTATAACCTATGCAAGAAACATAGGCTGACATTGCATATGGAGTGTCCCTTTAAACCAGAAAGAGGGACTTATTAGTTTTAAGTATAACTATAAGATGCTGTCAGAAGAACTTGCAATCTTGAACTGTAAATGGTTATGTAATATAATTGGGAGAGTATGCAACCTAAGATATTTTAATTTTATTATTACGATAATTTATTATAGTGGTCTAGGTGCAGTGTCCCTGTCCCCCTTAGTCCAGCAATGTAAAACATTGCAGTGTTTGAGAAACTGCAATGCAGTAGTAAGACAGCGTCTCGTGGCAGTCTATCAGCCACTAGAGGCATTTCCTGGTGGCTAAGCGGCTTTTTGTCATCTGATGCTGGACGTTCGAGCTCTGCATGAGGACATTTAAGGTCAAAATCCCCATAGGAAAGCATTGATGCAATGCTTTACTATGGGGAAGGGCTAATGCACTAGTGAAACTCGCCGCACATCCACATTAGGTTTCCTGCATGGGATGACATTGAATGGCGCCCAAGCGCTTTTGGCATTGAAACCAGGTAAGCAAATAAAGTGTTATTTAACTTTAAATGCCAGGGAGGGGGGTGAGGGCATGATATTGTTAGGAATACATGATTGTATTCCTAAGACTATAGATTTCCTTTAAGGATTCGGGTCAAAAACCTGTAACTAACGTGAGCCATTCAGATGAAATTCACCAAAAATAAAGAGATACACACACACACACACACGATATAAAATAATCACCTGTAAAAACATAACTAGAAAACAAAATACGTTATTGCATGTTCCATTAACAAGTCATTGCAAAAAGTGGTTCTTGGAGAACTTGCCATGTTTTCTTTACGCTAGTCTATCACGAAGGATTAACACTTTTCATTTTATATACTCTGCGACAAATCACTGTGTCCCTCTCTGACTCAACCAGTTTGAGGCAAACTCTGCTAATCCCCATTTGGGAGGCATGATTGTCACCACTAATATATTAGCCACCTGGTCAGTAAAAATGAGTTGAGAAACTGATTTTTGGCTGGAATCATGCATTTAAGAACTACATCCATTAGAGAAGATTATTGTGGAACATATGTGAAATTGCAGACTTTACAGTTACCAGATTAGAACTTTGCCCCTTCCAGTTACATTTTTCCAGTACTACCAGCAACTTGTAGAAAGGATCACACAATAGCCACAGCTGAAATTGTCCACAAAAGATTATTCTACTGAGATTCAGTTTTGAAAATATCCAAAATAACCAGTGGTACAAAAGATCTGCAAATCAAAAAGTGTCACCGGGGGCCTTGGGATACTCTTCCTTCAAGTCAAAGTTGCACATCTGCTCACTGAAGATATAGGGGTACAAATTATACATGTTCCCTTGAAAACTGCAGGTGCTCCCATACGTTTTGTTTGAAACATCTGGCAGAGGCCTAAATAAGGCTACTTTTCCATAGCTCCGTTCCTCTTGCATGGTCACGCAACTGGCAGCAATGGAGGAAATGTTGCGAGATATGACAGTATAGCATATCTCCCCTACAGACTGTCCTCCGTGGGTTATTTTAACCACTTATTTGTAACTAGACAGTGAGATGTGATTGACAAAGCCAAGGGGGGTGGACGGCTGAATTAGGAAACATCTGCTCTAGATCTCCATCCACTCTCCCACATATTAATCCCACCTCTTCACAGCAACTGGTCAATAGGTATGAAGCCATTAACTGCTCATCCTAGGACATTCCTTCCGAGTTTTATCAACTGTGTTCACTGTTTTGGCACACACCCATTACATACCGTGCACACACACACTACATACAGTCTGCACAGACACACTACATTACATATCGCCTGCACATACCCCACACACATTACATACAGTATGCACCACACAACCAGCATACAGATGACAACCAGATGACGAGTGCAACCACACACTATGGAGAGACCCTAAACTCAGGATTTCTGCAGATTGAACCAAATGATTAAACAGAAGCAATGACCAATAACTATAGTGAAGTTGAATAATTTTTCCAGTTTATCAATGTTTGCCTCAGTTTTTCAATTTGTATTTAATTTGGGAAAATTAGGAATTAAGTGAATAAACCTGTTAATATACATGTCTAAACAGGATCCTAAACGTTCTTATTTGATTTTTTTTTGTCAGAACAGGTAGATTGGCATGATGGACAAGTCTTGGGTTACCACTTTAGTTCCTTAGACGAGAAGATTAAAATAAAAAAATAAAAAACTTTTTACACCCTTGAACTAGAAAAGGGGCTTAAAAAATGAAAAACGTTTTTTATAGCAAGAACAAGATGTGTAATTCCCTGTAAAAAAGTGTGGTTTTATCAGATTATGTACGGCTTGTAATCTGACTGACAATATGGAGTCAAATTTTGTTTACCCCTTTTCTGGTAAATATAATAAATTGCTTTAATTCAGATTCTTCCATTTCTTTCAAACAAACAGATATGGGAACGGTTGAACTTGATAGACTTGTGCCTTGTCAGCTGTGCATTTATTTTCTCATGTAGGACAATAAAGACAAGCTATGTTGTATCACAAAAAAGATAGACTTACAAAGTACAGAAAATAATAAAAACGGCCAATTTGCTCATTTTTGGTTTGTTTTATTGTTTGTGCAAAAACCCAAAAGGGACATCTATTTTTCCCCACTTATGACAAACTGTGCAAATAAAGATAATAAACAGATAAAAATATCTAAGATTTTCTCATCTTTACAATTTACTTTAAGAAATTAGCAGTGATTAGTAAATGGATTTGTATAGGTTTAACCAAGATCCATCAAACAAAAGTTCCTTGTCTCAAAACGTAACCTTCGGACAGCTGGATGCAAGTAGATTAGTGCAGTCTCATTTAGCCCTTAAAGAATATACAGTTCATTTCTTAGAAAAAAATATTCTCTAAAATGCACAACACTTTAAATAATAGATTTTATTCTATACTGCAGTGTCAATCAGAACTTACTGCAAAGCAACCTGCACTGTCTGTGTCCACAACCTCCCCACTCACACCCACCCCACCCCCCCCGGCCCCACTTTTTCATTCAGCCTGCGGTATGGGTTCACCAAATGTTCACTCTAACAAAGCATGGAAAAAGATTTTTTGGGGGAGGAAGGGATTTAAAGGTGTCCTAGGAGAGTAATGTGGCAGCTTTGGAAAATCTTGGTCCATGGCAACATTTCTCAGAGGTCACACTGTGAGTGAATGCAGTTATTGTGCAGTCAGCTCTGCCAATTTCTCAAAAAAAAGCACTCCAGGGAGAGGTCTACACAGAATTTTGAATGTTAAGGAATGGAAGGGGATAGGGTTATTGATAGGGGGAAGGTATGCTAGACCCAAAAATAACCGTAAATTTGAAAATCCTTTAAAAACAAACAGCCTCTATATCACACAAAGTACAGGTTTGAACAGCAATCTAAATAGAGTTTCTTGCAGTTTGCATAACAAATACAGACCGGCCCTATTTTAGGTGTAAATTCCATGGGTCCTGAATGAAAGCTCTACAGAACTAAAAACATACTATATATACACTTTAAGGAACACTCATGGTTCCATAACCACTACAGAGTGTAATGAGATAGCCCTGCACTGCAGGTTTTAGCGCAGAAGAGGTAACGAAAACTCCTAAACGGGAGCTTCTGGCTCTTTGTTAGAAGTAGTGGAGCAATATCTGGCCGACTCCAGGTCACAAGTCAAACCATTATAAACCTCCCTCCCCACCAAAAAAACAAACAAACAAAACAGCAAACCATCTGAATATTTAGAATGGGGGTGGTCCCAGTCACCATAACCACTACATCGCGCTTTGAATGCTCCTCTAAGCTGTAGTTTAAGAGACAATATAATCACGAAAACAACTTTAGCTTAGTGAAGCAGGAGTTAAATTACTTTGTTTATGCAGCCCTAGCCACACCTCCCTGCTGCTGATTCACACAGCCTTCCTAGACACGTCCTGTAAAGAGATCTAATGTTTACATTTCCTTTACTGTAATCGCTTGCTAGACCGTGCAGTAGCCTCCTGTGTGTGATTAAAATTCAATTTACAAAGCAGGAGATGAAAACATCTAAAGTAAGTTAACATCTGAATGAAAACAAAACCACTTTTTTATAATTGCATTTACTGCGATCAGTATGTCACTTTGTCTGTTAACATGCTAAAGAACAGGCAAACTAAAGAGGAAATATCCCTGGTTGACCATTTCAAATAGTGGCTGTTAAGCAAATCTAACAGTAGTCAGCATGCCAACAAATTCCACAATGGTTCAGTGACTGTTGCAGCAGTTTCAAAACTACAAACCCCATGACGCTTCGTTGCTAGCTACATTTCAGTCACTCTGGTTTTAAACCGTTTTGGCAACAGAGAAAAATTTCATGATTCATAGTTATTTTTCAGTCTTACATAAGCATTTCATATTTTGTTTGGGATGCTTCCGCCTTTTCTTTTAAAACCATAAAATACATTTTTATACACATATAAATTCACAAACACGGGTGCATGTACATACATACACTAGGTAAAGCAGCGAACATGTTCATCATATTGCTAGTTTAGAAGAAAGATGCTTCCAAGAATGTCGAGCAGATACGCCAATAGCCAGATTGTAAGCTCAGGGGATCAAGGACTTCACAAAGAACACACAGTACAGGGAATACAGATTTGCTTGTGACTTTGCAAAGAATTTGATCAGCTGCAGTATAAATCAAATGTCAATAAATCACTAACTCCATTCAAGTAGATGTTCTATTTTATAAATTAAATGGCACTTACAAATTTCACGCTTAAACTGGAAAAAGATGGACATTGTGCAAACCAAGTAACATATGAGTCTCTTATGATGAGCTGAGAATTTTAAATAAGACAGTTTGGGGTAGAGCCTGCTTTCTGTTTGTATAGAATCCCTTGTGTTCACTGACAAATTACTCTGAAACTATCCTGCTGTGTATTTAGTTTCTTGGCCACAAACTACGGCTTAAAAAGACTAAACCAGGCAATACACAAATTGATTGCAAGCTATTTTTCTAAAATTCCTTACAAGCGGGCTACTCTTCAACTAAACAGTGATTCAAAAGGAACTCAAACTGTTTCTCCAATGAAAATGTAAGTCACGGTATTTCAGTGCTGAGGCAAAAAGGTTCACAAAAAAAAAAAGAAAATCCCTCTTACACATTGCTAACGCGTAAACAGAGCATTATAGGTTTTACGCAAGACAATTGGCTGAAAGAATAAAAGGTTACTGTGCCCACTCTGGCATCAAGGGACTTTAAGTTCCACAGCAGTTGGAAAGCTCCCCGATTGAACTGCCCCTAAGCATGTAACCTGAAATCACAGCCCTAAATACGCATTGAAACAAAGCAGACCCCAGGTAATCTTACAAACTCTTCACCTCTTTACTCTGGGAGAACGCCAGAACACTCCTAGCACCATTCACTACAGAGGAGTGTTCCTTTAATTCCAGTCGTACATTGAGCCCATACTCACGAAGAGAGTAATATTTAACGGTTATTATTAAATGTATTTGTGTTGCATAATATGCATAAAAAATAAAATAAAAAAAGAATCGTTTAGCATATCCGAAAGCACTTTGTATTCTCCATAACTTGTGCACAACCAGAAATTAAAATGTTAGAAAGGACCCCTTTAATATGTTCACTTTAAAACTGTTGTGTCACATCTGACTATTTTATAACAGTCTCTCAGTGGAAGACCTAGAAGTGAAAACAAAAATTCAGCATTGGCTCCTGCAGTTACAGCTTCTCATAGTACAGCACTGCATGCTTACACTGTACAAACACTTAGGTTGATAAGGAGTATGTTAATGTTATTCATATGACATTACTAGCTGGGGAGATACTGCACCTGTAGCCTCTACAGTAAACACTACAAATAAAAAATGTTATTTATTATTATTATTTTTTTTAATAAAACCTGTATCTAGATTATGTTGCTTAGAGCATGAGACCTTTAAAGAAACACTATAGTCTTAGGAATATAAAACTGTATTCCTAACCCTACAGCGCCCCTTGGTCCGCATTAGTCCTTCCCTGTAGTAAAGAATTGAATCGATGCTTTCTTATGGAGGATTTGAAGATGCTAGACATTGTCGTACAAAGAACTAGGACGTCCAGCATTGTTACCCAGAGTTAAATTCTGTGAAACAGCAGGAAGTGCGTCTAGTGGCTGTCCGGTACAGAGCTACTGAAGGTAGTCATAACTCTGCTATATAAACATTGCATTTTCTCAGAAACTACAATGTTTTACATTACACGGTTAAAGGGTCATGGACAGCGCACCCAGACCACTTCAATGAGATTAAATGGTCTGGGTGCCTAAAGTATCCCTTTAACTTCTTGAACTAAAACATTTAGCTGTGAGCTATTCCTAATAAGCTTTTAAAGAAAAATCAAAGCTGTTCTTTGGAAATCTCCAGACAATATATATTTTAATAACACTAACATTTTATTAATTATAGGTTTTTTATTCCCCCATAGACTTCTTTCCGTTAGACTCCAGTTTGAACATTGTGTTCCTGGGAAAATGTAAAACAAAATTTGGAGCTTTTAAGATTGATCTTTAACCCTCCAGTTTCCAAGTTAAGTAACAAGGATCCTCACAGCGCTTTTGTGGGAGGTTGAATAATAAAAATACGATGGGAAAACATCCGTCCGACGCGGTCTGAGGACATCTAGGAAGGGATATCTGGCTATTGCAAGCTTGGCTAATACTGAGGTCAGGCAAAAGTAAATAGGCTAGTGAAGAAATAGAATATAAAGGTTTGGCCAAGAGTTTCAGAACAGGAGTAGGTTTTGAGTCTGGTCGGTGCAATGATACCAAGTTCACTGCAGTGATGTCTGAACGGCGATGTGAAAATGGTTCAAGCGGTCGATGGCCTTCAGTGTGTCATGAGTTTGGAGTCAATATGCCAGGCTGGTTTGGGATCCGTTAGTCCGTTCTACTGACTAATGTCCATGGAACAATTGTGACACGCACAGTGTCTTTCTGGGTACACTTTAAATTGCAAACCTCTCATGAAGGGGACACCATATGCTGAATGTGACCCCATTTTGAAGCATAGGGACAAACCGTTAAAATAAATAAATAAAAAGCTTTTTAAAAAAACAGAACAATTTTATATTTAATTACCACTTTAAGTCCTACGTGGAATGTTGTAGAAATAAAATAAACATTACCACATTTATACCTTAAATTACATGGAATGACACTGTGCAATAAAACCTCATGATCACATATGAAAGATTGTTTTAAAAATTATGATTACAAAGCCTGATCAATGACAGACCAGGCACAAACACTACATCTTGTGAAATTATATGTCTTGATATGCAATAAAATATTTATCACCTTTACGGTATGTAAACTTTTGCAAAAGTAGAACTATTCATTGACCCGTAAAATGCCTGTAACATATGTAGCAAAATGTAACAAAGAGCCTATCCAAATAATATATTTAAAACAAAAAGAAACAACAAAAGCGAACACTTATCTGGCAAATGCTCCAACACTAGCGTAATCTGAATTCTTACAGGCTTATACCTAAGGGAACCTACTTTAAATATGCGTGAAAGGACTTGTCAGAAACTCACTTGTATTCATGTACAATTTGTTTTATGGACAATCTGGATCATTTCTAGTATGTGGTATATACAGTAAAGTAGGCCCTGGAGAAAAGAACACGGGCAATAATTCATGGACCTTAAATAAATATCTCATAGAAAACACATTAAAAAGTATTTCATTTGCGTGACAAAGTTACTCATCTAACTACTTAACTAGTTATACAATGAGAAATCATGGTGTTTGTAGAAGGGCATTAGCAACTAACGCGGGCAGCAATATCCTCCCTGATGATAAACTGCAGAGATGTTCCAGAATCAGACTGTGGCGAAACCAACCTCGCCACTATACACTGGAGAAGCCTGGTTGCTCGCCTGCTGCCTTTGGACTATGGCCCCATGTTAAAAGACATATTTTTTCCCTGCAGAAAAGACTTATTCGTGCTTTTCTGCCGGGTGTTCAGTAGATTTGTTTGAGTATGTTATGCCCCAGATAGGAATCCCATGGAGCCCATTCGCATGAAACTGACTGTGTAAAGACTTTGGCTCCATGGCGATTAAACTGTATTCGTGTGGTCTGAGCGCCATTCGCTTAATAATGTGCGCTCAGACCTGAGCTATCTGGTGATATGTAGAACCAGGGCCGGATTAACATAGGGGCTGATGGAGCTGCAGCTCCAGGCCCAGGCCCATTAAAAAAAAAATATATATATTATTTTTTTTTTTTATTATTATTATTTTTTTTTACACACTACTCTTAGGTTTGCCACCTGACTGGTATTTTAATGGCACAGACGGTATTTGAGGCTACCTGGCCCTGCCGGTATTGCAGTAATACCAGCAATACAAATGCAGCTAATTTTCTCAGAATAAATGGAAATTACTCTGCAATACCAGCACCGGCCAGTAGGGGTCACTGTGTGTGGAGAGAGGCAGGGATAGGAAGTTACAGAATATCCCTGCCTCTCTCTACTACTCACTGACCCGTGGCGGAGCAGCAACACAGCACAGAGAGTCCAGACAGCAGCTCTACAGGTCAGGTAAGTGAGGGATGGGGGGAAAGGCAGCAGGGACACATGGGGACACAGACACTAGGGGACACTGAGACACTAGGGGACACATGGGGACACAGACACTAGGGGACACTGAGACACTAGGGGACACATGGGGACCCTTAGACACTAGGGGACACAGACACTAGGGGACACATGATGACACATACACTAGGGGACACTGAGACACTAGGACACAGACACTGGGAGACCTGGGAACACTGAGACACTTGGGGACACTGGAAAACATGGGGACACAGACACTTGGGGACATATGGGAACACAGACACTAGGGGACACTGTCACTAGGGGACACTGAGACACTGGGAGACCTGGGGACACTGAGACACTCGGGGACACTGAGACACTAGGGGACACTGAGACACATGGGGATGCTGAGACACATGGGGACGCTGTGAGACATAGGGACATTGGGAGACATTGGGACATGGAGACACTATGTCCCCCAGCCAGTGTCCCTAGTGTCCCCAAGTCTCCCAGTGTCTGTGTCCCATGTCTCTCAGTGTGCCTAGTGTCCCCATGTCTATGTCCACAACTGTCCCCAAGTGTCTGACTCCCAGCCAGTGTCCCCTAGTCTCCCAGTATCCCCTAGTCTCCCAGCGTCCCCTAGTCTCCCAGCGTATGTGTCCCTAGTGTCTTAGTGTCCCCAAATGTTTCAGTGTCTCCATGTCTCCCAGTGTGTTCCTAGTGTCTGTGTGCCTGGTGTCCCCATGTCTCCCAGTGTCCCTATATGTCCCAGTGTCCACATGTCCACAACTGTCCCCATGTCTCCCAGTGTCCCCAAGTGTCTGTCTCCCAGCCAGTGTCCCCTAGTCTCCCAGTGTCCCCTAGTCTCCCAGTGTCTGTGTTCCCATGTCTTTGTCCATAGTGTCTTAGTGTCCCCAAATGTTTCAGTGTCCCCATGTCTCCCAGTGTCTGTGTCCCTAGTGTCTCAGTGTCCCCATTTCTCCCAGTTTCCCTAAATGTCTCAGTGTCCCCGGGTCTCTCAGTGTCCCCAGTATCCTAGTGACATGGGGACACACTGAGACATTGGGACACTGGGAGAAATGGGGACACAGACACTGGGAGACTAGGGGACTGGGCGACATGGGGACACTGACACTGTGATACATAGGGACACTGAGACACTGGGTGACTTGCGAGACTGAGACACTGGGAGACAGGGAGACACTGGGAGCAATCCATCTATACAGCAGAATCAAACTGTGAGTAGTTTGGTGATTTTATAGAATTTTCTCTGATGTCACTCCTTGTGATTTACATCATGTGATGTCATGCATAACTAATTTATTATACAAATTATTAAGGCTGGTATTTTTTTCCAAGAAAGGTGGCAACCTTAACTACTCTTCACATACTCTTGCTTAAAGGAGCACTGTAGGGTCAGGAACACAATCATGTATTTCTGACCCTATTATGTTAAAACCACCTCCCTTCTTGCCTCCCTAAATATAGTAAAATATTACTTGTATTAAATTCTGCAGCTGCTGGCTCAGAAGTGGTGGTCTGAGCAAATTACAATACTTCCCCATAGGACTGGCTGAGACTGTCAACTAGGCAGATCAGGGGCAGAGCCAGCACAAGTCCAACATAGCCCTGGCCAATCAGCATCTCCTCATAAAGATAAATTGAATCAATGCATCTCTATGAGGAAAGTTCAGTGTCTGCATGCAGAGGGTGGAGACACTGAATGGCAGTGCTGCACACTAGGCAGTACTGCCCCAGGAAGCACCTCTAGCAGCCATCTAAGGAGCAGCCAGTGGAGTTATTTTCTCTGAAAAGACAGTGTTTACTGCAAAAAGCCTGAATGGAATGATTCTACTTACCAGAACAAATACAATAAGCAGATGTTGGTCTCTCTAACACTGTGGCATGTCCCCTTTCTTCTACACTCACTACAGACATCTTTTCTCTGTCTCAGACTATATACCAGGAACTTCTGCCTGCTAGTAAGAAGGTAAGGAGACAAGTGGACCAGCGTGTGCTAGGGGACAGTCCTTTGAAAGAATGGAGTGAGCGCATCATTAGACGCATTTATGTCAAGCTCAAGGTGCTGCCTGCATAGTATGCCCTCAGTTGGACAGCCTGCAGGATTGGCAGGCAGCCTGACATGCATTCATGCCAGGCTGACCTTCCAATTCTTTGGACAAGCGTTCCCCTTTTTGGGCATGTTCACCCCTTTTGGCAGGTCTTGTCATGTGATTCGCACCAGTGGCACACCCTTTTACCCCGCCCATTGACTTCCTGCTTCACTGAACACTGCTGTTAGGGGTTATGGATTTACTTGAAAGATGAAATCATAAATTAGAGAGGGATTAGCATAGAGTATGTGTTTTCTTATAGCTGCATCCTATGAGTTTCCCTCCAGCACCATCTCCATCAGATACATGACGCTTGGGAGGTATGATTGTTTTAGTGTTTTTGGTCGATAAGATTACGTAATTAGGCCCATCATAATGGTCAGCACCAGGCCCACTGTGCTCTTAATCCGGCCCTGTGTAGAACGTATATGTTTTATGTACTGAATGTAACTGTAGGTAATTTTATGTCTTTTACTGTTTGTTTTCTGTAATGTGGTTAATGGAGTTTTGCCTCTGTCTTTGGAGATAATTGAATTACTTCCAATTATCTCCAGGGCAGAGAGGAGGGATTGTGATGCATTGTGGGATGGTTGAAATGTGTAAGTCTGTGATTGGTCCTTTTACCCTTTGTGTCCCAGTCTCCCATTTGGTCCACCAGGTGGGAGACCTGCATAAAAGCCGGGCAGTTAGCCCCAGTAAATCAGTTCCTGCTTAACCCTCAAAGTGAAGTGTCGTCTCCTTATTGGGGGAGGATTTACTGTATGCTGTTAGAGACTGATTGCCAGGAGTGTAAGCCGCTTGGGGGCTTTTCCTGTTCGTCTGCTAGCAGCTATTCGTGTGTCTCCAGTTTGGGAGTTTCGAGTATTCCCTTGGTATGCAGTTCGGGAGTTGGTGAATTCGTGGGTTTGCAGTTCAGGAGATTGGTGCTTGTAGTAGCTGTCGGTGCAGCTGAAAAAGGGGAATATCGCCTAAATGGTTTTTAACCTCTTTTGGGCAAAACGGTCTGTTACACAGACCATCTCTTCTTTCTAAAGTCTTTTCTCCTCCTACCAGTTCCTTATCCATTAACCCCGTCACAAACAAAAATGTTTTTCCCTATAGGACATACATTATATGGACAAAAAGTATTGGGATCCACTTCTTCATTATTGGACTGAGCAGTTTCAATCAGACCCATTTCCACAAGTGTATAAAATCAAGCGCCTAACCATGCAGTCTGCATTTACAAATATTTGCAAAAAAGCATGGGTTGTTCTGAAGAGCTCACCGAATTCAAGCATTATATTGCGATAGGATTCCACCTTTGCGAAATTTCCTCCCTGCTAGATATTCCACAGTCAACTGTAAGTGGTATTATTGGAAAGTGGAAGCATGCAGGCACAGCAGCAACTCAGCCACAAAGCGGAAGACCACGTGAAGTTACAGAGTGCTGAGGCACATGTTGCATTCAAGTTGCAAAAGCTCTGCTGATTCCATACCTGAAGAGTTTCAAACTTCCACCGGTATTCATATCAGCACATAAAATGTGCGTCAAGAGCTTCATGGAATGGGTTTCCATGGCCGAGCAGCTACATACAAGCCCTGCATAACAAAGTACAATGGAAAGCGGCGAATCGAGTAGTGTGAAGAACGACCCCACTGGACTCTGGAGCAGTGGAAACGTGTACTGTGAAGTGCCAAATCACGTTTCTCTGTTTGGTAGCAGCAATCCACTGGCCATCGGTAAGGGCTGGGGATAATGACCGACATATCCTCCCCATGTATAATGTTAGAGTCTACACCTGCTAACCATGAGTCGTGGATTCTTTACTTTTTATTACCTTATTACCCATTATTAAGATTTACAACCAATTACCACAAGTCGGGCACTGGCAGGGACCAGTGACAGGTTCCCCCACAGGGGACTCACTGGCCCCATTCCCATGTGGATAGAGCCCAGATAGCAACTGGGAAGTATAAGCTGCCCAGGCACTAGTTTTAACAGTGAGCAGAAGCTGGCTGCACATTGTTTTGCAGATATAGACCCACTGACGTTTTTTTTTTTTTTGGGGGGCTGACAGTTAAAAGTTGCTTCCATACAGATTAACCCCCATGCTACCAAGGTTTTTATTTTCTACAACTTCTAATTTTAGCGGTGTTTAGTCATATACACATATATGAAGAGTAGGAGAAAATAGAAAGAAAGAATAAGGCATAGAATAAATATGGAGACAGAAGCAAACGAGAGAAGGAGAAGAGTGAGATCAGGGCTGGTGCATGAGGACCTTAGAGAGGTGGTCATGTTTATTTCTGGTAGTATGAGACACGGGATTCATAGATTTTCTGAAGGCTATACCTAGGTTTGTGAGCCATTTAATCAAATGTACACATTTTTTTGTAGGGAAAGAAGTAGTGGCTGCTCGGGAGGAGAACATTTTATTTTCCAGTGTTGGGCTTTGTTAGTATTAACAGCCATGAGGATTTAGAAAGTTAAACGCTTCAGATATCCTTGGAATGGCCGAGGAAATATGTCCTGAAGGTACTATTCTGGGGCGAAGGGTATCTGGTATTTAGTAATATCATAGAGGCACTTTGAACATATTTCCAGTAAGGTTTAAGGTTATTTTGCATCCTGCACATGGTAAGCAAAATGTATTTAAGTTCTGAACCTGTTAGCGGTTGTACATAATAGGAGGTGTGAATGTTATTGATTATTAAAGTATGTAAAAAGGTCTCTTAATTGATGGTTTCCGTGTTTGCTTTTTTTATTTGTATTTTAAGTATCCAATTTTGCAAATCCTATACTTTCTATAAAATTTAGATGTAAAAAGCATAGATTGGAAACCAGACACCAAATGCATCAAGTCGAATGGTGCAGGAATTCAATAAATCTCCAGACAAAATTTGGTGTTTAGTGAATAACCGTGTTTGTATCTCACACTCGAGCTGATGAGTTTCTCAGATGAACATAAAGCTGTATTATGGATAGCCAATTTATTAAAAACTAGTGCATATCTCCATTTTCTAGCATTTGAGGAGTTATTGTACATTACTATGATGTTAAATGGCAATATGAAAGATTATTTGCCCATAGGCATTCCATTGTCAAAACTTTGCGGGTCCAATTGTTCTGCACAAAATTATTGCAGAACAGAATGCACTGTGCAGATTTACACAATTGAAGATTAATCTGTAAAATGTTCTCGTCTCCAACATTCACTAAAACAATGTCCTATTCGTAAGGTTGTTTGAGTATTTAAAGACAAATAATGAAACTATCCACACCCTAAATGAAAGTAATTGTTACTGCTCTATAATCTATAAACTAATCCATCTCAGCCTGCCACTTTTATTTTCCAGAGATCTGGGAGTTGGCAAAATTATTATATTCTTAGATCTTATTTTGTTTGACAAAATTGGGTATTTATTAACACATCAGTATGATTCACAGTTACTATATGTCCCACATTAAGCACACAATGACTAACAGGTGACAAAAGGAGTTACATTTTCATGAACTTTATCACATACATTTCTAAGCGTTAGTATGTGATCAAGTTTGTGCGTGTAGGTAGGATTTCAAAATATAGTCATATTTGTGAAAAAAATAAATGTAAAAAATTCAAGCCATCCTTACTAAAAATGTACAGTTTACAGTTTTATATATGGACAGGGTTATTATATTATTCACAGACACGTTTGGAACGTACGTACTTCTTACTTGAGGGCCACTGAGTGCTGTTCCCCACCTTAACTATTACCCCACAGTGCCAGAAGTTCTCATGGGCTCTCCTAAAATAAGCTGGGAGCAGTGACCAGGGGGCCCCAGGTAAGAAGTAAAACCATTCTAAAATGGTTTACTTGCAGTGGGTGTTATGGTGCTTTGATTGTGCCTTTAAGATGGTGGGGCACAAGCTCTACCCTTGGCGTTCTACTTCACCCTCGCTCTGTAAATCCCACATGCAAGCCTATTTGACTGTCATGTAAACAAAATGTGCTCCTGCGATAAAGGAACACTATAGTCACTGAGACCACCCCTATTTTATTCCTGCAGCTGAAAATGTTACTGTTTTGCCAGAATGACAATATTTTATTGCCACAAGAGGCACTTACGCAGGAATAGAGTAAAGTCCACTATTTCAAGAGACAATAAGATTTTTGCCACACACGTGCACTAGCCTTCGAATGCTTTCCTATGAGAAAGCATTGGATTGGCTGAGATCATTGATCTCGATAATTTTAGCCAAAGAAGCAGAGTGGCACACTGGAGACCAGCACTGGGGCCTGGTCACTTAAATGGGGACTAGGGCACTATAGCATTGGTAATACAAATGTGTTGCTTTAACTCAATTGGACTCAAAATAAATTTTCTATGAAAGCCATTTTTTACCAAATTGACAGTAAAACGAAACACTTCTCAAGTGTAGGAGATTAATTAAAAAAAATACCCATCAATTACTGTGTAAAACAGTAGCAACCAGCTTTTTTACCTGCATCACACAACTTGTGCAATAAAAACACACTGGCTAGAAGGTGTTTTGCAATTCAAAGTGATATATACTCAGGCCCTGTATGTCTGTTCCTATGCACGATTGCAAAATATGAAGGCTAAGAATGTTCTCACAAATTTGAGTAACATCTACAGGAAACATAAAAGGCTAGTTTTTACCTCCAAGCAATAAAAACACCATGGCAAATAAACAGTTCATAATAATAAACACATAACTAAAATACACACAGGCATTGCTGGATAATAGACCTCACCTTCTTAAATACACATTGTTAAGCGAACATAGAAGATATAAATTAGATCTTAAAGGCGTCTATACATATTGTATAGTTTAAAAATGAAGATTGGTCCTAAAAAGATCAGAAGGTTTATTACCCTATTTAGAGTGCTGTAATAACATTGCACTATTAGAAATTCAGATTTTTAACATTGTCACCTTGAAACTCAACATTTTTTTTGTAACAAATGAGGCAAAAAACTGAAATCAAAAATTCTAAATTTATAAAATTCAGCATCTTTTTTATGATATGTCTTTGATAATCAGAGATTTTCACAATTGTCAGTCTAGCAAATGAATATTTTGCTTAGGGGCTGAAAATCACCATTTAAAAACAATTCTCAGAGCTCCAAATCAACAGCACGTGTAAGACAGTGTCAGGGGTACTTATATATTAATTGTATTCACCCATCCTTACATCATCAAACCGTGTCCTTTCCAGCATAATCCACCTGTAGACAACTTCCATTCCAAATCAAAACAGAACTTGTGTGTACTTTATCATTTCCGGAGTCCTTGAAGCCAGCAGGAGCAGGATTTGCAGTAAAAAGGACGTAAACAAGCTTTTATTATCCAGAACAATGGGTCCAACAAACTGTCTTTTAATACCTTGAAACTGAATTCCTGTGCGGTGAGATCACCTCCTGCGAGTGGGTGAACGCAGCAGCAAAGGAACTTTTGGACCAGCCACTAACTGTCTCAGTATGAAATGGCTGGATAATATCACAACAAAATATTTGACAAAAATACCCATTAATTCTACAAATTAAAAATAAAAAAAGTTACAAATAAAAAAATAATTATTTTATATTTTAATTTATAAAAGAGAAAAAAAAGTGCATCTAGAATGTCTTAATACAGGTGTATTTGATGGTTTACATTTGACATATTATAGTCATCAGAAATGGTTTCTTGCCCAAAAAGCTTGTTGAACAAGTTACAAAATTTAGACCAAAACTTTCTCTTCTGCCTGTCCAAATATTTATAGAGCATGCACACACATTTTACAAATCTCCACTTGTACAAGACCAAAGGGTAGCCTGGTGTGGGGTAGGTTCAGGTTTATCACGGTAGGGAGGCAACCTAACGTGCAGTACTTGAACCAACACCTGACCTATAAATAAAAAGGATAAGAGGTATTACTGGACCTTAGGGTAGTTGGACTTAACACTAGGACAGACCAGAGCATGGTGAAAATACAAGTAGAGGACAGGAAAGATACACAAGAACGTTCGACAGAGCCGGGTCAATGGATTCCAGAGAGCATCAAAGTCAAGACAAGCCAGGTCAAAACTCCAAAAAATCTAAGAAAATAAGAGAACGCACTATTGGGTACCTCAGATGCCACAATAGGGCACTGAATGGATGCACTTCCCCAGGTCTGGGGTGTTTACTTGATAGCCACACTCCTAAAAATGTGAGCAAGTGTGGCAATGTCATGTGCCATCATGACAGAATGGGCCAGGGCGAGAACGTCTAGTGTCAGAAACGCAGGTAGAGGTGTTTAAAGGTGAGAAGGCAATGTGGAACCTACTAGGGGAGGTAGGGGCTCCATGTGAGATGAGGTACTTCTTGATCTTTACAAACCTCATTAGAAGGTAAAAAATCAAGTCAAAACAGGAACATAAAAGTGCAAATATCTTGTTTATTTTTTGCATTATTTAATACATTATCTAGGGATCACTTCTAGCCTGGTCTGTCCCTTTAATTATACTTCCTTCTCTAAGCAGAGTCTATAAAACTTTCCCTGATAGCGAAGTTCAACACATATCCCAAAACATTGGATAGTTTAAATTTAGAAAATTCACCTTAAAATACATAGGAGACGAAACACGTGGATTTGAGCCAAACTGACATCATTCCCAGATGCTGTGATCTTGAGTTAGTTGGACCCAGAGATATTGCAGATGTATATATTTTTATGAGCACTGGCTAGATATTCCGCTTCCCTTCCCTGCAAATTGGTTAAACCATTAATATATCCCCCCCATACTTCCAGCCAAACTGACTGAGAACCAATTATATGTCTCCAAGGAACAGTCTTAGAACACTTTGCATACAACTAGAATATACAGCGCGAGAAATTCCTAAGGCTCCAACACACACATTATTCTATGATTAACAATTATTAAAAAAAAATTTTTTTAAAAAAAACACAAGAAGGCTTCCCAGGCCACGGAGATTCAATGCCCTTACAGCACACTCATGCTCTTAAAGTTAACTGCATTTTCAAACTGTAAACATTTTATCAAAGAAGAATGAAAAGCTAAATCAGCCATTCTGGAAAATGTGCCTGTGACCCTGAATTTTGAACAGGCCCTACAGCGGTGTTCTCCAATTCCCGTGCGTCCTGCTTGATTGCTCGTGTTATGTCTGTTGTTTAAAATGGAGGGATTTGATTTCAAACTGGTGCTGGATTTAGTAGAGTTAAAGGGACACTTATAAGGACTATAACCACTTCATCTCATTGAAGTGGTTATAGTGTCTGGAGTCCCCTGGAGCGGTTTCCCCACTCGGTAACACAGCTTTAACACTGAATGGCCGTCCCTGCAGAACCAAAGTCGACCCCCACTGAAGTATAATTATTCTGCGGGTACATTAAAGGTGTTTTAGAACATGTGTTTTGGTTTGTTTTTTCTTTAGAGAATTTCTAGAAAGAAAAAATATATATAATTTATTCGGAGCAATAGGACAACAATAGAATCTTAGGTTAAAGATTTCAGAAAATTTTTAAATTTAAATCTGCAAATTCTGAAATGTGGATTTAATGAGTCTGCTTTAATAATGAACATAACTTCTGTTTCCAGTTTGTTTTTATGATTTCCTATCCCAGATAATATGAGGAAGACAGATTCTCGCACACAGCTACCAGTCAAGTTCGGATTAACTCATTTCCCTCTGCTGTTGTGACAAGGCATTAAACAGCCGTTTCCTGCACGCTACATGACCCAAACACTAAAAAGATTGTATTTTGCCATATGCATGCAGATTACAAGTATTCTCAGCCTTTTCATACATTGTGACACGGATCAGAGTTCTGCAAACTATTGACTCTTCATACGAATATAAGCGGTTTATCCACCCTTTCCAGGAATTTCCCCCACAATGTGCATATTCTGTAAATAAGAAAGCAAAGGTAAATGATAACAAACCCCTCAACAATGGCGTCCCAATAAGTTGGATGCAGTTAAAGTAGGTAAGGAGGTCCGGGATGCAATTGCGTCACTGGCTCTGCCCAAAGGTGATGGATATGGTCGTATTATTGGCATGAGTTATGTGAATGATGCACTCATGGTACACTATGTAGATCCAGGACCAATGGACACCACACCTGGGACCCTAGCAAAGTGGAGATCTTGAAGAGTGCTGTAAAAATCCCATGAACAAGGCTTCAACACCTTTAGGTTTTGTGGTGTGTGCACTGTCAATGCCACAGAGGCTGAACTCTGTGAGACCACAAAAGTCAAGATTGGAAAAGTCTGAAAACAAAACGTCTTTGTTGCCAAAACATCCAAACTGCACACGTCCTGCATGTCACCACTAGCTTGTATAGTCTTATGCACACAGCTGGTTTCCACCTGTGGGCAGCTTGGCAAATTATTCACATACAGTACAAAGAATTAAAGTCCGAAACTAGTAACGGTCATTGCATCATTAAATATCAAAAGTAAAGCTTTGTACCTCAAAACATTCCATATGCTTCTTAGAGTAATGGCATAAAACAATATATTTTTTTTATTTTTTTTATTTCTTAATAAACAAACAACTTTGCTGATCAAGTTATATATAATAAAAAAAAAAAGAATTATTTTAGTTCTACATTATACCTTATTATGAGATGTAGAAATAATGTACGAGACTTGTTAATACATACAGAGCAATATAGCTTAATTCAACATCAGAAAGTGACTTACATCAAGGGTCGCTTCCCCTGCTTAAGTTGTACAGCCTGCAACTCCACTGTAACCGGAAAAAACATTCTGTCACTCGCACACGGGGAAAGTTTTTAATATTAAACACCAGATTACTTGTACTACCACGCATGTAGTGTATCGCATTACTTGCCCCTGTGGATTAACCTATATCGGGAAAACATCTAATGACTTGAGGGAATGTATGCCTATACGTATAGCAACCTGAATATGGATTATCTAATACCCCAGTTGCATGGCACTTTGTGGAGGCTGGCCAAACACTACTAACGTTATGTGTCATGGGGATTGTTCATATCCAGAGAGAAGGTGATCGGGATGCACAGTTACGGACAAGAGAGGCATTCTGGAACTATACCCTAGGGGGTTTGTCCCCTAATGGACTCAATGAAAAGAACCCTCTATATTGCTTCTTGCTGAAAGAGAGAACCTCGGATGCCATACATTCGGCAGTTGGCCTATTGAACGGTTTTGCCTCTTTGTATCATTTATGAATAGTTAACATTAGTTATATGATAAAATTGCATCTAGTGAGCAATTGCTACAATTAGAATTATGCAGTTTAAGATTGATTTCTGCTACATACTATTCTCCTTCTCTTTCCTTTTTGCACGGTGGGAGTATGAAATGAAGCAGGAGAACTTAGTTTATTTTTATTCTCACATTCACCGTTTTTGGGGGGTTTGGGGCGTATTCCCTACATGTTCTCAAATATGCTCCCTTCTTGTCAACCCTTCTTTCTCCATATCTTGTATGTACAGTGACTTTTGAAGTATTATTTCATGTCTTTCACAAACTTTAGGTGTTTGTTTTAAAAAAAAAATATTTCACCTCTAGGGTTAACTTTGGTCTGATTACGTATTTCAAATAGTGAGACGTCATCTCTGACATCACAAGTCTGGTTTTTATTGTTTCACCCTTCAATGATATCGCTGGATGTGTATATAATGGTTATTTGTCACTTTGTCTTGGTAAAACTCCATGGGGACTAAAACATTTATTAGAATAGGTGCTGAATAAAAGCATCAATAATATTTTTTTACCAGACCTATGAGTGCACTTCTCTTGCTTTTTACACACAAGTAAACACACGTACACACACATTGACTTAATTTTGCTAAGAATAAAATTGCACATTTTCACGTTTTCTTTTTTGTTCTTTTAAAAATGTGACAACATTGGCTCATTAATAGGGAGTGTCACTGTTACACATAACCCATATTATGAAACTTTTCTTTTTGTTTTTTTTTGTTAGTGTACCCCATCATCAACAAGCAGAGGTCAAGAGCCCACATGGTTTTGCTTTTGTAATCTGAAGAGAGGGGTCCCTTGAAAGATCTACTGAAATAGTTTCTATCTAAAGCTAAACTTAAAAAAAAAAAAAACTACAAGGGCACACTGAGCTTCATAAACACTGCAGTGTGCTACAGTAGTTATGGTGGAAGGAGTCTTAAGGCACTGTTCCATGGTATGGAGTCAATTCTTTTGCATATCTTGGAATGTACTGTACATAATCACCGATCATATTCCATGCTTATTAAGAGGCTATATGAACTTTAAAACTAGATTTCACTTTGAAAGATGATCAGAGTAGCTTAGCCGAGGTTAGCAGATTAGCAATAGTTGGGTAGGAGTGCAGATTAATAGCAGACTGGCCATGTAATACATGCAGGTGTTCAGAATACGCAGACAATGCTCTACCACAAGTCACTGCAAACCACAAATAGATCTCATCATTATATCTTTAGCAAAGGGAAACCAAGAATACCACCTGCTTCCTTCGAAACACCTTTTATTCTTCTCACATGCCTGACATACACACAGCCACAACAGACACGCGGTTTCAAAGATTTCTCTTGTCATGAAACAATTGGACGCACAGCCCAGAGGAGCTCGTGTTGTATTGGCCAGAATCCTGTAACAAAGAAATGTTTGTGATATGCAGAACAAAAAGGTATAATACACTACATAGCAACTCTTTTATACATGCTATTTACAGCAATTGCGGAGTCCTAACAGAGTTGCCAGATTCACCGCAATTACATGGACACATATTACTTAAACATGTTTATTGCCTGCACTGCACAAGAAAGTCCAACAAACAAATAAGTCAGTTACTCAACGTCTTTGTGATCTTCAATAACTTATTATAGTCTGAGAATGTAAATAGTCTACAACCTATCTATCCTCCATAATAAACAAGTATGTACCGTCTAAGCCCCCACTCGTCTCACTGTCCATACTCCCACCTCTGATGCTCACATTCAAGTCTGTCTGCACCTTTCCTGTGGAACTCACTTGTTGGCACTATATAAATAATAATAAAATGTCAGCAATTTCCAAAACAAATATCCAGGAATATTCCACACTGTAAACGGCCAATGGAAGTGATACAGTGTGACTTCATACACTTTCACCTGCCTCCAAGCATCCGTGCAATTATTCATTTACAAGGGGATAGTGTATACTCTACAGCTATCAGTGCAGGAATAAGACCAAACCTGAAAATTGGCCACCAGCCTTAGGTTAATATTAGGTAAGCAAGTAAATACTCCAAAGTCTCAGGTTATACAATTAACCCGGAGAAATCAACATTTATTGAAAAAAGAAAAATCAACAAAAGGTTAACTGACTTTTGTACAAAATATCGGGCTCTCCGAAAATAAAGATAGGCTAAAGTATTTACGTATAACCCTAACTTCAGATCTGAAAGATCTAATATAAGCCAACTATTTACCTCTACTAAAACAAACAAATAAAAACGTAAAAGGTATTGGTAAGGTTTGGTCTTTTCTTGGTCAGGCAGGATCAACATCTTAAAAGCATACATCTTACCAAAATGGCTCTATAATAGGTCAGGGTTTCATCCTTGGCCTTAATTCCAGAACAGATTGAGCAACATTTTGGCTCAACATCGGAGCCTTTCTCAGGAGGGCTTTGAGAGTCTCAACATGTACTGTATGTATGGTCCACTGGAATATTTTTTCACCATGCCTTTAACGAAAATAGATGCAATGTCCAAACAAGGAGTATTTTTCTTTAAAATCTTGAGGTTTGTATAGGTAGGCTTTAAACTACCCAGGTCACTCATTAAAAGTAAAAATGACTGCCAGTAATTGCACGTGACAGATGTCCCATATAACTCCATAATAGGAGAGGAGGAGATTTCACATAACGCATCTTGGAATGAAGTACGACAAGATATTTCACGCGTTGAAGACTCCTGCATTGTAATCCTGTTTTGTGAATGAATGTGTGTGGCTATTATTACTTTCTCTGCAAATACTACACATATGCCAAACGCACATGATTCCAAACATGTCAATCCACAGCGCCCTATGTAAAGCTGAAGGATTTACCTTTGGCTGACAGAGCCACGAGTGTTAATGGATATTCGTTCGTCACAGGATTCTGTTGTTGGAATGCTGAACAAATATCTTAAAGTACTAACGAACAAGTGCACCATAAATGAGGGAAAACTGTAACCTTATAAACAGCGTTAGATTAAAACACAGAGGATGCTTAGTAAATTTAAGTCTGCCCGGACTTATTATGGACTTATAACATTAGGTGGGTCCAATTCAACACTATTGTATAGTAGTTTGTGAACTACATTTTACGTTGCTGCTTAGGCAGCCTAAAAGTAATTTGCAAGCATTTTGAATGCCAATGTTAGTCACCACTGACACACAGAGTGAACATATCAATTCTTGGATGGAAACAAAATTCTCACATTGACCACCACGATAAGAATTCTGCAAAACCTTGCCTGTTTTGCATGATCTACAGTGTATTCTGTTGGCTACGTTAAAACATGCCTGTAATAGTAACAATAACATTAAAAACATTTTAAGATCTGTTATTAGTTGTAAAAAACAATACTCCAGTCACTGGCAATATTAGAAGTTACACAATGTAGGACACAATTTTGAAATCCCAAAAGTTTCCCCTAGTATACAGAAGACTTTTGGAAAGGATAGCATAAGAGTATGTTTAACTGTATTACCATGTTTAACCTGCAGCTGGGCGCCTCCATCTTAGCTCCCGGTCAGTCATTGCTATAAGCTTTGTCCTTTGCACCTGGTAGTCATGACAGAGGAAGCTCACATGGAAGAGGAGGACTGAAACATTTTTTCTGTATCTCCTTCACTTTTGTAATGATTAAAAAAAGATTGTAATGTCATTTGCCAAATCGTTTACATTAGATTTAAAAGAAAACAGGACCTCTCAGGAAAAAACAAAGAAAAATAACGTAACACAAATTATATTTTGTTTTCAGTGCTATATTCAATAGCGTAAACTCCAGTGAAGTGACAGTTCCCATTTTAAACCCATGAGCCCCAGGCAGAGTGTCCGTGGCACTAATTGTGTCATTGATGTGACATCCTCACCACTCTCTGATTCACACCTGACAAACATGGAAGGTGAGCAATATCACTTAAAGCGACACTATAGTCGTCAGAACCACTACTGTCTAATGTAGCTATTCTGGTGTCTATATAGCATGTTCCTGCAGGCATTTCAATGTAAACGCTGAATTTTCAGAGAAAAGGCAGTGTTTACATTGCTGCCTAGTAACACCTCTAGTTGCAGTCACTCAGATGACCACTAGAAGTGCTTCCTGTGTCAGTGCTGCATAGCGTGCAGCAGTGGCGTTTAGCATCTCCATGTTGGGCATGGAGATGCTGAATGCTCCCCATAGAGATGCATTTATTCAAAGCATCTCTATAAGGAGATGCTGATTGGTGCAATGTTTTGCCACACATGCCCAATTGCCTCCCAATGCTTTCCTACGGGAAGGCATTTGATTGGTTGAGATCAAGATTAATGAAGTGGAAGCGGGGCCAGTCGCAGCAAGACAGGCACAACCTGGGATTTTTATTGAGATTGGAGGGGGGCGGTTCACCTAAACAGCCATTTCAAGGCCATAGTGTCAGGAATACACTATAGCATTCCTTTAAGTTGCTTCATACAGTCTACATCACGTGTGTTAATTAGCATTTTATTTTTCACTAGTTAATGTTCACAGTTTACCATCATCTAGTACAGGGGTAGGCAACCTTTTAGCAGCACTGTGCCGATATAGGATTGTGATGTCCCGTAGCGTGCCTATCCTATCTTTTTCAAATTGAGGTGTGTATGCTGCCGTATTCTGCTTGTGTTATTTATACTGTAATTGCTCTGTATTGTTGTATTTTTGCGTATATAAGCTATTATATTGTATATGTTTACAAGTAGTTTGTGGTGTTGTGTATGATACCTATGAATGTGGGCTGTGTATGGGGGCTGCTTGTGGAATTGTGTGGATGGATATGTCACATTGTGTGTTTGGTAGTGTGTGGGGGCTGTTTGGGGTATTGCATGTGAGATTGTGTGCATGTATGTGGATTGTTAGCGGGTTACGTTTGTGCAGATTGTGTTTCGTGTTTGTGTGGGGGCTGTTTGTGTTATTTGTATGAGGGGAGGCTTATTCTGCATTTCTGTGTATATCTAGCAGTGTGGGTGGCTTCCCTGGGTTCCAGTGGGGACCAGGCCGGCCAGGTACAGGACAGAAGCTGTAATAGCAGCTGCAGGCTGCTCTACTACAGTGTGGATTCCCATTCACAAGTGCTGGGAGTAAGTGATCTGAAATCACTTCATCTATGTGCTGCAATGCATAAATTGAGGATTGTCCTTCACCACCTTTTCGTATTAGCAGATATCTGAAGTTTCACTGTTTGGCTCTAGCAGCCTTGAGTGCCGTGCAAAGACACCTCGAGTGCCGTGCGTGGCACTAATGCCGTAGGTTGCCTATCCCTGGTCTAGTTGATGTCACAGAATCAATGCATTTTAACAAGCAGTTGGGGTGAACAGAGATGCCTGTGTCAGGTAGAATTGCCAAGGAACAGTAAATATCTCACCTCCGGCATAACGTTAAGTACACAAACGTTTGCATAGGGTATGGAGTTAAAAAAATTTAAAAAATCTGAACATGTTCACTCCCTACCCATGTGTAAAATTCCACTCCAACTTGAGAACTTTCCAAAGAGATTATACGGTTTGGTTTTCCAACATCCCTTACATATAATTATATGTACCACTGTACTTAAAACACACATACAAAACACGCTGTGTCTGCCCTACTATTTTGACGATTGTGAAAAACGTGAGCTTTAGGAAAATCAAGGTGTTGAAAAATCTCTCAGAAGCATGAAACATGTCTTTAATAGGTTACAGGTTTCCAAATTTCTCCTAAAAGAGGATTTGGAACTGAAACTGAATATTCTGCCAGGACCTCAGCTCTCCTTTAGACAGAAACTTCAGGGATTGCTTAAACGATTATATCAAACAAGATGGATGGATGACCTAACTAGCCGGAGGGGAACAATGACTGGAGAAACCAGAAGTTCCCCCATCATGCAGGTTAGTTCCTGTCGCTGACTCATCAAAAAATTACAGAACTCTTTACAAAAGTGCACAAAACAACTACGCAGATGCTGTATTTACAATAATTATATTGTTAGAGTTTGACTGATGAGTGGGCTTGTCAAATAGTAGCCCTGTGGGCAACATAGGGTATTCAGGGTGCAGATCACTAAAGTTAAATTGTAGCACGCAGGGTTCCCAGTCTAATAGTTGGAGAACGGAGAAGTGGATTTATGAAAAACATTTAAAAAAATTATAGACAAGTCAAATGCCTGCATCTGAACCCATTATGTGCTTTTTTTTTTTTAATGGCATCTCTGGAAGTAAAATAGTTAATCTTTATTTGCTAAACACAAAGAAAGCAAATTAGTCCATCTGGATCTGATCAAGAAGAAAAGGCAAGAAGTAAAGACCTGGAAAAGACCTCAAAGTCTGTGTATATTTCACTGCAGAGGTTCCTGCCTTGTAGCATAATCCTTTGCATGTTCATCAACTAAATGCGTGCAAATCTGTGTAAACCAGCACGCATGTCAAACATGTGGCCCTTGTCGCTCCTAAACTACTGTACTCTTGGCCGCCTTCAGATTTCAACAGAATAACATTAACTAGTGCTTATGTAACACCAGGCAACATGCTGTAGCAAATGCCAACACACATAAACAAACCACTTTGTTATAACATTTGTCTACATACTTATTGTGATTCATTGTGACCGGCACAAAAAATAATAATAATGATAATAAATAGTACATTATATATGTAACCATATATGGAATTTGAAGTCAGCATTCTCGTGTGGTCATAATTCCCATCCGGTGCCAGCCTGGCTCTTTTCCCCAAAGGCAATTAATAGCACGGTTGTATATGTAGTTTACATCTACATGTACACCAGAAGACTACACAGAACTAAGCTGGTGACTTAATTCCCTAACAGGCGTGTATGGTGTATTCTCCCTATTTTCTGTTAAAATGAATAAAATAATGGGTATTCTCACATTATTCCAGAAAATGCTTTCCTATGAGCTTCTGCATCAAGTGACAGTTTCTACTCGTTCAGTGCCGTGGTAGCGCCTCTAGTGGCCGTCAGGTAGAAAAACTGCAACTGTTTTACATTACATGGTTATGACAGAACCCCTGCATGCAGACCACATCATGGAGATAAAGTGGTCTTAGTGACTTCATTGGTACTTTGGTATCAAGGAAGTGTAGTTCTAGCATATATATCAGTTTCTACCTTTGCCAATTTTTGACTAGAATCTAGGAGTCGGTGGCATGACAAAGCCCTTGCAGGTGAAGACAACAAACAGGTAATAGTCTCTCAATGCTGAATGACCACCTAGAGGTAACCTCGTAATCATGTTTTTTATTTAAAAATAAATAAATATCACTACTGCTACCTGCAGAAGAAGCATTCCTGGCATAGACGCCAAGAAAGCTCAGAGAGGGATTGAAATTATGTTGCATGACCTAGTTTAACAGTAGTAAACCTGATTAACTCTCAGCAAAGCAGGTATTCCAGCTTTCTTCAGCCAACTCACAAAGAAAGCAAAACCAGCTTTTACTAATCCACCAGTAACAAAGTACAGTAGTGGTAAAGCAGGTCACTTATATGTTACTGGGTCACAGGAGGGGAAACTGACTTACAACAAGTATCCAATCCTCCTCCTCACTCTCTATAACAGCTTACATGTTCACCTTTTGGTTATAAGAGACAATCTCTTGTGGATATATCTGCTGGTTAGAAAACCACAAAGGGGTTTATGCACTTTACCGTGAACTGTTGAGAAGGAGCAAAGCAAAATTTAAATGTCACGCTAAAATACCTGAATTAGAAAATATATTCGAGATCATTTAAAACGTGCTCCTCTTGTAATAACAATTTTAATAATACATGTGTAACTAAGCAGCAATGTAAACACTGCTTTTTTGCTAAAAATGCAGTATTTACAGTGATAAGTACTATGGTTGCAGGGACATGCTATAGGCACCAGAATCACTACATTAGGCTGCGGTGGTTCTGGTGACTATAGTGTCCCTTTTATAATAAACCTCACTATCAGAAAAATATGTTCACCTTTCTGTTTATGTTTTATAGTCATAGGGTAGGCTCCCAACATGAAATGAAACACCAACATCACTGCATTCATAGAAAAGCAAAATGATTATGCTGGCAGACTTTCAAGTAAAGTAAGCAAAAAAAAGAAAAAAAATCATCAATGTCAGGATACAATAGGTTTCTCAGGAATATATAAAATCAGCAGCCTAAACAAACGAATATCCCGACGATAAGGCAATGGATGGAACGTGTGGAAGAAATATATAGAGCGGAATCAATGCAGGCCACACTTATAGGCCTCGAGGACAAGCATGTGGAGAGGTGGCGCCCATGGCTACATAGCGGACCGAAGCACAGATAGGAATAGCCGTCCGCAGCCTCAGGGAACCCCGTGCCCCCCCACGGATGGGGACTGACATCTGGTACGATACGTGCAATACCATGGGCACGGGCAATGGGACCCCCCGCCTCTTCACACCTCCCTGCCCATTCCTCCTCCAACCCACTTCCTCCTCCCCATCCCCCCTCTCTCTCTCTTACTTCTCACTCATTTTTCACTCATCTTCTTTCTAAATTCTCCAACAATGTTTTCTATACTAATTGAATAACAGACACAGCCCTCCTCAACCCGAGATTGCTAACAGCTGTGTCACTCACTCACACTCACATGTCAAAATGGAAGCAAACACCTCTATCATGAGATCACACAACACGAATAAGGCACACTCATGAACGGCAACTGACCAATAACGCCGGACCAATAGCCTTTACCATCCCAAAGAGAAAGAGGCCCAGGGGTGATAAGGAAATATTAAAGGAACACAAAAGGCAGACACAAAGTACAAACATACGAGTATTCCTCTACTCGAGCTGCAAACCGGTCACCCATATCAATATCCTAACGTGTTAACCACGATCAAATACCATATATGTATAATACGTAACATTGTTCGAGTGATGTTCACACATTCTACGATGGGACCTGCGCGTCCGTTATATCTTGTTTGCTTGTTCAATCTATAGATTCATGCTGTTGTACATTGATCAGGGCAAACCCTGAAATGTTTATGTTTGAATAAAGCCTTTTTGAAACCTAAAATCAATAGGGGACTTATTGAAGTGGACTGTACCCAGACCACTTTCATTGGGAAGTGCATCCAAAAATGTTTTGGTAAAATTCATAAATACATTTGTCATTTTTCTAGGGCCGTTATAACCACTTAAAGAAAGATGGAATCTTAAAATGAAAGGTTTTAAAATCTAATAACATACATACAAAATAAAAATTAACTTTTCCCACCTCTATACAGGAAAAAGAAAACCACAACCGTTTCACAACCTCAATAAAAAGTTAATAATTAACCACATTCCTAAAAGCCCGTCTGAATAATTCAGCAATGTTCACCACTGTAAATTTAGAGAGGTTCATCATTTAATTCAGTCAGCTCAACAAAACCTCAGCCCTGCTGTGAAACAGTGTTAATTAGGAACTGATAATGGTTTTGGCAAAGAGTTAATCTGTACTGAAAAATACCAAGGCTTAGGGCTAGATATTCATAAATAACTCCCTTGCTCAGCTAAGGTTTTGGTTTGAAGTAAAAAAGATAAGGTAAACTCTCTCTCTCTTTAAAACTGATCACTTTCTGGCTACTTGTCAAGTAATTAAAATAAAGCGATACATACGCCCAAATTGCTCTTTTGTAAATGTTTACACAAGCACATTGTGCACAGGTAATGTTTAGGTACATAGGGATCCTGTGGTCAGAGGCACACTTACCACAACCTCATACCTTTCAACATTTCAAATGGACGAAGAGGGACCCTTTGAAGTGGCACTGTCACTTTCTGCGATCTTAGCAGAATTTGTTGGATAAACAATATTTTGTTTGATGGAGGATATTTGGTTTGCAGTACAGTGGTTGGGGGTGCAAGGGTAAGGTTTTAATTACCTGATGCAATCCCCTATGGCCTCAGTTGTCATGGATTTAATGTCTTTGGTGGGGGGCGGGGATGGGTGACCAAGCAACTTTAAATTTTAGGGCTGGGAGTAGAGGTGTGGGGTTATACAGGGGACTGGCTCTCCTAAATAGGAGCACTTGGCACATGTGCAATATAAAATCATGGCAGAGACCATCCAAAGCGAGAACTGGTCTGTATTTAACATTGCTTATCCACAAGCAGTTCTACCCAGTATGAGTCCAGCAACCTTGTATTTACTAAATTTTTTTTCACCTATAGTTCACTGTTGACTAAAAATTGAGAGGGACACAAATGCACACACAATTAAAATAAAATTATTTTGTTGCTTCTATATGTTGAATGCAAAATTTTGAATTGTATAATAAAAAAAATAAAAAAGGGAAAATCCTTTCACATGTTTTAAAAGGCCATAATGATTACGTTGGAAGAATAGAGTATGCTGCAACGCCAAGTTCAAGATTCCAGTACTCAAAGTTCAGAAAATGATAAATTTGCTGTAAGCTTGTTAAGAGGCAGTCTCCCCTTCCTATCACCCGTAGGTCCCTCCTCCGATTCCTTCCCTTTATGACACCAAATGGCTTGATCATAAAAAATGTTGATTTTACATTTAAAAAAATAAATAAAGAAAATACAGCAAAGAGAAATTAAAAACAGAAGATTAACAGCAAGTTTGTCCTGTGGGATTTACATCTGATGCAGAGATTAAATCAGAAATTTGCAGACCACAAATTAGGAGGCTGTAAAGCAGACTGTGCTATGTGAAACACAATGGAATGTTTTAAACAAAAGGAAGTACCATATTAACAATCCTTAGAGAGGACACAAACAATAGTGACCTTGTGTAATTTACAGTGGCTGATCACTTCTGGAGGCCTGAGACTCTGCAGTACAGCTGTGCAATCACGACGGGTTTCACTAGATTGGTCAAAAAGCAAATATAAAAAATAAATAAAACAAATGTTTTATAACAGCACGTCTCATTGATGCCTGGAGAGCCGAATCCAAAATCTCAAAACTCCTAATGAAATTCAGTCCAATAGGGCATCGGCTATAGTTAAGAAAGCAGATATCAACTTTAGGGGATAAGCCCTTAATACAACATTAGTGGAAAGGCTCCTAATGTCACATGAAGTATATAAAACATAAAAAAATCTGGCTAAGAAATGTTAACTATGATCAGACTACAATCCAGTAAACAGTAGAAACTGTGATGTAACCAGGGTTTTCAAACCATTATTATGAGGCCATAAACATTCAGAGCAAGGTTAACCATAAAGTGACTTCAGCCAGCATCTCTGGGTCCAAAGGTTAGACCATGCCCCAAAACCATGACTTTGCTTGGCCCCATTCATCAACATTACGTGCAGAATGCAGGGGGACCCGAATCTAGTAATCTGTCAAAAGCCCTGCGGTTTTCTTAAAGACACTTTAGCCACCAGAACAACTACAGTCTGGTGTGTATAATTCCCTTCAGGCTTTTTGCAATAAACACTATTTTCAGAGAAAATGCAGTGTTTATATTACAGCCTAAGGATAGTTCTGTATCCTCTGCACAGAGATACTGAACTTTCCTCATAGAGATGCATTGATTCAATTCATCTCTCTAAGGAGATGCTGATTGGCCAAGGCTGTGTTTGACTTGTGCTGGCTCTGCCCCTAAACTTTCTCCTTGAGAAGCTCAGCCAACTCAATGCTTTCCTATAGGAAAGCATCACGATTGGTATTGAGCAACACGTCTAATGATGTCAGCCAAGTGGCAGATCAGGGGCAGAGCCAGCAGCAGCAGACTGAAATAAAGTTAAGATTTTGCTATATTTAGGAGGACAAAGGAGGCCAGGAGGCTAGATGGTGGTTTTAACACTACGTGAATGTTTGTGTTCCTAGCCCTTTAATACTTTTCTGTAAACAGTCTAGACTATTTATTTGATATTTGTAGCAAACACACAGTACTGAAAAGGGAACATTTCTTTGCCTTGTTTCCATAATAAAAGTCAGCAAAGAAGGTCAGTTCCAGCCTGGAGCAACCTTTAAATACGCCTTTCGTCATTTATATTACGATGGTATAAGATGTATAGCCTTAGGTGGCCCTACCATTTTTCTTTATATTATGACAGCCTCAAAATATATTATTGTATAACAATTTTGGAAACTATACAGAACACCACGGGATTTGGTAATTTGGAAGCAGAGTCACATTAACACAGGGGTGGCCAAACTGTAAATCTCCAGCTCTTGCAGAACTACAACACCCATGTTGCTTTGCCAGATGTAAGGCTGACAAAACATCTTGGGAGTTAAAGCTCTGCAATGACTGGAAATCTACTTCCTAAAAACCCTGCATTAATACATCTAAGCCCAAAAGATTTTGGTTATTGATTTAGGGAATTCCAAAAACCTGAAACTCTGAGTTAAACTGGGAAAGATAACTGCTATGTTCACTAATAAATAAGTAAATAAAAAAAACTCTGACAGCATGGTGGATAAAGACATAGTTTTTGTAATTAGCGTTGTAATCGTATATAATACTTTATAAACAGTATGCACCTGTGCAACATAATTATTAGCTTCCATGCATCAGTGTGCTATTTAACAAGACTAAAATAAATACAAAATTATTTTATTCTTTGAATACAGATCACACCCAAAAGTTACATTTTTTGCGGTTAGCTCTGAAGAAAAAAAAAAAGAAAAAAAGGCGTAACTACACAGGCTTTTTATCAGTTCAGTGCTGAAAAATGATTGATCATTCTCTGCCAGTGACTAAGGGTGTGACAGCATTTATTTAAGTGCACTCCTACCACTCAAACAAAAATGGCTTAATCACAATGCATGGCAAACAGCAAGATTTCCGAGGCTAAATGATGTGATAGGAAAGGTTAATTGGGCTCACACTGTCAGCTCAGGTGAAATTTACAAAAAGAACCTAAGGCACAATTTTCCCTCTTTCATTGAAAGGCCATGGACTTGCAAGGTTTTTTTTACCACTCTCTAAGAAGACGTTTAGACTAATCAACAAAGAGTTACCATCACATAAAATGCATCAGACTAAATGAAGTCCCTTTATCCATCACCTGTGCTTAAGCAACATCCAATGAACTTGCAAATAGAAAACTGAAGTTTGTTTTTCAAGATTAAAATACCGGTATATGGTGTTCAACCAAGCTGAACTGAAGGAACAGCTTATCACAAACCCAAACCCTACCTTGAGGAATGTTGTAATTGCGAGGGCTTGCGGATATTACAGAACTTCTGGTCTTTCCTCCCTCAAGTGTTGCTATTCCAGTGTCTGTCTCCCTCCAAGGCAACTGTGTCACCATCACCTCTATCTTTCAGGCTCACTGCCTAAGTGTTCTCTTTGACTTCAACCTCTCCTTCACCCCTCATGTCCAGTCAATCGCCAAATCCTGCCACTTCAATCTCAAAAACATAGCTTGTATCCACCCTTATTTAACACCAGATGCAGCTAAGGTGCTGGTCCATGCTGTTCTCTCTCGCCTTGACTACAGCAATTCCCTTCTCAGTGGTCTTAGGTGTTCTCAGATTGCACCGCTGCAATCTAAAATTAATGTGGCGGCGAGGCTCATTGTCCTGTCTGCCCGCACCTCCCACGTCTCCCCCCTCTGTCAGTCCCTACATTGGCTTCCCGTTAGACATCGGGCTCAATTTTAGAATCTGATGCTTGCTCACAAGTCCCTACATAATGCTGCTCCAATCTACCTATCCTCCCTAATACACAAATATGTCCTGTCGAGGCCCCTGTGCTCTGCCAAAGACCTAAGCCTATCCTCTGTCCGTACTCCCACAACTGATGCTCGCCTCCAAGACTTCTCCAGAGCTGCACCTTTTCTGTGGAACTCCAGGGCTGCACCTTTTCTGTGGAACTCTCTTCCCTTCTCCGTTAGACTTTCACCCAGTCTCCACTCCTTCAATAAATCTTTGAAAACACACTTCTTCAGGAGAGTATATCATTTAAACTGTTAGCGGGTTTTCATCACCCCCCTCCCTCCCCCATGACTCCTCTCTTGCAACTGTCAAAAATAATCTATTAAGTTCTCAGTGATTACTTTTCTAGCAACCTATTTTATTACCCCTTTGTGTCACTATACCCCACTCTCTCTGGCATGTAAGCTCATTGAGCAGGGCCCCCAACCCCTCTGTTCCTGTGCGTCCATTTGTCTGGTTACAATTATGTGTCTGTTAGTCCACCCATTGTACAATGCTACGGAATTTGCTGGCGCTTTAGAAGTAATAAAATAATAATAATATTAATCACTGTACCATAAACAGCTGGTTACCTTTCCTAGGTTAGCATCAATGTAGGTGGCAAACATAGGTGTGCACAGCTCATTTCATTACAGTGTGCACACAAGTTTTTTTTTTTTTTTTTTTTTAAAGGGGGGTCAGTGATGTAGCTTAGTGATGTCCAGAAAAAAGTGGGTCCACACAGAAAGAAAGCAGGCTCGTCGACAGAAGCGGTGTGCCAAACTTTCATAAGTGCACACCAGCCTAACTCAAAGCTGGGGCCACACAGAGCGCACTGCTAAAGTGCAAGTGCATTTAATTATGCACTCGGTTAGTGATGGTAGGATATGGTTTCCTGTTATCTGCATTTGATGTGATTCTGGGACATCACAGAACCAACCCATAATGGTGGGTAAGAACCCAAAAATAGGAACTGTCCAGCAGAAATCGGGATGGTTGAATTATCTGGCTATGTTTCATAATTGTATAGTAGATGAATATTTATTGGTGTGACAGCTTTAGGAGGATGAGTGTAAGAGCTGGGGGTAGGAGAGTGTAGCAGGGCTGAGCAGTGTGTGCTACAGGGTTAGTGTGGCAAAGTGGCGAATATGATAAGCTTGAGAGAGGAGTGATTGTGGAAGGGTTAGTGAGGGGGTGACAGTGTATGAGGACCGTGGGTGTATAGGGGGGTGTGACAGTATGTGGGGAGGCTGTGTTAAAGTCTCCACACATTGTGATGACTTTTATTAGAATTTTTTCTTCATTTAACTTGCCACCATACTGCTTTCCCTAATTTGCAAAATGGGGCGATAATACACCCCTCGTGGGATAGTCGAAACTTTGTGGTCTTCTGGACTACTGATGGTCCCATGGGGAGCTTACGAAGCTGCAATTCTCCCAGTCTGACGATCTGTGATGACATCAGAGCCCAGGCTGGGAAACCTGGCACCCACGTCCTGACTCACTGACAGAGCACCAGAACCACGAAGGTGTGCGGCTGCACCACGGCCCTCCAAGAAAGGAGTTTTAAAGAGCCAAGAGCTGATGGTTCATGGCTGGCCCAATCAGAATCAATTGGGCTATGCACAATTAAAGAGAGGTAGTGCAAGGCCAGTTAAGGAGATCTTTTGATCTCCCTGCTGGTGTGTGCTGAAGCTGGTACTCATAAAAATTTACGGTTGAACATATCACAATAATGAACATTTTATCCTTATTAAGTTTGAACTAGATAGCAACGGTCTGTCTACCTGTAATAGGTGTTTACGGTCTACTTTAATGTACCAGCCCAGTTTCCCGGAGCAGACCTGTGACATGAATGATGTCACTTGCAACACCTAAAGGTGGAAGACTCCCCCGAAAAGGGGTGGGTCCACCCAAACAATAGACATGTCAGCCTAACATAAATTAATGCAAGGCTGGCAGTCAACATGCGAGCCGGACCACTAAGAGCGAATCATGCAAAGCTTGATTGATGGTCCAAGTGTGCAGAGTATAAATAACAATTTTAATCCATTAAATGTCTGCACCCACTGAAGTAAAAACTCCAAAAGTTTATCCTCAAATGTTGTGTACACGTTATTACCGTAATTGAAGCTTCACATGTAGACATGGTGGTGGACATTAGAGTAAAAGAAAGATGGAATGGGGGCAGAGACAGGTCAGTTCCAATGATAATTCGCTACATATCAGGGATTCGAGAAGAATAATCCATATAGTAATTTCTTCCATAAGGAAAATTAGAGTTCAAGTATTGTTTTGTATGCATATAACTCAAATCTTTCTAAAGTAGTCTGAAAGCATCAGCCGTTACGGGGTTAAAGATCTGCGATTTGATGGGTGAAGAGTACACTGAACTCTCAACTATTTCTAAACAAGAAAAAAAGTCCCAGGAAGTCCTAAAATCCATGAACCTAAAATAATTTATTGTTGAAACATAACGGGGATTTCCTTGATGGACTGAATTCATGTTTATAGATAAAAGCAATGACAGATTGACGAGAGAGAGAGAGACATACAGAGAGGGAGAGTTAAACACCTATTTTTTCTCTTTAAAAAAAATAAAAAAAAATTATTTAGAGGATATGTATCTAAATAATGAGAACATTACAGCGTTAAGAATAAAGGTTTGAAAGTTCCCATTTCTACAAATCTCTTGCTATTTAATGATTTTTTTTTATTGTTTTAAAATTTGTGTTTTATTAGAGTTTGGATACTCAGAATACAACTTTGCCATGGTATGACAGTATTAACATGGTTATAACAATAATAATCATCTGTTAGGGCTGCAATGTTGGCTATTTAGCAGTCGATTGAGAGTAGTGACTAAGAACAGACGATATTAAAGAACATTATACAGTAACCTAATCTATAAATCATGAACAGTAACATTGTGGAGCCAGGAGGAACAGCTTTTGCAGTGAGTGCTCCGTTTTTTGGTTTGGCTTGCTCTGTAGCTTGACGGCTGTGAGAGGTCCAAAAGAAGGGGTACGGCAGCTGCATAACAGAGACTAGGAGTGTCTCTTTGACAGTGTCGGCACATATAAGCTTTGGCCCCTGGTTGCTTTTGTGCTTATGCTGCGACGGATTACCATCATATCTGGGTTCAACCTCGCCTGCCTCTGGTAAGTTCAACTGCCGGAGGAACCTCATTTGGTCGTCTGTGGAGGACAAGGTAAGCATCTGGTTTCCCCATGCTATTTGATTATTTTTAAGGGCATACATGGGAGCTTCCCTAAGCAGTGAACAAATTAACAGAAGGAAATTAGAAATAAAAATGAATTAACAGTAAATCCCTATAGTTACATTTTTACTTCGGAAAGGGAGGGATTCAGAATATTTTAATTTTTTTTAATTCTAACTTGAAGGAGGGGCAGGGTGAGGCGCTGTAACATTCTTCCTCACCTTGCGGTCAGCGGCCGTGCATCTGCATGACTAATACTTGCGGCATGTTAATGGACGCCGGCCGCTGCGGATCCGCAGCTAATTGTACCCCCACGTCCGCTCACGTGATTGACGACGTTGGCGTGCATGTGACAGTCAAAGAGCGATCTTTCGGAAAGGTGAAGCAGGTATTTAAACCTAAAATTACCTTTCCTCATTGCCCTGTTGTGGTTTCCCTAGTGGTTGTCCGAGAGTGCGTTCCTGATTCAAGTTTCTTCTGGTTTTTGTCTTTGCTTTGATTTTGACTTCCCTGTATTTCTGGTATCCTTGACCTCTGGCTTTCCTTTATCGTTGTGTCCCTATCTGTGTCCCCTGACCTCGACTAGCACCCTAACTATTCTTTGGTACATTAGTCCAGCCATTCTAAGGCCCGATAATACGTTATTTATTAGTCATCTGTGTAACACAATTCTACGTGCTGGATGATATAGTAATCCTGACAGACACCCAGTGGACCGTAGGTGAGATGTCAAACCATTCAAAAACGGTTTAACTTTTTACAGTGGGGAATGCTTGGAGTGTTCATTTAAGGACACATTACTGTGAGTACTACTGCTGTGGAGCTCTGTTATACAGTGAGACACACCAACAATGTGTGCCTAGAGAAGAGAGATAATCTGGTACATAAGAAGGACAGGGGGATTTGGGTCCAACATAATGACATGTACGGACAACATTGTTGAGATAGAACACTGAAGAGAAGAATATATAAAAAAAAAAAAAAAAGACACACAAGAAATACTACTTCTACAGATAAGATCAGAAAGTAGATAAGTAGAGATAAGTAGATAGATAAGATAGAAAGATAACATATCTTATTTCTTCTGGTAAAAAGGCATGCCTTGTATATCATGCACACCCAAACTGAAGCTGAAAAAATAAATAGAAATAAATGGATTTTAGCTGGTAGCCATCTCATAAAAAAAAAAAAAAATCGTACCCAACCAAAGACTTTACGAAATGTTTAGAAGGGAGTGTGATAAAATAATGCAAAAAGTCTTCAAGTAGGAAATTTAAATCTAAAACACCACTGGCTAATTCCTTTTTTTTTTTTGTGGTGTTTTCATTGTGTGTGAAAAATACTTTTAGTATTTTCTGTCTTTTCTTATAAAAATATGTATTCTTCTTGCTCCACAAATACGATATCAGTTCTTACTGTGTCATTGATTTAAAATGGTCAACAGCTGATGGTATTTGCTGGACATCCAGATAGTTTGGTGGAGATGCCCACCTATTTATGTTCTGTGCCTCTATGTCTCATCGTACATACATAATACACAATTTTGGGTAAACAAGAATACGTTATCATTGCAGTGTCACTGCTACTGACACAATATTCCCGTTTGCAATACCAATAAACTTTAGGTCACAATGGGGTTCAATGGACGCTCAAATAGAAAATAGTTTTAATACATCATCTGTTCATATAACCCAAGTTCAACCATACAATATTATTATTTTTTTTTTTTTTTTAGATTCTTTATTTTTCTTTGTGCAGGGAATGCTACAACGGCATAATTAAAAGATATAAACACAGTAGTTGTACATTCATGGCATGAGAAAATCGGCACATTTTAAAATGTTATGTTATAAACAAGCTATTCTGGTAGCGATGCCTATCTAGGTAGACCGTTATATGAGAAACATTAGACTATGCAGTTGTTTATGCGCACGTTAAGTAGTTAAATTGTGAGGTCGTAGCAGAGATTTCAACATAAGGTAATAGTATAATTAGTTATAAGTTGAGAGACATCAATGCAAGTAAATATATTAGGTGGTTAGCATTATACACAGGCTATACATGTTAGGATTTACATTGGGTAGAGTGCCTGTCAGGCGAAGCTGTCTAAGCGTTAGACAGTAGGCGACCTTTTGTAAGGGAAACATAAAAAATGAAGCTGTGTTTCTATGATGGGTACATATTCGTTGCTATCAGCAAGATTAAGTTTTATGAATATATAGGACCTAGGTGGCAAGCTCCCTGTAACTGCATCCAATCCACTTACACAAATCCTTTTATGCAGGAGACACAGAGTCATAAAATAATATAAGGTAACATTATAAATCAAAGGAGGTTGGTAACTTTAGTGCTTTATGCCGGTCTATAGTGAGTTGGTTTAGCTATAGCGTGTGTGCTCTGCTATCCCCTTGTGTGTACCGTAGTTAGGTGTCTGTGGGGAGCTTGGTTTCACGTGTGTCCAGTATGTTTGGTCTGTCTATGGATAGTTTGCGATAGACGTATGTATGAGAGGGTCCGGTGGCTGGTGACCTGCCGTGTGGGTCGCTATCCCCTGTTACACTGGGGGGGGAGGCTGGGGAGGCTCTCGTTGGCCTGGTCTCTGTGGTGGGTCTGACGTTTTATACTATGCGCTCTGGTGTGAGATGCTGTGGAAACTGTATTTTGGTCTCCCTGAGGCCTATGATTGTGTGTCTACTTCCAGGATAGAAAACAAAATGCAAGCATAAAAAACAAAGCATAAGAAAACAGGTAACTTGTGCACATTAACTGTTGTGCCTTATTGTAGTCCGTGTCCGTAAACGTTTTGCCGTTTGTAAGGGTAGGTATAGTCTACATTTAGTGTTCGAGTAGTCATTACCAGCTGCTGGCTGCAGTTGGAGGAGGTTCGGGAGCGAAATGGCCGCTTGTGGAGCCCCTCGCTTGGGGTGATAGGTGGTGTGCTAACTGTCCCGATTTTGGGGGTCGTGTCTGCCTCTGGTCGTTGAGGTAAGTCTCAGGTTGAGTGGGGGTGTAATAAGTTATGGGAGTCATTGGGGGGGGTTCTAACAGGGGAGCTCAAAAGAGGTGATGCAGTTCGGGCCGCTTCTGGGTGACCGGCTTGTGTGGGAAGATGGTCTTGGCTTCACTCCCTTACGCTCAGGTGGTGGTGGTTGCCGCTTGTGCTTTGCCCCTTCCCTGTGGGACAAATGGGGTGATCTTGACCGGGTCCCAGCGATGTGTTACCCCAGGGTTCCCCGGTTCTTCTCTCTCATGTAGGTCTGTCAGTGGTAGCCCCAATGTGGGCAATACTGCCTTCGCGATCTGGAGGTCTGAGACGAGGTGTACTGATGCAGTACTGATGTTCTGATGCAGTACCTGTAGTGCGCGCTGTGGACGCCAGCGGTATGTTATCTGGTGTGTCCAAAGCAAAGCAGTGAATGGTTGTAGGGTCTTACGTCACTGTAAGGTTGCCCCCGATAGGTCGGCATAGAAAGATAAGTCCATATTTTCAAACCTGTAAGTGGCTCAACCCTTTAGGGTTGTGAGGAGTGCCATTTTGTCCACTATATTCTTAAATCTCACCACGAGGTCTCGGGGTGCCGCTTCTGGCGATCTCCAAGGCTTAAGGATCAGGGTCTACACGAGCCTCCTCACGAAGTGTGGGAGTTCTTCTGTGGGAACTGCCTCCGCAACTCTGCGCACTTTCAGTTTGGTACGGCGCCTGGAGTCCTCTAACGCAGCAAGCGGTGTTCTGTTTTGGCTTGCTGTTTGAGAGCACTTATCTCGTGCCTGAGCTCCGCTAGTTCATGTGAGTGCTGTGTGGAGGTTAGTTCCGCTGCATCTATGTGGCCCACCAGGCCCGTGAGGTCCGCCCGCAGTTGTGCTACGTCTGTCTGTAAGGCCTTCTGTAGGTCCTCAGCAGGGATGCCGTGACTGGTTCCGAGTTGCCCGGGTTCTTGATCGGTTGTGGCGGTTTTACAGTGGGTAAGTTGTTGATGGTTTCCTCTGGGTAGAAGTCCCCAGAGGAGTCGGAGAATTCCTCGAGCTCGGCGGCCATATTGGGTCCATACGCGCCTTTTGTCTGGCGGAATAAATCGCCTATAGTGTCCCCTGTTTTGGGTCGATCTGGCTTCAGTTTTTTTGTTTTTCTTCCCATTGTTATTGTGGGCAACTGGGTTTTTGGTTCTGAGGTTGGTATCCCCTAAAACAGTTGGATTTCGTTGTTTGACCATGGAGCCTCTCTAGTTTGCGACCGCTCTGTTCCACCATCAGGCTCCGCCCCACAACCATAAAATATTTTACAATCTCTGCAGCCTGAAATTTTAAAAAGGGCCTTGCTATTGAGGTCCAATAATGGCTTAGAATTGGCTAGTTTGAGGACAGATTTCGACGTGACCCGTCAAGAACCCATTGACTTACCAATGTGTTTGCCGCTGAAAATTTTGGTGCGACCACTGATCAGATGGGGTATACTTTTAGATGAGGGCAGGTTATATTAGCTGGCCTCAACCAAGGATAGAATTTTTTATTAAAGCTAAAAAAGGGCAAAACATTAAATGTGATTCTACTGTACAAAAAAATTTTTGATGAAAAATGTAATAAGGCAGACAACATGTTTAATATAAATACTACCGGTACAGTTATTTAGAGATGTTAAGATGTATTGTGTTCCACTAAATGATGAAAGGTTCTGAACACAGACATGAAAACATTGCAAAGCTCTCTCAAAAGATTAAGAAATGTTTTGTCATTTCGCACATGAATTAACCTTGGAATGAAATACACTCAGAGCTTGTCAGTTGAGCCAAAAAAAGACTGTTGTTTGCAGATTAATTATAGAGAAAGTACAAGACTCTCTCTATCGTTCGAGTGTTATGACTGCTATTAAAAACAGAATTAACCAGGCACATCTAAACACATAGCAGAATTACCCTGCATGGGAGTGCGGGCTTCACAAGTTATTGTCTAGTGTGCAGGGAAAGTTAAATGGTGAGTCATACATGGCAGGGAGCAGGAAGAGACCCTGTTAGATAAATCTTTGGACACCAATAGGTTCCGTTGCAGTAATATATATGATGGCCAGATGAAAAGTGAGTCATATATATATATATTCAAAAATGTGCTGGTTGTTGGATTTGGAGCATATTACATGTTGCGTTTAAAATGTGAAAACGTCACACCCAACAGGTTCTTGAAGAAGAGATTTATCAAACGATTACAAATAAATTTTTGGGCAGTAACATGTTTTATTTTATTGTTTATTAAAGTGTTCTAGAAATGGTCTGAAGTTTAAAGATGGTATAAGATATTTCCTTACAAAATTCTGCCAGTTTTCATAGCTTTATTATGTCTTTTGTGGATTATCAGGGATTATTTGGCATTAAGTGTTTAAAAATAAACAGAATTGTAAATAAATAAAAAGATATAAAACAAACAAAAAATAAAAAACCTAGTCACATTTAATGGCTTGCTCTTATGAATAAAAATAACAGAATGTAAGCTTAAAATAAACTACTAAGAAAGATATCTCCAAAAATTTACAATCAAACTAAAATTCTGGTTTATGTGTAAACTGTAGCAGGAAAACTGAAACAGAAAATGTTTCTGTTAGAAAAGGTGAGGGAAAGAAATTTCTTACTTTACAGAAAAATGGTGCTCATTTTAAAATAACAATTAGGATGCAAAACATTGTAAAAAAAAAAAAAATAAATAAATCAGGCAATAAAATATATGGATGCAAAAGTGCCACCAAAGTTTTCATTTGTATAAAGTTCAGGAGAATATAAGGTCCAGGATTAAGCAGATACATAATTTTACAAAAACCTTTAAGGGGGGGGGGGAGGGGATAAATAAATATATAAAATTAAACATTTGGGATAGGAATGTTCAAAATATTTTGAATTTCGATTAGCCTTGTTAACCTCTGCATTGCATTGGCACTGCACACAACAACATGTCTGTCGTATATAAACACATATGTACATCATCCATCACATACAGATTTTTGGCTCGCACTCCACTGGACCCATACATTTTAACATAGGTAAAACTTCTTCCAGCTGATAAAAACAATGGCGGCCTTCTCTCTAAGGAGTTTGTTGCAAAATAGTAGACTCTCTGCTTTTGGTTACCGTCTGATGTTTTGGGCGTCAGGACTGGTTTCAAATTATGTTTTTCCTTAAGAAACATTTAAACATACATTTTTGGCAGAGCAGAAACCGTGTAAAAGAATAAAAACATTCAGAGCTATAAAAGCATATGTGAAACACATCATTTGTAAGAACAGAAAGTTTTATAGATCTACTATCAGGCCACATTTAAAGACTTCTAGTGAAAGACCGTTTCCAAATTATAAAGGTCTGTGGTTGATCACCTCGGAGAATATAAAGATAAGTCACGTTTTAAGTTGTGTTTTGACGGATTGGATCTTAAGGCTGGAGTGGTTTTCTCTTATGACAAGAGGTCACAAGGCAGTACTTATTACACACCCACACAAATCAAACAAAAATTCACAGATATACACCCAAGATTCACTGATATATCTGACTTCCCCTTCTACTAGTAGTAGTAGCTTGTGGCAGTGGATATTAATAATTTCTTAGTAAACTTTACTATTGGGCATTTCTCATTAGGTCCCTCCACTATAATCCTGCAAATGAAAGAAGCTGCAAACTTCACTGGAATCCAGTGCAAAATAAAGCTCCTCATGCTGGATTACATCCCGAACCACTAGGCGGTTCAATCAATTGCTTCTCATAAAGAAGCATTTGACTGAACAGTTTCACCGGCTCCGAGTGCATCTGCGTGCTCTGAGCCAGGTAGGAGAAGAAGTGCACAGGGCACTTTTTAATTATTTAAAAAAAAAAAAAAAAAAGTTTTACGGGAAGGAGGGGGAGACTAAAGCTTCCCCTTGCAAGTACACTGCCTGCAAAGGAGCAGCTCATTTTGTCTGTAGCCAGTGTGCCCTAGGTTTTGCAAAGAATTGATATTAGGCAGCCTGGAACAGTCATGTGTTCTAAGGGGTGCAACTGCCACCCCCCTCCCGCACAAAATGCAGATTACTCTGTGTCTGCCGAGTTTCAGGCTGACAAGCTGCCTGGCTCCTAGCACCAAAAAGCAGAAGTGGTCATGGTGGTTGGACTAATCCCTTTAAACAAAGCATAATTTTAAATGGTTTTATTTATTGGAAATACACTAGCTGGGAGGGGTCATCTTTAAGTTTTGGTCACTCATGATCCAATCTCTTCATGGTAGGGCTAATGCAGACCAAATCCCATGGGCATAAATAAATATTACTAGGCAGTATTATTTAATGGGTAGCAAAACTACTGTCCCAAGCTGGCCACAAACCGAAACCTGATGTATACCTGTAATCACATGACCTCTCACGAGTATTTGTTTATAAATAGTTTTTCTAAGTATGCCCTGGAAACAGAAATGCAAGCACAATATAATAAAGGACCACTAATAGCACCCACACCACTTCATCTAAATTAAGTGACCTGGAGGCAGTGGCCCTTTATTTCTAGCCGATCACTTTAAAACACTGCCGTTTAGTAGACATGACAAATGTTATATTTAAGGGTTAAGCAATCATATGGTAGTTAACGTCGATGAGGACATCAAACGTCAACAAATGCAGGTCATAGGGAAGCATTGGATTCAATACTTCCCCATGAGAAGCATTAGACTGGACGCATGTAAGACATTACCGCATCTTGTCCCCAGTGCTAATCTGTGATGAGCAATGGATTGAACAGGAAGTATGGAAGCAACACAGAGGGTGTCCCTGAATCCAACTATGGACTTGGATGATAAAGCGTTTGTTTCCCCACTCCTTTAGCTTTCAGTGGAATGGTGGTCAGTGGTGGCTGGTGAAGATGGTGGGGTGCCAGATTCCACCCACATAATTTGGACCCATTCCCGATCTCTGGAAATCCTGCTTCCAGATATATTGGGATTAAATAAAAATAAAAAATGTAAATAGCTGTCAACATGTAAAAAGGAAAATCAAAACCAAAAATAAAAAAAACAAACAACTCACCACTTTACTGTATTTTGTAACCACTTGACTGCCAGCACATTGCAAAGAAATACAAGAGGCACAGCCCTGGCACCAGTCCTTATCATGCAGGAAATTGCTTAGGTTTATTACTTAGCATGCAGGAAATGTCTTATGTGAATGAGTTGCACTATTCCTGCTCTGACACAACACGTTATGCTAAGATATGAATTTTTTTGTTGTTGTTTTTTTTTTGTTTTTTTACAATCAGCAACAGAGAAAAATTTAATTTAAAAAAAGAAGACAGGACAGTTATGTAAATGCTTTTATTAATGCCGTGTGGTCCATCTAGGGCAGGGCTTGCCAAATTTGCTTTGAATCTAGAAGCCAGCTAAAAAAGTTTGGAGCCATATTTTATTTTTTTTACTTACAAAGCTTTATATTCAACGACAAAAATACATTTAATGAAGTGGTCTGGGGGCCAGGTCCATCTATGGTTAACCCTGCCTGCTGTAAACATAGCAGTTTCAGATAGGAAAGCATTGAGCATTGCTTTCCTATGGACTGACTGAATGGGCTCGCGGCTCTTGCCGCGCATTCGCATTCAGCCGATGACGGCTGAAGGAGGAGGAGAGTCCCCAGCGCCGAGGGAGTCCGGCGCTGGAGAAAGGTAAGATTTTAACCCCTTTCTCCCCCTTCAGCCCGGCGGGAGGGGGACCCTAAGAGTGGGGGCACCCTCAGGGCACTATAGTGCCAGGAAAACAAGTTTGTTTTCCTGGCACTATAGTGGTCCTTTAAAAGGTACACTATAGTCACCAGGACCACTGTACACTTTTCAATGTAAACACTGCCTTTTCAGAGAGAAGGCAGTGTTAACATTGCTTCCTAGTGACACCTCTAGAGACCGTCGTGCAGACGGTCACTAGAGGTGCTTCCTGTGTCAGTGCTGCACAGTGTACATTCAGCATCACCACGCTCTGCATGGCGGTGCTGAACACTCCCCATAGAGATGCTGACTAGTGCAGCGTTTTACAGCCAATCCAATGGGAAAACATTGAGATCACCATGCTTGATAATCTCAGCCATAGAGGCAGGGCCAGTCTAGAGGAGACCAGCACGACGCAGGGAAAAAAGGTGAATGCAATTCCCTTGCGAAAGGAAGGGGTCTGGCAACCTAAACACACCCACTCACCATGACAGACATACACTCACACAAACACGCACACACCATGACAGACAGACACACGCACTGAGACAGCTAGACAGACATGCACTGAGACAGACAGACAGACTCACATTCACACATCATTGCTTGTTTTAATATCTGTGGGATCCAGTGGGTGACAGGCTGGGGGACTGTGCAGGCAGGCTGCATGCAGGAGGATTATGGAGGCGGGCAGGTGGCATCCTGGGGGTTCGTGCAGGCGAGTGGCAAGCTAGGGGATTTTGTAGGAAGGCGGCTTGCTGGGTGGTCGTGGAGGTTGGTGGCTAGCTGCGCGTATTGTTGCCAGCGACGATGGAGCTGTAAGGTCTCTGCTCAACTCCCCAACGTGCCGCTTAGTCAAACCAGGGCCAGAAAATGACATCATAACCCGGCCCCGGTATTATTAAGTGGTGAATGCAGCTGGGAAGGGAATACCACCAAGATAAAAGTCAACTCGTAACAAAAGGCACATTAGGAGAGAGAGAGGCATAACACCTAACACTATAGAGGCAAAGCTTAATGCTTAGTAAAGAATTAAAATGCATCAGGACTAATACTAAAACATGTCAAGTGAACTAAACAAGCATTACTAAGCTAGATATATACAGAACCCAAAATCAAAGACAGGACTAGCTGAGCAAAGGATACCAGAGACAAAGAAAAATGTCAAAACCCAGATGCCATGATAATAGGGCATCATGGTAACATCTCATATAGAACACACATTAAACAGTATTTAGTCAAAGCTTTATCTCCAAAATATGAATGTGCATTCAATTCAATGGTGCATTAGATTCGAGTACGAGTGGCACATTAGATACGACGGGTATACAACGTGAATTTGCCGGGTCAATACTCCCATCTCTGCGACAGGGATGTGAGACTTTGTTTCTGTGTACAATAAAGCTGTTCCTCGCATCTTTGTGGCGATGCAAATTTCACCCTACTCAAAGAGCGGTCCTCGCTTATCGACCTATATGTTGTATAGTAGTTTCTTTATGTACAAATGCAAATTCCATTCGTCAGCAAAAACATTTTTCGGCTTCCAGGATTCAATGTGCATTAAATTCGACGGTAAAGTAGATTCTAGTAAATACAGTGACCTGGTGATATACTGCACATTTTTAGATGAGTGACGATTACAATAACTCAGTGCTAGGAATTAGGTCGAGAAAGAATAAAGCGTAACCAATTCAGTGTCGATTCAACAGAAATGAAACCAATAATGGCAGTTAACCATGCTTGAGACTAGACTTGAGACTATGTGTGCTATATTTTATTAGGAGTGCAAAGGCTACCTCACAGTCAGCTAGGTGGCTAATCCACTGAATGAGCAAGACGGAGAGGAGGTAGCCTAAACTGAGAACACAAAATAAAAGTAATCAGAACAAAAAACTAAATTCGGCAATCTGAGCAAAATGGAAAAACACTAGGAGGAAGGCAGCAGGACATCAGCCTATACCTAAGCAAGAAAAGATGAGATTGCGGCTAAACAAGAATCTGACCACCCGCTTGACACCAGCTAAACAGGCCCCAATTCCCAACTCCGAGCAAACATCGGAACCAACCACCATGTAAATATTTAAATTACCTTTTTTTTTTCCCATTTACCAGATTCCATCATGTATAGGCCTCGGCACTGAGTCAGGCTCCTCCTTTGCCAACGTCAGCTGATGAGGAGAACCTAATGCACATGCGTGGTGAGCATTAGGTCTTAACTCAATGCTCTAGTATGGAATTTTCAAACATGCTGGATGCCCTCAGGCAAAGCGTGAGGACGTCCAGCATTTTTTTACTGTGTCAAACTCAGTGAAACTATAGCCACTAGAGGAGGTCTTAACATTGCAATGTAAACATTGCAGTTTCTCAAAATCTGAAATGTTTTTCATTACAGGGTTAAGGGAAAAGGGACTCTGTGCTCTGACCACTTCAATGAAATGACGTGCTCTGGGTGCCTCTAGTGTCCCTTTAACTGCCTCACAGGAGGTACTAGCTCCTAGCTATTATCCTGAAGCACCCTAGCATCTACTTAGTAGTAGTTCTTCATACTGTTCCCCTCCCAGGTCAAATATAATTCTTGGCAGAGATAGAAAGAGGGGCCAACTATACATTTAATCTACACATTGTGCTATGAAATAGTTTCTATAAAAAGAACTTGCATTCCTTAATTTGACCTGTACAATGTGATCAAGCACTTGCAAAGAATAGATTTGAATAACACACTAAACATATATTAACTAAATGTGGCCTTGTTAAAATGTAACTTTGCATTAATACTTAGTTGCTGATTAACCTGTAATTTTGGCTTTCTTCCAAATACCATTGAGATATTTTCATGAGTATTTAATTTGGCACCTTCTAAACTTGACAGGGGGTCTGTTACAGTACAAATTCTTTAAGATAAGGTTGATTGGCTTGTATGGATTTTGTGTTGCCTTGCACAGTGAAAGTAACTCTCAAGACACACTAATAGAGCTTGCTGAAAATTCTTTGATTCTACAGTCTGCTTTTTTCTTTTTAATCTATTAATAAAAAAGTGCTAATTTTTAATAGAAATTACTTCTCAACTGAGCATATGAAAGCAGAAAGTGAGATTGGCAAAAGAGCACATCCAGCATGCACCCTACTTACAAGTAAGAGAAAGAAAAGTGGCACACGGCTCCCCCACAGAGACTCCTCAATGAGCCAGTTTGGCTTAGGGAAGATTGGGTAGCTTGCAATAGCTGCAGACACTAAATCTGCAGCTATTGCTAGGTACATTTTTCATACATCCCCAAAGAAAATATGCAAAAGAAAATATCACATAGTGGCATAAGGTTACTACAAATCGGACCATCTGAGCACTAAAAAAAAAATAAAAAAAAAATAATAAAAAAAAAAAAATACTCTGAGCGTTCACAATTTATTTTTTGCTAAACCAGCAGGCAACAGCAGCGCTGATGGCCAAAGCAGACCCACAAAAACCCCGCCCTACCTTTTGAAATACATATCACCCTCCAAAGAAAGTAAAAAACAAACACAAACAAAAAAACGTAATAACATTAAAAAAAATAAAACCCAAGTAAAATTCACATCTTCATTAAAAAAGAAAATGGGGGAGACACACCAAACAAACCAGTAGTTCTCCCCATTTATACAGATCTATAGAATACTGAAATTTTTTTACCTAAGGTCATAACATTCACCTTCCTTTATTAAAAGCGAAACAATCCCACACTGTTTTTACATGGAAACCATATGGCTACAATAATTACCTAATGCCGCATAGTAGATATATATCAGCACTATGTATGTTTAGAACACTTTGTTCAAAGCTAATAAATTCCTTTCACTTGCATATGGAGTTGGCTGAGGTAATGATGTGACTTCACTTGCAATTATGACCAATTTCGACTGATGTACTTGTTGCTAGGGGTTTTTAATGCTCAATTCTAGATGGGGGTAGGCAACATAATTTTTATTTTTTTTTTATTTTTAGATCACAACATACTCAACTCCCATAATGCTTTGACACCTACTGGAAATCTCAGGCAAACTAGTAAAGGATTGGAACTTTTCAGTTCGGTTCGTACCGACCCAAAAACCATTTTCTGGAGCTTCTAATTAGGCTTCTGAATTATCAGAGCTCTTGAAAACAAGACTAGACAGGTGGACACTTTGTAATCATAAACCTGTCTGCAAAGCCGCCATATCAGCCTGAAAGATAATCCATGGATATTGACAATAGTGTTTTTTTTTGTTTTAGAACGCTAGTGCTAATGATGGTGTAAAAAAAATAATTGAGCCTAATCCAGACTTAAAATGGAAGTGGTTTTTCAGAAGCAAATGTTAAAAGGTTTCTGTCAGTGAAACACTTCATGTACCACGCCTTATAGATCATGTTTAGGATGAAAACACACTTTGGGTGAGGTAATTTCTGGCAGACTCTCCAGTCAATGATATATGTCAGGGGAAACAAAGCTTGAATCACGGCTCTCAAACCACGGAAAGGAGACTCTCAGGCTTCCAAGTTTGCTATTTTTGTTTTGCACTGTAATGCAGGTGTTACGTATGTCCTTATTACACAGCTTCCAACATTTCAAATGGACAAAGAGGGACTTTTTAGGAATTTTAGAAGACTTACTAATAATATATGTAACTAAAATGTAATTTAGAACATGAACAAATGAATCTTATTTACACAGACTGAATTCTAAAACACATTATTGTAGTTTAAAAGACATTACATTACAGTGAGTATTATTGCTGTGGAGCTCTGTCAAACACCGACAATATAAAGCTCCTAGAATAGTGGGATGCTGTAGTGTGTGGAGTGTTCCTTTAAGAAAATTTAGCATTTATGTCATCTGATGTGCTATACTTCTGTTCGTCTCCAGCACAGATTAAAAATAATGTATAAAAAAGGACATGGGGATCTTCACAAAATAAAAATAAATACAAACTCTACACCCTTCTACATTCTCCATGTATGTTACTAGCCAGATCTTTAAAGCTACCAGCCACTGCAACCCATAACATAACCTACAGGGATATATTTTTACTTGCCAGGGCTAAATTTTCACTCCGATGGCTGGTGGAAATTTTGAGACAGACACAGACAGACAGACACACACACACACACCATCATGACCAACTCCATTTAGAAACCCCCTAAAGAACGCTCTTACATTCTAAAAAGTGAAAAAGTGAATAATTGAGCTTGGGATTATAGTGGCTCATGTTATGGGAAAATATGGCAATAATGCAAACAGGAAATCAGTATTTGAGAATTATGAGAGATACTCAGCATGTTTCCTGCAGGTTTTCCTCATCTCGCCAGTCAGGTAACTATGACAATGTTAGTGTTTGTTTTTTTAGCAACGCAAACTGTTCAGTATCAAGGAGATACGAAAGGGGACAGTCATATGAATGAAAAACAAATCCATAAAAAATGTCTGCAAGCATTAGTCACACAGAATGCATTATAAATTTTTTTTTTAAAATAGCAATGTCACAGACATAGCGTTTATTCCCTAAACAGTGAATTGTGTGTAATTGAGAAACAACTATAAAATGAATGCAAAAAATAGCCATGCTGCAATTATTAATTGGAGAATCTTTCCAAATCATGTGTTTTGGTCTTAAATTTGCAATCTGGTTTTCAATGCATTGCTTACAAACACACCCTCATTCTAAGCATCAGCTGATCACTCAGTCAGTGAGCCAAGCCCTGTACTGCTTAGGCTTAGCTCAGAGAGTTTCTGGCTTTCTATAGGAAGTAGTGGAGGCAGGGAACAGTTCCCAGCGGACAGCAGATAAGTTCTAAAATGGTTTGATTACTTACACTAAGGAGCGCCAGGGCACACCTGGCACCATAGCGACTACAGCGAACTTCAGTGATTATCGTGCTTGTTTTGTGCCTTTAAAGCGGCACAGTCACCCCCATATAAAAAGTTTGTATTACATAAAGACCGAATTTTACTGAAATTCCAACCCACTCAAGAGATATACAGAAACAAAGTAAAGACCTATAAAGGGATGTATACTCACAAAAGGGGAGCAAAATAGGTTTTGCTAAATCCTAAACATCATAGGTGGTATATTCCCCACAAAGGAAATAGAAGTGTGAATCTTTGAAATAAAATATATATATTTTTTTTTAAATTTCAGAAAAGTCCAAATTTGATAAGAATTTTTTTTATTTAAAACCAATATAGACCATAAAACACTAACATGTTTTGCCCACAAAAATACTTTTTCAAAGTGTTACCGTATCATGGACCTGTCCAGTTTAAAAAGCTTCACAATTTAAAAGGGACTACTTTATCTCTGTATTTCTCCTCTGCCTGACACAAGCCGGTGCCCATTTGTCAAGATCTGCAGCGGTCATCAGTGTCAGCTGCAGGGAATTGGCTGTGTCTATGGAGGCTTCAGCTGTTTTTTGGGATCCATCTTAATTCTGTACATGAAAGTAAAGTAGTAACGTTAAAGTGTAGCAGCGCAACCAATATGGCGACGTCTGCAAGGAACAGGCTCAGGTAAGTATTCAGAGATGTCAGTCGGGGGGGAGGGGGCTTTGCCAATTCAGCAACTCCTTAGATTGTGACAGTGCTGCTCTCCTACCGCCATAAAAACTGGCACATACAGGGCTGTTCACTAAAGCATGTATTGTTGAAAAAAAAAATCAAAGTAAATTTTAAGCCAAAATAGTTTAACTGGAAAATGTCTCCACGTCAGACATTTTCAGCAGAGTTAAAATTTGAAATTCACACCTTAGTAAATAACCTTGACAGTTTTCCTTTTAACAAGTTTCAATCTGTGTGTCTTGAATGTTTGCTAAAGAGGTGTCATTGGTTTTTTTTGGATTGTTTAAAGGTCCACGACTTGGTGACATGACAGTTTTCTAATCAATATGTACAGCTTTTCCATTTGGTTCAAGGTAACACCTTCCTCTCCTATCTCAGGCATCTGGGAGCGGCACTCAGATGGCACTGAAATAGTTACATGTTGTAACTTTGTACAGCCAAACTTCAGGGACAGTGAGCTATTCATTCCCCTGCCAGAGGGCTCATTCATACACAGGATCGATTAGAATTAAGTTACCACATTAAGGGTTTTGAGGGAGACGGTAAGGGGAAAATTGGAACACAGAAATTTCAGTTCACCTGTAGATCATAGAAAAAAAAAATAAAAAAAAAAGTAAAAATCCAGACAGCTCTGCAATTTCGTTTCCACCACAGAGCAGTACCTGCCCTATCAAGATTCAAACATTTTGTACATGTTTATCTCTTCTTGTATTCACACCAAGCTGTGTATAATATTCTAGTATATATTTTATATCATGAACATACCAAATATATTTTGTTCCACTGCAAATACAATCACTGCTCCACTCTCCAATGCAACCTCCGATTCAAATATCCTGAAAAGCGGTTACAAAAACACTAGGGGTTTATTCAGTAAAATCTGATTTTCACAAAATGACACCTGTAATTGCATAATTTCAGGTTAAACAGCTGCTTTTGGAAAAATGCTCCAACTTGGCTACAGTCACATCGAAATCCCACTGTCACACATTCAAAATGAATTTAAAAATTTGGGACCAAAGTAGTTAATCTGATACATAACTTACCTGGAGTTTTTATCAGTGTGGGTATTTTGGCATAAAATTTGGAATGCACTCTGACAATTGCCCCAACTGGGCAACTAATCAGTCTGATTCAACCCAGGAACGAGGTGCGGGCTGGGAAGGGGGGCAGGGAGGCAATTGCCCCCCAGGCAGCCCTAAACCCAGGGCCACCCTCACCCAGCAAAAAAAGGAAAAATCTGAATCCCCTGCTTCTGGCTCCGGCCCTGCCTCTGGCTGAGGACTCTGATTTTTCAACTTTCCTCACTCTTCCAGCAGTCAGTGGAGTCAGCCGGGGCGTGACTTTCACTGCTCTTCTCACAGGACCGCTGGGGAGTCTGGAGAAGAGCAGAGGTAGTCACGCCCCCTCCTTCTGACATCATCAGGAGAGGCCGACTTGCTGGCTGCTGCCCACCCCTCCCTGGCCTAAGGTAAGACTCAGGGAGGGGGGAAATACACTTTAAGTTTTTTTTTTATTCCCCTCTTCAGCCCCTGTCACCCTCCCTCAGTCTTGTCCCCTTAGTCAGCCCCTGTCACCCTCCTTCAGCCTTGTCCCCTTAGTCAGCCCCTGTCCCCCCTCCTCAGCCCTGTCCCCTTAGTCAGCCCCTGTACCCACTCCTCAGCCCTGTCCCCTTAGTCAGCCCCTGTCCCCCCTCCTCAACCCCTTTCCCCTTGCTCAGCCCCTGTCCCCCTTCCACAGCCCCTGTCAACTGGTTTTAAAAGTGTAAAGTTTGGGTGTATGTGTGTGTATGAGTATGTCTGTGGGTGTGTGTGCCAATTTGTCTTTGTATGTGTGTCAGCCAGTATGCCTGTGTGTGTTAGTATATCTGTCTGAGTCAGTATGCCTGTAACAGTGTGTCTTTCTGTGTGTATCGGTGTGCCTGTCAGTGAGTGTGTTTTTTTTAGTGTGTGCCAAATCAGCAAGTGTGTGTGTGCGCGCCTGTCATTGAGTGTCTGTTTCGACTGCGCCCCCCTCCCTTTCAATCACATGGGAAAGGTGTTTTTACTCTCCTCTTGGTGCAATGGGCCACACACCCTCCTCAATAAATTCTCTGCTCCATTGTGAGTCTCCCTTGATCCGAGATCCAGCAAGAACACATCAGATATAGAATATGTAAAACAAACATTAAATAATATACAGATTTATTTATGGAATGTGGCTCCCAAACAGACAGGCCTTTAATCTCCAAAAGTGTCAACTTGTGACTTGTTTCCCTCCTTCTAAATTTGTAAAAGTCTTAAAATAATCTTAACAGGCAGGTTTTGTTTTGTTTTTTTATAAATTGTTGCATGGTATCTGTAAATTAAGGAGTCTGAGAACTGGACGGAGCCACCTTCTAACAAACCTGTAGACATTGGCCTCAAAGGCATAGAGATCATAAATTCTAAGACTTGATTGTCAGGCCCCACCAACGCGTTTGATATGTTGTAGATCAAGTTGCATGCTGTCATTTTCGATGTTGCAAGGACCGGACCGTTTAAACTGCATTTATTCAAAATGAGATCTAAACTGGCACTCTGAAAATTAACCCACCAGTCTATACAATTAAATCAGGAAGATTAAACATATTTTACATGGTTAGTGGGAGAAGGGCACTGCACAACAAATAGTGAGTTTTCTTCTTATGCACTATGCATTTAATTTGTACCTACATTTTACCTGGAGTGTTTATTTGCACTTTGCAGATATGGATCTATGCAGGTTAATATACATTCCATTACCATTCTACACTCAGTTGTTTATGATAGATCCTCAAGTAGGGGAACCACACCCCTATTTCCTCACACTGTGTGATAATTGGCCTTAAAAGGGTCACTCCAGTTACCATAAAAACACCATCGCAATAAAATTGTTATTGTGCCAGTAGGTCCCAGTTCCTAAACTTGTTTGCTCTGCCTGAAGATCCCAGGTTTTAATTTAGAAGCCGAGAAGATAATATGACTCTCTTTTATGAACAAGGAGCTAGATGTAGGTTGAGAGCCTTATCAGGTCCAAGCCTTGGACCATTAGAGGAAGTTGCTGGGCAGAGTGAATGGGTGTTATCAAAAGTTCATTCAAAAGTTTGGAATTAAACAGTTCATTGACTGTTTAACCCCTTAAAGTAAGAGCGCACAGGGCCTCCTGGCACATAACTTTATTGTGATGGAGTTGTTATGGTGCTTGGAGTGATCCTTTAATCTTGCTCCCCATGCATTGATGTCAGAGGGTAGGTGGGGATGGTGGGTAATAAAATAAGATTGTCTATGTCTAGTTCAATAGGCAGAAAAAGGTGTCTATGTGGGCCAACATGACAATGTTAGATTTGATGAGGGCCACCAAGGTTTTTCTCTTAAAGGGTTACTCTACCCCTCTTGTCATATTGGGAACTATTAATTAGGACCCCACTACAAAATAAGTTTGTTTTTTTTACTTAAATGTAGGGATCGACCAATATTGATTTTTTAGAGCCAATACCGATAATCTGTGAACTTTCAGGCAGATAGCCGATATTCTGTACTTTTACCATTTTGAAAAAAAAAAACTATTTCTAAAGGTAAATGCACAAAATATACATGCCACATGTAGTGGATGCAGTGTGTTTAGACGTGGGAGCTGTGTGTTTTTGTGTAGTGTGTATATATTGAATGCAGGGTGTGTTTGCTTAGTGTGTGTATAGTAAATGTAGTGTGTGGTGTGTAAAGTGAATGCAGTGTGTGCGTAAACTGATTGCAGTGTGTGGTGTGCGTAAACTTAATGCAGTGTGTGTATAGTGAATGTAGTGTGTGGTGTGTATAGTGAATGCAGTGTGTGTATAGTGAATGCAGTGTGTCGTGTATTTCTGAATGGATGTAATTTGTGTAAAATGGGGGGGGGGCATTTTTTATTTTAATATTTATATATTTTTTTTGTCCCCCCTCCCTGCTTGCTGCCTGGGACCAGGGAGGGGGAATATAGCAATCCCTGGTGGTCCAGTGGTATGGGCTGAGCAGTGGAGGGGCCGGTAGCAAGCTGTTACTTACCTTTCCTGCAGCTCCTTCAGCTCCCTGTGTAAATCTCGCGGCCTGTGTGCCGTGCGGAGCGTTGCCATGGTAACCCGTGGCAACGCTCTGACGGCTGCGGGTTTTGCGAGATTTACACAGAGAGCTGGAGGAGCTGCAGGAAAGGTAACAGCTTGCCGCCGGGCTTGTAATGGGACTGGTGTTCCTGGGAGGTATTATCGGTATCTATATTGGCCGATACCAATATTGCCGAAAATACAGAATATTGGCAGATAATATCGGTAAAACCGATAAATCGGTCGATCCCTACTTAAATGGAATCCAGCACCAGTTGAGGACTCCACACTTCTTCTCATAGTGAAGTTTTAAATTGGACCGTTTCACCAGCTCAAAGCACATGCATGCAGTCTGAGCCAGTGAGGGGAGTTAGAGAAAAGTGGGGAGAAAGATCAGGAAGAAGGGGAGAAAACACAGACAAGCCTGTAAGGGAGAATCTCGATGCTTATGTTGCAAGCATGCAGTGCGAACTAACAACGTATATATTTTACACACATAATTTAAATTTGGCAGTCCAGAATAGAGTTTCAGATATCAATGGTGCGCCTGCTGTAATGGTTATGATGCCAGGTCTCGGACCCTGGTAATGGGGTAAACGGTTTTACAATGGGTTGCCTGATTTCCTGGGTATCTGATGGGTTCAGAGGCTCCCTGCTGCTTTGATGACATACACCTGGCTTCTGCAGAAGATTAGAGCAAATGCTGTAATCAATCATGGTCTGAAAAGTTCTGCTGATCGTCTGAACCAATGAGTGATATTGGGTGCATTTAAGTTTGCACAGAACTAACATTAGCCAGCTCGAAACTCTATTTCTGTGCTGGCTGATGACACCCCAATGATGCTGCCAGAGGTGGAGTTACACCCATAGCAGCAGCGGGGTTAAACTCAATATGTGCAGTGTTTCATACCAAATTGTTGCACACACAGACTCCACACCCCACAGTAACTTCAAATCACTGAAGTGGTCATGGTTCTTTGAGTAAGCCTTTAAAGGGATACGTGTTGATAAAACCCCTGGTTTTACACCAGACCTGTAACGATTGGAGCAATAATTAATTATTGTTAAGGGTGAAGGGCACGTCAGGTTACACTTCCACAGAGTTATAAAACAACGCCTCGTTGGCCCAAACCTTATCAGGAACTGGGCTAAACGGAGGAACTTAACATTTCAACACCCAAGGAGGGTGTGTTCCCACATCCGAGTCAAGGCCAAAGTCCAGCTACCAAACCTGGCACAACAAGCAGAGATTGTCTTCTACTGACCACTCAGACAGGCCCAGAGCAGAAGATCTGCCTACACATGAACAGAGTACAGATTGTTACTAGCTATTAGATCACTACAACTAATCTCAGCCAGCATAGTGATTAGTTTTCAAACAGCTGAAGGATCACAAATTCCATGTTTCTGTTCATGCAGTAAACATGTATGAATATGTATTTCATTTCAGTCACCAGATCTATGTAATAATCAAGTACCTCCTTGTCAATTAATCAGCTACCTTGGAAAGTGATAACTAAAAATAAAAAAAATAAAAAAATAAAAAAGTCTCTTGAGAGGATGCTAGAAAAAGACAAATAAATAGCCTTATTCGGCAGGTTATAGAATCTAGTTAAGGTGAACATCAGAAAGGGGAAAAAAAGTGTCAGAAGAGATAACATTATGTTTAGCTTATTCATCAAATAATTGACCAAATAATGTCAAAATAGTTTTTAAAAAAACTGAATCGAAAAAGAAAAATACTGTAAATCTTGAACTAGGCTACTAGTCTTTCAGATCAGCCATTTGGGATTTAAAATTCCCCAATCAATTCCCAATTTAGTGACTAACCCTGCTAGTATAGAAATTTCCATTTAGCAATATACTCCAAAACCTGCATTTCAAAAAAGTAATTTAAGGGTTAATGCTAGCAAACAATACTTTCAGTTGTTCCAGCCTTATCTGAAGTAACCAGAACAGGTGGAGAACAAGCAGAAAATACATATTCAGGAGACAATGTTTGAGTGAAACCGATACTGTAATAGAAAAGATAGCTACTACAGAAGAGGACGCAGCGACCAAGCTGTCCTGGTTGCTTTGTTTAGTGGACATGGGTCACTGGCCTGCAGTTTGTGCAATCTAATTTGTGTTCCCACGACACGGGGACAAAGTGATTCCATGACCAAAAGAATGTGACCATTTAAATATAATTTAACGTTCTACATTGCCTACACCAAATTTGTAGAAGAGGTTTTAAAGAACATTAAAAAAAAAGTTTAAATATTTTTTTAAAATTATATATCTATATATTTAAAGAATCACACCTTTTTTGAGAATAGACTGTATATTAGAGTGCTAGACAGGTGAAAATGCCAAACAATTAAAGCCCAAGGTTAACATTTGCCCTGTTATTTAGTGGTTCCTCACCTTATTGGGGGATCCCCCCCCCCCCCTAAATGATAAATAAACCCCCTAGAGCAGGCTTCCCCAAACTGCGGCCCTCCAGATGTTGCTGAACTACAACTCCCATGATTCTTTGAATGAAATAGACTGAGAATCATGGGAGTTGTAGTTCAGTAACATCTGGAAGGCCGGAGTTTGAGGAAGCCTGCCTTAGAGTGTAATTGCATTATTTCTCCAGGCCACACCCAGAACATAGCCTGGGTAATGCCCCTTATTCCCTCTGCCTGCACATGCCACACCTTGTCTCACCTGTACCTGGGAATACAAAGCAAAGGACATGAAAGAACAGCAAATTTAAAGACATTTTCAAATGTTCTACTTATTTCTCAACAGGTTCAGCTATATTCTAGCAAACTGGCCCATGTAATAGTCAACAGAGTGTGAACAAGAGACATGGTTATAGAACAGGTGTAAATGGCCAGCAGGGGAGGGAAATTTTACAATAAAGCATGTAAAAATAAAAATGGCACCAATAGTGACCTCACAGCGACTGGACATAACCAGTTATAAAGAGGTTATCCACTAAACAAAGAACTGCAGATTTTAGTGTAAAATATGCAATTTAGAACAAATCTATATTTCCCTATGATTTTGCTTACTTTACAATTGCTATTTTACTAAATGAACCCCATGGTGCATACCACAGCCCTCCAGTACATGGGAGAGCCAAGTGATCAGTACATGTAAAAACATACAGGGCTTCATTAACTAAACTCCGCACCAAATGTAAATAAAAACTGAATTACAAACATTTAGGCATAAAAAGAAAAAAGAAAAATCGAATGAAAATTGTGACAAATTTTTGCAGTTCGGTTTTCAATTACCACAATTCACTGTTCAATTAATAAAGCCTTTCATAAAAGCTGCACAAGTCATGTAAGCAATTGCTCTCATTTAATGAATTATCAAACAGACAGGACAGGACAGTTATAAACTGCAGGCAGAGCATCATGGGAGTTGTCGTTCAACAGATGGTATATTTGTTCTCATTGAATGCTCCTACCTCACAGCATCCATTCATTACCTGACTCCAAGGATGGGGTTAACTTAGATATTAAACAAATTTAATAAGCAAACAGAAATAAACGTTGGGATGGCATAAGTTGGGCAAAATACAGTAAAATACTTTGAATTTTCTTTATAATCTTTTCACAGACGAAGGCTTGAGAGGACAATACCTCTGTCAATGGAAAGGTTAATGGAGAGTTACCTATGGCACACTAAGGGTTAAATCTGGGACCATCCAGCTGATAGAACGTAGAATGTGGAACTCACCTATGGAAACCAACTTGATATTCTCTCGATCTAGGAATTCCAAAGCCACCGAGACATTCTCCAGTTGCATCTGGCTGAAGGTGGGTCTCTGGTGGTACTTTCTATACATCCGCTTCTGGCTCAGGACCTCCAGCAGGGCGATGAGCCGCAGACCATCGCTCAGGTCAGTCTGCAAGTTCCCAATCCTCTTGTTCACACATTTCAGGTGTTCATTGCACCAGCGGGTGAAGGTGTTTTGCTGAATCTTCTTCCAAGGAGCATCCTCAGCCAGGTCTTTCTCAGTCACCGGCATGGTAGGCGCAGCACAGGAGACAGTGCTCTAGAAGGCTGTTGCTTGCACTAAATGTGGCTGTCTCCTTCGCTGTACACGGCTCTTTCAGGATCAGGTTTCTGCACATGTGCAGCCCCTTGCAAACCATCCACAACCCCTCCTCCTTCTCACTTTCCTCCAGATTATCCACGCCATCTACTGGGAGTTTCTAGATACTAAAGCAGGCTTATTTGTGGATGTCCTACCTACTGGTGTACAGGTGTCTCACAGACAGGACCATTCAGATCTCAAATTCAAGACCATGGTAGTGACCTTAAACTGGATGCTGACTTCTACTTTGGTTATTTAGGCCTTTAAGGGTTACTCCAACCACCTTGACCACTAATGCTGTTATTATTATTGCCATTTATATACTACTAACAAATTCAGTAGCTTTATAATATTATATGAGGGGGAGATAAAAAAAAATGAGACTACAAAAAACTTAGAGGAAAAATAGGTTGAAGAGGGCTCTGTTGAAATGATCTTACATTCTAGAGGAGGTGGGGTATGAAACACAATAGGACAGGAGATAAGAATTGGTTGTGGTGGTAGGAGTCTGTATTTGCAGAGTTTCTGCTTGGATTTACAGAGATATTTGTACAAACACAGCATTATTCATAAACAAACATAAAAAGGGTTGGAGTAACCCTTTAAATTTGAAATAAATTTTGAATTCTAAATTTAGTAATTAACCCTGGCAGAAATAAGCCTTGCACTGCACACCCATCTACTATTGGGAGAAAAGAATGAGTATAGTAGTCATCAGTCCAATTACAAAGAACAAAATAAATAATTAAAAAAAAAGTCTCCTGCATATTCTCCTAAATCCCTATGCACATTTAAAGCGAGATTTTTTTTTGTTTAATTACAACTGCAAATGACATTTGTTTGGAGAAAAGGAGGACCTATTAATCTAACGTTATGCAGGAACACACGGGTTGTGAAAGGATTCTCTAAGCATCAAATTGACGTCCTATTAATGAACTGGTTTTGGTGCATGGATGCTGTCCCATTTCTGACAATGTAAGACATTGCTGTTTCTGAGAAACCTCTCTCTGCTGTACATTTCAAAAATATACTAGATACCATTCCACTCAATTCATCAAATGCTTGCTGTCATCTATTCAGTATTCATAAACTTCTATCATGTTGCTTTATTATTATTACTGGTATTTATATAGCGCCAGCTTATTCCGCAGCGCTTTACAATAAAAGGGGAATTTACCAAATGAGACAGTAACAAAATTTAACAGGAACAATAGGTAGTTGAGGACGCTGCTCAAACGAGCTTACAGTCTAGAGGAGGTGGGGTATAAAAACACAATAGGAAGGATATTGAGGGAAACAGCAAATAGACATGGTGGGAAAGCAGCAGAACTGGGGGTGACAGTGGAGTGTGACCCTTTAGGAGAGAGCGAGAGGAAGGTTTGAGAGTAAGTTATTATTGGAGGCCATAAGCAATCCTGAAAAGATGGGTTTTAAGGGACTTCTTAAAGGATTGAAGACTACAGGAGAGTCTGACAGGGGTAGGCAGGCTGTTCCAAAGGAAAGGAGCAGCCCGTGAGAAGTCTTGCAGGCATGAGTTGGCTGTACGGGTGCGAGCAGCAGACAGGAGAAGGTCACCAGTAGACCGAGAGGGGGCATACCTATGAACCAGTGCAGAAATGTAAGAGGGGCTAGAGTGGGTTAGGGCTTTATAGGTTTCTCTTCTCATTCGCCCAAATTATAATTATTTAAAGGGATACTCTCTAAGCACCAAAACCCCTTTTATTCCAAACTGTATAAATAAAACAATGCCGTTTCAGAGATTCATGCACTGGATGAAAATCCTCAAAATGTGCAGTTTGTGCATTGAGGTCACACCTAAGGCCAGACTGGGGATACAAAGCAGCCCTGGAAAAAAAAATCCATGCCAGCTCCATAAGTCATTAACCAATAATATGTAAGGCTATGGTGATAGCCAAATGATTATATATATATTAAATAATTTGGCTATCACCATAGCCTTACATAATATGGGTTAATATATATATATATATATATATATATATATCTATATTCCGAAGAATATTGTTTTCTTTATATTTACTTTTGGGCAGAGTGCCAAGATTATAATGTTAACCTTGGTTATTAAAACAAATAATTATACAGTAAGCATACTCACATGCAGACACAGACAATCTCACTGACACACAAGCTCATTGATACACAGCCTGATAGACAATCTCACTTATATACATAAGCTCATTGACATTAAAACACAAGCTCACAGATGCACACAAATAGGCTCACTGGCAGACAATCCCACTGACACACACAGACAAGTGTATTGGTATACACACACAAACGTAGTACAGACAAACTCTGACACGCACAAGCTTACTACAGACAAGCTCACTGACACACACACACACGCTCACTGACACAAACATGCTCACTACAGAAAAGCTCACTGATACACACATGATTCCTACAGACAAGCTCACTGACACACACAAGCGCACTACAGACAAGCTCACTAACACACAAATGTTCACTACAGAAAAATTCACTGACACACACATTCTCCATATAGAAAAGTTCACTGACACAAACATGCTTACTAAAGAAAAGCTCACTGGCACACACATGTTCCCTACAGAAAACTCACTGGCACATACATGCTCATCACAGACAAGTTCACTGACACACACATGCTCCCTACAGAAAAGCTCACTGACATACATGCTTACCACAGACAAGATCACTGACACACACACACATGCTTCCAACAGACAAGCTCACTCACACACACGCTCACTACAGACAAGCTAACTGACACACACACATACAAGCTCACTCACTAGCAGGCACACACACACACACACACACTCACTCACTAGCAGGCACACATACACACAGACTCACTCACTAGCAGGTACACTTATACAAGCTCACTAGCAGGCACACACACACATGCTCACTCACTAGCAGGCGCACACACACAAGCTCACTCACTAGCAGGCGCACACACACAAGCACACTCACTAGCAGGCACACACACACACAGACAAGCTCACTCACTAGCAGGCGCACGTGCAGACACACACACACACACACACGCTCACTCACTAACAGGCGCACGCACACACACAAGCTTCATGGCTGAAGCTTACCTGGCACTGGTGGGTGAAGTTTCCATTTTGTGGCCTTTTCCTTCCAGCAAGGTCAGCAATGTGTGTGGGGACGGGGTCTATGTGTGGAAGACGAAGCTATGTCCAGGAGGCGGGACTTGCGTGTAGAGGAGGCGGAGCATGCAGCTAGAATTGCTGAGCATTGTGCAGGGAGACTGACAGGTCTCCCTCCAGCCGCATCAGCCCCCAGCTCCTCCCTCGTTACTCCCCTTGGACTGACAGAGGCTGACACAGACCGAGGGGAAAATCATTTAAATTACTTTAGCATGATGATTAGGGTTGTCTGCCCGGCTCACACATAACCAGGAAGTGACACAGCCAATCATGATGCTCACTTGAATTGCATTAGCACTGCAGAGTTCATAACTTAACAGGAACCTTACAGTCCCTTACCTTGGTCACCGCATCCTTGCCACTATCACTTAAGCAAATTCCAACTCCCGCTCCTCACTGCTCCGTCCACGCTCCTCGTCCATAGATCCTGATTTGCCCTGCTTGAGGAACTGTCACGTGACGGCGTCTCAACAGAGTGACATCACAATACGCCATCCCTTTACCCCCTAGTCACCACTAGCAGTGCCGGCTTAAGGGTTTCCATAGCAACCACAGTACATGAGTTCGGTTGGAGGCCTTTTCTACTCTCCCTGTCAATCAACTGAAAGACCAATGTGAGAAAAAAAACACACATTTTAAATAGATATTTCTCCCAGTCTATATATTGGTTAGCAACACTGCTAGCACAATGTATATTTGGAATTTTATGCTCTTTTCATAAAGATAAAGTTGTTTTGGGTACTACGGGTGACCTTTAAGCAGCGCTTTCATGGGCACAACAAGGATTTTGTGAGTTATAGCTCAATTGTCAGCTCACCAGGAAATGAACTGCAACTGCCAGACATTTATTAGGGTATTTACTAAACTGAAAAAAAAATCTAATTAAATGCTTTAATTTTAGGCTATTTAATCAAAATAGCCTAAAATTTAGAAGCATAGCTGACTGGGAGAATTTGTCAAGTGCAGCTATTTTGACCTTACATTTAAAATTCACTTTGAAGTCACCTTCCCTTTAATGAATAACCATGTAAGTTTTGTTTATGATAATCAAATGAATAAGGCCGTTGGCGTTGGAGTAGTATACACCTATAGTGTAAAACACATCACCCTTAAAAACCTAGGCAGGTGTAGGCTCAGAGATCACAGCTCTGACTTTAGAATCCTCAGTCTAAATTACAAGGAAATTTGAAACCCAGTAAATCTCTCCTTAGGAAAGTACCAAAGTAGCCCTGAATTAAAAAAAAAAAAAAGGAACAACTGTTTTTTCTACATGAATTTTGCTAACAATATCGGGTTGACTGACAGGACTAATGGGCCATAATACATGCAATTGATAATGTTAATACATAATCTGACTCAAACTGGGTTATTGACTGTGACGAGACCAATCTCGCCACATTGCATTGGAGAAGCCGGGTTGCTCGCCTGTTGCCTTGGGATTATGGCCCCATGTTAAAAGGTTTGATTTTCCCCTGCAAAGACAAGAAAGCCGGGTCATTTGGTGCTTGCCCTGTTTGAGCAGTGATACCCCAGATAGCTATGCCATGGAGCCCATTCGGATAATGAAAGACTATGGGAAAGACTTTGGCTCCATGGCAATTGAACTGTATGTGTGTGCTCTGAGCGCCATTCAGTAATAATGTGCGCTTAGACCTAAGCTATCTGGGCATATGTTGCATGTCTGTATTTTATGTCATAAATGTAACATTGTGTATTTTATTGTATTTTACTGTCTTTTTGCTGCCATGTGTTCAATGGAGTTTTGCCTCTGTCTTTGGAGATAATTGGATTACTTCTATTTATCTCCAGGATAGAAGACTCTGTGGAACTGGTTTTGGGCAGAAAAGCCATGCTTGGACCAATTTGTATGATTTTGTATGATTTTGACATATGTTTGTATTTGGAGTATGCTGATTCTAAAAATGTATTTATGTGAATGTGATGCATACTTTTCAAGTTATGAATAATGTGGAAAAATTGTATTTCTCTGCTTGTGCTAAATTACATTACCCATTGTGTAAGGTAATTGAATCACCGGCAGAGGGGAGGATTTTGTGTGGGAGTGTCTGAGTGTATTGTATGTGTTTATTGGTTGTGTTCCAAAACCCTGTGGGTGGTACTAATGTGTAAGAATGTGTACATAAGCACAATAAACCCACAGCTCTGTCTGTTCACTGCTTGACCCTCAACAGGGAGCTTTGTCTCGTTCTTGGGGGGATTTATTGTATGCTGTTCCTGTTTGACTGTTAGGAGTGTAAACCTATTCGTATGGTTTTTCCTATTCGGCTGCTTACAGCATTCATATGGTTTCCTGTTCGGCGGATTGGTGTTCTGCAGTAGCTGTGCCTGCATCTCTGGAAGGGGAAGATCTACTAAACGGCGGTTTAACCCTTTTATGCTGAGGGTGCTGTTACATTGACTAAATTGGGACTTCTCTGGATTTCATAGTGAATTTAACATTCTAGGCTAAAATCGTCAAACTGATAGGGGAAATCGACCACTAATGAGCACAGTCACATGTCCACAGAGCTCCATCTTTTTGTGACTATAATTTGCCATTATGAGCTTATTCTCTACTAGTAGAGAGTCAAACTATACCTGCTTTCCAATGAGGGAATATGTGGAAACACTCAGCTTAAGCTGAGCTAAAATCTGGGTTTTAAGGGACTTCTTAAAGGATTGAAGACTACAGGAGAGTCTGACAGGGGTAGGCAGGCTGTTCCAAAGGAAAGGAGCAGCCCGTGAGAAGTCTTGCAGGCATGAGTTGGCTGTACGGGTGCGAGCAGCAGACAGGAGAAGGTCACCAGTAGACCGAGAGGGGGCATACCTATGAACCAGTGCAGAAATGTAAGAGGGGCTAGAGTGGGTTAGGGCTTTATAGGTTTCTCTTCTCATTCGCCCAAATTATAATTATTTAAAGGGATACTCTCTAAGCACCAAAACCCCTTTTATTCCAAACTGTATAAATAAAACAATGCCGTTTCAGAGATTCATGCACTGGATGAAAATCCTCAAAATGTGCAGTTTGTGCATTGAGGTCACACCTAAGGCCAGACTGGGGATACAAAGCAGCCCTGGAAAAAAAAATCCATGCCAGCTCCATAAGTCATTAACCAATAATATGTAAGGCTATGGTGATAGCCAAATGATTATATATATATTAAATAATTTGGCTATCACCATAGCCTTACATAATATGGGTTAATATATATATATATATATATATATATATATCTATATTCCGAAGAATATTGTTTTCTTTATATTTACTTTTGGGCAGAGTGCCAAGATTATAATGTTAACCTTGGTTATTAAAACAAATAATTATACAGTAAGCATACTCACATGCAGACACAGACAATCTCACTGACACACAAGCTCATTGATACACAGCCTGATAGACAATCTCACTTATATACATAAGCTCATTGACATTAAAACACAAGCTCACAGATGCACACAAATAGGCTCACTGGCAGACAATCCCACTGACACACACAGACAAGTGTATTGGTATACACACACAAACGTAGTACAGACAAACTCTGACACGCACAAGCTTACTACAGACAAGCTCACTGACACACACACACACGCTCACTGACACAAACATGCTCACTACAGAAAAGCTCACTGATACACACATGATTCCTACAGACAAGCTCACTGACACACACAAGCGCACTACAGACAAGCTCACTAACACACAAATGTTCACTACAGAAAAATTCACTGACACACACATTCTCCATATAGAAAAGTTCACTGACACAAACATGCTTACTAAAGAAAAGCTCACTGGCACACACATGTTCCCTACAGAAAACTCACTGGCACATACATGCTCATCACAGACAAGTTCACTGACACACACATGCTCCCTACAGAAAAGCTCACTGACATACATGCTTACCACAGACAAGATCACTGACACACACACACATGCTTCCAACAGACAAGCTCACTCACACACACGCTCACTACAGACAAGCTAACTGACACACACACATACAAGCTCACTCACTAGCAGGCACACACACACACACACACACTCACTCACTAGCAGGCACACATACACACAGACTCACTCACTAGCAGGTACACTTATACAAGCTCACTAGCAGGCACACACACACATGCTCACTCACTAGCAGGCGCACACACACAAGCTCACTCACTAGCAGGCGCACACACACAAGCACACTCACTAGCAGGCACACACACACACAGACAAGCTCACTCACTAGCAGGCGCACGTGCAGACACACACACACACACACACGCTCACTCACTAACAGGCGCACGCACACACACAAGCTTCATGGCTGAAGCTTACCTGGCACTGGTGGGTGAAGTTTCCATTTTGTGGCCTTTTCCTTCCAGCAAGGTCAGCAATGTGTGTGGGGACGGGGTCTATGTGTGGAAGACGAAGCTATGTCCAGGAGGCGGGACTTGCGTGTAGAGGAGGCGGAGCATGCAGCTAGAATTGCTGAGCATTGTGCAGGGAGACTGACAGGTCTCCCTCCAGCCGCATCAGCCCCCAGCTCCTCCCTCGTTACTCCCCTTGGACTGACAGAGGCTGACACAGACCGAGGGGAAAATCATTTAAATTACTTTAGCATGATGATTAGGGTTGTCTGCCCGGCTCACACATAACCAGGAAGTGACACAGCCAATCATGATGCTCACTTGAATTGCATTAGCACTGCAGAGTTCATAACTTAACAGGAACCTTACAGTCCCTTACCTTGGTCACCGCATCCTTGCCACTATCACTTAAGCAAATTCCAACTCCCGCTCCTCACTGCTCCGTCCACGCTCCTCGTCCATAGATCCTGATTTGCCCTGCTTGAGGAACTGTCACGTGACGGCGTCTCAACAGAGTGACATCACAATACGCCATCCCTTTACCCCCTAGTCACCACTAGCAGTGCCGGCTTAAGGGTTTCCATAGCAACCACAGTACATGAGTTCGGTTGGAGGCCTTTTCTACTCTCCCTGTCAATCAACTGAAAGACCAATGTGAGAAAAAAAACACACATTTTAAATAGATATTTCTCCCAGTCTATATATTGGTTAGCAACACTGCTAGCACAATGTATATTTGGAATTTTATGCTCTTTTCATAAAGATAAAGTTGTTTTGGGTACTACGGGTGACCTTTAAGCAGCGCTTTCATGGGCACAACAAGGATTTTGTGAGTTATAGCTCAATTGTCAGCTCACCAGGAAATGAACTGCAACTGCCAGACATTTATTAGGGTATTTACTAAACTGAAAAAAAAATCTAATTAAATGCTTTAATTTTAGGCTATTTAATCAAAATAGCCTAAAATTTAGAAGCATAGCTGACTGGGAGAATTTGTCAAGTGCAGCTATTTTGACCTTACATTTAAAATTCACTTTGAAGTCACCTTCCCTTTAATGAATAACCATGTAAGTTTTGTTTATGATAATCAAATGAATAAGGCCGTTGGCGTTGGAGTAGTATACACCTATAGTGTAAAACACATCACCCTTAAAAACCTAGGCAGGTGTAGGCTCAGAGATCACAGCTCTGACTTTAGAATCCTCAGTCTAAATTACAAGGAAATTTGAAACCCAGTAAATCTCTCCTTAGGAAAGTACCAAAGTAGCCCTGAATTAAAAAAAAAAAAAAGGAACAACTGTTTTTTCTACATGAATTTTGCTAACAATATCGGGTTGACTGACAGGACTAATGGGCCATAATACATGCAATTGATAATGTTAATACATAATCTGACTCAAACTGGGTTATTGACTGTGACGAGACCAATCTCGCCACATTGCATTGGAGAAGCCGGGTTGCTCGCCTGTTGCCTTGGGATTATGGCCCCATGTTAAAAGGTTTGATTTTCCCCTGCAAAGACAAGAAAGCCGGGTCATTTGGTGCTTGCCCTGTTTGAGCAGTGATACCCCAGATAGCTATGCCATGGAGCCCATTCGGATAATGAAAGACTATGGGAAAGACTTTGGCTCCATGGCAATTGAACTGTATGTGTGTGCTCTTAGCGCCATTCAGTAATAATGTGCGCTTAGACCAAAGCTATCTGGGCATATGTTGCATGTCTGTATTTTATGTCATAAATGTAACATTGTGTATTTTATTGTATTTTACTGTCTTTTTGCTGCCATGTGTTCAATGGAGTTTTGCCTCTGTCTTTGGAGATAATTGGATTACTTCTATTTATCTCCAGGATAGAAGACTCTGTGGAACTGGTTTTGGGCAGAAAAGCCATGCTTGGACCAATTTGTATGATTTTGTATGATTTTGACATATGTTTGTATTTGGAGTATGCTGATTCTAAAAATGTATTTATGTGAATGTGATGCATACTTTTCAAGTTATGAATAATGTGGAAAAATTGTATTTCTCTGCTTGTGCTAAATTACATTACCCATTGTGTAAGGTAATTGAATCACCGGCAGAGGGGAGGATTTTGTGTGGGAGTGTCTGAGTGTATTGTATGTGTTTATTGGTTGTGTTCCAAAACCCTGTGGGTGGTACTAATGTGTAAGAATGTGTACATAAGCACAATAAACCCACAGCTCTGTCTGTTCACTGCTTGACCCTCAACAGGGAGCTTTGTCTCGTTCTTGGGGGGATTTATTGTATGCTGTTCCTGTTTGACTGTTAGGAGTGTAAACCTATTCGTATGGTTTTTCCTATTCGGCTGCTTACAGCATTCATATGGTTTCCTGTTCGGCGGATTGGTGTTCTGCAGTAGCTGTGCCTGCATCTCTGGAAGGGGAAGATCTACTAAACGGCGGTTTAACCCTTTTATGCTGAGGGTGCTGTTACATTGACTAAATTGGGACTTCTCTGGATTTCATAGTGAATTTAACATTCTAGGCTAAAATCGTCAAACTGATAGGGGAAATCGACCACTAATGAGCACAGTCACATGTCCACAGAGCTCCATCTTTTTGTGACTATAATTTGCCATTATGAGCTTATTCTCTACTAGTAGAGAGTCAAACTATACCTGCTTTCCAATGAGGGAATATGTGGAAACACTCAGCTTAAGCTGAGCTAAAATCTGGTGGTCCCTTTTTTTTATTTTGCGTGTCAGTTTATATTACTCTTCTGTGCCTCCTTTTTCTACCCCAGAGCCTAAGTTTTCAGTCTATTTCTCGCCCACCAGTTTTTTCTGATGGTTCTTCTGTTACATGGTTATGCTGGTCATCGTCCTTTACCATTACATTACAAATAATTTTCCAATATCATGCTTTTTGTACTTTCTAAAAAATGGTGTGCACATCAAATATACATATTTCTTGAATGACTGAGGAGTGGAGGGAATGAAGGGGTTAGTTTTATGAGATTTTATGCAGATTCACTGTACAATGAAAAAAAAACATGCAGGGTTTTATTTACTTAACAATCAATGCTGACAGTTCATTAAAAAAGATAAAAGCATACACTGATTTAATATCCAGCTAAATTTAACCTTGCTGAACACCGCAAGCACCACTACAGCTGGTTATGGTGCCAGTAGTGCCCTGGCATTCTCCCACTGTAGTGTAGTCAAGCCAAGAACGATTAGCTGACCATCTCAGCCACTGAGCTAAGCTCTGCATTTCAGGAGAGCTAATGTGAGTTCCGGCTTCTCTGTCATTTAAGAGTTAAATCACTCTGTTAATGAAGCCCTAGTCACATCTCCCTGCACATAATCTACACAGCCTTCCTAAACACTTCCATGAGAGAGATCTAATGATCAGACTTCATTTATTGCACATTCTGTTAAATTTAGAATTTCTTATATCCTCCTCTGTAAATGGCCTTCTAGACCCTGCAGGAGTTTGTTGTGTATGATTAAAGTTCAATTTACAGGAGGGAGATAAAAACGTCTAAAGTAATTTAATATCTGATTGAAATTAACCTATTTTGTTTTCACGCAGACTGTGTCAGTCACAGCAAGTGGAGGTGTAGATAGGGCTGCATAAACAGAAACAAAGTGTTTTAACTACTAGATGGCAGATAAGGGGCACTATAAGCACCCAGACCACTTCATCTCGTTGATGTGGTATGGGTGCATGGGTGTCCCGGGGGGGGGTAAAGGAGGGCACTTGCCCCCCACCCCTCCAACCTGGATTTTTCAGCTTGTTCTGCTATTTTTCGTGTGAGATTGAAAATACAGTGCAATACCGGCACCGGCCAGTTGGTGGCGCTGTGTACGGAGAGAGACAGGGATAGGAAGCTACATCTTATCCCAGCTTCTCTCTCCTGACTGAATTCGCAGGGGAGCAGCACATGGGGGGCAGACTATAGATCAGGGAAGTGCGGCATAGGGGGGAAGCCTATAGATCAGGGAAGTGAGTCAAAGGGGGGGCAGCCTATAGATCAGGGAAGTGAGGCATAGCGGGCGGCAGCCTATAGATCAGGGAAGTGAGGCATAGGGGGGCAGCCTATAGATCAGGGAAGTGAGGAGCATAAATTAGCAGGAAGGATCTTCAAGGCGCAGGAAGGATCTGCAAGGAGCAGGAAGGGTCAGTAAGGAGCAGGAAGGTAAACTAAGAGAAGGAGCAGAAAGGAGAAGGAACAGAAATGAGCAGGAAGGGACAGCAATGAGCAGAAATGGGGTTAAACCATTTGAGAGCAGTTTAACCCCTTAAAGGAAAAAGAGCACCCAGGGGCTTCCTGGCATCATAGCATTTTCATTTAGATTAAGTTGTTATGGTGACCAGAATGTTCCTTTAATTTGCTTAAGGGAACACTATAGTGTCAGGAATACAAACATTGTATTCCTGACACCACAGTTGTGAAAATGCTATTCACCCTGGCTTTATGTGATAATGACTATGCCCTGACACTGTCAAAAAGGGACCAAGCATGGATGTCATTACAATTATGCCCCCCCTGGAAAATTTCTTTTGGACGCCCATGTATGGGTGCATTGTCCCTTTAATCCTGCAAGGGAAAACATTGCAGTTTCAGAGTTTACATTGCAGACTCCCAGACTCTGATTCAGTTTGATGCTGGACGTCCAAACGCTTTACATGATGACGTCCAGTGTGTTAAAAAACCCATAAGAAAGAATAAAACCATAAGAAATTGATTCAATGTTTTCCAATGGGGAAGGCCTAATGCTCACCACACATGCGGATTAGGTTCCTGAATTGATGTGATGTCAGCACCGAGGGACTTTGGCGCTGGAATCAGGTAAGTGAAAAACGGGCTATTAACACTTTATTTGTTGCCGAAGGGGTGGAACGACTGTATAGTGTGTATATACTAAAGTGTTCATTTAAGCAGTGAGGTTGCAGAGTCATGATCTATACACCCAAACTGCTTCATTAGAGGGCTACTCCACTGATATAAACCACTTCAGCTTGCTGCAGTGCTTTATGGGTGAGGAGCATCCCATAATAAAGACTGTTTATAAATAATTAATTAAACACTCCCCTGACTGCCAATCAAACATCCAGGGGGGCTTCTTGCTGATTCCGTTAGCTCCCCTGAGTGGTTTTTAAACAGTGGTTTAATGATTCAATATACAAAACACATATTCCCTGTGAACCTGGTTTAACTTTCAGCCACTGTTCATCATTTATATATGGTTTTAATAACATGCTGCAAACTACATATATCTTCCCATGAAGAAGTGGGTGCATACTATACTGAACACCAGGGCAAATGTGGGGACCAGAACTGGAAGAAGAGGGAGAGTATTGTAGTATAACAGAAAACAAGAGAAAGTGTTATTATTGTTATTATTATTATTATTATTATTATTATATATATATTTTTCAATATTTATTAGTATAAAAACACAGGATTGTAGGAGTTAATTTTTTATTTTAGAAAAACACAAGGCAGACAAAGGGTTGACTAGACTGACGTTAATGTAATATTTTAACAGTACTTATCGTAGTGGTTTAGTTGCTGTCTTGTATTTAAAACTGTATTTGTGAATAGTGAGTGGTTGCATTCAAATAAAATACTAAATTATGGCACTGGGTGGGTGCTTGTAATAAAATATGATAAAATGAAAAATGATCTAGTCACCTAGAGAATATTGACCCATCCCAGTCAATTGTATTTGTGGCAAGTAATCTCTCCTTAAGGGGTTAAACGGTTGTACCAGTGCTGAGTTTATTCCTAAATGTGGGGTAAGATTGTGACTGGAGGAAACACCCTCTATAACAGGAGAGGAACTCTGACTAAGCCTTCTCAATATCACATGGTAACATGATGTTTGCAGAGTTGGGCCCACCCAGGTTATAATCTCTCTCTGATTTGTTTCTGGTAAAAAAAAAAAAAACAGAGCTCCCTTTATTAATAACTTCTTTATCTCTTAGCATAGTGGCTGTGGCTATATATGGCATTATGAAGAACTGCAAAACAAATAAATAAAATAATATTTAAAAATAAAAAACATTCCTGTTATATAGTACTGATAAAACGCCATTTTCTTATCACTGTGTCAGTGTTCATAACAAATAGAACTGACTGTGTGTAGGAATCCTATGTCTCCTATGTCTCCTATTCGTCCAAGGTTAATAAAATGAGTATTTTTATATCAACATTCCAAAATTTAGAATACCACTGTAAACATAATGTACCATTTCTCCTTTAATTTACATCTTATCTTATATTAACATTACCCAAATAATACAGTTGAGGACAGAGAGATAATATCCCAGGGACCTATAGCATGCAAAGGGGGTTCTGCCCTAGGTGACTGCACCCTCTTCCAGCTATGAATTGTCCCAGAACAAGGCCAAGTATCATTGTAGCAGAAGGTGAACCCAACCATCATTGAAGATGAGCTGGTGTATTCTGAGTTGGGGGGGAGGGAGGGTGAATATGATAGACCAGAAAGAGAAACTAGTTTACCTTCTGCCTCTGTCCTGGGAGGCCATTTTACAAAATGGGTAAGAATGAGGTATGGGAAGAGGAGTTTGAGAAACTACTCTTTGTGTTTGGCAATTTAGATTTTTCTTTGTTCAGTAGATAAAACTACCAAACACCGACCACCCCCTGGCTCATTAACTACTAAGAAGACCGCAGATTAAGTGCTCTCTCTGTGTGGCTGCCGTTTGTATAACCGAACACCACGCGCGGGAGAAAACGGCGGCCATTTTGTCGCACGAAAAGGGGCAGCGGGACTTGGTCGTTGAGTGTCTGAAACTAAAATCGGACACTCAACTTCCAAACGGTGATCAATTTTGCAAATGCCTGCTTCTTTTCACCGACCAGCTATGAGTGCCCTATTCGGTAGGTTTGTTCCCACGAACTAGGGGAACAAACGCTACCTATGAGCCAGGGGAACTGTTCGTGGATTTGTTCGGTTTTTAGATTTCCCGAAAGAGACCGACCGCACAGCCTAATTTCATGGAACTCTTTCTCTGCCGGAGCCTCGTGTGCAGTCGGTCAAATTAAGACTTCCATGGAACTCCCCAACCCCTGAACCGATCTAGGTGATTTTGTGAATATATTGGTCCCCGAGATCAGGGCTATCAGGGGATATGACTTTTGTGGGGCTTCCATGTGGTTTGGGGTACTTTTGGGGTTTTGTGGAAATTTGTGGGGTTTTTTTGTTTGGAGATAATTGAGTTTAGTATAGTGCTTGACTCAATTATCTCACCGGCACAGAGGAAGGATTATATTATTTTATGTAGGAGTGTCCTGGACCTGAGAGCCAATGTAGCTGCAGAATGTATTTTGTCATGCTCCCCTAGAATATGTCACCGTAAACCCTTTACATTTGTAACTGCATATAAACCGGCCAGTTGGCCTGAATAAATTCATTCCTGTTGTACCCTTCATCTAGTCTAGGCTGATGTTTGGTTATCCATCTGTTTTGCTTGGTGAATTAACGATGCTGTGTTTCGGCGGGAGGGCGTATAATCACTCAGCCTCTAGCAGCTCGAGAGGAAACAAACGAACGTGTATCTTATATACCAGCGTTCGTTACATGGAGTGAAGAGACACAAGTGGGTAGTAGGAGTTAGAACAGGCATCTTAGGGTTATGAGGGGAAAACACAAGGGGGTCTGTATACTTCTGGAAACTGAGAGGTACGTGTCATGATCTTGCTCAGGTCAGATAGGAGGCTTTGGCCAGAGTTAACTAAAGAGGCTTTATTTGCAGGTTAACTTATAGAATGAAATAGGGAGATGTATAGATATAAATAGGCAATATACCCTATAAAGATAATAAACAGGTTTGCAAATAATAAGAAAGCTAGAGATAACAGTATACTAAGAATAATAAGACAGGTATAAAGAATAAGGTTTCAGGGTAGGAAAATAACACCTTGTAAATAAGAGTAAGCAGCAATGTCCAGATAGGGGTCATGCAGGTTTGTATAAATCAGGAAGGCAGGATAAAGCAGAGTTGTAAGCAATTCAGGTTGGTATGAAGAAGGGGTTGGAAGTAATCCAGGTTGGCAGGATAAAGCAGACTTGCAGGCAATCCAGGTTGGTATGGAGCAGGGTTGGAAGTAATCAAGGCAAGTCACAGGTTGCTTCTGAGGAGCCAGGATCTGAAGTCTCTTCAGTATGAACATCAACTTCAATGTAATAGCCACTTGGTTTGTCAGGTGTGGCCTTTTATAGCATACTTGATTCCTGCTATGCAGGTGTGAGACTGAGGTGGCTAGTGGCTAGGGAGGCCACTAGAGGCGAGAAACAGGTACTGGATTTAAAGGAACAGAAATAAACGAATATAAAACTTAATTGTCAGAATAAGATCCTGACATCAGCACGGTTTTGGGCAACAAGGGAGTTGGAGAGACAAAAAGATGGAGAAGACATAGTTGTGAACAATCCATTTGGATGAGTGCATGGTTCTATTTCCATGGGAACTCATACGCTCTCAGTTCAGAAAGAAAGTCCTTCTTTCTCACTGTCAAGTGAGAGCATGGCTTATAGTAGATAGTATTTCAAGACAGGTATCCACCATGATTCCAAGTTATGATTAATTATTTATCATTTAACCATCATAGTAACAGGGAAATTAAAAGAAAAAAAAACTTTAATTCATTTAGTTTTTTGATGTTTGTGCTTTATCCATTTGGTATTTATAAAAGAATTATAGGAGTCCAGTGGACATGTTTTAATACAGACAGAATTATAAATTGTCACTAAGACTAGCTTGCACCACTTTAAGTGGTGCATATGGGACAGGCAAGGGAGGGTTGGCAACTTGGCATAGGGGCAAGTACAAATGAATTGCCTATATCTCCACACAAAACTCGCAATCTCAAGCAGAACGTGTGCATTATGGTTCTGATATAAGATTACTGCTGGAGTTGCCAAGTATGGTTTTAAATATCTCTGCAACCTCCGTCCATATCACTTCTGTAGTATGATAGAGCATAAAAACTGATTTGTGCATCACACACACTCTGTTTCCTGTGACTCTGTTGCCACCAAAGATAAGGCATGTTATGAATGCAATGAGCACTGTTGCATATCTCCCAGCAGTCACAGGCAAACCCCTCCACTGGTATCACATCTACTAACCATGACCTACCAGTCTTGTCAGTTTCAGATACTATAGTCCGTAGGGCATTTCACTGGCACGGGCTTAGCCTAGCCTGGCCTAGGCAAATAGTATCTATTGTATTATATTTTATTTGGGTGTTTTTTTCTGTTTTTTTTTTTTTAATCATAAATCTCATGACTGCATCTAATTGATTTCTCCAAATTTCTGTATCCGCCATAAGGTTAGATAAGAGTTATTCCAGAAGATGGAATAATTACTGCAGCAGCTGCCCACCGCAGGCCGCCGCAGAACATCTGGGCCTTCCGGAGTACCCTAAATGGGAAAGAATCTCAAAATACGAATATTGTAGTCTGCACACGAGGATAAGCCCCTATGGTCCACAGAAAAAATAGAAATAAATAAAAATAGATGATAGTATGAAAGACTGCACATTTATTGACATCAAAAATAGAATAGTATGGCATTAAAATGTCATGGCAGATCTCATATATATTGAATATTTAAGCAGACATGGAATACAATGCGGACAACCTTTTGTTTCCAAAGAATGATACAAATGTCCAGGCAAAAGGAACAGCTTTGCAAAAATAGGAACAGTTGGTAAGAGAAATGTCCAGCACCAGGATTTAAACCCCATTGATCACATGATCTCAGGATTTAAATTTTACCTGATATCAAAGTCATCTTTAAAACTTGGAGTTGCGGCATTGTGTATGGATGGGATTTTTTTATCACACCCACAAAAAAAATATATCGACCCGGTCTCACAGAGCTCCCAATTCTGTGGAACACATATGCTGACCTTCCAAAGGGCCTGGGGCTGGAGGGCAGCCTCCCTTTGCCCATGTCCTGCCACCCCCCCTCTGGAAACTCTATGTTCTTGATGCCTTACTGGCCTGTATGGCAAATGGCTGACCGTAGACTTTTTGGTCTGCAGACTCCTAATGAGTGCTTCCCTGCTAGTATCAGACACCATTTGACCCATCTAAGTTGATGCTCATCATAATGCTTTTTGTTTACTTATGCTTTTACCTTTTACTTTGATTTGACGTCCACCATATCACCATATGTAAAGCAGTATTGGCATGATTTTAACCTCTTTTTAAATCAATAATTTTATGTTATTTACAAAACAATATGCATTTACTCTACATGCCATGTTCAACCATTCTTGCATGACATGTTACTATTTGGCTTGTCTTTGCTGTCATGGCATGGCAGACATGTTTGTTCCTCACTGCACTCTATAAATAAAGAATGTCCAAAAAAAATAAATGACTGCAGCAGAATAAAGGCATTGATATGGAATTGTACTGCACCCCCTTTTTAATAATAATAGTAATAATGATTAAAAGGCATACTACTTAGATCCTGGATAGATAGCCTTCAGTTTACCTTTAGCTTGGAATAACAGAGAGGAAAATGGATGAAAGCTGACACTCACAATAAAGAAACAGAGAGTGATAAGAGAATGGAATTTATTCACTAAATACTGAATTGCAGTTAATTGGACATTTAATACTGAAATTAGCCCAATGGAAAAATAACTGAAAAGCTGTCACCTATGAAGATTGAGCACAGTTTACTTGTTTATTGGTTAGTAATTTTCATGTACTGAATATACCCTGTTAGGTAATTTGGAGGAGTATCACAGGCAATTTTAATTCATTGCATAGGGCGTAGAAAGAAAGCAAATTGCAGTCTCGGGATAATGACGAGAAAACTAATACTGGGTTGGAAATAAAGGAATAATTGTGGATACTGTGATAAAAAACATATGACATATATAAAGGGCAAAACAGCGATTAAGTATATAAACTTTACATTTAGATTGATTTAAAATATATATTTATTGTTGGGACCACGTTCACATTTTTATCACAGTCCCCTTTTAAATAAGTAAATGATATTTGTCAATGCACCTCAGATACAATGGTCCTTAACAGTGATATCATAATAGGTGATTTCATGTTGTTATGTGATAAATGGTACTTGAACATTCTGTTTCTTCCCAGATATATCTGGGGTTCTGATAGAGCTTCATCCTTTATAGTCAAGTGTCATACCATCACAATGCCATAGAGATCTATGCCTCACTTGGATGTGTCTGAAGACCTGGGGCTCGACCACTCTCAATTTGTAGCATTATAAGTTGTGTAGCTACTTGTATATCCTTCAACAATTGGAGTTTCTTCAAAGAGGAGGAACGTCAGTTAAAGATTTGAGCAAGCTGCGTTGGGAATATTGCAGTGGGGAATATTGCAGTGGGGAATGATGGAGTAAAAGAAGTGTATATGGGAGAGATTAATCAAAGTGTCACCAACAATATTACTTCTAATATTTTATTTTTTTCTGGTGCAATTTATTAAACCGCGTTTAACATCTTTTGCTTCTTCTGAACCCTAAACATCAATTTTTTTATAGATGCCATCTTTTTTGGTAACACTTTATCAATATTTCACTTTGTCTGTCAAAAAAGGTAGGATCCAGCCCCTATTCTGTGCAGATGTCTCGGTATACAATCCCAGAAACTTTGTTGTGCCTCTCAGTGTATGCTGTTCCTGCTAATATCTTGCAACCGGCCACTATGGGCTGGATTGTTTCAGAGGCCTCTTTGCACAGTCTGCACCTTGAGTCTTCCCTGGTGTGGTAGATCCCCGCTTCTATTGATCTCGTGCTAGGATTAATGCCTCAGTGCTGTCTTTCAGTCCTGCCTTTTTCAACTACTGATAGGATTTTGTCATGTGAGCCACGTCCATTGCCAGTGGTGCACATCCATTATCTGCCTTTTGTCTCAGGAGTTCCCTTAGAAGTTCATCTTTGGGAGCCATCTTCGTAATGTACTTGTGGATGATCTGTGTTTCATCTAGGACTGTGGAATTGACACTCATCAGCCTCTGACACCCTTCCTTCTGGCTTGTGTACAGTCTCTGGGTATTTGATTTCGGGTGAAATCCTCCATTCATAGTGAGTAGTTTCCGGGTCTTGACATCCATGGTGACCAATTCATCTCTTGGCCAGGTTATTATACCAGCTTGGAACCTAATGATTGGGAGGGCTTATGTGTTGATGGCTTGGATCTTGTCCTTGCCATTTAGCTGGGACTTCAGGACCTGTCTGAGTATTTGGAGGTACTTGGATATTGCTATACCCTTTGCCTCTTCCTCATGGTTGCCATGTGCTTATGGTGCCCCCAGATATGTGTAGCTATTCTCTAGATCTCCAATTTGGCATTCTGGTATTTGAACTCTTTCTGTCCTGATCATCTTCCCTCATCTTGCCATCATCCGGCCACATTCAGATGTCCTTGCTGTATATCCTAGTTAGGTGGATGAGTGAGTCAATGTCCCGCTCATTCTTGTCATACATGTAGAGTAGGTGGCTGATGGTAGCTTCACTCTTGAACCGGTATCCGTGTCCACTCTTCTAGATGATCTGGCTAAGGGGGTTGAGGCCTGGGAAGACCAGCATTGCAGATAGTGCATCACCTTGGTATATGCCACACTTGTGTTATTGTCCTGGAATTGGCTTCTATAGTTGTTTTCCACTTGTCCATAAAGTTCTTATTGTCTTGTTAACCTTGTATAGATTTCATTATCCATGTGTGTGGCATTGTGTCAATTAAGGCTATGCACAGATTGGTCTGTCCTTAGAATCCTGCGCAACTGCCGAGGAATCGGCTTCTTCAGATCTGAAGAAATGCATCATCTGACTCGCTACGTGACGTCATCACGCACGTCCTGCCTCCCGGAAGTATTGAGTGGACACCGCCAAACTCAAGCGTGCATAGACTGTTTGGTTTTAGCCGACGGCTGCATGAACTGAGGAAAGGAAAGTCTTCACGAATACCCGGTGATTTTAAAGTTGTACTGTTTTACAATTGTGGAAATAAATTGTTTTACCTTATTGGCGGCTCATCTGCTCTCTACTTGTGAGTGAGCATTCTAAATATGTTTTAATTTTTTTTTTTACTAAAACAATATTTCACTATATATGGTTTTTGTATTTTATTCTCTTCTATGTATTACTATTTTGCAACTGAGAGTCACTTCAAATATGTGATTAAAGTAAGTGTACTCTATTGAATTCTTTTGTGTGCACAAATCACTTTAAAATATATTTTTTATTTTTTTTGCATCAAGCACTTTGAATATATATGCACATTGCACTTTTTAAAGAGTGGAATGAGGTTTTTGCACTATTTTCACTTTATTGATTTTGTGAGGAAATTTGCACTTTATATAAAATTATTCTAGCGCACTTATTTTTTCGTTGTTTATAATGTATACTGGTTATATATCGACTGGTTAGCACACAGTGGTAATGTACTGTATATACTCGAGTATAAGACGAGTTTTTCAGCACATTTTTTGTGCTGAAAAACCCCCACTCGTCTTATACTCGAGTGAGTGTCTGTATTATGGCAACTTACATTGCCATAATACAGACCAGGACCGCCGGGCTCATTACAAGCCAGGCGGTCATGTTGGGGGCTGGCAGCGAGCTGTAACTTACCTTTCCTGCAGCTCCTGTCAGCTCCCTTCTCTCTCCTCCGGTCCGGTCAGCTCCCCTGTCAGCTCCACTGCAAGTCTCGCGAGAGCGGCAACGCTCCGCGCGGCACACAGACCGCGAGACTTACAGTGGAGCTGACAGGGGAGCTGACCGGACCGGAGGAGAGAGAAGGGAGCTGACAGGAGCTGCAGGAAAGGTAGGTTACAGCTCTCTGCCAGCCCCACTCTTACTCCATGCCACTGGACCACCAGGGAATGAGAGCCCCCATCCATGGCCAGCTAACAAGCAGGGAGGGGGGATGAAAAGATCTAAATAAATAAAAAATTTAACAATAATAAAATAAAATATTAATAATATAAAAAAATAATAATATTAAAATAATAATAATAACTAAAAAAAATTTAATAAAAATACCCACCCCCCATCAAGGCTCTGCATCACACACACAAACACACTCTGCATCACACACATACTGCATTCATACACACACTGCATTAATACTCACACACTGCACTCACACACACACACCGCATTCACACACACACACTGCATTCATTATATACAAACACTGTAAATAAATATTCAATTAATTTAATTTTTGGGGGATATAATTTTATTTAGATATTTACCAGGAGCTGCTGCATTTCCCACCCTAGTCTTATACTTGAGTCAATACGTTTTCCCAGTTTTGGGGGGTAAAATTAGGGGTCTCGACTTATATTCGGGTCGATTTATACTCGAGTATATACGGTATATTGTATACTGATTATATATTGACTGGTTAGCTCACAGCGGTAATGCATATTGTATACTGGTTATATACTGACTTGTTAGCACAAAGTGGCAATGTATATCGTATACTGGTTACATATCGACTGGTTAGCACACAGTGGCAATGTATATTGTATACTGGTTACATATCGGTAATGTACATGTATATAGATTTACTTGTTAGTCTGATCTGTATCCCGGAAATTTCTGCTTTGAAGTGAAGCAGTGAGCACGGTGCTGGGTCTCCCAGCAAGCTACATAATAGGTCCAGAGAGAATGATTTTAATCAGCTTCTGAAAGACCTCTTGATCTGTGGGAATAGAATCCAAAACTAATTAGGTGTTTGGTAAAGGCTGAAAATATTTACAGGGTTTAAGCCTTACACAGTATGATGTGATAAACTGCACGCTTGAACTGTTACAATTGAGGCTAAATATCCCAAGTTCATTTTGATTTCATGACAACTCACTATAGTGAATAAGACAGTTTTAGGGTACTTAACTACATGCTGAATGTGTCTCTGGCTCCTACATCAAAATTTTCAAACATTTACTAAAATGTGTGATATTTACTAAATGTTATTAAGCAGGAGATTAGCCCCAAACATGAAACATGAAAAGCCTTGTATTGCATAGAAAGTATAGGATGGTTATATAACACTGAGCTATATCCCAAATGACACCAACTATGGCCATTCTATGGCGGAGTAAAAGATTTGAAATAAGCTCACTTATAAGTAAAAAGGGCATAAAAAAAATCATTTTTATTTGTGGGTGCTGATTGTTAACACCATCATTTCCATCTGTCAGTAACTGGGGTCCTTTTTGCAGCTAGACAGCACAGGAGAGTATGCCTCAGTGCATGGGTGTCCAACCTATTGTCTTCCCCAGGCCACATTGAGCGAAGAGGAATTGTCTTGGGCCACACGTAAAATATATAATATAATAAAACTTCAAAAGCCCTTTTCTTAAGTTTGCTGTTTCATTTGTTTAGTAGATAACTCCCTTATTTGTTATTTTTATCGGGGATTGCCATATTTAGGATACCAAATTAGGGAGCTATCTACTAAACACATACACACATATATATATATATATATACATATACACATAACCACATATATATACACACACACACACACACACAATCACAGATATATACGCATATATAATCACAGAAATGTACACACATACAATCACAAACTTATACACAAATACAATCACAGACCTATAAACAAACACAATCACAGACCCACACACGCACATATACAATCACACACACATTTAATAATTAAGAGGTCCACCCAGCCTCCCTACCTCGTTCTGGGAGGGCTTGACTAGATCCTATGTCTGGTGGTGGTTGCTGCTGTAATGGGATCTCTGTGTTCTATTGGCTCAGGTCCCTCGTGCACCCAGTAGTGATGCAGATGCCAGGATGATGTTATATCCTAGTTGTCGGCCCCTGCAGGGCGCGCAGGGTAGCTGTCCAGAAAGAGCACATTAAGTAATGGGCTCCCTCGCCATCCGGCAGCACAGTCAGCAACTGGACCACATTGCCCGCAGGCTGGACACGCCTCCCTTAGGGTCCCTTAAATAAAGGATTAATTGCCTTACACTGAAAACTGCGGCGTAGAAATTTTTCCATCATGAGCTATTTTAGTTTAAAGTAACACTATAGTCACCAGAACATCCACAGCTTATTGTATTTGTTATGGTGAGTAGAATCATTCACGTCAGGCTTTTTGCTGTAAGCACTGTCTTTTCAGAGAAAATTCAGTGTTTACATTACGGCCTAGTGATAGCTTCACTGGCCACTCCTCAGATGGCTGCTAGAGCTGCTTCCTATCTCAGTCTTGCCTAGCGTGCATCACAACATATCAGTATCTCTTCCCTCTGCAGGCAGACACTGAACTTTCCTCATAGAGAGTCATTGATTCAATTCATCTCTATGAGGAGATACTGATTGGCCAGGGCTGTGTTTGACTTGTGCTGGCTCTGCCTCCTTCGCAGTCTCAGCCAATCCTATGGGGAAGCATTGTGATTGGCTCAGAACAACATTTCTGATGATGTCAGCAGACAGCAGCTTCAGGCTTGAATACAAGTAAAATTATACTATATTTAGGGAGGCAAGAGAGTGCCAGGGGGACTAGATGGTAGTTTTAACACTATAGGGTCAGAAATATATGTTTGTGTTCCTGACCCTATAGTGCTCCTTCAAAATGTTAACTTTGGTTTTCAGTTCACTACCATTCACTCTTTAAAGAAAAAAAATAAACCTGTGTTTGGGTGATTTTAGTAGATGACCTAGCTACTAGGAGAAAAAAAGGTGTAAAAACAGGAAATCACAAGAATGAAGGAGTGAACAGTGATAAAATGAGCACAGGTCGATTGCTGCCAAATCATGTTTTTGAGATTCCATACTTAAAATAAAAAGAAACAAATTGCACATTAGGACACAAAAAAGCAATTTAAAAAAGGAAGGAGAAGCCTTTCCTGTGGAATCCACAAAGAGGAAGCAGGTTTTGCCTTTTTTGTTTTTAAACACACATACAATGTACCTAGCTGATGTGCTGTGTAAATAGGAAGAAAGCAGTTTTGAGGACTTATCTCATCCTACTCACATACAGGGTGGCCATCTTACCACTTTGGGCCCCTACAAACTCAGTCCCTGGGAACCCAGCAAAACACGCATACTCACATATACATGTGTACATTCCAGACACACACACATACTTGGATACAAACTGCCAGACAGACATACACATGCATGAATATTCAATACTAAGCACACACAGAGACACATAAACACAAACCGACAAATGCACACAATGACACACACTCAGCTATTCAAATATTGAAATTTAAGATGCTTAGCCACCCTACTATTTGTCTACATTTTGCCAGCAAGGTGATTTCCCAGTGGTCCAGGTGGGATTGGGTGCAGGCTGGGCACAATGCTGTTTCTCCCTCCTAAGCGGCTTTCCTTGAGCCCTAAGAGAAAGTGATCGAACATCACTTCCTTCCAGGGAGGCTGTGTATGGGGGGGTTAGATTCTGTAAAGGGCCTAAACCATCACAGACATTCAATGTAATTCTGTCACCAACCGTTACAGGTCGCCTTGTGGACTCCAGAGCATGGCATGTCACTTTATAGATTACTGCCTGTCCCTCCATGATGGCTGCCTGCCAACATAGAGTTGTTCACTAACGTGTGTCTTGTTGACAATGCAAAGTGAATTATAAACCTTAGGAAGAATAGCTGGAAAAAAATATTTTTGGCTGTTTTGGCTTAAATTTTCAAATTCACTTTGAATTGTTCACAATTCACACCTTATTGAGTAACCATGATAGGGTTCACCATGATGCACTTGTTCCCCATTTTAAATGTGAAGCCCTGTACCAGGTATACGGTCACATTGGAGGCTGAGGATTTTGGAACTATTCCCACATAGCCGATCCTGGCTTGTTCTTACGCCCGGCAAGAGTATTTTCATCCTATTAAAGAGTAGCTGATCTGTCATGCAATGACAGTACTTACAAAATATAGTATTTCACTTCTACATTGAAGCTATCAAATTGTAACAACATGTGACAAGGCAGGAAGGGTAAAAAACACGTAGTATACATACCCCTTAATGAAAGTGCTGAAATGTATTGTGATCCTGCGCAGGAGGGGTAAATGTATTTTAAAAACACGTTACTATGTGGGGAGCCTCCCTACATAAGTTTACTCCCTTTGCACACAGTCAGCCCCCATACAATGTCATACGTACCTCACCCTGTCACAATCACAACCCCTTACTCTACCACCCCCACAACCTTGTCACATTCACCACCCTGCCACACAGACCCTGTAAAATGCCTCCCTCAACCCCGGTAACATTCACCAACCCCCCTAACTCTCATCCCCCCTCACCCTGTCACACCAACCCCAAAAGCTTGCGAGACTCACCCCTCTCACCATACCACAAACACAATCCTCACTCCTTCACAGTCAACTTCTGTAAAGGGTCATCATCATACAGGGTCACCTCCCACACATGAAACACAGCTTCACCATAAACACAACACACAAAGACACCAGCAGCCCCCCTTACACACAACACAAGCAACTATTCCACACACATACTCATTCTGGCCAGGGCCGGTGCAAGGATTTTTGCCGGCTCTCCCACCCCCAGTGACATCACAATGCCTGACCCATATGATCTGCCATATGAACTAACGCCAGTGCCGCACACAGTGTGTGTTTACATTAAAAAGCCTGCAGGGACAAACTATAGACACCAGAACCACTTCATTAAGCTGCAGTGGTTCTGGGGACTATAGGGTCCCTTTAATGTGAGGTAAATTAGAGATTAGTGTCACTAATAATATACTAGATTGCCTATGTACAACTAAATGAGGATAGTGATTGGCTCTGACTGCAGTCTGGCTCCACTGGTCTGGTGTAGAACAGGCTCTCTGGAGGCTGTTTGTAACTGTGGTCACAAAATTCAATGTTCTGGGAGAACGGAAAGCAGCTCCATTTTTTGGGGCCCCTTACACAGCTCAAGGTCTGGGCCCCAGGGCCTGACGGTGAGTATGCCCATAAGGCCCACCCATAAGTCCACCTATATGTTCGCTCACAGGGAGTGGAGTGTGTAGGGGATGTGTTATGGTAGAGGATCTAATGTGTGTGCTTATGGAATGTAGTGTATAGGAATACCAATTTGTGTAGGTGATGCAGTGTGTTTGTGTGTAGTGGAAGCAGTGTGTTTTTGTGTAAGGGATAGAAAGCAGTGTGTGTTTGTGTATAAGGGATGTATTGTGTGTTTCTCGTTGTGTGTAAGGGATGCATTGTGTGAATCTGTGTTTGTATGCATAAGGGATGCAAAGTGTGTTTCTGTGTATGTAAGGGATGCAATGTGTGTGTCTGTAAGGGGTACGTTGAGTGTGTGTAAGAGATGCTTTGTGTGTGTGTGTGTGTAAGAGAAGCAGTGTGTGTTTGCATGTGTGTGTAAGGGATGCATTGTGTGTTTCTGTGTATGCGTGCAAAGGATGCATTTTCTTTATGTGTAAGGGTTGCATTGTGTGTGTGTGTAATGGATGCATTGTGTGTTTATGTGTGTGTGTAGGGATGCATTGTGTGTTTCTGAGTATGTACAGGGTGTGTGTAGTGTGAAAGAGCTCCCCGTCCTGCCCCCTGTCCTATAGAGCTCTCCCTTCCGTCGCTTAGAGATCTCCCCTGACCCTTAGTGGTCTTTCCTCTCCTCCCCTGTCCCTTAGTGGTCTCTACTCTCCTCCCCCCACCTCCCTTAGTGGTCTCCTTTTCTCCCCGACTTTCCATTAATGGTCTCTCATCTCCCCCTTAGTGGTCTCTGCTCTCCTCTCACACCCCCTTTCCATTAGTGGTCTCTCCTCTCCCCCCACCCTCCCCTAGTGGTCTATCCTCCACCCCCCCTCCCTTAGCAGTCTCTCCTCAATCCCCTCCCCTAGTGGTCTCTCCACCACCCCCTCTCTCCTTTGGTGGTCTCTCCCTCCCCCACGTTCTCCTCAACCCCCCTCCCTGTGTTCTCATCCCCCCCATGTTCTCCTCTTCCCCCCTCCCTGTGTTCTCCTCTTCTTCTTCCCCCTCCCTGTAATCTTCTCCTTCCCCCGTAATCTTCTCTTCTTCTCCCCGTAATCTCTTCTTCTCCCCTGTAATCTTCTCTTCTTCTCCCCTCCTCCCCTGTAATCTTCTCTTCCCCCTCCCTCCCTGTAATCTTCTCCACTTCCCTCCTGTAATCTTCTCTTCTTCTCCCCTCCCTGTAATCTTCTCTTCTTGTCCCCCTCTCTCCCTGTAATCTTCTCCACTCCCCTGTAATCTTCTCTTCTTCTTCCCCTCCCTGTAATCTGTTTGTCTCCCCTGTAATCTTCTATTCTTCTCCCCTCCCTCCTGTAAGCTCCCCCCTCCCTGTAATCTTCTCCCCTCCTCCTGTAATCTTTCTTCTTCTCCCTCCTGTAATCTTCTCTTCTTCTCCCCCTCCCTCCCTATAATCTCTTCTTCTCCCCCTGTAATCTTCTCTTCTCCCCTCTTCTCTTCTCCCCCTCCTGTAATCTTCTCCCCTTATAATCTTCTCTTCTTCTCCCCCCTCCTCTCATCTTTAGCCCTTCCCCTGTAATCTTCTCTTCTTCTCCTTCACCCTGTAATCTCTTCTTCTCCCCTGTGATCTCTTCTTCTCCCCTGTAATCTTCTCTTCTTCTCCTCCCATGTAACCTCCCTCCCCTCCTGTAATCTTCTCCCCTCCTCCTGTAATCTTCTCTTCTTCTCCTCGTCCCTCTAATCTTCTCCCAGTAATCTTCTCTGCTTCTCCCCTCCCTCCTGTAATCTCTTCTTCTCTCCCCTGTAATCTCTTCTTCTCCCCTGTAATCTTCTCTTCTTCTCCCCTCGCTCCCTGGAATCTTCTCCCCCCCCCCTCCGGAATCTTCTCTTCTTCTCCTCACCTCCCCTTCCCTTTCCGGTCCGCGGTACAGGATGTTTTGTAGTTAACCAGACAAGTTGATTTTCTTTGTAGGTAGCTGGTGACTGACATTTGAGATCACCATATTCCTTATAGAATTGTTGACTTTCTTGTTAAGTCTGTTGAGCTTGTTTGAAGCCTCAAGTCAGTTGTTGTAAATGCTTAGTGACATCTGGAACTGGTGTGAGTGAAAGAATCCCTGGAAGGGTATATGTATGAAACCCATCGTTTATCTGGAAGGGAGAGTTGCAAGTGGAATCAAGTTTTTGGGCGTTGTTAGCAAGCTCGGCTGTAGAGAGTAAGTCTTTCCACTCAGAGTGTAAATGGGTTAAATAACAGTGGAGATATATGTTTCTAAAGTCTGGTTCATGAGGTTGGAAAATTGTTGGAGGAGGCAGTATTCTGGATTTCCTGTAATATGTGTGACATGAGACCAACAAAATTATGGTTCTGTAGGATAGTTTCATCTTGTTTGGATTTTTGATTGTCAGAGGTGTACATAAGAGCAAGTGTGCCTGTCTTTGGTTTTTTTTGATCCAGGACTTAGGTGACATTAAAGGAAAATTGGAGAAGAATAGTGTCCACCTTTCTTGACAAGGATTGAGATGTTTAACAGTTTAGATGTATTTGAGATGTTTATGGTCAGTATAGACAGTTATGGTGTGAAGAAAATAGACTTTTTTTTGACATTTTCTTCTTTGTTCGGTCTTTTTCCTGTTTATTACATGTATATTGAATATATTGGTTCGGTAGTTTGAAACTACCGAACACCGACCCCCCTCCTGGCTCATTAACTACAAAGGAACCATCTATTAAGTGCTCCCTGGGCGGCCGCTGTTCGTATAGCTGAACACCACGTGGAATAGAAGACGGCGGCCATCTTGTTCGCACGAGGGGACTCAGCGGGACTTGGTCGTTGAGTGTCTGCAACTAAAATCGGACACTCGACCTCCCGAACCACCGCTGAAACTACCGAACGCCGGCTTCCTTTACTTCCCGAACAGCCAGGAGAGCGCCATTCGGTAGTTCTGTGCGAACAGACAAAGGGAGCAATCGCTCCTATGAGCCAGGAAGATCCATTCGGGATTTTGTCCGGTTTTGTACCTGTTTCTGAATTTGTGGAACTGTTTTGGACAGGAGCCGCGTGTGTGGTCGGTAAAAGGTACCCTCCATACTTTTTAAGAACCCCTGAACCGATCTGGGTGAAATTTGGATATGTTTGTCCCCCAGATCGATAATTTGTGGGGATACCTTGTGGGTAAAGGGGTGTTCTAAGTTTTGGGGAAATTGTGTGCTCTCTGCCTGGAGATAATTGGTTTATCCCTTAACTTATCTCAATATCTCCCAGACAGAGGGAAGGCATGTATTACTGTAAATCTGTACGTTGATTGGCTGTTGTCTTTGTTTGCTGTGGGAGGTCCTCTTGCAGGAGGATTTCTCATAAAAGCCCGTGTGTTGTCAAGAAAATTCATTCCTGTTACACCCTTCATGAAGTCTAGGCTCATGTTTGGGGGATATTCTATTTGCTGGGAAGAATCATCTTGGAACTGCATTCATCTATCCTATTCCTCTACTCCCTGCTGCAGCTATAATCACTTATGCTCAGCTGTTGGGAAAAGGAACAGAAGACCGCAGCACCATAACCACTGCAGGTCTTAACATATGGGATATTTATTCTCTTCCAGTAACGTCATTCTTTGAATGTTTCTTGATGGCCAATAACTTTCTATCTCCAACCAAATAATTGGACTGTTTCAGTTAACTTATGAGAATAGAAATCTATAAGGTGTAACAATCCAGTTTTAACATATCTTTGTGACAACACTGCCCCCTTAGAGTCAGAAGCATCAACTTCCAGTAAAAAGGGTTTGTCAGAATCTGGTAGATGAAAGATGGGTGTGGTAGTGAAATTATTTTTCAGATTCTCACATACTTTTTGTGCCCCTGAAGACCAACTATATTTCATAACCTTTTGTGTGAGATGTGTAAGAGTTTGAATCACTTTTCTTTTTATTTCCAAAAAATTAGCAAATCTCACAAACCATTTGCCTTATTTCTTGTTTTGTGGTGTAGGCCATGTAAAAATGGCATTGTTTGTTGGGAACCATTTCCACCTTTCCTGGCTTGATGATGAAGCCCAAAAATTCCACTCATTTTGTTTCGAATATATATATTTTTTATTTTAGCACATAGATTATACTTCTATTATAATTTTAACACGTTGATCATATCGAGAAAATACGAGTTTAGGTCTGGAGAGAAAACCAAGATGTCATCCAAATAAATAACTATATAGTGGGACCTTGGGACGTTTCTTATTGCGAATAAATTGTAATTTGAAACGCGGTTTCCCATAGGAATGCATTGAAAACCAATTAATCCGTTCTGAAGGTCAGAAAAAAATTCAAAATGAGCTGGCATGGAAACCAGCCCACAATGCAGAACACACAATAAAAGGCATGCAAACGACGAAGCTCAGCTCCCTACCTTTCCACAGCTTGAGAAATGCACCAAAAAGTCCCAAAACAACTGCAAACTATTTCCAGAATGGCTCCAAAACTCGATGCAAAAGCCGCTCCAACACCTCCACACTCAACGCCATGTGCTACCCACAGACTCCAGCATGCAGGGGGCGGTGCTATAAACCTCCCAGGTGCATCCTGGGGAAACTTGCTTTGTATGGCAAAAACATTTTTGTAAACCGAGGCATTATTTTCAATGGATTTTCATTTGTAAACCGAAAATTATGTTAACCGAGGCGTTTGTAAACCGAGGTCCCACTGTATATTGAACAAGGAGGCTATGAAATATATAGTTTACAAAATCCACTTGAAGATCATTTATTCTGTTACGGTTTGACAGGAGGAGCCCAGAACTAAGCCAAAGCTAGGTGCCAAAAAGGGATAAGTATAGATGTGGTCAGGAAAAGCCAAAGGTCAGAGGCAGGCAGCACAGTATCATAAATGAAGAGATAAGCAAAAATGGGTCAAATACCAGGGAAACAATAAGATGCAATGAGATGTGTACACACTGAGAGCACAGCATAAATGAGCACAGAGGACATGGTTAAAATGTGGTTATGAAGAGGGCCCTACCCCTCCCACTCTATTGGTAATTTTGTTTCCATCGTTTCTTATTATCCTGCCTCCTGCTCCTTTAAGAGGCTGTCCTTGCTATTATATATATTGTGTGAGGACTCCACCCTCACGTGGGCGATGCTTCCTTATGTTCTGAACAAACTGTGGGCCATGGCGAGGAGGGAGAAGCCTCAGTGCAGCTTCTATACGTGGAGAAGACACTCCTTTCTAATCTGTGAACATGCCAAAGGATCCAGCATGTGCAGAAAAAGAACTGTGTCAGACTAGGAATGAGGTGCGGAGAAGGATCCCCAGGTGAGTGAGATGGGGACCCTGACTGCATCATAGTTTTTGTTCCAGCACAACCCACAGATGCTCAATCCGATTAAGATCTGGGCAATTTGGAGGCCTTGAACTCAACACCTTGAACTCTTTGTCATGTTCCTCAAACCATTCCTGAACAATTTTAGCAGTGTGGCAGGGTGCTGAAAGAGGCCACTGCCATCAGGGAACACCATTGCCATAAAGAGGTATACGCAGTCTGCAACAATCTTTAGGTAGGAGGTACGCATCATGTAGCATCCACATATATGCCATGATCTAAGCCAGAACCCTGCCCAGAGCATAACACTGCCTTCACCGGCCTGCCTGCTTCCCATAATGTATCCTATTGCCAACTCTCACGCACCCCGCCATCCACCTTATCTAAAAGAAAACGGGATTCATCACACAAGGCAACCTTCTTGGCCTCTTAATTAGTGTGGTTTGGAGCTGATACAGTGTTGAGCAGACTTATACTGCTCTATATTTGTGAGTGGTCATTTATCCACTTACCTTGAGGTTTCCTTATCACTTTACAATATTGCACTATATAGTGTTTTTTCTCTTTTGTGTTTTATGGCATATTATATGAAGTGAATTCACAGAACATGTATATACGAGATTGCAGAAGATATTTATACTGTACGTGTTGGCATTATTGTGTGCACTTGTCACAATTTGCACAAGATTGTTTGCACAAGTGATATATTGCACAGATTGTTTTTATGCATCTTGTTTGATAGTGCACTTTATGTTTAGCACTTTAAACATTGTCTTTTAAGTCAACAAAATAATTTTAAATACAGTGTCAGAACACCTATTTATTTTAGTATTGTCAATTGTACATTTGGTGTCTGAAATCCTGTACATTGCACATAACAATGGGCCATAGTGAGTCATATTTAGGCTCATTTTTTATTCTTGATATGAGGATGTTAGTAAAAATTTAATTAAAAAAAATGTATGTGCTTGTAAAATATCTTCACCTGTCAGGGCAGGAAAATTGACAAGTCATTGAGAGGTTCCAGTGTTAAGCATTCCTAGGTCAGGAACGTATTGTAACACAGAATAGGAGTTGAACAGGTGTAGTAAGAAGACCTTAGGAGGTTTTTGAATTGAAGCTCTCACATTTTGTATTTCTCTTGGTGGTATAGTAGGTAAACATGTCTGTGTACATGATTAGGTGCCCTACACTGGTAATGTAGGCACGTAGTCTCTGTGTGCTGAGATACTACCATTTCTTAATAATGTTGTAATGTAAGAGTATAATTCCTGGTAATGTAGGCATGTAGTTCTTGTGTACTTATCTCTTTTAGGAAGATTTCCTGTCTTACATTAGTGGGTAAGGTAGGTACATATATTTCTTTGTATATTTCAAGGTATCTTGTTGGAATGTGTTCCTCTGGCTAGTAGGCACTTAGTGTGCTAGGTTACCACAGTCATCTATCGTTATATTTGAAGCCCAGCATTCCTACCACTGATGTTTGAGGGTCTCCCTATACTTTATACCTTCATATTTTGGTGTGTTGCTTCTCTTCTTACCTACTCAATATACCTCAACATTTTAGCTTAATGTTTTTTCTACTCTTTTACCTTACCTCTTCTATGTATAGAAAATGTGATGGATCACTGATTATGGCTTGTAGAATAGAGCCTTTTCCCCTCTTACATTAGACAAGTCTCAATGCTGGGAGTGGGACCAATTTATTGGCATAACACGTCACCTTTTATACCTGGGGTTTTAACAGAAGGTCCCCAGGGAGCACAAAAGAATTGCAACATCCCAGGCACCTTGGTGTCTGTACCTGAGCATGTAATTTAATTAGCGACCATACACCTTTGCACAGGGGTAACAAAATACATAACTTGAGTTCCCATGCCAACATCCCCACACAACTGGTGACCCCAGGAAGCTTTTGTCCGAGCTCCCACTTTGTCCAAAAGTGCCCATATCAGATATCAATAGCTAATGTTAGATGGAAGCCAAAATTTTATCAGGCCACAGCTAGCCTCCGATCTGGCATAGAGATCCATGGCACTGGATGGAAAGTCTTGGTCACCCATGATAACAGCAGCACTTTTTGTGAGTTCTTGTAGCTTCTCCAAGTCCAGGGTATGATTGGATGCCTCACCCAATCCTCTATTCCCACTTCAAAAAGCACTCTGGTTAAAGATTTAGTGGACTGCAGCTGATCCACAATCCAAGATAGAGTTCCAGAGCAATTGAAGGTTGCTCCTGGTCAAGTGCACTATGCCTCTGAAGCCTTCTTGCGGCTGCGCAATGCTCCTGTGGGTCACTAGTAAGGGTGCTGAAGGGCTGGCACGGCTGGAGAGGAAAGTAATAATTATCATGGCTCTTTTAGGGGTGAGGTGGAAGGCTACAGCCCAGGTACAATCCATGGGTGACCAAGTGGTCTGTCACAAAAAAGTTACATTTAGCCCATTGCTATATAGGGACTAGTAGATTTGTGTGTATCATAATGTCAGGACTTGTACCTGAAGTTTTCCTTTTCAATATTTTATCTTTTTTTTGTTATATTGCCGTATTAACAGGCTGTAGCAACCCTTGTCACCACTGTGTGTTATTCACTATTTTTTTCCATCTTGTATCTAGTATCACAAACGTTAAGCCTATGTTAATAAAGTGTTTTTTTTAAATTCACTTTGAATAAAGGTACCCTACACGCGAAGCATCCAATGCACAGGTGTGCATTCATTTTCGTTCCTTTTCAAAATGTGTTGTGTTGCTACTGTCATTGATGTTCCTATTGCTCAACTGAAATATAACAGTAGGTCCCTCTGTTCCCCCCCATAGTAAGGAAGAGCAGGCTGGTGCCAACTAAGGAGTGTAGGAACAGAGTCTTCCCACCTCTGTAAGGAGATCACATGGGGGAGCCAGGTAAGTATTGAAGTTCCCTTTAAAAAAATAGCCTATGTTTAAGATTTGTTGCTCTTTTTCTCAATTAATTTTTTTTTGCATCTGTAGGTTGTAAAATCAACAAAAAATGTCTGTATAATGGGGGCGTGGCTTGACTGGGAACCAAACTGGATGTGCTAGCTTAGAGTTTCGCACCGGCCTCCTGGTAAACAGCTTACTTAAGCACAATAATCAGCGAATACACAATGGGTTACCTGATCTTGGGGGACCATGGATAGATGCAATTCTAGAAAACCACCCCATAAAACCTCTGATGCGGGCGCAACGGACCTGTTTGTTTTCGCGCCATGAGGCGCAAGATGGCAACTTCCACACTGACTCTCCTTTTTAGGAGCCCTAACGGAGGATACAACCCAGATCCTAGCAAAACTGGCAGAAGTCAAATCCTTCCTGGCCCGAGAGAGAGAGTGGAACTCCAAGGCTGTAATGGCGGAGATACACTCCCAGGACGGCAGCCCTGGAGCAGCACCTTGACACCACCTCTGCAGCGCATAATGCTGTAGCCAACCATGTCACCCACCAAAACCATTGGCGGGAGTCTACCAAAGCAGCCCTGAAACTGCCAATCCATACTGCGGTTGCTTTTGCCCGACATACCAACGGACCGCTGGGTAGTGGAACGAGCCCAGAGAGCTCTCTGGGCGAGGAGGGAAGAAAACTCGCAGCCATGCAACGTTCCAGCACTTCCAGACCAGGGAGGCAGTGCTGAGACGGAGCTGCGAGGCCCTGTCGTGTATAAAGGCCGGGAGCTTACCTTCTACTAGGATTTGGCCCCTTCCACTCTGCAGAGGAGGAGAGAGGGGAAGCCCATCGTGGACCTTCTGTGTACCAACGACTTATGGTATGCATGGGGCCACCTGTTTAAGCTCATGGTCTTCAAAAACGGAAGGCCCAACATTCTCCTACTAGGCGTGGACCAATCCTGCCTCCTTCAGAACTTAGCAATCAGGGCTCCGGCGACACTCACCTTGCCAACCAAGATGACTAACACACTGCCGACCCTGCCACGCAATTGGTATACAGTGACCACCTGATCCGACCTGACACACACTCGTCCCTCACACTGACGACCTCACCCGTCTTGAATCATCCTGCTCTTGTGGACACTCTACCATCTACCGGCAGGTATCGAGACATGGAGATACCCCCCTGTTTGTCACTGGGATACTCTCCTTCCCTTGGCAATCCTGGGAAATGGGCCTGCTTCTCTATCTCTCCCCATCTCTTTCCTGATCCGACACAGGGCCACACTCCCATACTTCGACCAGCAAAGGACACCCCCTTCCCCACTTCCCCTCCCATTACCTGGCAAGACCCGACCTCCACCACGGAGTCACTGATGACTTTAGCTGTACTGTGAGCTAGCCCCAAGGGGTCACGACCCCCACTCTCCCTACCCTCACTCCCTTCCATCACCCCCTTCTCCTCACCCCCTCCCCCTCTAAGCTTTTAGCCTTAACTTAAGTCGCCTCCCCCCTCTCATTCCCAATACCCTCTCCTATCCCCCTCCCCCCCCCACACCATGGACTGGGACCAGAGGTCCACAATATAATCCCGATTCACCACACCTTTTTAGTCTTCTAGGATTGTGTATAGCGGATATTACAGTTTAGCCCCACTGTTAGAGCAACATAACAAATGGTTATGTGGTGAATATACAGTTGTTGTTTTTTTGTCTATGTACTTATCTAAGACTTAGGAGAAACTTCCTGGTGTATTGGTCCATGAATCTCTATTTCCTTCTGGAGACTTCTCCCTGGGAAGTGGAGGTTCATGCACCCCCCACAGTCTGGCAATGTCTAAGACCAGACTCACTATGCAATGGTGTGCATTGTTTACCTTTATTTCACCTGCGGAAAGATTAAATCCCTTTCTCACCCACTTAATCCACGCTGACCAGGTAGGGTTTATACCGGGAAGGCAGATTTTCGAGAATACTCGCCGCAATATAGGTGTCATCTGGAAACTCGCATCTTCGCAAATCTACTTCATTAGTACTATCCCTCGACGCTGAGAAAGCATCTGATCGCGCAAAATGGCCTTATATGATTGAACTCCTAAGCCATCTTGGATTCCCACTTCCCTTTATCACGGCAAAACAAGCCCTATACACCAATGCTACAGCACAAGTGAATATTGCAGGCACCCCCGCACAGGCCTTCTCCCTTGGAAATTGCACCCGACAGGGATTTCCCTTGTCCCCTTTGTTGTTCGTATCGACATTGGAACCCCTACTCCAGGCAATTCGTGAACATTCTCATATTCAAGGAGCAACCATAAGGAACCAACAGTTCCTGGTATCAGGATACTCACATTAACCAATCCGGTAGCATCCATGCAAGCCTTAATTTCCCTCCTCATCTCTTATGGGGCTACAAAGTGAACATGAGTAAATCCAGTGCTCTTCCCATCGCGCTGTCGGCAGCAGACTTAGTACAAATCGAAGGCTCCTATCACATTCAAACCTTAAACACCTTTATTTATTACCTCAGTATCAACCTCCCAGCTGATCCCACTCACTGCATTGATTGAACTACACACCCATGATAAACACACTGATCTCCGACATGGAGAACTGGGTAGACAAACCTATATCCTGGATGGGCAAAATCCACTCCATAAACATGAACATTCTCCCTCGCATACTATTCCTCTTCCAAGCCCTACTTCTTCCTATAACAAAACATGACCTAGCCCCCCTCCAGAAAGCAAAAGGCCGCTTTATCTGGCATGATAAAAGACACAGAATCTCTTGCAACACACTCTATAGACCAAAACCTAGAGGAGGACTGGGACTACCCCACCATCACTTTTACTACCTTGGGCCCAACTAATGCAAATAGCCCTCTGGCACTCTCCCCTGATAGCAGGCGATGGGTTGATCTGGAATCCCTCCATCTAGACACCCAGAGACTAAAGAGCACTCCTGCATACAGCTTGTCCATCAGTGACTAACTCTATCCAGACATGGGATAAAACAGCACGTAAATTTGGACTGATCTCCTCCCCTTCCCCACCTATCCCCATATACCATGGCCTTTATCCTGGGCATGAGGGCCAGAGACTTTAAGTGCATGGAAAACCTGGGGCTGCAGAGGGTATACAACAGTGGAGCCATAATCACATTTTCAGAACTACAAAGCAGAACTACCCTGACCCGAGCAGATTTCTTAAGATACCTCCAACTTCGTGACTTTGAGAGCTGACCAACCGTTAAAACAACAGCACACACCCAACCAACATTTTGTGAACAAATATGTAATGCTGAAACCTACCAAAAAGGCATGCTCCCACCTATGCTCCAATGACAAAGACTGGGGGACCTTTACTTAGAAATGTGCAATTATAATTCGTCCGAATGCAAATTCTGAAGAATTTCGGACATTCGGATGCTGAATTTCCGAAGTGCTGAATTTCGGAATGCCGAACCGAACCAAAGTGCCGAATTTCGGAAGTGCCAAAGTGCTTCAGATTTCTGAAAAGTAGCAAAACAGGAGAGGGTTGGGGTAGGGATAGGGGTAGGGTTAGTGGTTGAGGTAGGGTTAGTGGTTGGAGTAGGGATAGGGGTATGGTTAGGGTAGAGTAGCCCTACCCTTACCCAACCATAACCCTACCACTAGCCCTACACCTAATCCTACTTCTAAACCAATCCTATGCCTAACCCTAACCCTACCCCTAACCTCACCCTACACTAACCCCAAGTCCTGAAGTGCCAAAGGGACGAAGTTCCGAATTTCGGAATGTCAAACCAAACTGAATATTTTTCCAATGCACATCCCTACCTGTACTACATAGACAAATGGGAATCTGAGCTAGGGGAGACCCTGGAAGGGGTAGACTGGCAGGATATCTGGGAAGCAAAATCTTAAACCTCCATTTGTGTCACAATGCAAAAACAGTCCTATAAAATTATGTTTCGATGGTACATCATGCCAGAGAAATGATATCACATAAAACAGACCCCCACGGATCTCTGTTGGAGAGACTGCGGGCTTAGAGGAACTTATTTACATATATGGTGGAGCTGCCCGAATGTCTCTAAATTTTGGGAGGAGGTCAACAATCTCGTATCCCAAATTCTCCCTAACCACATAGATCTGGACCCATGGGCATTCTTGCTTGCTAGGCCACTTGACAACTCAACTAGGGCTGAACAAAAACTCTTTAACAAAATTACACTAGCTGCCAGGAGGGCCCTGGCTCAAGACTGACTGAAACCCACTAAACCTCCCATGAACACAGTTATTCTTAAAATCAAAGAACAATAAATCATGGATAAACTAATGACCCAAGTACAATGGTCTCTGAAGACCTTTACCAAACTGTGGGAACCATGGGAAAACTATGTGTAGCCCCCCTCCTCCGATCTATAGGACACATGGATATCCCACAGGTAGGCGCTGACCGACGACCATTGTACACCCCCCCTCCCCTTCCTCTCTATACTTTCTTTCTTACCTCCTCCTCTATCCATTTTACTCATCCCATCTATTGGTATTCTCTTATTACTCATAAATTCCTCGAAAACCAGGATAGAATATAACTCACTTTTACTCTTGGCATGATAATATACACAGTAAAAGCTAACGCTGGTACTTCGAATTCTGCTTATGTAAAAATATCACTAGCAACCTCAACTATACACAGCACCCTTACCCGGGGCTACCTGAATGCTGTCTAGCTACTGAATCACTTGTACCAACGTGATCTATGCATAACTTTCTCTGATGCCTGATACATTGTACTCTTTTTTTCTTTTTTTTGCAACCCTGTATCTTTATTGTTCATGCTAAGATGTATATCCTCTGAAATGTCTCCTGTGTCTTCTGAGACAAAGTATAGAATAAAAAAAATGTTCTGAATAGCCTTTGGCCATTTTCCAGCTGTACTCCCTGAAATAAGTTGTTTAAAATATTGAAAGGTGTTCTATTGGTGTTGTCAAGTTTCCAAGCTTCAGTGCTCTTATAAGCATTCCTGGTACCATTTTATCTTTACATTATATGTGAGGCTTCACCTGTACAGCTCTGCAAGTGAGTTATCCTTAAAAACTAATTAAATACGTAATCAGACAGGCAGTTCAGGTTTGTGAGAATGTGTGAGAAGATAAGAGATTCATAGGGTGTGGGGAGACATTACCTAATATCTCCCAAGGGCCCAAGTTGTTGTCAGTTTACCCCTTAAGTGGTTGGTTAACCTTATGTATGCTACACAAGTCTGGCAGGATTATTTACTAAGATTGTGAATTATAAGCAATTCTAAGTAGTGAGTTTCACATTTTAAAGCCAAAACAGACAAACTGGAAAATTCTCCAAGTCATCTATGGTTTGAGTATGGCTATTTTTACAATAGGAATTTACTTTTAACTTATACTTTAAGGAACAAGACAATGGGATTTCACTATTCTTCATTGCGCACATGAACTAGATTGTGGTTTTGGATGTCATGCTTCATTGGGCTTTGCATCCTGGTCCACCAAAAATCTAAGATTTTAAAAACCGTACTCAGAAGTGAATTTCAAATTTAAGCCCAAAATAGCAAAACTGGAAAAATTCTCTAAATCAACTGTGCTTCCAATTCTAGTACCTTGGCTGTAAATTTGAAATTTACTTTCAATTCTGGACAGGTAAATACTGTAAATGTAGCTCTGTCACCTTCAGGGCCTTTTCTTTATTTTGTAAAGACCCATGATGGTCACACCCCCACTTGGATGCAGCAGAATTAAGTTATGTTTAGAAGATATTGCTTGCAGACAACACCATCTTATTTCATCAGTTTCTTGTGCTTCATGAACCACACCACTGCTGTATGTATCTTAATACACAAGAGTGTAACACCGATATTTATGGAGGATCCAACGAGACCAAGGGAGTCTCCACCAATCAAGTCTTATGATGAACAGACAATGCTTGATTCCTACAGCCGTTTCTAACTCAACAACGGAAGGTCTGCCTCTTGTCAACTTAGGCTTTGAACAACTTTATTTATGAAATACTCAGATATAAAAATGTGGTGACTGGGCCTTTAATACTCTACATTGTCACATTGTCACAATCTGCAAAGAAATACATTAAACATTGTATTTATCAGTGCTTTTGAGCCACAGTTTACACAATAAAATAAGTTATGATTGAAATAAAGTAAATTATAATACAATGAAAAAAATTTAACAAACAAAGGATTAGGACTTAATCAATGGAAGCTGTCTCGCAGTTAACTTTTTTTTAAATCAAGCTGTGTCATGGAAATAATATCTTGGGAAACAACATTTTACATGTCTGTGCAAATGTATAAACAGGTATTAAATTCAGATTTACTGTAAGTGGGCAGACACACTCTTATTAAATACTATGGGAAAAAAACATGTTTTGCAGCTTCCAGTTGTTGAGCAACATGACATAATGAATGATGCACTGAATGGTGTAGTTCACCTGAAAACACTGAAGAATAAGCAATGCTGAGATTTTAAATATCTTAATTCAAGCAAAGAAAATTGGAGATCGTGAAGTAAATTACCAGATGTGTGAAAACATCATAAGGTGTTTTGTTAAAAATAATAATAATAATCTTTAAAGGAAAACTGCATTTACTGTAACTACTACAGCCCACTAAAGTGGTTATGGGGAGAGGAGTGACCTGGAACCCTTCTAGAGTAAGTAGTCAAATCATTTAAGAATGGTTTGACTACTCTCCTGGGCCCTGTTTCTTAAAGCTTCTGCGATGAGCTAAGTACTGTAGAAGCAGAGAGCCCTTAGCCAATGGCCAAGTTGCATGTCATATCAATCTTAAACAGTTTGACTAATCACTCTGTGAGCGTGCCAGGGCACTTTTGGCATTATAACTACAACAGCAGACTGTGGTGGCTATTGTGCTCAGAAAGGGAAATTATGGTCACCAAAACAACTTTAGCTTAATGAAGCAGTTTTGGTGTATAGGGGTTAAATCACTTGGTTTATATAGCTCTAGTCACACCTCCCTGCATGTGGGTTCATCAACCAACAGCATTCTCTATGAAGGAACCATTGTGGGAAGAACTATAGGATAAAAACATGGTTTAGAATCAAGGATCTCCGTTGAGTGGATTCACAGACCATATTGTTATGTGGAAATTCAGCCCAGGGAATCAAGATAACCCAATTGTCCTGATGTGCAGAGATAAAACATCTTAAATATTGTTCCAACATTTGATTAGTGTGTTCTGCTGCACCATTAGATTGGGTGTGATAGGCTGGAGAGAAACTCTATTTGATACCCATTTGGGAACAAAAGGCCTTCAAGAACTGTGAAACAAATTGGATACCCATATCTTATACTATTTCCAATGGTATACCATGTAATCAAAAGACCGCTTTGGCAAATATATCGTACTGTTTTGGAGACGTGGGTAGTTTAGCCTGTGGTACAAAATGTGCCATTTTCAAGAATCTATCCACTTTGATCAATATAAGCATCTTTCTTTCTGATGTGGGTAAACTATAAAATCAACGCTATGTTAACACAAAGTTTGTAAGATATTTCCAAAGGCTCCAATAATCCAAAAGGTAAGGCATGGGGTATTTGAATGTTTTATGTATGCCACAGAGCCCAGCAATCTTACTGATATGATAACATTTAAGTATTTCTAATTGATGTTCAGGGGTACATACATTCTGCCCTCAGGTGGTTGTTCTGGTGCTTAGCGAATATCAAGATTCAGTCTACACTTATGACTGCTATATTTGTACCAGCTACAATACAGTGTTTAGGGACAGTAGTCCCAGAGGTGGAGTTAACCCACAAGTAATTATTGCAGTTACTTAAAAACGGCAATAATTACCTTTTTGGGGTTAAGGGATCTGGGACAGTGCACCCAGACCACTTCAAGGAGCTGAAGTTGCCTGGGTGCCTATAGTGTCCCTTTAAATAGTAAAACACAGTGATTTTCTACACAATTCTCAAAATACACAGATATTGGTGCAGGTTTTGGCAGTATCCCCACATGAAAAGAATGTGGGAACGCATATTTCCTAGACTACAGGTGTGTCTAGATGTCTAGATTGGCTATAACCATTTTAAATAGTTCTCTCTTTACCCTAGTACAATTGCATTTCCTTTCTTTGTGTTTAAACAATAATCCGCTTGTGTAATTGAATATATACATTTTAATTTTTGCAATTACCTTCCTTGGTCATTTATATACATATAATTGTATTCCTCTGCCGATGGAGCCATGTAATATTCAGATAATTTAATGGAACAGTCTGGCAAATGATTCAACGTGTAATTGGTGAGCAGCAAATTGCACAGTGTATTTTTAGCTTTTCATATCGGTAATAACGATTTCTGTACACAAACAATGATCAATGTATGCTACCAACTTGGCAACTGTAGCAGTGGGTTGATGGGGGCACTAATAATAATAATAATAATAAGTAGGTATTAGCAGCACACACAGAAATGTCATAGGGAAGTTGATATATTATATATTTGTAAAAAATATCAGTCCAGTACCTCATCTCAGCCAATGAGAGATCAGTTCGAGTGGAGCTGCTGACATGACTTAGCCCCCAGTAATTGCCCTCGAGGTCAGTGATTTGCTGTAGGGCAATGTCAGAGTAACAGCTCAGTTTGCACTGATTTCTCATTGACTGCATTACATTGTGAATGCTTACCTTCCAATCAGTAAAACATTTTTTGGGGAAAGGAGAAGAATGGCTAAGGTGAACAGCATGAATAGGAGGCCAAAACCTCAGACACACACAGCTCTGTTACAAATCAACTTTTTTTTTTTTTTTTTTTAAAACCTCTCCCCCCTCCCTTACTTTTCAACCCCTAACTTTCCCCTTTCCATATTTTTTTTGCTCCACAATCACCACCCTTTACCTATAATTTCGATATTGTTCGTGGCGGCACCATCTTCTAAGCACTGGCAGTTACATAAAGTCATTGTCTTTTTCTGCCAGATTATGCCACAGTTTCTTAATCCAGTTAGCCTTGGGCACCACAACATTTTTAGTTTTGTCCAAATACATTCAGATTGCAAAAAAAAAAAAAAATAGTTTCATCTGAAATGAATTTCTCTAACAAAATTCGGCCATTATGTTCACATCTAAATTTTATTCAGAAACTTTGATGCGGGGCGCAGCTGCATCTCGCTGCCATTTAGTAGATAACTCCCTAAACTACCATTGTGGGATTGCCATATTTAAAGTTACCTAATGAAGGAGCTGTGTGTGTGTGTATCTGTTTAAGCAGGTATGTATGTGGCAATGTATATGTGCATACATCATATCAATTAAACGCCAACACTACATACAAACACACCCTTACAATCAAACACAAACATTAGAAACACAACCCTGCATTAAAATGCTACTTCATTCAAACATTACATAAAAGTACCCCCTTAAGGACACAGCTTCAAAAGCTTGTCTTATCCTTAAGGACACAAGCCATGTTTGCATTTTTTGCTGTTTGTGTTCAAACGCAATTTGCATCTCTGTAATTTATTGCACCAACACATATTATACATCGTCTTTTAGAGGGAAAACAGGGCTTTAATTTTATGTCACATATACATAGATACATTCTCATTAATTATAAAAAAAAAAAAAATCCCTTTTTTTTTCTTTACAGTTTTGGCAATAATAGCGTGGGTATAATATATCCAGCTTAGAAAAAGTAATTCAAAATAAATTCATTTATGTGTCTTGATTTATAGAGTACATAATATGTATAGGATTTCAGCTTATTTTGAAAGTTCACAAAATACAAGAACTAAAATAAAATTTTCATGTAAAACTATTTTAGATTTGGTATGTTTGCCTTGTAGGTTTAGTAGCCATAACAGAAAACAAATTTGCCACATGAAAGTATATATTTATATAAAGTAGAGATCACAGGCTATTTACCTAAGGTTAGTTTGACACTTTTTACGTAGACATTTCATCGCCAATCTCTGCTAAATATTGGAGTAAAATTTTTGTTTTTTCTCTGTTTTGGCATATACACATATAACAAGGTTTTTGTAATGTGTATATCGTAAAGCTGGTGTGTGCTATTGTTCAGCTACATCTGCGGAGTATAACGGTACTCCCATTGTATGCTTTTGGCACTATTCTGTGAAGCTAAAATGCCATATAAGAGAGAAGGCTATTTCAGTTTCTATAGTTAGAATTTTCGTAGATGGATTTGACGGGCCTTTAGGGTATTCTAGCAGTGTGACTGTTCACATAACCCCAGAAAGGGCTTTCATGTGATAAAGCAGACACCCCAGGGTATCTTATATGGTTTATATTGTGCCTTAACTTGTCACCATTTTTTTCACCAATTTATGTCAATGTTTGTGCTGAGGGTGGGGGAGAATAGCAAGTGTACTGATAATGAGCATTTTTTTTCCTGCCTTTTTGACACACACAGTGAGATTGCACAGTATATTTTGCAAACCTTATGTGTGCTACGACTGTATAATACTTCATATGTTGCTCAACTATGTCGCCTGAGTACAGCAATACCCCTGTGTGTACCTTTGCCAGGTATATGTGGATGTTTAAGGGGCACATTTGAGATGCAGGCATTCAGTTTTTTTTTTTCTTCTAACTTTGAAGTTTTACGATGTGTCCATATTCCATTTTGGAATAGTTTAGCTGGTTGGTTATTTAAACTTCCCTGCGTACACATTCTATTTATTAAAAAATACACACCGGGGGGGGCGGAGCCTAACAGCGGAGCTGAGCGGTCGCAACTTACTGGAGCTCCGGCTGCACCGCGACGATTTGGGGGAAAACACAGCTTTGATCAAGCTGTTTCGTACCGGGTCCAACCACGTGCAGCTGGGGAGCCATCCGGAGACTGCCTGGAGCAACAACTGCAGCGCTAGCCCCATCACTCGGGTCTGCAGCACGAGTTGGGGCCTACCACATGCGGGCAGGCGGGAAGTGGCCATTCCCCCTGCTAAGGTACAGGGTGACTCAGCTCCCACAGTAGACCCCACCAGAGACTTGCCTCACCAACCCCCCCCCCCACCGGAGAGGGAGATCCCGGTATCATACACATACCCACAGACGATATGGGGCGCAAGCATAAAAGACAGTCCCAGACAGACAGGCCTGCAGTGCAGGATATCAGACTATCCTTTGGGAGAGCACCCCAGCAAACTCCCACAAGGGCGGCAGCTGAGCAATACAGTGAGCAAGATGCCTCTGACGACTCCCCTGAAGAGGAGGAATATATCATCTCTCCTCACCCAGATGGAGTGTACCAGCGAACTAACTCAGATGAGGACTCATCCCCCGCCACAAAGGGAGATATTAAAAAATTGCTCCTAGATCTGAGAACAATGTGAAAGTCCGACCTCCAGGAAACACAAACTGAGGTCAAGGCCCTGCAGCATGAGATGTCTGCAATGGAGAGCAGAGAACAAGCCAGGGACACTCAGCTCCAGACCACTACACAACATGTGGAGGATCTCACCTCACAAGTTAAACAAATAAGCAAAATGGTGCTCACACTGGAGTCCAGACACAGGCGTCGGAATGTGCGTCTGAGAGGTCTACCTGAACAGGTTGAGGGGGGGGACACACTGCAATATGTTCAAAAGCTGTTTACCTCAATGGGCATTCACAGCCCCACAGGCACCCCTTGCATCCTGGCCGCCTTCCGAATACGCAAATCCGCAGCGGCACCAGCAGGCGCACCGAGAGATGTCATTGTGACAACCAAGGACATTGCGGTGAGGACCGCTATTATGGCTAAATCCAGATCTATGGGCCAAGTGAGTTTTGAGGGCCACAACCTCTCCATCTACAGTGACCTCCCATTTTCCATCCTGGCGGAAAGAAGACAGCTGGCCCCAGTGGCTAGGAGGCTGCGGGACTGCTCCATCAGATATCGATGGAATGCGGATGGATCTCTGGCCGTCACACAAGGCACAGAAACATTCACCCTAACTTCTTCAGATAACCCAGAGACTCTCTTTAACAAACTGGGCCGACCAGCCGCCAACACGCCAGAAGAGAAAAACCGAGAGGGAAAAACACATGAGAAAAAGGCCATGGGGAGAGCGAAACAACAGAGCAGTCCGACCAAGAGACACCTGCCTAACACCAGGGACAGTTCTGAATCGCCATAACTGTTATCAAGGAACTGTCGGAGTGCTGTTCCCTTTAATGCTGCCATGTTCTATAATTTTCTATAATTTTCTTGTTTTTACATATATATATGCATATAACCTTTTATTCCTTATATAAAGTGTTAAGATCTGCGGACACCTACCGCCCGCTGATGCAATATATCATTATACATGACTTTTATATTGCCAGGCTTGTAATTCCACATATATGTTGTGGTTGAGTTTGTATCTGCTGTCGTGGCACTACGAGCATGTGGTATATGAACCTATACTTGCCTAGCACGTGTTAAACTCCGCTCGCTGTTCCTATAGTTAATGTGCAAGTTTTAGACCATGTTTAACTACTTAAGTGCTAACTAAATAACCTAAACTGTCAGCTCAACTTAGCCTACTATTCTTGAACTCACTAGTCTGACTTATCTAAAGCTTACTCTTTAAAAAATTGTGCCTAAATATCAAATGTCACATCTTGTATTGCATATTTAATTTCTATATACCTCAATACCGCTGTTGCGGCATACTGAGGCTGTTTGTTAATTTGTGCACAACAAAAATAAAGAATAAAAAAAAAAAAATACACACCGGGGTAATTTAAAAGGCATATTTCGAACCTTAACGTGGGATAATGTTTTTTTCTAGTTTGTTCCAGGTGTAGTGGTAATGAGCATTTCTTTAATGTTTTTTGACACTTTGAAAAAATTTTAGAAACTTTTTTTACCGTTAACCCCTAACTAGCAGTAAGCAGCACTAACAGTAAATTCCCCAATTTCCCATAACTCCCACCCACCCCAGCTAACAAAATATTTTAAAATATTTAAATTAATTAATGAAATAAATTGGTTTAAAAAAAGAATCCTCAGGGGTTAAAAAAAATTAGATCACAATATAATACTGTGATCTGAATTTTGATCACTGTAGGCAGTGACCTGATACCTAGGGGAGGTGGCCCATCTTCCGACATGGGGCTCGCTCCACAAGACAAATCTCCTGCCGACCCGCAACCCCCCCTCTGGACTGGCGGGGTATATCTCAGTCTCCACTCTTCGGAAGTTCTCTGTAATAAATTAGTTCTCTACCATTTTGCTTCTATTTAGATGTAACAATATTACACTATATAGTTTTTATGTATTTTCAGATATATTTCTGAGACAGAAAATATCTCTACATACCCAGTTTGTATATATTTATTATTGTTTGTCACTTTGGTGATTCACATTGTTTTGTACCTTTGTTTTTTTTCTTTTTTTCCACTGGGGAAGCCTCACCTACAAGAGGAGCATCCCCTGACAAACCGACTGCCACATGGCGCGTCTTAGATGGTCGCCGAGCCACAATGCATGGCCCACTCGGAAAGCCCAGCGATCCTAGCCTGGAGAGCAAGCTTTGAGGACAGATTCAACATGGTGTGTCAAGCCTTTTGGGAACGCATCGGAAAACATACTCCTGACACCGCCCTGCCTGCAGATCCAGGAATCCACGTTCCTGCCCTGGAGGGCCGACACCACTTTGGGTCGAGTACCTGCAAGAAGGGGAAGCCCACCAATCGCCTACGCAGCCTACAACCTGAAACTACCACGGGCGGGCAGCCCAGCGATAAGGAGAAGGCGGCTCCCGACACAAGCAGCGAGGGCCCTTCCTGGAGCACAGAAACTAGAGAGAGCCAAGCTCCGATGCTGCGCATACCCAGCCACCAAACCGCAATATGATACCGGGCCCCACCAAGAAACCCCAGTCAGCACCCTGAACTGCCTCCTGCAGCACACTAGTGGCATCAGTTGAAGTCGGGAAGACCGGCCTCCAAGATGTCGCTGCCAATGCCAGTATGGGACTTTGTACACATGCCTACTCTCTAATCGTGAGAACCCTGTTTCAGCTGTCGCTATGCATAACCAGCTTTTCATTATGCCTCATAAGTCTCTATTCCCAGTGGTTAATAATCCTGTTACTATTTTTGATCATTTTTCTTTTATTCCCCCGGGAGTAACCTTTACCATTACTATAATTCTGTCCTAGTGTAAGGTCTACCTGGTATCTAGTCACACTGGCCCGGCCTGCATATGCTCTCAGCTAAGTAACGTTGTCTTTAGTTAAAGTACTCTGTACATTAATAATCTCCCCCAGCATGACCAGCTTGTATGAAGCAATCTACCAACCTTTACTATATCTAAACTTTTAAAAAATGTGCCACTATCTCAATGCCACATGTGTGAAAGCCTGTGATAATATTGTGACTATGTATGCTGTTGTGGCATCGTATGTGGCCTTGTATATCTGTGCACAACAAAAAAATAACAAACAAACAAATGCAAAGGGTAAGATTTTAATTTTTCTTTTTTACAGGGAGAAGCAGATCATCATTGCTCCGTCTCCAGGCACTTCACACTGGACGCGGAAGAGCAGGGAGGCGGATCGTGAATCCCTGCAGCACACGTGCTCGCTCTGACAGCGTGATCGGGTGCTCCCGGTCTGCCTCTAATAACGAGGGGTTAACTTTAGTAAATTACGGAAATTTTCGTCAGGTGTCGGAAATGAGGTACACTTGCGCTGGGGGATGGTGGTATTTCTTGCACCTTACTACATTAGTCCCGCCACTGATATGCATTCTAAAGGATTTCTAGCTAACTTGCATATCATTTGAGCACAATGGACATATTGCCTGATTCCCTGAACAATGATGTATATGAAATGAATCATGACAGTTATGGCAAGTTCACGGTCAGTGTCCTCTATTCCTTTGCATATTCCCCAATTGTACAGTGCTGCAGAATATGTTGAAGCTAAATAAACTCTAAACTGGTGCAAAAATGAATTTTGGATGGTTCATCCAAATCAAATGCCTTTTAATTCAGTCTCTCAAGTGTCTGGGACCAGTTCTCAAATGCCTTACTGTACTTATTTTGTAGCAGCAGGGGAGAGAAACCAGATACGGAAGCTTGCTCTCCGTGAGTACACTGATCATACTCCATAATTTCTCTCCGTCAAGATCTTGCAAATGAAAGATCTTCAGACTGCACGTGTAATTCTGACAGGCCTGCCCAATGCACTTTGAGCATTCCTAGGGATAGGACACTGATTGATTGATAAGACTACACGGGTAAATCCCATATTATTGATCCGTCTGGGTGTGCATTATAAGACATTCGAATTGTTCAAATTGTCCAAAACAAACACACACACTCCTTTCCTAAACCGTGATTACATGAGTGTGCTACTTGTAAAGCAACTGAAAAATGGCCACTTGGACAGATGCCCATACCAAAACTACATTATCATTGCTACATTAATTACAGCTTGGTGTTTATTTTAGAGATAAAGCAAAGCATTTACACATCCCACCTTTGTCAAGAACAGTCTCTGGAGACCACTTAAAAAGATTCCCATTTGGAAAGGGTTGTGTGTTTTTTTTTCCCCTCCGGTTAGACACCTTCCGATTATAACTTTTCAGCGTTTATTACAGATTTGTGTTTGCTGGTAGGAAGGGTTCATCTTTACATCAATAACTGCATTTTATTTACCAATTACCTGCACTATTTCACCCACAATGTATTTACACATACATTTCCATATAAACAAGACAAACATTTTGAAATATAACCGGTCTCTCCACAGGGATCTGTTCGCCCAAAATTTGGGAAATAAGCATCAGTTCAGGAAATGTACAAGTTGTCACTCCTACTGCTAAATAACAATGATGTGCGCACACAAGGTGGAGAAAAATAAGATGTGTGGAACCAATTCACACCCCCAGAGGCAGAAATCAGCAACAGGTCCTTTACTTTGTTAATTGTTGGGGTTTTTTTGTCAAAAAAACATTTCACCTCTTGGAAGCAGAATAATTCCTATCCACCTCCTTTCTCCATTGATTGAATGTCATCATGGCCTGCTCCACACAAAGGCACAAGTTGTATTTTGCAACCGGCAGGTCTTTGCTCCAAAGGATTTTTTTTCCCTATTAATCGTGTCACTTTTTGAAGATTTTTTTTGTTTTTTTAACCATTACATCATTCTATAACATTTTGTCTACTCAATAAAACTCTTTAAACAAACCACCAGAGTAAAGTTATTTATTAAATCATGCACATCACATTTGTTAGTGCAAATAAGTTTAATCTGTGCTCCAGAAATTCTATGGAACATTTATATCTTTACAAAATAGATTTAAAACAATTATTTATTTAAAAAAAATGTAATTCTGAACTTTTAGAATCTCAGAACAATATTTGCAATAACCTATATACAAGAGGTACTTCGTACCACTGGCATAGGGGGTGCTGTGGAGATGGATACAACAGATGGCAAGTGAATGAGAAGGCAAGTCACGAGAGCTACTTGGGGGCTTGATATAGTCAGAACATTAAATATAATCCATCACTTCGCCCCCCTCATTAAAAAACCCTAATAAAGAGAAATCCCCAAGAATGTCTCTGAATAAAGACAGCCTTCTATCTAGAAAAGCAAGTGTTCCAATATATTCCAACAATTAATTTAGCAACATTCCAAACCTCTTTATATTGGCTGCATTGTATCATCAAAAATGCTATTACAAAGGTGTGTGTGTGTATATATATATACACATATATATATATATATATACATACATATATGCACATACACACACACTCCTTTATGAAACGCACACAAAAACATACAAGATACCCCCACTCCACAAGTGTCTGCAATTAGTACTTTGAGGAAAAACATGGAACTAGCTCTGTGAATGAGCAGCCACAAATGATTGTATGACCACTGTTTAAATACAGTTCATAATAGTATGACACTATAAATTAGCAGGGAGATTTTTAACTTAATGGGTTGTTTACAGTAATATATATTCTTCATAGCTAGAGAGCTTAAAATGTGGTTTAGGATTACGTCTGAACTCTTGCAGATCATCATTTTCCAAATAAATGTTGACTGATTTGTACATAATTTGAGTTTAAAGCTTTCACCTCGACGACTACTTTTCGTTCTGTATAATCAAGTTGATAAAACTTGACCAAGTGGCGGAGCTCCAGTCAAGCTCTGAGATATGCAAGAATTTGGGTGCAATGTGCAGATAAACTGTAATCCTCCCTGTTGGGCACATGAAACCGTGCAGCACACGTCATCACAGAAGTAATGACTATCAATGGCGCTGACTGCAAAGGTGCACGGTGACAAATTAAAAAGTAATCTAGGAGGAGTATAGATTTGGGCAAATGTGTATGGGGAGAGCCTAATTTTAAGTGTCTTGGAATAAATGAGCAACTAATTCTTTGCTGACAAAGTACAAGATATTTTAGAGGCTAACAAATATTGCAGAGATATTTTGAACCTTGCAATTAATAGTAGACGTTTAAGCCTTTAAGCCATGTGACGTTCCAATAGTACAGATTACAGAACACAGCCAATGTGAAGCCAAGCATATATCGCTGGAAGCTGACGGACGTCTGGCACAATGCACGGTTTAAAAAAAAACAAAAAAACAATGTACCTAGCTCATGTGACCATATATTAGCAACATGTGTAGTTTATGTTTCAGTTTAGAGTGAGATAAATCAAGGTTGTTTTTTTATTTTTAGCTATTCTCGTCTGATAATGACAAAGAAAACAATCTATACAACCAAGCTTTTGCTCAAGGGAGTTCTTAAACAGGCAAAAATCTAATACCTGACAGAAAATGGCAGACAAGGTGGGCAACAGGTAGGGCATACGCTGTGTGTACAGTGATCACTACGGATTAGGAAAAAGGTTGAGGGTGTGACAATGTTTATTGAAGAAAAGCCACATATAACCAATGATATGCGACTACCTGATGCTTTATGCTTATTGATATGAAAAGTATTTTGCGATGCAAATACAGAAGAAAACAAAAGTACCTTTAGAACACAGCAATATCAATTAGTGTATTGTAATCTCATGTTGGTGCCTTAGCTTTTTCTTTTTCCTCCCCACAGTAGAAGAATTCAAGGCCGGCTGATGCATATCTTCATTGCAGTCACCCCCAAGCCTTCCTATAGTAGTTTTGCTGAGTGATAAAATATAGTTGAGAACAAATCTCTTGACAAATAATTCCAAAAATATGGAACTTGATGTCAAATGAAGTGTAGCTAGGAAGGCATTCCATGTTTGAAGGACTGTGTGGCTTTAATAAGGACGGGGTATGTGTGCAACATCCATGATATAGATATATACATATACCCACATATATCCACAAACAAAGGCTGCAGGCCAGTAAAACCTTTCAAAAGCATTAGACTGGCATATTATTAGGACACTGCTATAGTTCACCAAACAGATCACACATGAATTTAATGATACATTTTCTTTCTATCACCTTGGGCCCACAATTAAATTTTTATGATTGCTTCTCAAACAAATCAAGAGAAATTCTATTCCGCGCGAATAAGGTCACTGCTGGGTAAATCTACACATCCGATATCAGTTACCAAAGCACATGAATCGCTTTAAGATTTACATTCTGAGTAGTGGTATTAGACAGACATCTTTATTCCGATTCACTTTCAGCAGGATGCCTTGCTGCATGCACATACATTATAGAATAATTAGAGAAACCATGGCTGCTAAAACTTATGGCTGACTCTTAAAATGAAGTAGTAACCTAAACTTCAGGACTTCAAGTCAATGCATGGATCAAGAAAAACCTCAATTTTATAGCTTCATCCTGTTTGTGATACCACCATGTGGAAATAAACTCAAATGAACTACCACAATGGGGACTAGTTTGTATAGGGAATAGAAGTGTGTTTGAAATTTCAAATGATCCATAATGGCTAACTTTATGGCCCTCTAGCAGTCCTACGATTGCAGTATAACAAAGCTCGCGCCAGCGTATAGACATGTGCTATCCTGGATTCTAGCTGGCTTTGTTTTGCCCTGTTTCAAATGGTAGCAAAGGCCAAACATGCTTTTAAGGCAGTGATAATGATGTATGTGTAAACTGATCTAGTAAGGCTAAAAATATGCATCCATACTCTCCTTGCACATGCCTGCATTAACTGGGTACTGTGCTTGCACAGTAACAGCAGCAGTTTAATGAACATTTAAGAGCTCACCCAAGTCGTTTTAAGACAGTGGAGCTTTTGACCACAGTTTTCCATTAGACTATCATTTTCTTTAAATAAATAGAATATATGTATATAAAGTGATTTTCTCTGGAGTAACCTAGCACTTCCCTAAATCCCAATTTTTATTTTTGTTTTAATCAAAGCTTACATAAAGAGACAAAGTTATTTCTCCTCTGACATTTTAATATACAGTGACCATTAACATTAGGAGCGATAAATGAGATGTTTTGCCTGAATCTTTCACCTCCAACCAAAAAGGAAAAATAAAAATAAAAAAATCACTTTATAAATGCAGTACAATATATTACATTGAAACTGAAAGAATAAAAGTACTGTTTGTCATTAGGGTTGACAGGATTCCATGGATACGAAGAGGATAGCAATACAATATAGTACAAATACACACAAGATTATCGGTGCTGCTGTAAGTACTTTGGATATATGAGGTGGTAAAAGACTGAACAGAATTGGACTTAAAACCCATAAACTGTGGACAATAAAATATGTGCTGGGAATGGAAAGAGGTTTCCATTATAAAAATGAGCTTGTGCCAGACAGCTCTGTGATAAACGCAAGCGTTAGGCATGAATCATTACCAGAAATTTATGAGGAGCATAGAAACCTCTGACCAAGCGCATGGTGATAGGACCCCTCTCTTTCTGGAAAATATATCCAAATTGTTGTGATGGGTTCTCCTTATGGATTTGTTACAATGTGATTCAAGCGTAAAAACAGCCAAAAACTCAAACATCATAAATTATTTGGTACCGAGGGACCCCTCAGAGGCCACCAAAACACTATTCCCAATCCCACCAAAACCAGATTTAAAATGGACATGAAAAATTGCAAGCAATTGCTGCTTTACAGTTGAATAATGTCATCGGTTTATTCCCCTGCTGTACACATACATATATTACAGTTTAAAGCAATGGCCTTCTGCTTTTTCAGAGCCTTGGGTTCTGAAGAGGTAAAAAGGAAGATTAGGATCTGTTTTTTTTGTGTGTGTGTTTGTGATTTCCAAAATGTGAGCAATGCCAGCTTCAGTGGAGGACGGTACATGGCTTTCACGGCGCTCCCCTGGTGAAGCCGGGATAGAGCATTACTGCGGTCACAGCAACCAATGCGGCCACCACAGACATCCAAGGCCACGAGCTCTGTAGGAAGACAGTAAAGAAATGAATGTGAATGTTCACAGAATTGCAGCCTATTCCCCAGCATCAAGACTCCTAAGGAGCAACTTCACACCAGGTCCATAGATCTTCAGTTCAAATTACCAAAGCAAAGAAAGAATGACTAGAAAACCTTGACTCCATGGTAAAATATGGGTATACCACAAGCTGTAGAATGGATCCCTCACTCGCACCCATAAGCCATATTTACAGTGAAGAGAGATTTTTTTTTTACAAAATAAAAAAATGCTTACCTTAGCTTCATTAGGAATACTTAATACTTTTGTTTACCACTAGGCATATATTTAAAAATTTCCCGATATTTCCTCTCAGTAGCTAAATGATGTCAATATATATGCATCTGTCATATGTATGTACATCTCCCAACAGTGCGATAGCTATTGAGCCTAGTGTGCATTCATGCCAGGCTGACCTACCTTTCTGTCGACTCCCCCTTTTCAAAATAATTTAAAGCATGTAATGAACAATATATTTCAATAAGCCTCAAGATACACAATTCCTAGACATTTATCAAAAACAGCATAGATGTAGCATGACAAACTACCAGAAAGTCTACATACAAGAGTATAGAAAAACAAACCATTGATTTAGTGTAGAATAATGATATATCCAAACAATTTAGTTTTCCCCATTCAGGAGCACAAAGACACCCATGCACAAATAAACACAATATGTGTAATCTGATCTAATCATCATGTTTCTTGTTTAAGAAAGTTTTTAATAAAAAACAAACGAAAAACACAAAGCTTTGAGAAACTGGGCAGGCCTTCTACAGAATAGGAAAAGCGTTCTGAAACAGATCTAAATATATGAAAATATTCTACTGGTTAAAAAATTTGATATTTTTCCTTCATTTAAAATAATGCAAGGATAAACATACTTGCATGGAGTTTACTTCCAATACAGGTTGCGGAGTTATGTTGCATTTATAAAATCCAACAAATCTTGTAGAGCTGCGAGTTGCCTATATGTAAATTGCAAAGTGGTATAAACTCTAATGTAAAATGTGATTGAAGGTTCACTTTTGGTAGCTACGGGATTGCACAATCAATAAATCCTAGTCCATTCCATTGGTTACATTTTTTTCAGCTGTGACTGACTGAAGTTTATGGTTCAAATGGTCAGTGACGGAACAGTACACAACCAAGTTTATCTCCCTCTGGTATTTACAAATTGGTTTGGATTTACCACAGCCATTCTAAAGGATACTTGTATCCATCTAAAACAGCCTTAACCTTATAAATCATTTATTTATTTATTTATTAGTACAATGCAAAGAGACTGGCCCCCTTTTCTTGGACAGGCTGACTGTACTTTAGATGCAAAGATGAGATCTTACTACTGGAAGATGCCAAAACGTCTCGCATTCTTTATACAAATGAAGGTTCAAAAGTTCCTAAAAAAAATTGTGACGCCATGTCCTGAATACGGAGCAATCACCACAAAATCTAGTAGATTGTACCTGGTGAATATTCCAATTTTAGAACTGTGACATGGAATTGTTCCTACTGAACAAGAAATTAAAAAGTTACAACAGGTCTGCGGTATTTCTCAAAGCTTCTCTTTTCAACGTGCCAGGCACCAATGAGACATTCAGAGACAATGAAGCACATTTATCTAGAGACAAGCCACATTGGGCACAAAGAAGAAGGGACGAACAGATGTCAGATGGTTAGTAACTGGTCTGGCACTGTTACAGGTGGAATTGTGTGTGAGGAACTGGTGCCCTGTTTTGTTGCCTGATCATGCACTGTGTTATATGGATGGGACATGTAAGTGAAGAGAGGACAGACAGTATTTATTGTGATGCTAGTACCTTTCTCTACCACAATAGACCGTAACACCAATACAGGAAAGCCACGACTACGCCGAAGAATACGGCTGGGACGGGTAGTAATACGGAAGGCTAAAGAAGGGAAGGGATATTAGAAATCATTTATGTGCTTTAAAAAAAAAAAAAAAAAAAAAAAAAAAAAGTGATTTAATGGGAGTCAATCATGGATTAAGTTTCTTTGAATCAACGTGGCGTACTAGAGATAATGATTTAATGCAAAAACAGTGCAAAGAAATTAACATCCAACACAGTATGTGCACTAAGCACATTTAGAGGTTCTCATATCTGAATTACAAACCTTTTTGTAGCCAGAGCAGTGAGTTTACAATGTGAGATCTTGTGTGTACATGTTCCTTGTTACTCTTATACTAAATTCAAAATGTGTTTATGTGCCAGAGTGAGATATGTGGGGTAGAACAATTATGTAGGAAAATAAGGTGTGGTTTTTAGACTGTGTAGGAGAAAATGAAGATGTAACCGTTTTTAAGTTCCACTAGATGGCGGTATTCATTATATTACTGGCTTTTATGAAAAATGGAAAGTGGTAATAAGTACTTTTTTATTGCAAAGCATGCTCTTAATTTGAATACTATATCTCTTGTTACTGGCACAATATTGTTTATATGAATCTTGTATGCTTGTTATATGTTTGAATTAACACACTGTGTTTTTATATAAATACTTATTTTAAGAATTGTAGAGGTGGTGCAACCTAAAAGTTTCATATAGATTCCAGCAGCATAAAAAAATACAGGTTCCCAATGAGTGCATTAATGGTTTTGACTTTATGGGATACTATTTTTCTTTAAATTTTCTTAAAAACATAAACAGTATGTTTAATAATGAATAGAATGTGGAAAAGTGGGACTACATAGAATTCTTGGCCCAAGAAAGACTACACCCTGACCTAAATTTTTCGATTAGGCCAAAGACAAAGCAGGAGTTGAATTAGAAAGCTGAATTTGTAAAGTAAGTTGACAAAATGGCCGTGCCATTGATAACTTCAGATCTAGTCATCCATTTATATTATCATCAAATTTACAGGTTAAATTTAATGCTAACCAGAAATGTTTACCTCTAGACCAATAATATAAAAGGTATGTGCGGAAAAAAAAAAAAAAATCTGATTTATATATATATAAAAAAAAAATTATATAAATTTATTAACGATTTGCCTTGCAAAATATTGCACTTAGTGCAAGATTATCTACAAATGGCCCCTGTATCATATTCATCTGAGAATAAAACAAAAATAAAAATATCAGACTTAAGTGTTATTTATACAAGCACCTTAAACTAGAAATACAGATCAATATAATAGATTGGTGAGGATTGACAACATGGTATGTCAGACTGTGTTAGATGTTTATTTCAATTTAAATTTGAGATAGATCAGCATAAGCACCCACAGATGAGAAAATCCATTAGACCTAATCTAAAGTGTTAAAAATGCTGCAACTTGAAAGCATTTGGGGGAATTAAGAACAATTACGATTTTCAATTAAATATCTATTCTGAGACAACTCGCGACTTTTAGGTGTTATTCCAAAAATGTTGGCATAAAAGTAACACAAATGCAAAGAACTATGGGTATTACACTAGTCTTCAATCCACATGCTATCTAGTTATAAACTGTTTAGACCAAGCATCAGACCATTATTCTCCCTTCTTCTTTAGAAATACTTTTGGCCAGCAATGTTAATCCTTAGTGCACTACCACTTCCATGGCTCAATTCTTTGTATGGTATCACAGGAAAAGCAGTCCGCAAAACCAAAAGGTGAGGCATCGGAGACATACATAATTAAGTCTATACCTATACTTTTTTTAGCCAAAAGAGAATGCTTGAAATGGGATGGAGAGATAGTCTGTGTACAGATCTGTTGGTGTTGAAGAAAGACAAAACACCTTTTGTGTTTATGTGAACGTAATTTTTGTGCACTATTTGGAACAGTAATTTCCCAGACTACAAAAGCAGTGGTTGCACATGCATTTAACACTAGAACAAGTGCACTTTACATTTAAAACACAAAAAACCCAAACAAATATAGTACAACTCCGGTCACAGCAACCAAGTCCATCAGTGAACTAACAAAAAACTTTAGGAATCACATTTTCTCAATGCACATTGAAGTGGTCTGGGTGCAGTGTATCTATTGCACTTAGTGCTGCAATGTAAAACATTGCAGTTCCAGAGAAACAGCAACATTGCAGCACTAAGTCTGCCGCCAGTGGCTGTCTACTCAAGGGTTTCTTGGATCCGAAGAGACTTTTGGTCCAGTAACTGACGCTGGACATCCTAACACTCTGCATGAGGACATCCAGCGTCATCTATTCCCCCATAGGACAGCATTGATTCAATAATTTTCTATGGGGAGGGCTAAAGCGCATACAGGCAGAGTGAACTTTAGTGCCAGGAATACAGTATCCCTTTAATGATAGCTAGCCATTATTTCCTGTTTTTAGGTGAGGTGTAGCATCAGCGATTGTAAACCATAGAATTGGAACAACAAGGACTTGGTGGGGACACAACTACTTTCTACATATTTCCTTGGATTGGAAAATCAAAAAGAGAGCTTGATTAGCCTATAGAGAGGCTAACAGGTCACTATTACAGCAATTATCACTGAAGTTGGCAATATGGCAGTTCTGGCTTATCACTTTAACATTATCCAAGCCAGGAAAAGGGAAGTTAATAACTGCAGTAGCACAGGGAAATTAAACGAACTGTGAGCAACAATACTTAATTGCTAAATGTAAAACTGTGCAAATATCCGACCTCATTTCAAAATGTCTACCAACAAGTAAACAAGACGGTGGATTAAGGATATAACTAAATATCCATTTGCAAAGAGAATTAATAACGGGAGGTACTTATCAAAATGTCATGATCTGAAAAATGGTACAAAGTACTACAAATGTTTATAAATGGGTTAATCAGCATGGAAGCCAGTAGACACATTCTCCATTGGTGACACTTTTGCATCTTTGCACCACTTTTCAGAACACAACAAACTTTGTGGTGACAAGAATCCTACACAAGACTAAGGCATGATGGCAGAGGCTGTCATAGAAGAATATGTCTTGCAGACTAGTTTCCCCAAGACCAGGGAGAAGCAAGCCCTAGGACAGTCTACCCTCCAACTACCAATGGAGCACTTACAGTCTTTCCTTTCTCCTGCAGCAGCTTTAGGTTATCTTTACATTGCTTCAGTTCATCTATGATAGTCTGCTTTTCTTGTTCAGTCTTTTCAAACGTCACCTTGAGCTCAGACAATTTAGTCTGTGTGTCTTCAAACTAAAAAAGCAAAAGAGGGATTACAAGCTGTAAACGGATACTGCCTTAACGTCATTGCATACAAGCAAATTTGGAGAGGTGCACCTTTAGTCATAATCAAGAGTAGGCCCAAAAGTAGTTCAACAGCTCGATGTGGCCTTCCTTTTGGCCATTCCAGTTCTAAAGAATATGCCACCTAACCCAGGACTGATTATGTCACCCTCCCAAATCAAAATCCAAGTTACTAAAGCTTTAAAGTACTTTCTGGGGAAAATTAAAATAATTTTTTGTTCATCATATATCCTTTTTAATGCAAGTCACATGGAAAAATGTAAGAACTGTACCTTGTGATAATATTGTAGAGGGGCTAAATGCAAAAAATTCCCCTGGGGATTTAAACTTACCTCTTGTCGCACATTGTGGACTCGCTTCTCTGCTTCTTTAAGTTGAGACTTCAAGTGTGATGCCTCCCGTTGGTTCTGGTCTTTTAATGAACCCATTTCATTTTCAAGCTGTTCCCGGATATTTTGCAGAATGGTGAGGTCACTGGTGAGGTCAACAGATTTTTTCTGTGAGCTGGAATGCACAAAAAACAAACAAAAAAAACAAACATTATCAAACAACACGAGAACACTGCTCTTTAACAAGCTACTGGAGAACCTAGAATGGTTGTCCAGTCTATAATGAGTCAGCGTGGAGGGCAGGGAAATCAGAACATTTAGCATAAAAGGGTAGCAAAAAGTGTATATGTCACATGAGCTTTAACTTTCAATTTAGGAGGACTGAACAACACACATAACTTTCTAAAGTTGTCATGAATACCAATGATCGTAGCAAACAAATGACACTATGAAGATGCCTTATGCCTTTCCTTTGACATTTGTGTTAAAATGACTGACCAAAAGCAAGTAGGCAGCCATGCAACTGATATGCTGATTACACTCACCTGTGAAGCTCTTGTTCTATCCTACGGCACTTTTCGATAAGTACGGAGTTGTCTTTTTGTAAAGACTGGCATTCATCTTCCAGGGAACGGACAGTCTGTCTGAGATCCTCCAGTTCACCTGACAAAACCCAAGCCTTTTGTTAGCTTTCCGTCCATGGTGGACATTAACCACAGTTGCATACAAGCCTACTAAAACGGACAAACATAACTTTACGATATATAATCAGATGTTTACTGTGATAATCTGTCACTTGCTGTTATAACACTGAACCCTTAGGTAGTCATCAGCCTCCTCAGATGGTTATTTAAAATTAATAAATGTGATACAGTTTGTGATTTACTAATCTTGCCTGTGTCAATCAGTTTTAGAGCTACAGACACGGGGCCACTTTATAAAGCACCTTAGATTACAATGTACCCAGGACTCAGAGGGTTTGAAGATGTTGCATTGTTTTGCTTTAGCGATACAGCTCTGTTTCTACCATCAGACCATCAAGCTGTGCAAGGGAAGGTAAATGTAAGGAGGGTAAATACGGTTATGATTTGGTAAACACATTATTTCTATACATCCTAACCTTTACCCTCTGTCACTGTTGGTGCATATGCTTCTTGCTTCACTTGGTGACATGCAGGGATAATTCACAAAACTGCAAATCCAGTGTCAGTGAATTTCAAATTTCAGGCCAAAATGAATACATGGATGAGAAGGTTACCAATTTGGCTATTTTGACCTAAAATTTGAAATCAGACAAATCTCAGTTTAGTGAATAAACCAGATGGAGCTCCTGTAGCCTACAAACAGGAACACTGGCTACAGCAAGGATGTGGCCTTTTAATTCTTAAACAAGTTAGAATAAGATTTATAAAGGGAATCAGTTTTCAGGTCCTAATAAATCACTCTGCAATCTGCAACCTTTGCTTTCACATCTATTTTGTTCATGAGATGCTTCTCACAAAAAAGTACCCTCCAGGATTTGCTTCATCTAAATCTAAGTCTCACCGAAATCTAAATCTAGCATGGCAATAAATGATTTGTTCTCCGAGTCACCACACATTATTTTAGCGAAAAAGGTCTGCTCTGATCTTTTCAATTTACAGCTTATCATTACTATATCAAAAGGGCTGGGCAGCATTGCAAGAAAAATCAAATCATGTTCAATACCTAGAGTTACATGCAGCGAGTAATTACGGTCACATCAAATTCTACAAACCTTGCAACTTAGCAGACTCCTCTCTCTGCTGGTCCTCTCGATCCTTACACTGAGCTTGGAAACTGGCTTGCAGACCAACAATTTCCTTTTCATATTTGGAAGCAGTTTTCCTCCAGTGTTCAAGCTCGAATCGCACCTCCTGCAGTTCTCCCTGGAGCTCAGCTATGTCCCCTTCTCGCTCTGTGGCCACTTGTTCAGACACATGCTTCAGAATGGCAATCTCCTCTTGGGCATTCATTAATTCTTCTCGAGTGCTGGAGATGTCATTTTCTTTCTCCTCTCTTAAGATTTCTATTTCTTCCTGTAACCTATGCAACTGAGCTGAAATGGCACACACAAAAATTAAAATAATATAGAATGAACATTAAGGCTGTGCAAAACTGGCTGGTGAAATCTTGCAACCACTCCATAGATAAAAGCACGTTAGGTGGTAAAAAATTAAAAGCAAACAAGTAAACTTAGATTTCATTATGTAAAGACATACCACACTGCCTTTAAATAAGGGAAGTGTGGGATTACCATTGGAGGTACTTAACCAAAACCATTTGAAACTGAAAAAGGAATGATTTTAAAATCTCCATTCTAATGCTTAAAGGACCACTCTAGGCACCCAGACCACTTCAGCTTAATTAAGTGGTCTGGGTGCCAGGTCCCTCTGGGATTAACCCCTTTTTTTATAAACATAGCAGTTTCAGAGAATCTGCTATGTTTATAAATGGGTTAATCCAGCCTCCAAATCCTCTAGTGGCTGTCTCATTGACAGCCGCTAGAGGTGCTTGCGTGCTTCTCACTGTGAAAATCACAGTGAGAAGACGCAAGCGTCCATAGGAAAGCATTCTAAATGCTTTCCTAGGAGACCGGTTGAACGCGCGCGCAGCTCCTGCTGCGCATGCGCATTCAGCCAAAGAGGAGAGCTCCCCGCCCGGTGCTGGAATAAAGTTAAGTTTAACCCCTTTCTTCTCTCCAGAGCCTGGCACTATAGTGGTCCTTTAAAGTCAAATGTGTGAAGCAATGCTTCAGCACGGAATGCCGTTGCCTTGAGAGGCAAAAGGGACACACACACAAAAGGGAGCCAAGATGAAGGCGTTGAGTTTCAGAATAAATGTTCAAATTTATAGATTTAAATTTTATTTTTCAAACCAAACAAAAACAGATTTGTTAAGATTATGAAACAAGTAATCAGGATACTGAAATTTTGGGGAAAAAAGAGTTCTCCCTTAAGTCTTGCACAAAATGAGCTATAAATAAATTGGAAAAAGCACGCTAAAATCATGGATTACCTTCGAGCCACACAGTCTGGAGCACACAACACATCCCTTAGAATACAAAATAGGGAGGACGGGGACTGGCAGCCACGATGGCCAGACATGCTCTGTGATAGCTCTGGCACAATCAGGCACAAAAGCACTTGTCATGCCCAAACTGTACTGCAAACAGCTTAACACAACTTGTGCCCTACCTAGCATCGAGCAAGAACACAGGGATACTTGTGTGGACCCGAGAAACAAAGTGCCAGCGGCGACCAAATCTGAGGCCTACCATGATACCATGAATAGCAGTCCAGGGCCTGGGAGAGGCAGCCAATCTCCCTGTATGGGACATGCTCCCTGCAGCAATACTCCTGCAGTCCTGTGACCCTCCCACACCCTTCCACCCCCTTTGGACCATCGGGGGTTATCCTGGTCCCCCCTGGGGAAACATGCTTCTCGGCAATGGCAGGCTCTTCCACAGAATAACCGACCGCATTGCGAACCCCAGATGGCCGCCGCAACACAGCACTCTCAGCACCAGGAGAGCTCCGCAATCGCAGCGTGGAGGGAGAGTTTTGAAGCTCGATTTGATAGGCTCTGTCAGGAGCTCTGGGAGCGCATATATGGCAGACCTCACTCCACAAATAACCCGAGCTGCGGTACAGGATAACCGATTCCACTCCGGAGGGGAGACCCATCTAGAGGATGTTGTGACCAGACGCCCATGTGCTCAACAAGCTGCCCAACCTCTGGTGCTTCCTCGAACCAGAGACCCTGCAAGGCGGAACAGGAGCAACACTGGACAAGCAGAGAAAGCGCCCACTGCTGTCCAGGCTACTAAAAGCAATGAACCATGTTGCAGCGACCTACCAGCAGCGTGCACACAGAAGACCTGTCACTTCCCACAGAGCAGCCTGGAGACGAGCCACAACATCATTCCTGACAAATTCAAGGACTGTATGCAGTGGCCCATATGTGTAGTAGGACAAATCTTTGACAGCAAGAGCCTACTCATATTCAGACAATCTTCATAATAAGAACTGAGTGGCAATACAAAATCTCAGCTATTAGTAGCATGTTATCCCTTACTAATTACACACTGACATACCTATATGTTATATAGCCTGCTTAATTCTGCCTTAAATATTCTAAAAAAGTGCAGTACTACAATGAGCCACCATAGCTAACTTGTATTTAGATGCTGTGGATTTGCACTAACCTGTTCCTCAACCTTAATCCTCTCTATTATTCTCATATTATACTCATGCGACTCACTGCTCGACTTACTTATAAAAAGATGTTTATTGTGCCAGCTAAGCCTTCACTACATGTTGTACCTATATCCCAGTTGAATAAGTCTTATGCTGGCTTTATGTATTGTCTGTTAATTGCAACCTTCTCAATAAAAAACAGATAAAAAAAAAAAAAAGAATACGAAATAGAAGAGGTGCTGGGTACTGTACAGTAAAACCTTGGGCATATTTATAGGGACAACACACATCAAAGCTGTAAATTGTCCTAATTAATCTGCTCAGGGATTTACTCCATTATGTCCAACGGTTTCTATTTAATTTACTATTGAAAAGATGCAGTGTTTTAATCAGACAAATTCTTTTAAAATTGAGAAAATTCTCTTTTGAGTTAAAATTAAATTAAAATGAATACCATTTGTAAAAAAAATAAAGAGAGTATAAAGTATATTACAAATGTCAAAGCATTGTTAGGTTTAAATTCTATTTTAAGATTTTTATCATTCATGTTTACGCAAACCATTATGATACAATAGTGCCTCATTGCGAGAAAATACTGTAGCTGCAAGCCAGTCTCATATTGTAAAACCAGAGTTGCATTACAGTGTCAAAGTATAGTTAACAAAGGGTCAATCAAGGCTGGAATTAACTCCCAATGGAAGGAGGGTGGGTTGAGCTCTAAATTTCCCCTTCTTTACTGTAAATCTGAAGCGGACCTTCAGCTAGCCAATCCAGATCCTTCTCAATTGGAGCTATAAATTAAAAGAGTTTTATCGGATATATAGTTCAGCATAAAGAAATAATAGAACCATTTGCACAAGCCTCACCCTGTACTTGCTACCAAATAGTTCCCTTTATATGTGGTCACAGTACAGGCTCTCATACAGAAATGTCTGCATTAAGCAACATAATTGTGGCAAGGGAATGGTGCAGTAAATGCGTTGTTTTATTTCAAAGCTTGGAAATAACTAAGTCTTTGAATGTTTTTCAACATACATATAGGCACACACTTTACGGTACAGTAGTATTCATTGTTCTGTAATTGTATACCTTGAAGTTTCTGGATTTGCTTGGTGGATTCCTCTGCCTGCTGTCTGCTGGAGTTTCTCTCCTCTTCTAAAAGTGCTACAGAAAAGAATAATAAAAAAAAATAAAAGAAGTGTTACTGGCTTCACAATTTAAAAAATATAAGTTCTCAGAAAAGAAGAAAAAACAAAACACTAAACATAAGCACACAAAAACAAATATACGACCTGTTAAGGGGCAAGCCACTTAAACGGTTGGTTTAGCACTATATGGTCAGGAATACATGTTTGTGTTCCTGACCCTATAGTAATCCTTTAATTTACAGTTCTAAGCATAGATAATAAAGAAAATATTAAATGTGATGTGCTATAACATTTCACCATATCACACAAGCAAGACAGAACAAAGCATTTCACACAATTAGAGGCAATTTATGACGTACATAATTGTGACAGAGGTTTACAGGGTGTGAAGTTTAAAAAAATAGGAGAAATAAAAGATGTACTCCGTGAATTGGAGAAAAATTGGTTTTGCTCAATCCACGTAGCATATGTTTTATATTTCCCACTAAAGAAATTGATGAATCAATCAGCATGATAAACACAGGAAGGTTTAAAATTACCTCTATAAAAGGTATTCATTTTTACATTTTACAATAATACAGAGAATGCCAGCCTTTTAACATGTAAGTACCAAGTTTTTGCCATGCATTACAAAGTAATGTGGTGGGGCACATCTTCAGCTCTCAAAGTATGAAATTAGCTTTCCAGGTTCAACTAGGTTACATACAGCCAACGCATAGTGGCCACACATTACATACCAACATTCTGATGGCAAGGCAGTTCACTATAACCTCTGAAACTCACCTTGGAGTTCCATGCATTTTTGCCTGCTAGATTTGGCCAACTCTTGGGCATCTACCAATTCTTTGCGAAGCTGTTGGATTTCTTGTTTTGTCTCATTTGGTGGAGACTGTGCATGAAGCAGTTCATCTGGTGAAATAAAAATATTTTTGTGAGGACAGAATCTTTAAAAGGCATATAGACTAGTAAGCTACATTTATATGTATGGCAGCAACAACATAGGAGCAGATTTTATTTATTGGAGAGCAACATGTTAATGGGCAATGATTGATACAGAAGAGTAGTGGTACCTTTTAATATTGTAACTTTATTGATCTGTTCATTAAGCTCTTGCTCATCCATTTGGCCGTCTGCATTAAAAAATGAAACAGAGTTAGCACGTAAAATAAATATCAAGATGAGAGAATTTCAAGGAATTTCAGTTTAGGGGATTGACACAAGTTATGAATTTCAATTACAAGCTACTTTTCCAAAACTAAAGCAATATTTCCCTGACAATTCCACGATTATTAACACGATCCCTCTCAACAAAATGAGGTAGAAACACTCGCAATGCAAAGCTTCTGCAAGCGCTTCTTTCTTTAACGCATGTCTTCTAGAATCCTCAGTCCTAAGAATAGCCAGAGGAGTAGGAAAAACAGGAAGAAGAAACAAGATCAGGGCAGTTAAAGCACACGCACTGGCACATAATGAAGGGCAGGGGCTAATGGGATCTTAGCATCACATGCCTTAATGCAGTCTTCGAAGGCAAAGCAACTTTACTGGTCTGCCTTGCTATCTTTAAAGGACCATTTGAAACTGCTATGTTTACAGCTGCAGGGTTAAAACCTGGGGGACCTGGCACCCAGACCACTTCATTGTGTTGAAGTAGTCTGGGTGCCTATAGTGGTCCTTTAAAGAACTTTGAGTCTACTGAACCTATACAACTACCGTTATTCCCTTCTATACCAAAAAGGAGAATATTTTTGTTTGCGTGCTTTTTGTGTGAAATCTAGCCAATAAAGCCTTGCCCCCTTATTAATACTCTAGTTATGATTACTAGCCTATAGAGCAGTGATGGACCCTTTTGAGCCCGAGTGCCCAAACCGCAATACATGCCAACTTTTTTCCCCTCAAAGTGCCAACACAGCAATTAAACCTGAATGCTGAGGTTTAAAAGGACCACTATAGGCACCCAGACCACTTCAGCTTAATGAAGTGGTCTGTGTGCCAGGTCCAGCTAGGATTAACCCTTTTTTCTATAAACATAGCAGTTTCAGAGAAACTGCTATATTTATGTTAGGCTTAATCCAGCCTCCATTGGCTGTCTCTTGACAGCCGCTAGAGGCGCTTCCGCGCTTCTCACTGTGAAAATCACAGTCAGAAGACGCCAGCGTCAATAGGAAAGCATTGTGAATGCTGTGTGTGTGTGTGTGTGTGTGTGTGTGGGGGGTGCTGTGTGTGTGGGGGTAGTGTGCTGTCTGTGTGTGGGGGTAGGGGTGCTGTCTGTGTGTGGGGGGTAGGGGTGCTGTCTCTGTGTGTGGGGGTAGGGGTGCTGTCTGTGTGGGGGTTAGGGTTGAAGATACATTAAAACATTTTTTTTTTTTTTTTTTAAAGCATATTAAGTCAGTATCCCCCTCCCTTCTTTCCTTTGGTGATGGGGAGGGGGGGGGAACACAGCCATCCCTGGTGGTCCGGTGGTGGTAAGTATGTAGGACAGGTCCTGCAGCTCTCCTGTCATCCCGTGCGATGCTGTGTGGAGTGTTGCCATGGTAACGCGCAACAACGCTCCACACAGCTCGCAGGAGGACAGAAGAGCGGCTTCCTTGATCCCCTCCCCCCTGCTTCCGGACAAGAAAGCAGAGTAGGCGCCTGCCGTTTCAGGCAGGCAGGTGCCTACTCTGCAGTGATGGCGAACCTATGGCCGCGTGCCCGCAGAAAGGGCCCGGCGTGCCACCTATAGCACGCGTGCCATAGGTGCTTTAAAATAGTACAGGATGTTTCAATGGATTATTTATTTTTACATTTAGTAAAGGGAGAGAAGTGAATGGACTATACCATTTGAATGTGTGCATTACAATTGAAGTCCAGCGATTGATAAAGATTTCTATGTAGCAGCTTTAAATAACAGAAAAGAGTAATTATGCAGGCATCATATTCAGATAGATACTTTTTTTATATTTTATTGCAATTTTTAGTAATCTGCACTGCATGTAATGCCTGAACAAATAAGTAAGAAATAAAAATGGTGTAAATTTATGTAATTTTAATTTTTAAGTTTGTCTGCAAAGCCAAGGGTTGATAAATTTGCTAGGGATCTAGGATCCAGCTAAAAAAAGTTAGGAGGCAGCTTTACTTATTTATTTATTTTAAACTAACCAAGCTTTATTTTCAAGGCCTAAAATACAACCTTGAAAGTGATACTATAGTCACAAGAACCACTAGCGCTTAATATAGTGGTTCTGGCATCTATAACCTGTCCTTGCAGGATTTTCAAGGTAAACAATGCCTTTTCAGAGAAAAGGCGGTGTTTACATTGCAGCCTAGTAACATGGCCAGTGACAGTCAGACAGCCACTAGAGGTGCTTCCTAGTCCAATGCGGACGTTCAGCATCTCCACACTCTGCATAGAGATGCTATATGTTTCCCATAAAGATGCACTGATTCAATGTATCTCTATGGGAAAGCATTGGCTTGGCTGAGGTTATCAAGACTGATTATCTCCATCATGGAAGCAGGGCCAGACTGGCATGGCATGGGAACACAGGTGAGCAAAAACACCTTTCCCATGAGATTGATTGGAAGGAGGTCGGTCACCTAAACAGACACACTCACTCATTGAAACAGATATACTCACCGATTTGACACCTGGACACACTGACACTCACAGACAGACACGCACACAGAAAAACACACATACACAGCCCATGAGGTCCTTTACATACCAACATACAATGGCCAAGAAAGCCCAATTGATCTTCGGTACAGAGTAACAAATATACAACACTTCATCCGATAAGAAACATTTGAATAAATATAGGTAAAGAACCAATGCAATCCCTGGCTTGTCCAATTCATTCACAATAAGGTTATAAAAGCCTCAGGATCAAGAAAATGCTGGATTGCAATAGAGATAGCGTTAAAGAAATTATCTAGCACCCCAGACCCCTCAAATCTTTCTGCAGCAAGAGGATCATTTATTTATTACATTAAAAAGCACTGCAGTTTCAATACAAGTATGTGTTCAATCTTACAGCTATACAACACATACTTCTCAAGTGGGTCCTGAAGTGTGTGAGGGAATACGAAGATGAAACCGGAATCATGCTTAAAAGCAGCGAACAAGTACTATCCTCTGTGACAAAGAGGGCAAAAGTAGGGGGAACAATGCCTATCATTAGTGCACTTGTCACACATCTTGGCACAGGTATTTAGTTCAGCAATAATGGCCATATCATAAGCTCAAGCCTACAATGGACTTGAACCCACGGACATTCATGAGGAGGCACAATAGAACAACTCAGAATGGTAGCAGACTACACATATTGTCAACAGGGCACAGGCACAGAGGGACTACTGCCAACTCCATGCACAAACCTTGAGCCAAAAAAGACCATGGAAGGGTGAACAGGGGTTCCTTGATAGGGAACACAACTTCAGGCTTGTAAAAAAAGAATACATCTTTTTACTTAAGTTAGAGCTTCAATGAATCCACCTTTCCCACACATGCCATCAAATCACACAGTTTATACCTGTAGTGTCGTCACTGCTTTTTTCTTTGCTTGGGCTGAGGGTATCTGATAAATCAGAATCTTTCACTTCTGCAGGACTACCTGAAATATTTTTTAAAACAAACCATATGAGCTGCTTAGAACATATACAAACAATCTAGTAAAGTGGCAAAAAAAAAAAACACAACCCAAAAACAAAAAAGAAACGATAATAGGAGGAATATTAGTTACGGGTAATAAATGCCATATAAAGGCTGTGTGGATGATCTTTCATTTCAATGCTATAATCTAAAAACGTTATTAAAATATTGCATGTACTGTGTGCGTAATTGGGAAAAGTGCCATTTTCAGTAGTCTGTAGTAATCACATTACACTATGCAATCACCTTCCAACATACTGTAATAATATTAAGTGCATTGTAACCACTGGTTACAATACAACTTGGTCTTAGATTTTAAATGGACAATCCTCACCTAAATGATGCTAACTTGTAAGTGCTTTATATTTGAGGAGAGCCCACTTTTTTTCCATTTGACATGTTTTCTTTAATTTTAATTTTTTCTATATATCTACATATCTCAACAGAATTGTAATCTCCTTTTAAAAGCTTTCTGCAACAAAGAAGATAGCAACATGCTGATTCATATCAGTGCTAAATGCCTGAGGCTCAAGTTTCACCACTGGTTAACACTCTTGGAGAGCTATTTTTACACACACTGGCAGCTTTGGAGAGCTCTTGATAGACCCCTTAGAAATTAAAGAAAAATCCATGCATCATTCTGAAAGTCAATGCTTGAAACATTATGTAATGTAATAATTTAGTATTCCCAACACGCTTTGCCAAATAAGGCCTCTTATCCGTGTGCACAAATCCAGGCTAGTGACAGCTGCACTAATCCAACATGCACTCACAACAATCAGCAATGGACCCAAACATGTAAGAGAATGTAAAATACAGCTGCTCTCTTAATAGAGTTAATTTCCATCAAAGGCAGGTGGGTACAAAGCTTTTCTTTGGAGGGCTGGGGTATTATTCAAGAGGTAAAGCAATGTGACTGATCAGAAAGGATGGCTAGTCATTAACTGACAGATTGTCTGGGGAACCCAACAGGTGTTAAGGAATTAAAAAGAAAACCTGTCACCTCTGAACTACAATAATTTGACAACTTCGAGCAGAAAGTCTCTGAATATAAACAAGCTACATTTTAAACTACTAGTTTTCAGTACATATGGAAAGGTGTAACAATTTGCCCCAGGGTTATACCTTAACACATTCTTCTTCAGAAAAAAAAAAAAAAAAAAAAAAAAAAAAAAAGAATGTATTTTTAAATTAAGCAATGAAGTCATAGCGAATGATACTTACATTTTAATTACAAAATAAAGTTACACACGGTTGTCCGTTCCCAACATCATAAAGAGAACTATCAACGGCTCCAATTCTGGACCCAGTATAGACTACAGATAACCTCAGATATCAATAAAGGTTGGGTTTCATCTGCTCCCTGTTCCAATCCTGAGCCATTACAACAATGTTCAATTAAACTCTGCAACCAATAACTCCCCCAGCTATACTTTTCATTTAAGTTGATTCTTCATCTGCTTAAAATACTTTCTAACCGCCTCTGATCACCATCTAACTTAATAAACATCTGCAATGGCTGGTGCCTTCATTGCGTCTTTTAGATTGTAAGCTCATGGGCCACATGAGTGTTTTGGTTTTTTGCTATAGGTACTACAAATAGATTATAATAGCAGTTCTTAAAACCTTTCAAACAGGATATATATTACAGCAAACATTAACCCCACCTCCTTAAGTGGAGGAAACACAATAATTGTGTTTAAACATTTAATTTAAAAAAAGTTTATAATTCATTATTTAAAAAAATAAATAAAAATATCTGCATGATAGTATATAGCAGCTAGCACTCACTTCAGTTAATCAAGGCTTGATGCTGTTGATGTCCAGAGAATCACTGCTCTGCTTATCAGTCAGACACCCTATGCTACTCAATCAGTACCATGTATGGACAAAATCTGCCTCAAATCACCCTGGAATGGATCACTGTTTAGGAGGAGATAAATGAAGCTGCCAACTCATGCAGTGTCAAATGGAAGTATTTAACCCTGTGGACACTGAAATCAAAAGCATTTTTTGTTTTTGAAAGCAACAATTTATAAAATGTCTGGAGCTTCTCAAATAAGAACTCATTAACGGTTTTATGACACTTGGGAACTATGCTTCACTCACATCAATATCCTATTTAAGCAGCTTTAAGTAATATAAATGACAAAGTGGAAACGGATAAATCAGTAACACTGCATGGATAACGACAGAGCACTTTGCTAGTGTAGGCACAGAAAACAAAATTTGTCTTGGAGAGACCAAGTATATAAAGCATAAGGTTAAGAAAAAAAAAAATCATACATTTTAATAATCTATAAATGACCCATTGAGCGTATCAAGTTATGTGGATTGACAGAATATTGATAAATTATTTGAAAAAACTGACTCAATTTCAGAATAATAGAACTATGATGACCCGGTCCTACTTCATAGATAATAAGGATACTGTGTAGAGGAAAAAAGATCAAAACACACTCATCGTTTCATCCACACCACCATGGCTAAAAAAATATTACCCCACCAGAGGGGAAGCAACATGTCCATACAATACAGAGCAGGCTTAACCATAAGGTAACCCATAGGCTGTTGCCTCACGTCCATGGGGTTAGACGGGGGCCCCGAACTATACATTTTTTGGGCCCAATTAATTACCTCTATGTAAAAGAATGAAGAGGGGAGCAAATAGATAAATCAGCCTAGGGTCCCATGTGATTTTAATCCTCTTCTCAACTCCATAATTTTTGCCCCCTTCATTTCTAATTTCTCTAAATGTCTAGCCTAAGTAGGGTTGAAATAGTAATCTTTTAGAGGATCTCATATACCCATATGTTAGAACCCATCCACTGTACCTTTCAGATGCAGCGTCTCCTGCTCCACTTTGGTCAGATGTTCGTCATCTATAAGCTTGTCTGCCAAAGAGAGGAAATGTTAGTCACATGAAAACAATCTACTTAACACTTGTTAGTGGTGTACATTCCATGCCCTTATTTAAAGGAAGAAAAGAACCCTCCCCTCAATCATTGCTGGGTAGTGATGGACTCTGCTCTACTGCTCAAATATCCACACTGTACATCAAGTCTGACTCACAGAAAGGAACTCAACCAGCAACGGAAGCTGCTTTTAAACTGATAATAAGCAAAACATATTTTTCCTAACTTCATACAATGAATCGCAGAGCCAGTAAAGGAAATTAGAAAACCAGTATTTGAAAGAAGAGTTTGAGAATCTTTTTAATGCCAAACTGAAAGGGTTATACAACAAAAAATGGGAGTCATGGGTATTTGTGTAAAAGGGGCATTACATTAAAAATATCAAATTATTGTGAATTCTACAGAATCTGACATCGCAAGAAAAGTATTAGACTCCATGACCACTATTCCACTAAGGGTAAAATAGACTACTCTAAACTTGGTGTTCATAAAATGGCTTTGTTATCTCCCCCCTCCCAATATTTGTAATATTTATTAATAGAACCATCTTTTTCAAATGTGAATCTTTTGAAGAGTAAATAAAAGAAGTTAACTTGTTAACAAAAAGAGGCTGATTGATTTGATTGTCAGACTAAATAAAGGCAATTCTGTCTGAGAGACATCCATCGTGTCAAACTCATCGTTAAACTTTTCGGTTTTATGAGCTTTCATGCGCTCCAGATGTTTTGAACTATATCTCCCATAATGCTCTTACAGCCATCATGCTGGAAAAGATTCAGTTGAAATGTAGTCCACAACATCTGGAGTGCCAGAGGTTGCCTACTGCTGAGCTAGATTACAGTTAGATTCTTGGGAGGATCAGACTAATGTTAGCATTATCAATAACATCTAATGTTTAAAGGCATTTTAAAAGAATCCAGTGGATTCTACATACCCTAGTACACATACTAAAATACCATATAATTAAAATACATAACTCTTTGTATGCCAAGATAAATTGCTTGATGTTACAGTTAATTCACAGTATGGTGATTATGTGACCGCTGGGAGTTGCAGGGTTAAACACAGAGTTTTTATATGAGTTGAACATTTTAGCACTTTAGCACCTTGAGCCAGATTAAAGTAGGAGATTAATATTAAATTATTCAATTGTCCATTTAGGAAGCTGCTGAACACAATGTGTTATTTTGGAGGGGGTTGGTCACTTCCTTCTTTGTAAACAATACTGTATTTATCCTAAGAAGCAAATTAAAAAAAAATGACTGAACAGCCAAGTCTGTTTGAAAATGATTGCAATGGAACAAATGAACCAAGTGCTAAACCTTTTCAAACATCAAGGAGTACAAATTTTCTTTGTATGATAAAGGAACACTCCAGTGAGCTGTAGTGGTTATGGTGTTGGGAGTACTCTGACGTCCTAAAATAAGTAGTCCGTTTTAGAACATTTGACTTATCTAGAACATGTGGCATATATGTCACAGGTATTTAGGAACATAAACTTATGATACATTTAAAAGTGATTTATAAAGAGCCAACATATTCTACAAGCCTGTATAGTGGGCAAACTAATCATAAGCAACATAAGCAAGAAAAGAAGAAAACACACACACACACACACGACATACAGAAACAAGTGTGTTTGTGTGCTACCTAAATACTTATCCAATGCTGAAAATCAAAAATATATAAAAAATTCCAGCACAGCACAAAATTAAAACCACTGACAGGTCACGTGAATTACACGGATTATAATGTTACAACGGCACCTGTCATGGTGTGGGATATATGAGGCAACAAGTGAACAGTCTTGAATTTCATGTGTTGGAAGCAGGAAAAATGGGCAAGTGAAAAGATCTGAGCGACTGTGACAAGGGCCAAATAGTGATGGCTTGACAACTGGGTCAGAGCACCTTCAAATGGTACCCAAGCCTCATTGATGCACATGAAGAGTGAAGGCTAGCCTGTCTCAGTTTGGTCCGATCCAACAGAAGAGCTACTGATGGTTATTGTGCTGAAAAACGTAATGCTGTCCATGATAGCTTTCAGAACACACAGTGCATCTCAGTTTGCAGCGTATAAGGCTGCAAATCTGCAGACTGGTGAAAGGGCACATTATCCTGTCCACCGCCAAAAGTGCCTTTAATGGTGAAATGAGCATCATAACTCAACCATGAAACAATAGAAGAAGAAGGTTGTCTGGTCTGATGAATCATGTTTTCTTTTAGATCAGGTGGATGGCCGGGTGCATGTGTTTTTTTTACCTTGGGAAGAGATGCCAGCAGGATACATCTTGGGAAGAAGGAGGCCCGAGGAGGCAGTGTTATGCTCTAGACATCGTTCTGCTGGGAAACCTTGAGTTCTGGCAGGATGAAGGGGGAACTCAGAGACTCTCCTGCTGTGTGAGAACTCTGGATTGGATCTCAATACCATGAGATCAGAGGTTGCAAGAGTCTTTACATGCGGTCTGCAACCGGCAGAAGAGAGAGCAGAAGACACACACACACTACCAGAAATAAAAATGAGGTCATCCCCCCATTGCCGCAAGGTAACCAGAGGGAGGTGTAAACTGTATTTTCTCTTTTATTAAAAAATATAAATAAATAAAAATAAGAAGTCTGCCATACATTTTTAATTTTTACATTGACCTATGGCAGGGGTAGGCAACCTTTTAGCAGCACTGTGCCGATATAGGATTGTGATGTCCTGTAGCATGCCGGTCCTATTTTTTTAAATTGAGGTGTGTATGCTGCCGTATTCTGCTTATGTTATTGTTACTGCAGTTGCTTTGTATCGTTGTATTTGTGTGTACATGTTCATTAGTAGTTTATGGTATCGTGTATGATACATATGAATGTGGGCGGTGTATGAGGGCTGCTTGTGGAATTGTGTGGATGGATATGTCACATTGTGTGTTTGGTAGTGTGTGGGGGCTGTTTAGGGTATTGCATGTGAGAGGCTGCAGGTGGGGTTGTGTGCATGTATGTGGGTTGTTAGCAGGTTACGGTTGTGCGGATTGTGTGTATGTTTGTTTGTGGGCTGTTCATATTATTTGTATGAGGGGTGGGTTATTCTGCAGGTCTGTGTATATCTAGCAGCGTGGGTGGCTTCCCTGGGTTCCAGTGGGGACCAGGCTGCCCAAGTACAGGTCAAGGATAGGAGCTGCAACAGCAGCTGCGGGCTGCTTTACTACAGTGTGGATTCCCATTCACAAGTGTTGGGAGGAAGTGATCTGAGATCACTTCCTCTATGTGTTGCAATGCTTAAATGGAGGATTGTCCTTCACCACCTCTTCATATTAGCAGATATCTGAAGTTTTACTGGGACCCCTAATAGGCCAGAGCCTGTTTGGCTCTAGCAGCCTTGAGTGCTGTGTAAAGACACATCGAGTGCCGTGCATGGCACTAGTGCCGTAGGTTGCCTACCCCTGACCTATGGAATTGCAGAATACTCAACTAGAATGCATAAACACAAGGAAAATAAATCTAGTCACGAAATTACTTGCCCATCCGACAATGCAATATGATGGAAAGTGAAGCAACTGTGTGACCTGCATGACCAAGCAATTTATTCAGGCATTCACCTGCTTACCTAGGGGAAGCCCTCTAACTGCCACGTGCAGACATACAATCTCTCTGGCAAATTGGTGACTATTAATACTTTCCATTCCAAATACCTGCTCTCTCGCCATCCAACTATTAACAACTGTGTTTGTTCGTTAGCTGTCATGACAAAGTGTTCGTTACAATTTAAGTTTGTGGTAGGCAGGACTCATATGTATATAGAGTATAGAGAAAATAAATTCCTGATTAATCTGTGTGTGCAATATGAAACCCAAAGACTTAACAGTGACACAAATAGACAAGAAGCTGTGGGTCACTGAAACTGCAGAGGTCACAAATCCAACGGCCACTTTTGGAATCAGAAACATGTAATGAAAAGAAGGGAAAACCAACGGAAGCGCTACATGTTAATAAGTAAGGTTTCTAAAGCCAAGTCTGGCTACTAGTGTGTGCTGGAATATAATATAATAATATAATAATATATATATATATATATATATACATATACACACATACACAATCACACACACACACACACACACTGAAACACTCCTTATCTTTACATTGGACTGGCAGAGCACGGGGATTGCTTCTCCTAGACCTGGAATAAAGGTAGGTTTTGTGAAGTTTTCTAATCCTTATGATTAATAACAGTTTTTTCAGTCGGTTAAAGTGAAAAAAATGTAAATAGATAAAATAACATTAAATACATTTAATTTTAATGTTAGTATGTTCCTATAACCTCCTAACATTAATTAGGACATTTAATGCAGTCCTATGTAAAGTGCGCTTAAATGCCTGTAGGGCGGCATAGGAAGCCAGCACTGCAAGCGGCTCTTCAAATAGGCATTTAAATGCCTCCTCACACCACTAACCCCAGGTATCAATGGATACCTGTGGTTAGTGTTGGTCATTTTAAGTGGCTACACACTGACCAATGAGCTCTGTGCAACGCTGGAAGTCACAGAGCCCTTTAACTTATTCAGAAAACCGCGGCAATCATTTTTTTTTCTGGGGTGAAGTAGCTTTCAGGAAACCCTCCAGTGTCTGAATAGACCCTGGCAAGGTCTCACAACCTTTCTCCAGCCAACTGAGACGAGTGCTAGGCTTAGAGATATAATGGGCTGGGAACCGGTCTCATTCATAATTACATTTGTGTTTCCCCCCTCCCCCATTTTTAACATTTTATTGACACAAAGTTGTTTTAGGTATACATATAGGACGTTAAATGAAAGTAATTTCAGTCCATTAAAAAAGTATAAATATTATGAGGGCATGTGAAGAGATATCCTTGAATTACAGTTGGACAGATCTATAGCTCAAATTTAAGATTTTGTTTTGGTTCAAAACATAGGCAAATGCCTTCATTCCTTAAGGAGTTAAAAGTGATCAATTTTTCTATAACCATAACTGACTGCACCTGGATTCATGGTATGTGAATGTGGAGCATCCAACAGGCATGGGGTGACTGAGCATACAGAAGAATGTAATTGAGTAGGGTAATGGTAACTTATGTCTACAACATATAACAGCAATAGTTGGTAAGATTTTTGCTTCCCTATCAAACTGTGAAGTTATGTAAATGATGCCAAACTGCAAATATTTGCTTCAATGGTACACCAGGACCTTGCATAGACTGAGCAGCATATCAAACAGTGAAACTGTCATGGGTAGCATACTGCAAAATTGAAATACAATATATGGGTTAGCCAAAAAGAAGGGGTGCATGTACCATGCATGACAAAGTATAACCAAGACATTTAGCCCAGCTTTTAAATTACTACTGATTTATGTGCAACTGTTTGTATAGTATTTCAGAATACGATATCCTAGAGCCGCCATTTATGCTTAACACTACCTCTACAGTTAAGAAATTCCCAGGAAACTTGCCAGACACTTCCATGATCTGAAATGACCTGTACGGCCCTTTAAAAATTACTAGCAGTGTCTTTTAGTGTAGCAATCCTAGTCAAGTATCCAGGAATACAGTCAGCTGTGACTTGCAGCCCTGTGTTCAGAAAATGCATAGAAAGAGGGTTGATATCTGGTCCTATGTTTAAAGCACTCCACTATTATCAAGGTTGCCTGCAGAAACGAGATATGAAGTCTGAAACATGATGATCATCTGCATATCCAGCAGGGAATTCTGGGAGAACAGTAGAGAACCTATTTCTCATGAAAAAAAAAACAAAAAAAAACAGGAGATAGATTTTCTAGTGCTTGTGATTTAGTTACTGAAGGCAGCTGGAACAACCCAAACCAGACTGTGTGCAGATGTATGGAGCAGCGCCTATAGTGATCCTCAGAGTATTTGGATGTGGATTGAGAAATGCTCAGAGGAAGACTATTATGGTGTAGAAAGTTAGGAATAGTGTTGAAGATAAAAAGAAGAAATGCACTTACAATATGTGTAGTTGCCAAGAATTGATGTGCCCAAGGCAGACTTTTCCCAGGGTCTGACTTCCCATATCAATGGATTATAGATTGGTGATACTGTATTGTATGCTTGCAACACTTTTATTGAAGGTATCACAAGGAAATGGTTTAGATTGAGTGCCACAGAGTATCAGCTTTTAAAAAAAAAATCATGTCCACTACCCACATGAATATTTAACACACACACACACACATAATATGATCTATTGTTTCCACCTAAGCCATGTTAATGTTTTAATTCCAGATTATCCTGAAGTGAAGTTTTCTCGAGCACATACAAATCATTAGACTTGTTATAGTGGGAAATGAAGCAGAAGCATGTTAACACAGTAAGAATTGTGCTGTTTCCTCTGGGCATTTTTGCCAAAACTCAATTCACAGTTAAAGCCGTCTGCTTCCAATTTCGGATGTCAAAACCTCACATTCCACCATTCTAGAGCAAACACCTTTTGGCTTTCGTGACCTACAAGATACAGCATGTTCTTGCCTTTCATCATTTTATTAATTGTGTAAAGGTATTCAATGATACTGAAGGTATTTAAAGGGTTGTATGAAATTCAAGTACTGAAAAGCTGGCAAAATATATAACCCAATACGAATGGTTCAACTCATTAACAACGTTAGAACATTCTAGGCCATACTACATAAAGTGAACATCCTGTATGTGTGGTGTGAGCAGGGAGCCCCAGGTATCAATGAATACATGGGGTTCCCCTCTGTATTTTGGGGCCATTTGGCCCCAGACTTTTAGATAAGCTGTTTGCAGCACTGGAAGCCAGTGCTGCAAACAGCTATTTAAATAGGCATTAAATTGCCTATTGCAGTGTGAACAGGGTTAAATGCCTGCACACACCACTAACCCCAAGGGACCCTTAGTGTGCTGGTGCCAATTTTAGTTGCCCCCAGGCCTTTTGATGACCTCCTTGCAGTACTGGGATCCAGTGGAGTAAGATACTCTTTAAATGGTTATTTAAAGGTCTACTTCAAGATCACTGTGTGAGCAGGGTTTAATCCCTGCTCATACCTATTAATGAATACATTTCACTAATTCAGCTGGGGCCATTTTTAGTGGGCCCAAATGGACCAATTAGCTGTGTGCAGCACTAGTTTAATTTCTAGCATCAGGATGAATATAAGCAGTGGGTTACCTTAGGGTTAGATTTAGGGGTAAGGATTAAACTTTATGTTGGGGTAGGGTTAGAGTAAGCTAAGGATTAATGGTGGGTATGGATTCATGCTGTTTTAGGGATAAAGATAGTGTAGGTTGAGGTTAAGATTAGGGCATTTGGTTAGCATTAGTGTAACCACTGGGTAAAGGGTATGGTTGGTGTAGCATTAGTGTGGCTTTTCTTTTAATAGGATTAGTGTTAACTAACAAAAATTGAGATCCTAAACATATTAGGCACTTAATCTGGACTGATATATGAATATTTTGAGTTATTAGATTGTTGCACTAAATGTTGAGAAATCATTATAAGCAAAAATTTTATAATGTATAGGTATACATATTGATGTTAAATGAAAGCCGTTTCTGTCCTTAAACAAAAAAATGTGTATTGTGGCCATTTTAAAGGACCACTATAGTGCCAGTTTTATAGTGACCACTATAGTACTAGTTTTCCTGGCACTATAATGCCCTGAGGGTGCCCCCACCCTCAGGGACCCCCTCCCGACCGGCTCTGGGGAGAGGAAAGGGGTAAAACGTACCTTTTTTACAGTGCCGGGCGGGGAGCTCTCCTCCTCCGATCCTCCTCCTCTCCTCCCATTTGGCTGGCTGCGAGCGCATTCAGCCGGTCTCATAGGAAAGCATTCATAATGCTTTCCTATGGACGCTTGCATGTTCTCACTGTGATTTTCACAGTGAGAATCACGCAAGCGCCTCTAGTGGCTGTCAATGAGACAGCCACTAGAGGATTTGGAGGATGGATTAACCCTATTATAAACATAGCAGTTTCTCTGAAACTGCTATGTTTATAAAAAAAATGGGTTAATCCTAGAGGGACCTGGCACCCAGACCACTTCATTAAGCTGAAGTGGTCTGGGTGCCTAGAGTGGTCCTTTAAGAGAAACCCTTAAATTACTGTGGAACAAATGGATAGCTAAAATGAAAAGTTTTGTTTCAGAACGTGGACAATTGCCTCCGTCCTTGAGTTTACTAACATTTAGGAACAAATTACAGCTAGAGCTACCTAACAGACAGGCCGTTGCATAGACTGAAAAAAGAAATGAGTCCATCAAGTTCAGCCTCCCTCACATCTGTTTAGGCGGTTGATCCAAAAAGCACCAAAAAACCTGGTTTGAAACTTTAAACTAGGAATAAAACCTTCCTGACCCCAAGACGTTGTTAGCCCACATATTCAAAATTCTATCCCCTAATATTATATTTTTGCAAGAATACATCTAGTTGCGGTTTAAACACATTTACAGAGTGACAAGACCACCTCTTCAGGAAGATAATTTAGCATCCTTTTTGTTCTTGGTGTTAAAAAAAACAAACCAAAAAAAAACACCTTTTCTTTGCCTTAGACTAAATCTTTCTTCCAGTCTAAATCAGTGGGAGTGTATTAAAATAAACAGTGACGGCTTGAAAGATTATCCTGCCTTTAATATAGCACTGGTGACTTGAAAAGGGCAAGGATGTGGTGCCCAACATTTTAATAATAATACCAACGATATAGAACAAATCAAGTAATTGATCAGGAGCGAACATGGAGATGAGCACACACTATATGTAGTAAAACTCAGTGTCAATAAAAGTATCTCCGCTAAATTGCATTTTGCCATGCTCGGCGCATGTCACAGCCAGATATACCTTGTCTACAGTCAATTACATTGTGAACTTCTGATTACATTAAACTGTATTGTAAATCAGGAGTTCATCTATAGATGTCCACCAACAGTTGTGATGAAACTCGTGAAAGTGAGGCATGAACTGGTCTTCGAATTCCATTTTGCTTCCTTTATATATTCTGTGAATATTCAGTGCATTCAGTAATTATGAGAAAGCTTTTACCTCTTTGAAACTGGTTGATCTAGAACTTAACATTGTTACAAAATAATACATTGTGCAAGTGCCTTACAATATTTTATCCTTAAACAAATCAATCAGTGAGTGAAATAATTTTACAGTTAACACATACCTTTATCAGAATTACCGTTGATTTTAGGTATGAAGTCATCAACTTGAATACCTAAGATTACAAAAGATTAGTTTCATCTTGGGGGTTTTATGCAAAAGGTAACTCTTAGCACCATCACGTTTACATAATTATACAGGTGGAGAGCATTTTTTCCCCCCACACATCTCACATTATTTTCAATGCATTGCCTAAACATTGCATTTAAAAAAAGGAACTTATACTCCATAGTTTCCCTCTAACAAAAATTAGTGGGTTGCAGAGCGCTGCCATAAAAAAAAAACAGTTGGAGATATATTTATTTCAATATTCTAGGTTAAAGAATCACTATTGGGTCAGGAACACAAAAATGTATTCCTGACCCTATAGTGTTTAACCCACCATAAAGGTGGCTTGCCCACCCCTTTAGCACCCCCTATAAAAGTTTAAAACTCACCTTATTTCACCTTATATCAAAAGGGTAATTTTTTAGCCAATCCAATGCTTTCCCATGGGGAAAGCATTGGATTGGCTAAAATCGGCACAGGGGCGGGGCCAAATGCCATTTTGGCCAATCAGGACCTCCTCAGAGAGATGCATTGAATCAAATCTATAATGAATGCAGCAGCGAGGCTCATTTTCCTGTCCACTCGCACCTCCCACGCCTCCCCGCTTTTTCAGTCCCTGCATTGGCTTCCAGTTAGTTATAGGGCTCAATTTAAAATTCTGGTGCTTGCTTACAAGACCCTACATAATGCTGCTCCAACCTACCTATCCTCCCTAATACACAAGTATGTCCAGTTGAGGCCCCTACGCTCTGCCAAAGACCTATGTATATCCTCTGTCTGTACTTCCACCTCTAATGCTCGCCTCCAAGATTTCTCCAGGGCTGCACCTCTTTTGTGAAACTCCCTTCCCTTCTCCGTGAGACTTTCACTCAGTATCCACTCATTCAAAAAATTATTGAAAACTTACTTCAAGAAAGCATATCAATTAAAGTGTTAGCAGGTTTTTATCCCCCACCCACCATGACTCCTCTTCTGCAACTGTCAAAAATTACCTAAGTGAATACTTTTCTAACAACCTACTTCGTACCCCTACTTTTACCCTTTGTGTCACTATAACTCCACTCCCTCTAGAATGAAAGCTCATTGAGCAGGGCCCGCCACACCTCTGTTCCTGTAAGTCCAGTTGTCTGGTTACAATTACATGTCTGTTAGGCCAGCCATTGTACAGTGCTACGGAATCTGATGAATGATAAATCTGATAAATAAAATAATAATGCATCTCTATGAGGAAAATTCATCATCTCTATGCAGAATGTAGGGATGTTGAACGGCAGGGCTGCTTACTATGCAGCCCTGAGCCAGGAAGCCTCTCCAGTGGCCATCTAAGGAGTGGCCACTTGGAGGTGTCCATAGGGGCAATGAAAACACTGCCTTTTCTCTTAAATGGCAGTGTTTACATGAAAATGCCTGATCATTAAGCTGTAGTTGTTCGGGTGACTTATGTCCCTTTAAGAAATGCTACTGCCTCTGAAACCAGCTAGTCTCCTGAAAAAGATGCATTATCAAACCAAAGGACAAATCCACCCCCTCCACCAAACTTTGCAAAGCAGCTCCATCTACTGGCCATCAGGAGTGTGTAAAGAATAATGTACCACACAGACTAAGCACAGTTATTAGTGTACTTTAGGGATTATTGTTAAGGAGTTTAGCTGGAATGTTACTGTCCAAGAAAAAACAGAGGTCCCTCAACAGGACTATTGGTGTGTACAAGTGAACCAGTGAGGGGGCAACCCTTAATTTAACAACAAAGAGTAGTATATAAGTGTCCAGAGGGCGCTAATCCAATAGACACTAAACAAGTTCCTTGTAAAATACATAACTATTATTCGAAAGATACAACAATTTGATAAATTGGATTAGGTATTTTGAGAAAAAGACATTTATAACTTAGACCCATTAAAAAAAGAGCCACAAAAAGGGGGCTCTATAATAATAAACAGGGACAGACTCCAAAGTGGGCTAGATGGAATGTGGACTGAGGATGATAGTAGTGGGAATTAACTACCATAACAGGGTGGGTTATGTTAAATATACTTTGTGTCATATAGTTGTGTGATAGCCTGCGTTAATAGAAAACACAGAAAATACTTTTTTACAGACTCCTAATTTAGCAAGTCAGTGGACGTATTGTGGGATGTTCTGTGGCTAAGTGGGGGATTTGAAGGGTATGTCACTGTTTTTACACAGGTTTAAAGGGTGGCAGTAAGAAGCTTTCCTTTCATGCTATCTTTTATTATAGCCAGTGATCTGGTAACTGATATTTCCATTTAGTAGCAATACGTTTATTTTGCCTGCTATTTTTCACCATATCAAGTAACCTGGCAATTAACATTTTTTTTTAATAAGCAGCAACAAGTCTCTTTTACCGGTTATTATTTTTCATTATAGCTAGTGACCTGGTAATTAATATTTTGTCTTCAGCTGCTACAAAGTGTGTTATTTGCAACTTATCCTGTGTAACTTTTCTCTGTAGCACTTCCTAAATGCTACACTATCAAATGGCTAACTATGATATATAGTTATACTATAGCTATTAGCTTTTTTTAGGTGGTAGCCTGTAGTTATTACAGGGTAACAACCCATTCAACTCAGATTTTCTATTATAGTGGTGTTTTTCTATTAACCTTAGCCACAAGAGGTCTGAAGTCAATATATATACCTTGTTTTTTCATTTTTTTTTATTTCTATTAACGCAGGCTATCACACAACTATATAACACAAAGTATATTTAACATAACCCACCAGTGGATTTATAAAACCCTGTTAGGGAAGTTTATTCCCACTACTATCACCCTCAGTCCACATTCCACCTAGCCCACTTTGGAGTCTGTCCCCGTTTGTTATTATAGAGCCCCCTTTTTAATGTGTCTATGTCGTGTATGTCTTTTTCTCAAAATACCTAATAAAATGTATCTAATCGTTGTATCTTTCGAATAATAGTTATATATTTTACAAGGAACCTTTTTAGTGTCTATTGGATTAGTATCCTCTGGACACATACTTCTCTTTAATGTTACAATCCACCCATTCCTGGATGACTGTAGTTACACTGACATAATAGTAAAATCAGCTATTTAACTCCTTTGTAAATAGAGTATAGATAGGAATTTAGATCACACCTTAAACTTGTCATACAATACAAGGATGCTAGTGTGTAAACCGCCCAGTGGGTAATCTAATAAAAATACACTGAAGTTTTTGCCCTGTGGTAGGAATATCCTACTGGGTATCTTAAAATGTAGCAAATGCATGAACAGTATGAAAATATTTCTACCTTGAACTCTCTCTCTCGATATATAGATGTGTGTGTGTGTGTGTGTGTGTGTGTGTGTGTGTGTGTGTGTGTGTGTGTGTAAGAGTAGATAACTGGCAGAAATATTTTTCATACTATCAGGTGCTTGATTTTAAATAATGTTTTGAAACATTGAATGACATTAAGCACTGTTAAAACAAGTACTTAAAAAAATAAAAAAAAAATTTAAAATTTTTTTGTTTACTAAAGGTTACCTGCTAAAGCAATGTAAAGCAAACAGTCTTAGCCATCGATGGTGCTTTCATTTTACAAAAATTATTTTTATCAGCATAAAAACCATAAAAAATGTACACACGCACATGTTGAGCATTTATGATCTAATTATATTTCTGATAAACTGTAGTTTCATGCTTTCCTGCTTAAAGAAAATATAGAGGGAAATTATGTATAAATAGATATGGTCATCAAAATAAAAGTTTGTTTTTTATTCCTAAATTTGCCCTTTTAAATTAATCCAGCCAGCCTAATACAATATGTATTTGAACGGAGGCATAACATTACAACTTCCCTCCAGCAATCATGGCTGCTGTCAGATTGGTCTTTAAATTGTATTAGGGAGTCATGATTAACAGAACCGGCACATTTACTGTGCAGAAAAGGGGGCCCAGCTTAAATTGGAATTCAATGCCATGCCCAGACCCTTACACCAGCAATTAACCTAGCAGAAAGAAGATGTCCTGTCATTTTTGTCCATCTTTCTTCAGATATAAATCAGGGCGTTAACACTTACCTAAACTGCTGTGCTCCTTAAGTGTTTTCTCTTGAAGAAGCTCTAACCGTACTGAAAGCAGAATTCCAAAAATAAAAAAAAAGTGGCAAACTAAAAATGACAAATAAATTATGACAGGAGACATGAACCTCACCTTGTAAAGCAGTGAGACGCTCGTTGGTGAAATCGTTGTCAGCCTGCAAGGCCTCGATTTTTGCTTGTAGTTCCTGCTCCTTCTCTTCCATCTCACTGATTTTATGTTGAAGGTCTTTCTTTTCGGTCTGGCCTTTCTGCTGGATTTCTTCCTGTCTGCCTTCAGCTGCCTGCAAAACACGGTATGGTCAGGATATACAGCTCTGCAAATAAACCCTAAAATTGGCAGGAGTGTGGGGGTACAAACACAATCCTTATGGTTATTAGTAGGATAGGTGAGGGCTTTACTGTAGGTGTACAGCTGTCTGTTGATATGCATCTCTCAGTCTCTCGGGGTTGGATGGTTTAAAGATGCATCTGTGATTCCTGAGATGTAATCAGAATGTGTGGCAAGTCAATTGTTTAGTAGAAAAAGAATAAAAGGAAGCAAACTAAAAAAAACATTTACTGTGCCCAGCTTCCGCAAGCACACCCAGCACTTCGGTTTTCCCCTGGTCAGGGATATAGCAATAAAACGTAAGTTTGTTTGAGTCCTGGAGACATTACATTTAAGTTTGATATAAAAGTAAAAAAACATATACATAGGTCTTTAACCAAGATGAGTGAATGGAGAGATATTTGACTTCTAGATATGATTATGTGTATATGGATTACGTGATCAGTCTGCAGTACAAACACATATCACCAAGATAATGTGTTGTTGCCTCAGAAATAAAAAGCAAGAACATCTTGAAGTATTGAAGCCTAAGAAGATGCCCATTGTGCTAATCTGCCACCAAAAATTGGACCAGCTGCTGCTTCACTACATACAAAGCAATATATAATCACTTTGCGTGCAGGTTGCTTATTCCATCCAAACAACTAAAATGTAACTGTTTAGATACCTTTAGTCATTAAAATTAACATTTTTTTTTAATCCATTTTGAAGAAGCAAGTAGTAATGTGAAAAGTGGAATTTATTACAGATTTGCAGGATTAGCTTTACATTTGCAAAGTGCTTTCATATCCACATTACATACCAACTTAATGGCCAACGGACAAAGTGATTCACGTAATATCACTATTAGCATTCATATAGTGCCAACATATCCCACAAACGCTTTACAAATATAGAAATTAAATATTAGAGAATCTTTGAAAATAAACAGAAGGATATGCTTTACTGCAATATTCTCACGACTGCTCGTTCACAGTAATTCTTTTTCTTTTAAATCTCTTTATTCATAATCTTAAAACAGTATAAAAAGACAGTGGAAAAAAAGCATCTAAATCTTCAGAGCCTACATATCATACAATCTATATGTGTACAAAGACACTTTATCAAAACGGAGGTATTGGAGGTAAAAAAGGCCCTGCTCAAACGAGCTTACAATCTATCTAGATTTGCGGTAAACTGATATATTTCGGGAGGTGACTTGCCAAAGACACTTACTGGTAAAGTGATCTGACCGTGATTCGAACCTAGAATTAAAGCTTTGACCAAGAAAGCTTTACTGGCACAGACATATGCCTGCCATGACTACTCACATAAAAAATCCAGCCATCTGCTAGAACTTGTAGAAATGGAAGTAGCCACCCGAAGCGCCAACTCCAAATTACCTTGAGTTTATCTGCAAGATCCTTAATTTCATTCACAGCTCCATTGTACTTGTTAGCAAGCTCTCGTAATTCATCTTGAGTCCGTTCGTTCATTTCTTTCAGATGGGTACATTCATCTTCTGTGTTGCTCAGACTTCTCTAAGATTGGTGGAAGAATAGAAACGGTTACAACTCTGCATAAAAATAATTATATTCCCAAACTCACATCCTCCTAACACAATGTTAATACTCAGATACTAAAAAGGTCTAAAAATTTCAAGGCAACTTTTCGGTTTAACTCGACTGACTATAATGAAAGAACACGTCTGAGGTGCCAAGAAATTGGCACTGTGCTACCCATTGGGTGGAGTTAGTCATGCCTGGTGCCAATTCTGAATATCAACAAATTTAAGAAACCTCTTGCACTATAAAAACTTGTTCTTCCCCTGAATACAGTTAAATCATTTATACCAATCCACTGGAAAACACTCATTTTAGAGTAAAATCACTGTGGAGGAGATCTGATCCTGGATGAAACCATATCGTAAACTGTAACTCCATGCTAAACAAACCATTACTGAGAAGTCTGTTTTTTCTCAGGAATACTATGGTGATCAGTAACTGATTTTGAGACGAAGAATCCACAAGCAATACCCTCAATAGAGTTGAGCTGGGCATAAATGTCAATGAGGTCTTGCAAATAAGTATATATGTGCAAACCTTATCAGAGGTATACACAAAGCTCAGCAACCAACACCAGATGATCTGAATTACCATGCAATCTGCATTAGAAGGAAAGACCAAACAGGCAGGAGTATAGTAGGAATATAACTACCGGTTTGTAGTTTCTCTTACTGTCTGCAACAATGCTGTGAATTAGAAGTCACAGTGCGGTTACTGGCTGAGGTGTATCTGTACATTTGAAAAGGAAATCATTGTGGCAAGGGGGAGCATGGCTAAGAAGGCTTATGGTGCAGAATTCACTAAATGTATTTTTCATGCAAAACTAAAGATTTGAGCACACAGAACATACAGCATACTAAGAAGACCAAATAAAATTAAAGTTGCATTGCTGCCTGGAGTGTCAAGGAATCTAGAAAAAAAAATGCAAAAGCAGCCTACAAATACTTAATAAGGGGAATACAAGGTCAGCTGTTGACAACCTGTTCATTAGCAAGACTGCATGTAGGACAATAAATCATCATTGGAGAGTTGAAGGAATTTTGTCTACAGCAGAGCAATTGGTTCTTTAGGGTAAGAACAATTAGGATGTGCAATTATTTGCCTAAGTAAGTGTTTTTATCATATTACCTAAAGATTAAAAAAAAAAAAAAAATAGTATAGGGTGCAACACTTAAGGGTAATCAAATAAAAGTGGTTTCTCTTCTTTTTATAAGTCCCCAACTTTATACTTGTGCATAAAAATTAAAAGAACATTCCCTGGCACCAGCACATCTTCCATACAGGGCAAGGCATTATAGGACTGTTATGGTGGTAACAAAAGCATTTGTAATGCTCAACACTGTCCTGCAGCTTGTAATATGCACACTAACCATGTCCGGCGGTAGTAGCACAATTGGGATTTGGGCATTCATCTTCTTTTACTAGCACAGTCTGTCATTTAAAATCCAAATCCACAGTAAACCTGTGTTGAAGAAGGTAGCCCTCCATGAAACATAAAATTGTTGGTGCTCAATGTAAAATAAATATTTCAACTTATTCTCAGAAGCCCTTGAGCAAGGGGCTGAAGAGAATTTCTGCATATTGAAACCTACCAGAAAGAGTCAGTCCCAACAACAATACACACTAAGAACAGTGGATCATTGGTCTATCCAGTGATCCATTGATTGTAATGACATTTGTACTGGTGTAACAAAAAAGGAACTTTAATGTACACTTTTTCATCTTCTGTGTAAAAGTATCTGGAGAGAAGTCCTGGTAGAGCTGGGCCACAGTACAGGGAGTGCAGAATTATTAGGCAAATGAGTATTTTGACCACATCATCCTCTTTATGCATGTTGTCTTACTCCAAGCTGTATAGGCTCGAAAGCCTACTACCAATTAAGCATATTAGGTGATGTGCATCTCTGTAATGAGAAGGGGTGTGGTCTAATGACATCAACACCCTATATCAGGTGTGCATAATTATTAGGCAACTTCCTTTCCTTTGGCAAAATGGGTCAAAAGAAGGACTTGACAGGCTCAGAAAAGTCAAAAATAGTGAGATATCTTGCAGAGGGATGCAGCACTCTTAAAATTGCAAAGCTTCTGAAGCGTGATCATCGAACAATCAAGCGTTTCATTCAAAATAGTCAACAGGGTCGCAAGAAGCGTGTGGAAAAACCAAGGCGCAAAATAACTGCCCATGAACTGAGAAAAGTCAAGCGTGCAGCTGCCACGATGCCACTTGCCACCAGTTTGGCCATATTTCAGAGCTGCAACATCACTGGAGTGCCCAAAAGCACAAGGTGTGCAATACTCAGAGACATGGCCAAGGTAAGAAAGGCTGAAAGACGACCACCACTGAACAAGACACACAAGCTGAAACGTCAAGACTGGGCCAAGAAATATCTCAAGACTGATTTTTCTAAGGTTTTATGGACTGATGAAATGAGAGTGAGTCTTGATGGGCCAGATGGATGGGCCCGTGGCTGGATTGGTAAAGGGCAGAGAGCTCCAGTCCGACTCAGACGCCAGCAAGGTGGAGGTGGAGTACTGGTTTGGGCTGGTATCATCAAAGATGAGCTTGTGGGGCCTTTTCGGGTTGAGGATGGAGTCAAGCTCAACTCCCAGTCCTACTGCCAGTTCCTGGAAGACACCTTCTTCAAGCAGTGGTACAGGAAGAAGTCTGCATCCTTCAAGAAAAACATGATTTTCATGCAGGACAATGCTCCATCACACGCGTCCAAGTACTCCACAGCGTGGCTGGCAAGAAAGGGTATAAAAGAAGAAAATCTAATGACATGGCCTCCTTGTTCACCTGATCTGAACCCCATTGAGAACCTGTGGTCCATCATCAAATGTGAGATTTACAAGGAGGGAAAACAGTACACCTCTCTGAACAGTGTCTGGGAGGCTGTGGTTGCTGCTGCACGCAATGTTGATGGTGAACAGATCAAAACACTGACAGAATCCATGGATGGCAGGCTTTTGAGTGTCCTTGCAAAGAAAGGTGGCTATATTGGTCACTGATTTGTTTTTGTTTTGTTTTTGAATGTCAGAAATGTATATTTGTGAATGTTGAGATGTTATATTGGTTTCACTGGTAATAATAAATAATTGAAATGGGTATATATTTGTTTTTTGTTAAGTTGCCTAATAATTATGCACAGTAATAGTCACCTGCACACACAGATATCCCCCTAACATAGCTATAACTAAAAACAAACTAAAAACTACTTCCAAAAATATTCAGCTTTGATATTAATGAGTTTTTTGGGTTCATTGAGAACATGGTTGTTGTTCAATAATAAAATTAATCCTCAAAAATACAACTTGCCTAATAATTCTGCACTCCCAGTATATTTGCATTTGGCCAGGATGCTCTAGAAGAAAAGGAGAATGCACCATGTTCATAGGAGTAAATCTCAGAGGGAGACCAGGTACCCCTACTTTACGGAGCCTTACAATTTAGCACAGTCACACCAAGGTAAAGCTTCTCAGCAGCATCGTCGAACGGCGTCAGTCGCTCACTCTGAATGTTGACTGGGTAATGAAGCCAGAGATGGCGGACATTCTTGAGTTGCCTGTCTCTGGAGGAGTTTGGTGAAGGTGCATAAGATATCTAGATTCAATAACGCACGTGGCCCTGGAGGTCTTTCTGTACACTACTTACACACGTTCGTACATTAGCTTCAGGTCGGACTGTACTGAATTTGGACTAGGGACCAATTTGTGGGGCGATTCCCTCTCTGCAGCAGTTATGGTCATCTCTAAATATGGAAAGCATCCGTTATGTTGCGCTAGCTACACAGTGCATATAGACAATGGCAAAATATATGCACAAAACAAAACAAAAAAAATTGGCCAAGGCCCAATATTTCGGAGAAAATCTTAACACAGCAAACCCTAGAAACTTTTGGAAAGTCATAAATAAATTACAAACTCCCCCAATACACTCCAAACCCTCCACTGTCAAAGTGGATAACCAAACCCTGCAACTTCCCTTAGATGTAGCAAATGCTTTAAACAATTATTCTGTTGGATGCTCGACTACCCTGATTGCCAAGCTAATCAATGAAACTACAAATGTGGATCAGGCCCCACTAAATTTGCAAGGACCCAATATAGACAAGTTCATTTTTAGACCTGTACCTCTTACGGTCAATAAGAAACACAATAATCTAAAAATTAAAAACCAGTCTGGACCTGATCAAATCCCAGCAATGCTGTTGAAGCTCAGCGCGCTAGCAATTGCTAAACCTGTCACAACCCTAATTAACAAATCATTGGTGTCTGGATACATACCCAAACTTTGGAAGACTGCAAAAGTAGTGCCGATCCATAAAAGTGGCAACACTACTTTGGTTTTTAACTATCACCCAATATCACTCCTCCCAGTATTGTCAAAAATCTTACATCAATGCGTATGGACGCATTTTTCTGAGTATTACCAACAATCTAACTATCCGACCTCTGATCAATCAGGTTTTCACCCAAATCACTCTACTACAACTGCCCTCCTAAAAGTTTGCAAAGACATCCAAACTGGCATGGAACAAGGAGACAAACTATTTTCCTTGATTTTACAAAGGCCTTTGACACAGTAGACCACGACATTCTACTGCACAAACTAAAAAACTCGGGTATTGGTGATTGCCCGCTAACCTGGTTTCAATCATATCAGATCGCTCACAAAGTGTGTCCATTTTTTACAGCGACTCCCTCTCCCAGTCACGTGTGGTGTTCCCCAAAGTTCCAATCTTGGCCCCCTACTAGTCACATTATTTATAAACGATCTGCCCAATGTCTGCAAATCCTCAAACGTTCACATGTACGCAGACGACAGTAATCTATGCAAGCAAATCCAATCTACCGCAGCTTGAGACTGTGCCCCAAGACCAGTTTACAAAGGTAGAAAAGTGGATCACAAAAGAAACTCTTTCTAAACACTGACAAAACTGTCACAATGATCTTTGTAACAGTACCTAAATTACACAAATCTATCCATCAAAACAAAATCAAATAGCACACTGACCGCAGTCCACTCTTTCAAATACTGGGGTATGTTGTTAGACCCCAATCTATCTTTTAATATCCACATAGAAAAACTATCATCCAAATTTTACCCAAAACTAGGTGCCCTGTAGAGAAATAAATCCTGCCTAAGCCCTACAGTAAAGGAAAGGATTGTACAGCAAATGCTGATGCCAATCATTGATTATGGGTATGCAGTATATGCACCTGCACCGCAAACCTAACTTAATAAACGTAATACATTGTATAACTCATTCTGCCGATTTGTACTACAATGTAATATCAGGACCCACCATTGTGACATGCTAAAAGAACTAAACTGGCTGTCGCTGGAATCCAGACGCACCCTTTATCTTTCCAGCCTTGTGTTTAAGCTTTTCTGGGAAACTCACACCCTACCTGAGCAGAATACTCTCCCCAGCTGTTCCCACCTCCTATAACCTCCGATCGAGTACCAGCACTTTATTTAGTCTACCTCAATACAAAAAGAAAGCATCTCGATCCTCCTTTTCCTACAGAACACCGCAATTATGGAACGACCTCCCACACACTTTCAATTCTTCCCCAAGCCTAGAGTCCATTAAAGGGAAACTCCAGTGCCAGGGAAACCGATTTTCCTGGCACTGCAGGTCCCCTCTCCCTCCCACCTCCCAACCCCCGGTTGCTGAAGGGGTGAAAACCCCTTCAGTGACTTACCGGAGGCAGCGACATGCGCATTAGAGCTCCCCATAGGAAAGCATTAAAAATGCTTTTCAATGCTTTCCTATGGGGAATTGAGCGACGCTGGAGGTCCTCACACAGCGCGAGGACGTCCAGCAATGCTCTAGTACAGGTTTTCTGTGCTATGAAGCAGGAAGTGCCCTCTAGTGGCTGTCTACTAGAAGTTAACCCTGCAAGGTAATTATTGCAGTTTATAAAAAAACTGCAATAATTACACTTGCAGGGTTAAGAGCAGTGGGAGTTGGCACCCAGACCACTCCAATGGGCAGAAGTGGTCTGGGTGCCTGGAGTGTCCATTTAAGAGATCCCTCTCTACATACCTCAAAACAGAATGCACCTGTCATGATATATATTTCCTACCTGTTCTATGTTAAAATTTGTATACATTGTGTATTAATATTGTTTTGTATTTTATGGTACCCTATTGTATCAATGCAATGTTTTGTGGACCCAGGACATACTTGAAAACAAGAGAAATCTCAATGTATCTCTCCTGGTAAAATATTTTATAATTAAATAAAAAAATCTCTCTCCTGAACACAGACCTTAAGCTATTTGTAAAAGCCATGGCATTGCGCTTCACTAGGGTTTTGCCAGACCTATTTCACCTAGATCAGGTAAGATTCGTATTAGGCAGGGACGTTGGGGACAACACAATCAAAGCCCTTAAAAGCATTAACTTGGAGGTTGGAATTTGGAGGTTGGAGAAAAATTCCTCTCTTTGCTTTGGCATAGTGGGGCCACATTTGGTATGATGCATACAGATAACCCCCTGAGAGTTTGGTGCTCTGAACGTTTCCCGTCACAGCTGGAAACTAACCCATGCCAGCTGACACCTGTTACGTACAAACTGGACCTCACGGGTGGGTATTCTGCTATTTGAATTACTGGATTTTTGGGTTGATGATTGGGCATACTTAGGCCTATGACAGTTGTATAAGGAGGGATCCCCAATCGCGTTGGATCAATTTTACCATTTCCAAATCAATTACTATGCCTCTATTAGGGGTAGGTCTCTAGTACAATATGAGAACACAGCTCCAGGGGGTCTTTGTTCTTTATGCTTTCTAGACAAATTGCCAGATGGGAAAAACAGACGGGAGTGACACAGACAAAATCATCTCGACTCTTAAGTGCTCACTTACTTGCCAACAAATTGGTATAGAACCCCAGAAATGCCACACAGCATAAACGCTGAGATCTCTAGCGAGTGATGGCGGTGCGGTAAAGGAGTGAGCACCACATTACATATTTGGTGGTCTTGCCATGTTATCTCCCCCTACTGAACGATGGGTGACTAAGATTAAAGAGATCCCTGAATCCATTCTCCCATTCCAACTGCTCCCCATGCTCTTACACAACATCCTTAGCAGACAGGTGCGCCATCCTTCCAGCAGTTGGTGGCCGAGATGGATGAGATCTTTAATATGGAGACTCTGATTTCAGCATTCAAGAGTTGTTTTGACAAACGTGCCCTAACCTGGCGACTTCGATGACTTTAGAGCATGGTTGAGCCTTGAACCCAGTGTGCTTACATACAGGAAGGGAAAGTGTTAGTGACAAGCTGTTGCAAATAGTCAAGTTTTTAATCACAAAATAATTATCTATTTTTAAGCTGAAGCAGAAAAAAATACCTGAAATCATATGTTCCAGATTACAGAGCAAGAACCACATGCCAATTTGCACACAAGTTGTCTGCGTCTAAGACAGACTTCAGTTGTAAAAATAAAAATTAAAGACCCAAATACCTCTACTTCAGACAGTTTCCGAACCACCTCAATTTTCTCCTGAAGAGCCTGCCTCAGGGACTCTTTGGCTGTTGTTTCATAGTTGTGTTTGTCCTCTTGCAAAGCGATCAACTCCTTACGAAGAGTGTCATCTGTTTGATTCTATAATAAAACAGTCAGTAGCCAAATTGTGACCTTTGGTAGCAAAGGAGCAAATTATGGAACATAACAGTTATTTATGAACTTCCTTAGACAGCTTGTTCTTGGTCACAGAGTTACAGAACACATGATAAATAAAATTGAGAAAGTTATAACACGTCAGTGTCTTTTTGAAAGTCTGCTACTTTTATCGGCATGGCATTAGGAAACGAAGGACTAGAGAAACTAAGAAACTATGGAGTAAAAGAGAACAGTTTTTACCTGCGTTATTTGTGACTGCCGTTATTGCACATGAAAAACACTGAAAGGCTATATCAGACTTATAGTACCTAGCTAGGAATATAGACACCCCAAACTACAAGCCAGGAACAACAACTTGTTTGAGCATTTAAGTATGCACAACTTTGCTAAAATAATGCACCACATTTTATACATATGCTATACCAGAAAAACATCAAGGTGTGACCTCAAACTTTGCTTAAGGTATATACCATAAGTTATAAATCTGTTGCATTAGAGAAACTGACAAATTTACATGCTAGCAATGTATCCTGATCGTTTTAGTTCTACATGTGGGGATCTACCTTTTGGGCACCCTTGGTAAAATGATATAGCTGCTTCTGGGTTCATTCGGTGAGATGGAATGGCCACAATGTATTTCTCTGCAGCTTATAATGGGCTATACATACATTTATTTTTAGGGGTCTAGCACAACAAAAAAAGGTAATATTGTGTCACTGTAACATGACCTTATCACTTAACATTTTTTTACTTTTCCTCATCTGATGTACAGCAGTACTCACTTTTGAATAAACTTGCAACTGGTTCCCCATTACTTCTAGCCTTGATAGCAGCCGGTCTTCATCTATTAGAGCCTGTTTACAATAAGAAACAACAATATTTGTCAATAAATTAGATAATACATAACTGGGGGACGATTACAATTACTTGACTGCAGTGTGTGTCTGGAAATATGACATGGATTGAGCCCAGATATATTCTATTAAGATATAATACAAATTAAGAAAACAAAGGCAAGATTAATAAACCAACCATTGCTAAAAAAAAAAAAAAAAAAAAAATTCAATAAAAAAAAAAAATCAAAAAAAAATAAAATCAAACCTACATAAGTCGTTTGAGGGTCATTATGTTAACAAGACATGTTAAACAGATACTTCCTCAGTGAGAAAGCTCTTTCTTTGAGTCAGCTTGAACAGAATTGCCCCCATCTAAGAAGAGCTATACGACAGCAAGAATATTCAGCAAATGTTTATCATTTTTATTTAATATAAATAAAATCACAAAGAAATTAACCATTAAAACATGACTAACTTCTAAACATCCTGTAGGCATCAAACTAAAAACTGTCTTGTAATGTTATCCCATATACAATCTAATTGCCCCATCTCAAGATTTGTGCCAGTAGAAGAAGTGGCATTCACTGCTGGTGGCAGTGCTCTAAACTCAAACACTTCTGGACGCAAGGCCACTTGCTCATTGAGCAAATCCTTGCAAAAAAACCTCCCAGCTGACCCCTGGAAGCTCCTGCTTTCTAAACTAACAGATTCCCTCACTAGGAGCGAGAATAAATTAGCTGCCAGAATCACACTGGCTGCTCGCAGGGCACTGGGAGAACGGTGGGCCGACACACGAATTGCTACCCTGGCCACGGTTATGCGCAAAGTTTAAGAAACATATGATCAGTACAAGCTGACAGCACAAATCCATGACACCCCTAAAACATTCCATAAACTATCGGACCCCTTGGTACACTGATCACCCTTCCTTCACACGGTGCAGCTCCACACCTACAAACAGATCTTAACCCCTTAAGGACACATGACGGAAATAAATCACCTCTCCTCCAGCGCCCCTCCCCCCGCCTGTTTTCTCTCCTTTTCTTTTCACTTTCTTTTTATTTAATCCCCACTCCCCCCCCCTTCCTCCTTCCCACAAGTCATGCCCTTACCCCACCCACCACTCGCCACCCGAGGCTGGATGCGCTGGGGGGACCGATGACCACCTTAAAACCATCTCACCTGTTATTTCCGACTACACCCACTTTCTCTTACTCTCCTGTATTGAACATAGTTCACATACCCAGCCCACCCCACCCGTCCTGATGTACCCAATCTGCCTGCCCTACGCAGTGGCACCACTTGCAGGATCCTCTCCCTCCAAACCCAGTAGATGCAACTGTACACCTACACAAACTAAGAAGAGCAACATTGACCACAACCAATAGAGCACCAAGAATGCTATCCTGATTACGCCTCATATGACAAGACTGTCACTGAACAGTCAATTCCAGCTTTTGGTTCATTATTCTAATGTTACACTCCAGTTTCTCCCCTACTTCCCTCTCATACAAGAGGAAACTGCACTGCTAACCCCAAAACGCCTTGCCCGACCAGGGTCACCGATGCACAAAGTCAGACGGCCCTCAAGAGCACAGCTCGTCTAGACACTACCAGTACCAAACATGAAAGCAAATCACGGCTGTAAACCCACGAAGCTGACAAATAGGCGCGTAACAGTCACATAACACCTACACCAGTAAGACACAGCAGGGACCAAGCGGCCGAAGCAACAGAATGCCAAGCCCCACACTCGCCGCAAGGCTTAACACACACTGTAACCCATAAACTCATGTGCAGTATGACTTGTATACTACTGTTTACCTATTACTACTGAAAATCTCAAAATAAAGAATATTATTATTAAATTTTTTCAAGTGCCATTCAGTTTTTGGTATACTGAATTTCCCTAGTCAAGGTCACACAAAAACAAAAATAAATGAAAGTGTGTGGGTGGTCAAAGGGGAGACGGATTTGTCCTACCATAGAATCCTCAAGGAAGGACGACATACATCCATGCTGCAGATGAGTCAGCGTAATCAGGGCTGTCTTTAAGGAGGGGCAAAAGGGGCAGCTGCCCCGGGACCAGTTACTCCTGGGGGCCCTAAGGCAGCTGCCCCATGGGCCCCCTGCGGCACCTGCGGTAATCAGGGGCCACAGCCCTTTAATACCGACCCGGGCCCCTGTTATATCGGGGGTGGCTGACTACATACTCACAGCTAGCCCCCTCACATACTGCCCTGTGAGTCTCTGTTTCCTGGGCATGCTGGGAGGCAGTGAGGTCAGATTGCTTCCTCCCAGTAAGAATTGATCACTTCCTCCTCAGTGCCGCTGGGGAGGAGGCACACACCACATGGAGGAGAATGCAAGCATTGTGGGGGAGAGGGACTGAGAAAGCTGATGGCAGACTCCCATCAGCCTGGGCCAACAAGCTCTCGCTGGACCCCTGGGAAGCCACCTTTCTGTACCCAAAAGGTAAGGAGACAGGAGGGTGGCTAAATATGTTTTGTTTTTTGTTTTGCTAATTTCTGATATCCCTTTTATTTAAGTGTGTTGGTGTTTGTAATGTAACACACAGGGAATAAGTACATGTTAAAATTCCTAGAAGAACCTGACAGTTCCCTATTAAATATAAATTTAAAAAGTATTTATTTTAACATATTGCATCAAGTGTTATCAAAGGCTGTACACCATTTTCAAATGTCACTTTTGCCAAATTCTGGACCAGGGTATGTAAGAACAGAGTTGAGACATTATATTGGCCAAGGTTGCTGGGAGTTGCTGTCCAAGAGCTGCTAGAAGGCAGATATTAAAATATGTAAATGTACACATATATATGTGTGTATCTGGCTGTGTTTATGTCCTTGTGTGTATCTGGCTGTGTTTGTCTGTGTGTCAGTGTTTCTGTGTGTATGAATACCTCATACACCTGTATGTGCACCTGTGTGTGTGTTTCGGTGTGTGTGTGTGTAAGTGTGCATCTGAGTGTGTGGTAATGCATACATCCCAGCATTTTAATGCCAACACAAATACGCTCCTACATTCCATCTCTAGTACTGTACACATATACACCCCTGCATTTATACCTTTATGTATGTGTGTATCTGAGTGTGTGTGTATATACCTGTGTCAGTGTGTGTGTGTGTATGTGCCAGTGTGTGTATATCAAAGTGCTTGTATCTGTGTGTCAAAGGGTGTGTATCTGAGTGTGTGTGTGTGTGTGTATGTGCCAGTATGTGTCAAGGTGTGAGCATGTGTCAGTGTGAGCATGTGTGTATCTGCGTGTTAATGTGTATGTGTATATGTGTTATAGAAATCACACAACATGCAAACAGACCCCTGCAAACACAAAGATTACAAACACACCAGTTTGCTGAAACACTAATACTACACACAAATGTACACATGTATTTAAAAGACAACACTACATCCAAACACCCCCCTGCATGCAAATACAAACATTACATGCAAACACATTCCTGTATTAAAACGCTAAAATTATATACAAACACCAACTCTACACACAAAAGTACACCTGCATTTAAAAGCCAACACTACAAACAATCACACATCCCTGCATTAAAATGCAAACACTACACACAAGTACACCACTGCATTCCAATGGTAACAGTACATACAAATACACTCCTACATGCACACATACACTCTATACAATAACATGCTGACATGCATTTGCACAAACACTGCTCAAAAATACAACCCTGCAAGGATGGTAGATCCCCAGCTGGCATAGCATCGCAGGAGTTGTATGACAGATGGGGATCTATCTTTTCTTTACTCTTGTGCTACAGGGCAGGCCTGAATTTTTTTTTGTTGCACCAAGGCACACTCTACATTAGTTTTGCCTCTAGGTTGGGGTGGGGGGAGTGATTGCATGCCCAGGGGGCCCAAACAGATGCTTGCCCAGGGTCCAATCAATATTAAAGACGGCCCTGAGCGTAATGAACTTTTCATACATGTCTAGTCTATGCTCAAATGCACATACAGTATATCCAGTCCCAGAAAGCATGACTTATCTATAAGGCTCTTTGGCAATCTACACACAACAAGTAGTAGTACACATGGAAATGAAATTAAAACCTTGTTCCCCCTTTTCCTCAGAACACAGAACTGGAAATTCTGGGAGACGAGACGGCAAGGTTTGGAGTAAAACTGTTTAGATGCACTTTGATTTCCTAAAATAAAGGGCGCCATATAAAGAGATGAAGTTTCTGCTCTTGCCAAAAGCATTCATGAGCCCCCAAGTTGGCATAGGTTGGCACCAAATTAGATTTTATATAACATTTATAAAAATTGTTAGTGACATAGGGCCTATCCCTAAAATCAAAGATGACTAAAATGTAGATGCTCAGCTCTGTTCAGACATTAAATTCCAATGATGCATTGCCAGGGAGCTTCTTTTCCATGACAGGTCTACCACAACTGCCTCAAAAGGTTTGCAATCTATTTATTTTTCTTAAACATGGAACATGACCAAATTACTAGACTTGTGGTGCCCGATCTTTTAGAACTACAGCTCCCATGATGCTCTGCATGCCTTTAGAATGCTTTCAGAATGACAAAGCATCATGGAAGTTGTAGTTATAAAACATCCGGGAGTCTACCTTTTGGGCACCCCTGTAGTAGAAAACATTTTGAAAACACCAGATAAGTAAGATTTTTCTGATACCTGCCAACTAGTGTCTGCAGCTTCCTGTGTATTGGCTAGTAGCCTCTGAAGAGTGGCCAACTTTTGTTCCAGCATCTGTTCCCGATGTAAGGCTTCCTGTAATGAGATTGCATAAAAAGTAAATAGTCTCTCAAAAATGTAAGATCACACGGTGCATTTCAGTAAACTTTACAGACCACACATGTCAAAAAACAGGGAAATATAAACAAGTATTTCCAACAGGGTCATTGTTTAAAAAGGGTAAAGTGGCTCTGTTACCCCCATATTCAAAATCTTTATGAAACACTCAGATTAAATGTTGTAATTTCAATCAAACTGCAACCCAGTCAAAAGATACAGAGACAAAGCAGGGACTAGTTTGTCTCAGTATTATTCCTCTGCTTAACAAAAGGAGGAATTACCTTTTGTCAAGCTTGTCCTTTTCCCCAAGCCGTAACAAAAAAAAAAAAAAAAGAAGCTCTTTAGATGAAGGATCCTGAGGCCTCCGTAGACCTCAATACTGTACTCTTGTGCATGGGCTACAGTACAGCACTGACGCCATCTCCTGGCTGCTGAAGTGCCAGGAGATGAAGAGAACCGGAGAGAAGATCATGCCGTTGATGTCCAGATCAGGAGGTCTTTGCAAGTTATATAAAGATCCTAGACAGTGACAGAGCAGCTTTAATATACATAGAAAAAGAAGAAAAAGAAAATGGCCATATGTGCCAACCTTAAAGGGACACTCCAGCTCTTACTAACAACTGGTCCTGTTATTTGCTGTTTTTTTTAGCTCATTGGAGAAAAAGAGGCAGCAATTGTCCAGAGACCATGCCTTGCAAAGACTTCTCATCGAGCTGCACTGGAGTCTGTGACTGGACAGAAAGTCTAGGCTGGGATAGAAATTGAAAAGACTGCATATACAAGAAATTTGCAGTTTTTGCTTGCTATTTTTAGATATACCACCATTCAAAAATGCATAGTTAAACGCATGCATGCTTTCCTTGGGGGTATATCCACTAAACCATGACTTATAGTTACGCTATGGATTGCCCCTCTAAGAGTCAAAGGAGAAACAACAGCTGGCAAATAGAAGAGACGTAAGGTGAAAACCAAAGTATAACAGTATGGATGGTGACATGGAAGAGAAGAGGGTGGTTGAGGGGAGGACATAGGTGACATGGTGGGGGTGAGGCCTTCTCAGTGTGCTGACATCAAACATCCAATATGCACAAAAACCTTGTTTCATGCTGAGTAATGACACTCCATAGGAGTTACACCTCCAGCAACAAACTGGTTAAATGGTGTATGTGCAGCGTTTCCTGCACACACTCCAAGCACCATGACCACTTCAAATCACTGCAATGGTCAAGGTGCGTTTGAGAAACCCTTTAAAGGAAAACGAAAAAAAAAAATCTCTACTCTGAGATAACTTTATATTCAAATGAAGCGCTCTACAGTGCAACAGGAGTCTTTATAAATGGGTTGTTAAATAATTAATTCCTACTGTATGAATTCTACAAATTCAGTCAAGTTGGACTCATGACTGAAGATTGAAAAGACTATTTGGGTGCGAGATTTATTTGAAATAGACTACACATTCCATCATGTTCTGGACAGAAATATTGTGGCGTGAATGGAAGATAAGAAAATGTACATTGTGTGCCGGTCAAGAAGAGTGCTCCCAAACAGATAGCATTTCTAGACAAAATAAAGATGTGTATTTATTTTTCTCCTTCAGTAATTTTACCTGTAGATACTGAGATAGCTGGAATAGTTCCTGAGAGTACATACTGGGAGTGTGAGCAGCAACCTGTGGGGACAACAGAAAGACACAATTACAATTAATATTGTTATAGAACAACCCCAGATCCAAATCACTGAGCTAAAACTAGATCTTTACCAGATACCCATACAAGATATGTTAGTTAAACCACAATATCAGATATCTTGTTTAGCCACCAATACTCTGGTTATATCACTTATCTATTTACAGGTACCAAAGCTAGATTACTGGCATCAGATCAACAACCTATACATTGATACAGACATCAGGCTGACAACCCGCCGCCCGACACCAGCATCAGGCTGACAACCCGCCGCCCGACACCAGCATCAGGCTGACAACCCGTCGCCCGACACCAGCATCAGGCTGACAACCCGTCGCCCGACACCAGCATCAGGCTGACAACCCGTCGCCCGACACCAGCATCAGGCTGACAGCCCGTCGCCCGACACCAGCATCAGGCTGACAACCCGTCGCCCGACACCAGCATCAGGCTGACAACCCGTCGCCCGACACCAGCATCAGGCTGACAACCCGTCGCCCGACACCAGCATCAGGCTGACAACCCGTCGCCCGACACCAGCATCAGGCTGACAACCCGCACACTGTAAGTTGTGATTTGTTATTGAAATTCATGTATCATGTATAACATTTGGCAAACACAACCTAGTCATCACCAAGATCAAAGAAGAGAGTCGATGAAATTCCTGCAATAAACAAGTCTGGGTGTGTTTTACCAGCTTGGACGAAGCTATACAAAAAGTTATTAAAGCAGCTCTCAGGAAGGAAAACAACTCATAGCATAGACACCTGTAACAAGGAGTTAAAATATTTATGTTGCAAAAGAAAAAATTACAAATCCCATGTTCACAGGATAATCAAAATGTGCCTGTGAAAGCAGTAAAAGGGGAAATTCATGTTAAGTATTCCATCTTACAAGGGTAAACAACACGAGAAGAGCTGAAATGTTTAATATAACATGTCTTCTAATCCTGGAATATGTGACTCTACCTTATATAATAAATGCTATTCTGTGAATTGTTCATCTGACCAGAACCAAAACAGCTGACATTCAAGCTTTGCTTAAAGCCAATGTCATTTGTATGCCAGAAACGTATTCAATCCCAGTAGACGTCACAGCTGCAGAGAGGGACAGAGATTTAAAGAAAACTGAGCATTTAACAGGTACTTAAATGAGGAACTTCCAATAACTTACCTTGTCAACAGGACTGGGTAATGTAGCTTGGATGACACTAGAAAAAGAAGAGAAACAGGTTTAAAGGACAAGAAAGATTTTGCGTACAGCAAGAAGGAATGTCAACAAAAAAAATGAACAGAGCAATAGTTCAGAAAATTTCAACCGGAGAGCCCTGTAAATATTTAACTGGATCTGCTGTAGACTTTCAGGTTGATTCTTTAAGGGAGCGGCATTGGAGAGAAATTAACTCTGCCCTGTTTTTTTTTTTTTTCTCTCTCTCTCTCTCTCTTTGCAACTTTATTCCACTGCACTGCTCCAGAAAACACAACTCAGCCAGTTCAACCCTGAAACTACTAAATAACCCTTTCAGCTCTGTGGATCTGTCATTACAAGTTTCACAAATTATATACACCAATTCAAAGGTAGAAATTTTCACTCATGATATTTAAAGAGTTTACGCCTTGTTATGTAACAGCTACAATGAATTTTCATTTGTTATGATATGCAAGTTTCAGGCCACCAGAAATGACCAGTTTTCCTTTAAGAAGATAATGTTGAAAGGACAAGTAAAGGTCACAACTGACAATGCAAGCACAAATTTCACAGATTAATTGCAAGAGATATTTAATTAGGAATGATATATGGGCAGTTTTAAAGGAAAATACAATCAATATATACTTCAAATATATTTTCTAGGTTATTCAACAGAAATTAATATTTATTTATAAATATTGCTAGCCTTGGGAGAGAGTAGTACTTCGTATATACACGTTTTCTAAAATATGGCATGGAAGTGGTTTCAGACCATGTTGCCCAACAATGTACAGGCAGGTGTTTGACGTTCTCTGCATCTTGGGAAATGTAGTACGGTGTGGCTGCTTCGCCCAAGGTTAGCAACCGCTGACTTAAGCCAAAATCCTAAGCCTAGAATTCATCTGTTTATCTCCATATTATGATTATTATTGGTATTTTCAGCACCAACTTTTTCCACATCGCTTAACAATATCATAATGGGGAATTTTAACCATAAATGAAAATATTACATTGCTTACTCTTATTGTGTGTAACATGGTGCACAACGATATTAACTGCGTCAGGCTGTGAAATCGTTTGAAGTATTGCCAAAGTACACTGAGTTGAGGTTCTCTACAGTGTGAAGGAGTACCTCAGCAAGGAACCGAATAAATCTCAAATTGTTTTCACTTGTGAGGTGTGTGAAGCAGGAGAGGCAGGGCAATTTGAGGACAATCTGAGCAATGCACAAATAAGCCTAGCTAACAAAGCAGATTTTCTAAAAGGGAAGCCAGAGATCAGGCAAAGAGGATTTAAACTTATTGTGTTAGAGGGAATGGAAACTTTTACTATAATCACAGGTAACATATCCAAAAAGAAGATTGGTAATACACAGGTTAGGCAGCATACATCTACATGTACATCTGCATTTTTGGGAATACTGTCCTCTTATCCAGGAATCGGAGGTAGCTCGCAGTTAAAGGGTTACTCTGTCCACCTTGATCACTTCAGCTTTTTGAAGTGGTCATGGTGGTAGGAGTCTGAATATGCAGTGTTTCCACTTGAAACTATATACCACCCGAGACATTAGCAACAATGTGCCGGGGGCTAGTTGCATGCCCAGCACACATGACTCAGAGTCCAGAAATCTGGGCTACCTAATGTCAGTGCTGTGCATAAAAAAATGTGTTTGCAGCGCGCACTGTGCGGTGCCAACAGAGATAACATTTTCTTAACTCTTGACTGCCATTCCTCCCTTCCACACTGATTGCAGCTCTCCCTATCTCCTCCACTGATTTTTTTTTTACTCTCAACAAAAAAACACCTTTTTACTAAATAAAATATAGCAAGGATTCTGTTGGTTTGTAGAAAAAGCTTTATATTGATATGTATGCATGTACTACATCATTTCTAATAGAACTTACCACAAAAAGGGATAATAAGACATCATAACATAGAGGCTATTGTATTGTGGACATATGAACACAATTCTCCTTTGTAATCCATATAACGCTATATATGGCACAAAGCCAGTCTACAAGTATGAGACAAAAAAAAAAACATTCTGTGACTATGAACACATCGGTATACATACACGCAAGTGTACGCTACCATATGCATGTTCCCTGTCACAGAGTCAATACACCAGTCAGACTCTCCAGGGCGTCTCGGGGCTTAACCCCTAGAATATACAAAGAAAAGAAAAAACAGGGCAGAATCGTCTCACAGCAGTGAGAACAGAGCCCCCTGGATATACAACGATATACTAACTGTGTAAGTGGTGAATAGCTACATAAAAAAAACAACCAACATTAGTTGCATTAGTTTGGCAAATATGAGCACAGAATAGTAAAAAGTCATCAGTACAGCGTTGCAAGATTCTGTCCGCAGGGGGTTAAACCCATGGTGCTTAAAAAGTTAAATATAACATAGGGTACTAGTAGTGATCTATCCATATCTTCAAATTACTGTACACCGGGGGTCAAAACAACCAGAGTTATGCCTACAGGCTCCCCATTATACAGATGGTATTACCAAATCCCAATGAGTCCTCTTAAGGCAAAAGACCGACGAGGACCACCTTGGGAAAAAGGAATAGGATAGAGCAAGCCTCTCTCTCTTCAGATTCTAACTAGAAAGGTAAAGGAAATGTTTAGAAAATTAAAAGAATAAATATAAAGTCATCAAAAAGTCATATAATGTGCCCAGAGTATAATAAAATATCAAAACAACCCGACGCGCGTTTCGGTGCAGAGTCAGGTGCAACTCCATCAGGGGCGTGTTTTTTTGTAGCTATTTACCAATTACACAGTTAGGATACCATTATATATCCAGAGGGCTCCGTTCTCACTGCTGTGAAACTCTTCTGACTGCTTTTTTCTTTTTCCAGTTTACAAGTATGACTCTGGAAGGCAATACAATTTAATATACATTAAGAAAATGTAGTCATTATAACAGCTTCAGCTCATTGCAGTGATTATAGTGTCCATAGTCCCCTGGTGCAGTCCTTCCAATCAACATTGAAGTGCTTTTAATGCTTTAAAACTAAATAAAATCCAAACTCTGCTGGCATACTAGCCAGTGAAATACAACAGTCACGCAAACTGTGGTATCTCTGAAGTTTGTGAACAAAATACATAAGTTGCTCTGTTGGATTAAAGCTAGCTGAGGTTAAAGGGACACTGCAGACACCAAAACAACTTCATCTAAATGAAGTTATGGTTCCAGGAGGCCCCTGAAGGCACTCTTACCTCAAGGAGTTAAAGGGACATTGTGGGCACCCAGGCCACTTGAGCTAATTGAAATAGTCTGGGTACTGTGACCCTTTTGCACCTAGTGCTGCAATGTTAAACATTGCACTTCAAGAGAAACTGCAATGGTTACATTGCAGCTCTAAGTCTGCTCTCAGTGACTGTCTACCAGACAGCCACTAGAGGGTTTCCAACCGGACTTTTGGTCTTTTATCGGACACTGAACGTCCTCACAGACCTCCAGCGTCTAATATTTCCCATATGAAAGCACATGCGCTTTAAGTCTACCCTGCCAGCTGACGTCGGCGGGGGAGGAGCATGGGCAGAGCCTGGCCCAGTGCCGAGGGACATCAGCACTGGATTCAGGTAAGTAGCTAAGTAGCCATATTTTCTTGGGGGATGGGGGACATCGTCGCTGTAGCCAACTTTACCTTCAGGTAAGCGTGTCTTCACAGTCCTCCTGACACCATAAAAACTTAATTTAGATAGTTGTTTTGGTACTGGAGTGTCCTTTTAATGGGAAATGTAGATCACAAACACCTGGGGTTGCCAAAGTAAGCGATAACTGGCATTGCAGTGGCATAAATACTATTATATCTTTATATTCTCAAGTAGAAACACAATTTAAGTTCAAAGTAATTTTAAAATTTATATAAAAAGTAGGTTATTTTAAAGTAAGGTGACTTTAATAATTTCTATTGCTTATTAGTAGAACATTCAGTGGAAAATTTTTGAGTAAATTTCAAACTTTAACACAACTCTGTTAAAGGAACACTATAGTCAGCTAAATTACTTTAGATAAATAAAGCAGTTTTAGTGTATAGATCATTCCCCTGCAATTTCACTGCTCAATTCACTGTCATTTAGGAGTTAAATCACTTTGTTTCTGTTTATGCAGCCCTAGCCACACCTCCCCTGGCTATGATTGACAGAGCCTGCATGAAAAACAAACTGGTTTCACTTTCAAACAGATGTAATTTACCTTAAATAATTGTATCTCAATCTCTAAATTGAACTTTAATCACATACAGGAGGCTCTTGCAGGGTCTAGCAAGCTATTAACATAGCAGGGGATAAGAAAATCTTAATTAAACAGAACTTGCAATAAAGAAAGCCTAAATAGGGCTCTCTCTTTACAGGAAGTGTTTATGGAAGGCTGTGCAAGTCACATGCAGGGAGGTGTGACTAGGGTTCATAAACAAAGGGATTTAACTCCTAAATGGCAGAGGATTGAGCAGTGAGGCTGCAGGGGCATGTTCTATACACCAAGACTGCTTCATTAAGCTAAAGTTGTTCAGGTGGCTATAGTGTCACTTTAAGTTAATAAGAAACATTTTTATCAAATTCAAGCAAATATATCCGCAGACAAAACAAATGGTGTTTGTATTGATCCATTCTGGGGCAATATTGTAGAAGTGGAGACGTCACTATGGACACCCATGGGGTATTCAAAACATTGTCTTCAAATGGGAACTTTACAGATGTCATTTAAACCAAATAACTAGGACTAGTTTTGTTTCTGGGTGTGTGATGTGGTCTTTTTTGGTTCCTGGTTCATTTGCCTTTCACCTGTTGAGTGGTTACACAGCACAGGCTCTTTGTTATGAGGTTCACAAACAGACCTGCTGCTGGGTGATAAGCAAAAGTCACGTTCAAAAGACATAGGCCAACAAAAACACAAAAAATTAGTAACATAGAAACATAGAATGTGACGGCAGATAAGAACCATTCGGCCCATCTAGTCTGCCCAATTTTCTAAATACTTTCATTAGTCCCTAGTCTTATCTTATAGTTAGGATAGCCTTATGCCTATCCCACGCATGCTTAAACTCCTTTACTGTGTTAACCTCTACCACTTCGGCTGGAAGGCTATTCCATGCATCCACTACCCTCTCAGTAAAGTAATACTTCCTGATATTATTTTTAAACCTTTGTCCCTCTAATTTAACACTATGTCCTCTTGTTGTGGTAGTTCTTCTTCTTTTAAATATAGTCTCCTCCTTTACTGTGTTGATTCCCTTTATATATTTAAATGTTTCTATCATATCCCCCCTGTCTCGTCTTTCCTCCAAGCTATACATGTTAGGATCCTTTAACCTTTCCTGGTAAGTTTTATCCCGCAATCCATGAACCAGTTTAGTAGCCCTTCTCTGAACCCTCTCTAAGGTATCAATATCCTTCTGAAGATAAGGTCTCCAGTACTGTGTACAATACTCCAAGTGAGGTCTCACCAGTGTTCTGTACAATGGCATGAGCACTTCCCTCTTTCTACTGCTAATACCTCTCCCTATACAACAAAGCATTCTGCTAGCATTTCCTGCTGCCCTATTACATTGTCTGCCTACCTTTAAGTCATCAGAAATAATCACCCCTAAATCGCTTTCCTCATATGTTGAGGTTAGGACTCTATCAAATATTCTGTACTCTGCCCTTGGGTTTTTACGTCCAAGGTGCATTATCTTGCACTTATCCACATTAAATGTCAGTTGCCACAATTCTGACCATTTGTCTAGTTTACCTAAATCATTTGTCATTTGGCTTATCCCTCCTGGAACATCAACCCTGTTACATATCTTAGTATCATCAGCAAAAAGACATGGTCAGATATACTTCAGTAGTAGAGGTTTGTGCTTGTGCTAGTTATTTGCTGAAAAACCCCACTGGGCGAGATACTGAATAGTCTGTGTTATGTTAGCTTTATCATAATACAGACTGGGGGCTGGCAGAGCTGTTACTTACCTCTCCTGCAGCTCCTGTCAGCTCTCTCCTCCTCCGCGCCGGTCCGGTCAGCACCTCGGTCAGCTCCCAGTGTAAGTCTCGCGAGAGCCGCGGGGTCATAGTGCGGCTCTCGCGAGACTTACACTGGGAGCTGAGAGAAAAGCTGCACGGACCGGCGCGGAGGAGGAGGGAGCTGACAGGAGCTGCAGGAGAGGTAAGTAACAGCTCTGCCAGGCCCCCTCCTCCCCCCACTGAACTGCCAATGCCACTGGACCACCAGGGAAGGACAGCCCCCCTCCCTGCCATGTATCAAGCAGGGAGGGGGGACAAAAAATAGATAAAATAATAATATATAAATAAAAATAATAAAAAAATAATAAACAAAATAATAATATAACAAAAAATGAAATATATAAATAATAAAAAAAAAATAAAAAAATTTATTAAAAAAATAATAATGTAACAAAAAAAATGTAAATAATATTTTTTTTTTATAAAAATGCCCACCCCCCACCAAGGCTCTGCAACACAAACACACACTGCATCACACACACACACACACACTGCATTCATACACACACACACTGCACTCATACACACACACACTGCACTCATACACACACACACTGCACTCATACACACACACACTGCATCATACAATACAATAATAATTGCACTTCCATAAATACACACACTGCACCATACACACACATAATTGCACTCATACACACATACACTGCACCACATACACTGCACTTCCATACACACACACTGCTTAATTTGTATAATAATTGCATTTACACACACCCCACTCCATACACACACACTGCATTCATCAGTATAATAATAATAATTGTAAAGAATATTCAATTAATATAATTTTTAGGATCTAATTTTATTTGTATACTAGTAGCTGCTGTGTATCACCCTAGTCTTTATACTGTAGTCAATACGCTTTTCCCCAGTTTTGGGCAAAATTAGGGCCTCGCTTATTCGGGTCGGCTTATACTCGAAAGTATATATACGGTAATTTTACTATCGTTCCTTCTGCAATATCACTATTAAAAATATTAAAGAGAATGGGTCCAAGTACAGATCCCTGAGGTACCCCACTGGTGACAAGTCCAAGCTTCGAATATATTCCATTAACTACAACCCTCTGTTGCCTGTCACTCAGCCACTGCCTTACCCATTCAACAATATTGGAATCCAAACTTAAAGATTGCAGTTTATTGATAAGCCTTCTATGTGCAACAGTGTCAAAAAGCCTTACTGAAATCTAGGTAAGCAATGTCTACTAAAATTACCTGATCTATAATTTAGGTTACCAACTCAAAAAATCAATACTAGTTTATGACTTCCCTGAAGTAAACCTATATATTGTCTCTGATCTTGAAAACTACAAGTTTTTGTGAGATGTTCTCTGTCAATCCTATCCTTTAGTCATTTGTCACTTTCCCACTACTGAAGTAAGGCTTACTGGTCTTTGAAGGTTCATCTTCTCCCTATATTTACCTTTTCTTGCAAATGCACAAACATTCTCGCTTAACTTCCAATCTTCACCCTGTTAACAATGATTGGTTAAATAAATCTGTTAATGGTTTTACTAGTACACCACTAAGCTCTTTTAATAGCTTTGGGTGTATTCCATCAGGTCCCATTGACTTATTTGTCTTTACTTTTGACAGTTGAAATAGAACCTCTTCTTCTGTAAACTCACGTGTAATAAATGACTCATTTATCCTTTTTCTCAACTAAGGTCCCTTTCCTTCCTTTTCTACTGTAAATACAGAACAAAAATATTCATTGAGGCAGTCAGCCTGACCTTTATCTTCTTCTACATACCTTCCTTCTTTTGTTTTTAATCTAACTAATCCTTGTTTTACTTTTCTTTTCTCATTTATGTATCTAAAAAATGTTTTATCCCCCTTATTTACTGACTGTGCTATTTTCTCTTCTGTGTGTGATTTGGAAGCTCTTATAACTTGCTTAGCCTCTTTCTGCCTAATCTTATAGATCATTTTGTCTTCCTCACTCTGTTTTTTTTTATAATTCCTAAATGCTAACTTTTTGTTTTTAACTATTTTGGCCACATCTGCGGAGTACTACAGTGGTTTCTTGAATTTTTTGCTTTTACTGACAAGCCTAATGCAATTTTCTGTTGCCTTCAATAGTGCAACTTTTAAATAATCCCATTTTTCTTGGACTCCATTTAAATTGCTCCAGTCTGATAAGGACTCCTCTACCCATATTCTAATTTTAGAAAAGTCTGTTTTTCTAAAGTCTAAAACTTTTGTTTTTGTGTGGTGTGACTCAGTCACTGTTCTTATATTAAACCACACTGACTGATGATCACTGGATCCTAAATTTTCACCTACAGTAACATCTGATACCAAATCTCCATTTGTTAACACTAAATCTAGTATGACCTCTTTACGAGTTGGCTCCTCAACAACTTGTTTTAGAGACAATCCCAGTAGGGAGTTTAGAATATGTGTGCTCCTGGCACAAGTAGCTAATTTTGTTTTCCAATTTACATCAGGAAGATTAAAGTCACCCATGATGATAACTTCCCCCTTCATTGTCATTTTAGCTATTTCCTCAACTAGTAGATTATCTAACTCTTCAATTTGTCCAGGGGGCCTATAAATCACACCTACACGAGTTACTGTGCGATTACCAAATTCTAACGTAGCCCAAACGGACTCTATGTTTGCCTCACTAACTTTTATTAGGCTAGATTTTATGCTATCCTTCACATACAAGGCCACCCCTCCCCCTTTCTTGCCTTCCCTATCTTTCCTATATAAAGAGTACCCTGGTATTGCTATGTCCCAGTCATTTTTCTCATTGTACCATGTCTCAGTAACAGCGACTAAATCTACACTATCAGTTGCCATTATTGCCACAAGTTAATGGATCTTATTCCCTAAACTGCGAGCATTTGTAGACATGACTCTAAGCTTATCATTTTTTAACACACTTGCTACAGGCACCTTCTGTCCTTGTTTTGGGGACAATTGGATTGATGTTTTATCACCCTTTTGCCCCCCCCTCCTAGTTTAAATACATCCTAGCAAAACCTCTGAACTGCTCACTGAGAACATTTGTTCCCTTTTGAGAAAGATGCAAACCATCTTTTTTGTACAGCTTATCTCCATTCCAAACAGAGATACCAACATAAATTGCTGTATTAAAGCACATACACAACATGATAAGGTCAAACTTGAACAAACATTTGTGGGAGGGTAGGTGCTGGTAATAAAAATTAAATACAATTTATTTTTAAATTAAGTTTATTCCCTTCCTCTTACCCTGGAGCAGAAAGCTCTGGTGGTTCAGTAGGAAATTCACCTCATCTGCACCTACGGGCAGCTCTAGAATAGAGCTTGTGATAAACTGCAGCAACACTGACATGCTATCTGCTGTTGTGCAGTTGGTCTGCATGCGCAAGAGTACAACACTGAGCCATACGGAAAATCCCATAAAACTACAGGAGCCTCCAGTGATCGTGTCTCATGATGAGCGAGAAGATACCTAAATCCCACATCAGTCAGTTATGATGACTGCTGGGATTGGGCAAACGTTGACTGTGGAACTCCACCTTTTGTCAATATCAGGCTCGTCCATAGGACAAAATAGTTCCTTTGTCTAATGGAATGTTTCGTTTGTTTTGAATTTCATTAAAATTCCAGCGCAATCAGCATTAGTATTTAAGATAAGCTCTTTATTAAATACCAAGAAGTTACAAAGCCGTTTTAATGAAGGATTGTTGGTGAGAGACCTCCCTCTCTGTGGATCTTCTGAACTCCCCTCTCAGCCTCCTGCCCGGTTTGGCTGAGGGGTTTTCTGCTTAAACTGATCTCTCATTGGCTGAGCTTAGTACTCTGAGCACATCAAATAAGAAAATCTCTTCATGAAAAAAAAAAAAGGAGGTGTGGTTATGCTGCAACATTTTTTCAAAAGCAAAAAACTTACAAGATTTGAATGTGGCCAAAAATAAAGCACGCATGAGGCCCAACGTATCCAATGCACTAAAGTTGTCTTGCTATCTGAAGTGTTGTTTTAACAGTTAAAAACTTGTTCACACTGTGGTAAGCATGTTCAGTATGAAAAATTGCTTCGTATGTGTTCGTAATCACTAAACCAATTCTATACATATATATCCTCGAGGGTCCAGCATTCGCTTTCCCGGTCTTATAAATGCCTGGGTGGAAAACTTTAGCTGAATTATAGTATAGACAAACACTTATGGGTTTTTGTAACAGTATTATCCCTTTATTGTGTCCAAAAAGATACACCTCAGTTCTGTCAACTTTTCAGTGTGTTGGACTGAAACATTGACAGAACAGAAGTGTATTTTTTTGGACACAATAAAGGGATAATACTGTTACAAAACCCCTATAATATATATTATTTTGAAAAGCTAAATGATTCCATGTTCATGAAAAAAACAAAAAACTGAAGCAGAGTGGCTAGATTCCATTTTCAGCATGTCAGCCTGGTATTGAATGCCCTTCTCTGACATACTGTTGGTATTTATTAAACTGTGCACTTACATTGACTGTCATTTAAAAAAGTGTTATTGGTGTAGCTAACTGTACGTTTTAGGTTGCAGTGCTCTATGAGCCAACAAGTAAAACTGCATATTTCAGTGACTGATATGATACTCATTAGTAGGAGGCTATATAAGGGCAGCCAATAACAGGCAGACATAATGCTTCAGCAATTACATTGCTCTTCTGTGACATCAGATTATCTATGCTCCGATTGATACAATTCCCAAAAAGATAAATTTCAGGAGTGAGTATAAAATTGTTTTTTAAAAATCTAAATATAACATAACACTAGAAGGGAATACTATATTTAGTTAAAATACACAGAGATTCTTGTCTGGAAACATGAGTTGGTTATATTAATACTGTTGCAACATTTTACACAATGGTTGCAGGCAGATGAGCAGTTTATAGGTACATTTTTCTTGCTCTATAGAATGTTGCTAAATTTAGCTAAGGCAACATGTCTACTAGATTTCTTTCACCAGGCGCTCATTAAATTGCAGACTGTTCTCCTTTAGAGTCATACCACGAATAGGACACAAAGGTCAAAGTCTAAAACCAGTAGTTAAAAGTGAAGCAAAGTATCTGCTGCAACTGTACTAATGCCTGCAGAAACACGGAAACATTTTAAAAAGGACACTAGTCACCAGAACAACTACAGCTTAATGCAGGCAGGACAAATCCCAGGCGCCAAGTCACCATGGTGACAAGGAATTTTATCTTTGTGCCTGGGTGTTTGTAAGAGAGAGGGAGCGTGGAGGTGACCGACCGAGGAAGTAGAAGTCTTCCTGCAGTTCTTGCCCTGCTCCGTTGTGCACCCTGCTGGGATGCCAGGATTCGGACTATGATGTCACTCCGGCCCTAGAATCACTAAATAGTGCACGAGGGAGCAGAGAAAGAAGAGCTTGAAAATTACACAAGCCCCACTGGACCTCAGGGAAATGATCCACTCCTGCTCTCTCAAACCTATGGGGGCTGGGTGGACTTAAATTAAAATAAATATTTGTGAATGTGTCTGCGTGTAAAGCCAGCGTGTGTGTCTGCGTGTAAAGCCAGCGTGTGTGTCTGCGTGTAAAGCCAGCGTGTGTGTCTGCGTGTAAAGCCAGCGTGTGTGTCTGCGTGTAAAGCCGGCGTGTGTGTCTGCGTGTAAAGCCAGCGTGTGTGTCTGCGTGTAAAGCCAGCGTGTGTGTCTGCGTGTAAAGCCAGCGTGTGTGTCTGCGTGTAAAGCCAGCGTGTGTGTCTGCGTGTAAAGCCAGCGTGTGTGTCTGCGTGTAAAGCCAGCGTGTGTGTCTCTGTTTAGGTTACAGACCACCTCAATTCACACGGAAAAGATGTTTTTACTCACTTTTTCCCCCAGATTTGAATCAATGCATCTCTATTTGGAACATTCCGTGTGTTGATGCTGAACGTAGGAGCAGAACACTTTGCAGCACTGGACTAGGAATCAGTTATACTGTGACTATGACTGTCATAAGATGTGTTACTAGGCAGCAAAGTAAACTGTGCATTCTCTCTGAAAAGGCAGTGTAAAAAGTCTACGAGGGCAGGATAAAAACACCTGAACCACTGCAGTGTAGTGGTTATCGTGGCTATAATGTCCTTTTAAGAATAGTTTGTTTTTTACAAAAAAATAGAAAAAAAAAACCTGGCTCTTACATGTTTTAGCTGGCTCCTAGATTCCAAGTAAATTTGTCAAGCCCTGGCTTAATGTAATGGTTCTGGTGTGTAAAGCTTCCTGCGGGGTTTTCAATGTCAACACTGCCTTTTAAGAGTAAAGGCAGTGTTAACAATGGTCAACAGAAAAATAATGGTGCCTAGTAATACTGCTAGTGGCAGCCACAAGATGTGCTTGTCCTAGTCCAGTGTCTCCATGCTCTGCATGGTAACGCTGAAATTGATTCAATGCATCTCTGAGCAGATGCTGGTTGGTGCAGCGTGGCACATGCACAATAGCCACCCAATGCTTTACCTATGGGAAGACACTGGTTTGGCCAAGATCAACAAAATCTCAGCCACTAAGCCATCCACAGAAAGACCAGCGCAGCATTGGAAAATTGTTGAGATTAACACCATTTCAGAATGATCCAACGGCGGACAGGGTCCTAAACAGCCATACAGGCACTATAGTGTTTGAAATATGTTTGTATTTTTGACACTACAGTTTTCCTTTAATATCCGACGGGTATTGCAGTGTTCTCAAGGAGTTTAATCAGTGGGAAACAAGATTTTATGAGATACTCTAAGCAAGTTACACATGCTCAAACAGAAACTATTCACTTCCCATCGCTCCTTATAAAAACAAAAAACAAAAAAAACCACTCTGCTGGGCATTTTTCTCCAAGTTTCCTGCATGGATGCTACATAAAACTAGATTATTTAACACCAACTACACTACAACTGAGACGAAAAGAGGCAGATATACCATTAATACACAGTAGGTGGAGCTAAAAACGTTCCAGAACTCTGATCAGTCAGCAAAGTCTGTATAGGAAAACTGCCCACTTCAACAAGAACAATTATAGCCATCACTCTGGGAGATGGATAATATTTAGTTTAAATTCCAAGATGTAGGGCATATAAAAGTCTTTGTTAAATAGCATTATGTCCTTTAACATTCACATAAAATACAGCTGGTGCACATCCTTTACAAGCTCAGCAGTTTCAACATTCAAAGGTTTACAATTTAAAATCGCAATCAAATATTACAATCAACTCACGGAGTTTAAAGTGTACCTGTCATGGTAGAGAGCATTTTACACTTAAAGGGACACTATAGTCACCCAGACCACTTCAACTCAATGAAGTAGTCTGGGTGCCAGGTTCCCCAGGTTTTAACCATTTTCAGAGAAACTGCTATGTTTACATGGCAGGGTTAATCCAGCCTCTAGTGGCTGTCTTTCTGACAGCCGCTAGAGGCGCTTCTGCGATGCTGCATGCGATAATCGCATTCAGTGTACAGAACGTCCATAGGAAAGCATTGAGAAATGCTTTCCTGTGGACTGTTTGAATGCGCGCACGGCTCTCGCCGTGCACCTGTATTCCGCTCCACTCTGAAGCAGACGTCAGAGTGGGAGGAGAGGTCACCAGCGCAGAGGGAGCTCTGGATTAAAGCAAGTAACTGAAGAGATTTTAACCCCTTCAGAGCCAAGGGAGGCCTTGAGAATGGGGGGGGACCTAAGGGTTGTATAGTGTGAGGAATCTATGCACTGGTTTAGGAGCTGTTCTATTTTAAAGGGAACCAGTTATAACAGAGTCACTTTTAAACTTAAAGAACCACTATAGTGCCAGGAAAACAAAATAGTTTTCCTGGCACTATAGTGCCCTGAGGGTGCCTCCATCCTCAGGGTCCCACTCCCACTGGGCTGAAGGGGGAGGAAGGGGGTTAAATATACCTTTCGCCAGCGCCGGGCTCCCTCGGCCTCCCGACGTCATCGGCTGAATGCGCGTCAAGAACCGCACGCATTCAGCGAGTCCGAGTGAGAAGCGCCTCTAGCGGCTGTCAATGAGACAGCCATTTGAGGCTGGATTAACCCATATGTAAACATAGCACTGAAACTGCTATGTTTACAGCAGGCAGGGTTAACCCTAGATGGACCTGGCACCCAGACCAATTCATTAAGCTGAAGTGGTCTGGGTGCCTATAGTGGTCCTTTAAAATACAAATGGAAATATACAGGGATAGCTAGCATGTGAGAGCATATATAGTCTTGGAGAATGTGGCCAAATTATAAATAAATGATCTAGACATTGCTCGAATGAAATACATAGACAGATATCAGAGGACCTTCAAGTAGTTTTTTTTTTTTTTTAAATCCTTTCAAGCTACTTAAAAATTGTACGTCACATAAAAATTGTCATTGGTAATCAGTAATCATTTGGGGAACCTTGTTCAAATAAAAGGAAAAAAAAGTTCACACTTCAAATAATGGGGAAGTCAGATACAGAGTATATTCTGTGCTCCTACAAGGATGGTAAAAATAATAATAAACCTTCTTTAATGTGTGCCCCGCTATGCCAATATAATAGAATATAATTAATGTGAATTCAGGTCACTTCGGAAACATTAACATACTATGCATGACAAGGCACTGACAAAGTTAATGGAGCAGAACATAGCCGAAGACACTTTTTTTTTTTTAATTTTACATTATTTATAACGAGCTTACCATGAATATCATATTCAGCTCTTTAGCCAAATAACAGAGAGCTTATTATAATTCAGTCGTTTTAATGCTTATTAGCTTATATCATTAGGCTTTACAGTCTTGCATTTACACAAGAATTTTTTTTAATATATTTATAAAATTTACCTTTTGTCAGTAACGCAACCAAATCATCAATGTAGCCTTTACAAATAGGTGCAGTTTAAATTGAACTTTGCTTTTAGCTAAATACATTTATCAGGTTTTCTCATCCATGGAAAAACATGCAGCTAAACTACTAGTTCGTGTCACTGGCAAACCACTGGAAGGAAATATATGAAATTTAACTTACTCTGCCCGCCGCCGGGTTTCCAGGCCATCTGGTAAGAAGAGTTTAATTGTGGACACTATACAACCATGGGTCACTGTTAGGAGAGAAACAAGATCGCTTTAAATAAAAATCATACGATTGCTTAGATTTTTAGAATACAGACACGAGCCACGAATAGTAAAATCTGAAGGGGGGTGGGTGGGGTTTGGTGGGCAACAAAGCTTATTAAATAAGCACACTAAACCCCTAACACAATTTTTTTTTTCTAAAGTGCTTTTGGGGTTAACAGAATGTCCCATCTTTCATACTCAGCATGCGACTATTTGTCTTGCATAAATGTATTCGGTTGCAACGTCCCATCTGTCAGGCAGGTGGGATGGTGTTTTCCCTGAATACTCTGTTGCCCTAGCACAAATCAGAAAGAAATGCCTCTCATACAAGGCCACGCATGCACCCTGCGACCCAATGTTTCTTGATGACAAGCAATCTACTGGCTAGGAGATCATTAGTAGGCAGGGATGCAGTGGGGAGACCAGTTCATCACTGAATTGGAAGCAAGTAAACTTTTATTAAAAAGAAAAAAAAAGGGTTGAGGAGAAAGGGAGGTTCAGAAACACTCCACTATTTTATATAAATGTTTTTATTTAGAACACTGGAGTGCCCACAGAATACAATGGCCTAATGCTATGAACCAGTAGTCTCATTTTAAATTGCTTGTAGGCATCTTTAGCAATGTAATTTCTGATTATTTCTTCTTACTTTAGTATATAAATTTGCATGACTGACTACCAATGTTGAACACTAATCACATATAGATGGATATAGATTGCGTAGTAAGGGCAATAATTGTACAGGTCAAAGAGTGTAAGTGTACTAGTACTTGACACCATGTGACCCATTGACCATATCACCTAACAGTATTCTACTCTACAGATATATTTCCTAATCATACTACAGTCACTACCAGTAAAAATAAGTAAACAAAAATTAAATTAAGAAAAACCTAACAGGCATAGAACGTTAGACATGGGATTTGCCTACCCATATTCCAATAGAAGATGTGGTGCCTACAATTACAAAAAATAAAGGTTCAAAGGGTTTGGGTGGCTTAAAAATAAAAATGCAAAGATATAATTGATATGTATATAAACATGTTGCGGAGCCAGGGAGAAATCCGATTCCCATAATAGAGTCAAGATTTTTTATTTTTCCCCTCTTTTTGTGGCATATTTAGAAATTGCTGCAACATTAATTTTTCTTTTGCCTTCTTTTGGATTAACATTATAAAATAATGGGTTTAAGGTTCAACTTGACAAACGTTAGTATTTTTTTTTTCCAACCTAGACTACTTCATAACCATGTAAAAATAATAAAAACCTCTAATGCTAGAAAACTTACATTCTCAACATGGATCCCCCTTTACAGCAGAGAATGGACAAAACGTTTGCAGTGACTACATTGTATATGCAGAGTCCTACTTCGCAAACTCCCCAGATGTAATGATCATAATCTCTGATTTTCCCCTTTTCCTTCCATCCTTCAGTCCCCTCTACCTCCATCTACACATCTGATCTGCTTCTAGTTCTCAATGCTTCTTAAAGTTTTTCTTGAATTCATTTTTTATTCTTTTCAATTGTAACACAAGATATGGCATGCTGCATCACACAATTACACTTTACGGTTTTATTGCTACATGTCAACACACAAAATTTAACTATTTTCAAGTGTATTGTAAAATACTTCTGTTATAGAAAAACCACTGGAACATAAATGCTTTTGACAGATTACAGTAAAGACACAGCAAGTGTAATGTAAGCCCCACTGAGATGCTGCAGCCTGGAGCAGGGGCTGTTCAGGTCATAGACAGTTTCAGACATGTTTAACATTAAGGTGCAATTACAGCAACATGGTTTTACATGACACTACGCGTAGTGCTACAAAAGTAAAGCATGGTTTATTTGTTTTATCAGTTAATCAGGGTTGCAGAGAAACATTATAATTAACTATCTAGCATGAGTGTTACAGAAATAATATCCTGATATTAATAGGCCCTCTAAAATCTATCACAAAGTTTGATAGAGGAAAGCCACCTGCAGCATCTATACAGGAATTGAAATAGACACTGCAAGCTGGGATTGATCACCCGTTTTAGATGCATTATAGAATACCTTTCAAGTATCTGCTGATGGTTCATGTAAACATTCATACAGTAAGCACAATAAATAAATAAAAGTATAGTTTCATCTTCGGATGTCGCAAATCAAATGAAAAAAAAAATTCCAGCTGCATTGATTTTTGCAAATTCCAGCAGCTATAAGCAACTGGGTTTTTGTATAAGAGACATGGGACCTACTTATCCTATAAAGCCTATGCAGTTACAGTGCTTATAGTGTTCTTTTAAGAGATCATCAACTGTCGAGTGACCATTGAAAAACACAGCTACGAAAACTGGCTGCATTTAGGTTGTCCTTTCTCTTCCTGAACTAGCAGAAAGCCAGTAGAAGTGAAAGGACATTGTATCCTTCTAAAAAAGTAAAATAAAATAACACTTGTTTATACATTATGGAAACAAATATGTAGATAAGCACATAAAATGAAAACATATGTACTGTACATATCCACAAATGCATACACACACTACAAATTTATCCTATAACAATCTGAGGAAGCAGAGAGGACAATCTCACCTTTCCTCGTGTTCTCAGTCACATCAACCCCAAATTGAATGATGTCACCTGAGAGGATCTCACACGGCGGACTTTCTTCTGAACCTCGACTCAACCGCTGGCTGTTTATAAAGGTACCATTGCTACTTTTAGTGTCTTGGAGATAAAACTGTGGAAAGAAATAGAAGAATATGAAGAAAGGCAAAAACAACTTATTGAAAACAATTCCAGTTCCATTACAGACATTTACTATATGTAATTTAGTAATCTGTGTTTAGCATAGGGTTTATGTGAAAGATACCTCAATGCTTCTTCATAAAAAAAAAAAAAACAGCACAAAAAAAAAAAAAAACTCACTTGCATGTAAATTCTGCTTTGGCATGTAGCCTAGACCAAGGATAGGCAAACTACAGGACTCTAGTTGTTATGGACTACATCGCCCATAATGCTGGCAAAGCATCAGGGGAGATGTAGTCCACAACATTTGTAGTGCCTAAACTATCACATAGGATTATAAAAAGGCCATAGCTAAGTATAGTACCCACCATGTACTAACTCAAGGAACCACACCCATCTCATGTTACGCTTCCTTTAAATTAGGGCTGTCCAACCTGCGGCCCCCCAGATGTTGCTGAACTACAACTCCCATGATTCTTTCAATGAAACAGATAACCAGGGAATCATGGGAGTTGTAGTTCAGCAACATCTGGGGGGCCACAGGTTGGACAGCCCTGCTCTAAATCCTTCTTCAATACTGCCCTCTAGAATGCATGCACTGTTTACAATATTACAAAA
>OW240919.1:135726642-135824363 GCA_933207985.1 Pelobates cultripes
GATCCCCATTCGTAATCATATTCCATAGAAACATAGAAACATAGAATGTGACGGCAGATAAGAACCATTCGGCCCATCTAGTCTGCCCAATTTTCTAAAAACTTTCATTAGTCCCTAGCCTTATCTTATAGTTAGGATAGCCTTATGCCTATCCCATGCATGCTTAAACTCCTTTACTGTGTTAACCTCTACCACTTCAGCTGGAAGGCTATTCCATGCATCCACTACCCTCTCAGTAAAGTAATACTTCCTGATATTATTTTTAAACCTTTGTCCCTCTAATTTAAGACTATGTCCTCTTGTTGTGGTAGTTTTTCTTCTTTTAAATATAGTCTCCTCCTTTACTGTGTTGATTCCCTTTATATATTTAAATGTTTCTATCATATCCCCCCTGTCTCGTCTTTCCTCCAAGCTATACATGTTAAGATCCTTTAACCTTTCCTGGTAAGTTTTATCCCGCAATCCATGAACCAGTTTAGTAGCCCTTCTCTGAACCCTCTCTAAGGTATCAATATCCTTCTGAAGATACGGTCTCCAGTACTGTGTACAATACTCCAAGTGAGGTCTCACCAGTGTTCTGTACAATGGCATGAGCACTTCCCTCTTTCTACTGCTAATACCTCTCCCTATACAACCAAGCATTCTGCTAGCATTTCCTGCTGCTCTATTACATTGTCTGCCTACCTTTAAGTCATCAGAAATAATCACCCCTAAATCCCTTTCCTCATATGTTGAGGTTAGGACTCTATCAAATATTCTGTACTCTGCCCTTGGGTTTTTACGTCCAAGATGCATTATCTTGCACTTATCCACATTAAATGTCAGTTGCCACAATTCTGACCATTTTTCTAGTTTACCTAAATCATTTGTCATTTGGCTTATCCCTCCTGGAACATCAACCCTGTTACATATCTTAGTATCATCAGCAAAAAGACATACCTTACCATCAAGACCTTCTGCAATATCACTAATAAAAATATTAAAGAGAATGGGTCCAAGTACAGATCCCTGAGGTACCCCACTGGTGACAAGTCCAAGCTTCGAATATATTCCATTAACTACAACCCTCTGTTGCCTGTCACTCAGCCACTGCCTTACCCATTCAACAATATTGGAATCCAAACTTAAAGATTGCAGTTTATTGATAAGCCTTCTATGTGCAACAGTGTCAAAAGCCTTACTGAAATCTAGGTAAGCAATGTCTACTGCACCACCCTGATCTATAATTTTAGTTACCCAATCAAAAAAATCAATAAGATTAGTTTGGCATGATCTCCCTGAAGTAAACCCATGTTGTCTCTGATCTTGAAATCCATGTGTTTTTAGATGTTCATCAATCCTATCCTTTAACATGGTTTCCATCACTTTCCCCACTACTGAAGTAAGGCTTACTGGCCTATAGTTGCCCGACTCCTCCCTATTACCTTTCTTGTAAATGGGCACAACATTCGCTAATTTCCAATCTTCTGGGACTACTCCTGTTAACAATGATTGGTTAAATAAATCTGTTAATGGTTTTGCTAGTACACCACTAAGCTCTTTTAATAGCTTTGGGTGTATTCCATCAGGTCCCATTGACTTATTTGTCTTTACTTTTGACAGTTGAAATAGAACCTCTTCCTCTGTAAACTCACGTGTAATAAATGACTCATTTATCCTTTTTCTCAACTGAGGTCCCTTTCCTTCATTTTCTTCTGTAAATACAGAACAAAAATATTCATTGAGGCAGTCAGCCTGACCTTTATCCTCTTCTACATACCTTCCTTCTTTTGTTTTTAATCTAACTAATCCTTGTTTTACTTTTCTTTTCTCATTTATGTATCTAAAAAATGTTTTATCCCCCTTTTTTACTGACTGTGCTATTTTCTCTTCTGTGTGTGATTTGGAAGCTCTTATAACTTGCTTAGCCTCTTTCTGCCTAATCTTATAGATCATTTTGTCTCCTCACTCTGGTTTTTTTTATAATTCCTAAATGCTAACCTTTTGTTTTTAACTATTTTGGCCACATCTGCGGAGTACCACAGTGGTTTCTTGAATTTTTTGCTTTTACTGACAAGCCTAATGCAATTTTCTGTTGCCTTCAATAGTGCAACTTTTAAATAATCCCATTTCTCTTGGACTCCATTTAAATTGCTCCAGTCTGATAATGACTCCTCTACCCATATTCTAATTTTAGAAAAGTCTGTTTTTCTAAAGTCTAAAACTTTTGTTTTTGTGTGGTGTGACTCAGTCACTGTTCTTATATTAAACCACACTGACTGATGATCACTGGATCCTAAACTTTCACCTACAGTAACATCTGATACCAAATCTCCATTTGTTAACACTAAATCTAGTATGGCCTCTTTACGAGTTGGCTCCTCAACAACTTGTTTTAGAGACAATCCCAGTAGGGAGTTTAGAATATGTGTGCTCCTGGCACAAGTAGCTAATTTTGTTTTCCAATTTACATCAGGAAGATTAAAGTCACCCATGATGATAACTTCCCCCTTCATTGTCATTTTAGCTATTTCCTCAACTAGTAGATTATCTAACTCTTCAATTTGTCCTGGGGGCCTATAAATCACACCTACACGAGTTACTGTGTGATTACCAAATTCTAACGTAGCCCAAACGGACTCTATGTTTGCCTCACTAACTTTTATTAGGCTAGATTTTATGCTATCCTTCACATACAAGGCCACCCCTCCCCCTTTCTTGCCTTCCCTATCTTTCCTATATAAAGAGTACCCTGGTATTGCTATGTCCCAGTCATTTTTCTCATTGTACCATGTCTCAGTAACAGCGACTAAATCTACACTATCAGTTGCCATTATTGCCACAAGTTCATGGATCTTATTCCCTAAACTGCGAGCATTTGTAGACATGACTCTAAGCTTATCATTTTTTAACACACTTGCTACAGGCACCTTCTGTCCTTGTTTTGGGGACAATTGGATTGATGTTTTATCACCCTTTTGCCCCCCCCCCCCTCCTAGTTTAAATACATCCTAGCAAAACCTCTAAACTGCTCACTGAGAACATTTGTTCCCTTTTGAGAAAGATGCAAACCATCTTTTTTGTACAGCTTATCTCCATTCCAAACAGAGATACCAACATAAATTGCTGTATTAAAGCACATACACAACATGATAAGGTCAAACTTGAACAAACATTTGTGGGAGGGTAGGTGCTGGTAATAAAAATTAAATACAATTTATTTTTAAATTAAGTTTATTCCCTTCCTCTTACCCTGGAGCAGAAAGCTCTGGTGGTTCAGTAGGAAATTCACCTCATCTGCACCTACGGGCAGCTCTAGAATAGAGCTTGTGATAAACTGCAGCAACACTGACATGCTACCTGCTGTTGTGCAGTTGGTCTGCATGCGCAAGAGTACAACACTGAGCCATACGGAAAATCCCATAAAACTACAGGAGCCTCCAGTGATCGTGTCTCATGATGAGCGAGAAGATACCTAAATCCAAATGAGTCAGTTATGATGACTGCTGGGATTGGGCAAACGTTGACTGTGGAACTCCACCTTTTGTCAATATCAGGCTCGTCCATAGGACAAAATAGTTCCTTTGTCTAATGGAATGTTTCGTTTGTTTTGAATTTCATTAAAATTCCAGCGCAATCAGCATTAGTATTTAAGATAAGCTCTTTATTAAATACCAAGAAGTTACAGAGCTGTTTTAATGAAGGATTGTTGGTGAGAGACCTCCCTCTCTGTGGATCTTCTGAACTCCCCTCTCAGCCTCCTGCCCGGTTTGGCTGAGGGGTTTTCTGCTTAAACTGATCTCTCATTGGCTGAGCTTAGTACTCTGAGCACATCAAATAAGAAAATCTCTTCATGAAAAAAAAAAAAGGAGGTGTGGTTATGCTGCAACATTTTTTCAAAAGCAAAAAACTTACAAGATTTGAATGTGGCCAAAAATAAAGCACGCATGAGGCCCAACGTATCCAATGCACTAAAGTTGTCTTGCTATCTGAAGTGTTGTTTTAACAGTTAAAAACTTGTTCACACTGTGGTAAGCATGTTCAGTATGAAAAATTGCTTCGTATGTGTTCGTAATCACTAAACCAATTCTATACATATATATCCTCGAGGGTCCAGCATTCGCTTTCCCGGTCTTATAAATGCCTGGGTGGAAAACTTTAGCTGAATTATAGTATAGACAAACACTTATGGGTTTTTGTAACAGTATTATCCCTTTATTGTGTCCAAAAAGATACACCTCAGTTCTGTCAACTTTTCAGTGTGTTGGACTGAAACATTGACAGAACAGAAGTGTATTTTTTTGGACACAATAAAGGGATAATACTGTTACAAAACCCCTATAATATATATTATTTTGAAAAGCTAAATGATTCCATGTTCATGAAAAAAACAAAAAACTGAAGCAGAGTGGCTAGATTCCATTTTCAGCATGTCAGCCTGGTATTGAATGCCCTTCTCTGACATACTGTTGGTATTTATTAAACTGTGCACTTACATTGACTGTCATTTAAAAAAGTGTTATTGGTGTAGCTAACTGTACGTTTTAGGTTGCAGTGCTCTATGAGCCAACAAGTAAAACTGCATATTTCAGTGACTGATATGATACTCATTAGTAGGAGGCTATATAAGGGCAGCCAATAACAGGCAGACATAATGCTTCAGCAATTACATTGCTCTTCTGTGACATCAGATTATCTATGCTCCGATTGATACAATTCCCAAAAAGATAAATTTCAGGAGTGAGTATAAAATTGTTTTTTAAAAATCTAAATATAACATAACACTAGAAGGGAATACTATATTTAGTTAAAATACACAGAGATTCTTGTCTGGAAACATGAGTTGGTTATATTAATACTGTTGCAACATTTTACACAATGGTTGCAGGCAGATGAGCAGTTTATAGGTACATTTTTCTTGCTCTATAGAATGTTGCTAAATTTAGCTAAGGCAACATGTCTACTAGATTTCTTTCACCAGGCGCTCATTAAATTGCAGACTGTTCTCCTTTAGAGTCATACCACGAATAGGACACAAAGGTCAAAGTCTAAAACCAGTAGTTAAAAGTGAAGCAAAGTATCTGCTGCAACTGTACTAATGCCTGCAGAAACACGGAAACATTTTAAAAAGGACACTAGTCACCAGAACAACTACAGCTTAATGCAGGCAGGACAAATCCCAGGCGCCAAGTCACCATGGTGACAAGGAATTTTATCTTTGTGCCTGGGTGTTTGTAAGAGAGAGGGAGCGTGGAGGTGACCGACCGAGGAAGTAGAAGTCTTCCTGCAGTTCTTGCCCTGCTCCGTTGTGCACCCTGCTGGGATGCCAGGATTCGGACTATGATGTCACTCCGGCCCTAGAATCACTAAATAGTGCACGAGGGAGCAGAGAAAGAAGAGCTTGAAAATTACACAAGCCCCACTGGACCTCAGGGAAATGATCCACTCCTGCTCTCTCAAACCTATGGGGGCTGGGTGGACTTAAATTAAAATAAATATTTGTGAATGTGTCTGCGTGTAAAGCCAGCGTGTGTGTCTGCGTGTAAAGCCAGCGTGTGTGTCTGCGTGTAAAGCCAGCGTGTGTGTCTGCGTGTAAAGCCAGCGTGTGTGTCTGCGTGTAAAGCCGGCGTGTGTGTCTGCGTGTAAAGCCAGCGTGTGTGTCTGCGTGTAAAGCCAGCGTGTGTGTCTGCGTGTAAAGCCAGCGTGTGTGTCTGCGTGTAAAGCCAGCGTGTGTGTCTGCGTGTAAAGCCAGCGTGTGTGTCTGCGTGTAAAGCCAGCGTGTGTGTCTCTGTTTAGGTTACAGACCACCTCAATTCACACGGAAAAGATGTTTTTACTCACTTTTTCCCCCAGATTTGAATCAATGCATCTCTATTTGGAACATTCCGTGTGTTGATGCTGAACGTAGGAGCAGAACACTTTGCAGCACTGGACTAGGAATCAGTTATACTGTGACTATGACTGTCATAAGATGTGTTACTAGGCAGCAAAGTAAACTGTGCATTCTCTCTGAAAAGGCAGTGTAAAAAGTCTACGAGGGCAGGATAAAAACACCTGAACCACTGCAGTGTAGTGGTTATCGTGGCTATAATGTCCTTTTAAGAATAGTTTGTTTTTTACAAAAAAATAGAAAAAAAAAACCTGGCTCTTACATGTTTTAGCTGGCTCCTAGATTCCAAGTAAATTTGTCAAGCCCTGGCTTAATGTAATGGTTCTGGTGTGTAAAGCTTCCTGCGGGGTTTTCAATGTCAACACTGCCTTTTAAGAGTAAAGGCAGTGTTAACAATGGTCAACAGAAAAATAATGGTGCCTAGTAATACTGCTAGTGGCAGCCACAAGATGTGCTTGTCCTAGTCCAGTGTCTCCATGCTCTGCATGGTAACGCTGAAATTGATTCAATGCATCTCTGAGCAGATGCTGGTTGGTGCAGCGTGGCACATGCACAATAGCCACCCAATGCTTTACCTATGGGAAGACACTGGTTTGGCCAAGATCAACAAAATCTCAGCCACTAAGCCATCCACAGAAAGACCAGCGCAGCATTGGAAAATTGTTGAGATTAACACCATTTCAGAATGATCCAACGGCGGACAGGGTCCTAAACAGCCATACAGGCACTATAGTGTTTGAAATATGTTTGTATTTTTGACACTACAGTTTTCCTTTAATATCCGACGGGTATTGCAGTGTTCTCAAGGAGTTTAATCAGTGGGAAACAAGATTTTATGAGATACTCTAAGCAAGTTACACATGCTCAAACAGAAACTATTCACTTCCCATCGCTCCTTATAAAAACAAAAAACAAAAAAAACCACTCTGCTGGGCATTTTTCTCCAAGTTTCCTGCATGGATGCTACCTAAAACTAGATTATTTAACACCAACTACACTACAACTGAGACGAAAAGAGGCAGATATACCATTAATACACAGTAGGTGGAGCTAAAAACGTTCCAGAACTCTGATCAGTCAGCAAAGTCTGTATAGGAAAACTGCCCACTTCAACAAGAACAATTATAGCCATCACTCTGGGAGATGGATAATATTTAGTTTAAATTCCAGGATGTAGGGCATATAAAAGTCTTTGTTAAATAGCATTATGTCCTTTAACATTCACATAAAATACAGCTGGTGCACATCCTTTACAAGCTCAGCAGTTTCAACATTCAAAGGTTTACAATTTAAAATCGCAATCAAATATTACAATCAACTCACGGAGTTTAAAGTGTACCTGTCATGGTAGAGAGCATTTTACACTTAAAGGGACACTATAGTCACCCAGACCACTTCAACTCAATGAAGTAGTCTGGGTGCCAGGATCCCCAGGTTTTAACCATTTTCAGAGAAACTGCTATGTTTACATGGCAGGGTTAATCCAGCCTCTAGTGGCTGTCTTTCTGACAGCCGCTAGAGGCGCTTCTGCGATGCTGCATGCGATAATCGCATTCAGTGTACAGAACGTCCATAGGAAAGCATTGAGAAATGCTTTCCTGTGGACTGTTTGAATGCGCGCACGGCTCTCGCCGTGCACCTGTATTCCGCTCCACTCTGAAGCAGACGTCAGAGTGGGAGGAGAGGTCACCAGCGCAGAGGGAGCTCTGGATTAAAGCAAGTAACTGAAGAGATTTTAACCCCTTCAGAGCCAAGGGAGGCCTTGAGAATGGGGGGGGACCTAAGGGTTGTATAGTGTGAGGAATCTATGCACTGGTTTAGGAGCTGTTCTATTTTAAAGGGAACCAGTTATAACAGAGTCACTTTTAAACTTAAAGAACCACTATAGTGCCAGGAAAACAAAATAGTTTTCCTGGCACTATAGTGCCCTGAGGGTGCCTCCATCCTCAGGGTCCCACTCCCACTGGGCTGAAGGGGGAGGAAGGGGGTTAAATATACCTTTCGCCAGCGCCGGGCTCCCTCGGCCTCCCGACGTCATCGGCTGAATGCGCGTCAAGAACCGCACGCATTCAGCGAGTCCGAGTGAGAAGCGCCTCTAGCGGCTGTCAATGAGACAGCCATTTGAGGCTGGATTAACCCATATGTAAACATAGCACTGAAACTGCTATGTTTACAGCAGGCAGGGTTAACCCTAGATGGACCTGGCACCCAGACCAATTCATTAAGCTGAAGTGGTCTGGGTGCCTATAGTGGTCCTTTAAAATACAAATGGAAATATACAGGGATAGCTAGCATGTGAGAGCATATATAGTCTTGGAGAATGTGGCCAAATTATAAATAAATGATCTAGACATTGCTCGAATGAAATACATAGACAGATATCAGAGGACCTTCAAGTAGTTTTTTTTTTTTTTTTTAAATCCTTTCAAGCTACTTAAAAATTGTACGTCACATAAAAATTGTCATTGGTAATCAGTAATCATTTGGGGAACCTTGTTCAAATAAAAGGAAAAAAAAGTTCACACTTCAAATAATGGGGAAGTCAGATACAGAGTATATTCTGTGCTCCTACAAGGATGGTAAAAATAATAATAAACCTTCTTTAATGTGTGCCCCGCTATGCCAATATAATAGAATATAATTAATGTGAATTCAGGTCACTTCGGAAACATTAACATATTATGCATGACAAGGCACTGACAAAGTTAATGGAGCAGAACATAGCCGAAGACACTTTTTTTTTTTTAATTTTACATTATTTATAACGAGCTTACCATGAATATCATATTCAGCTCTTTAGCCAAATAACAGAGAGCTTATTATAATTCAGTCGTTTTAATGCTTATTAGCTTATATCATTAGGCTTTACAGTCTTGCATTTACACAAGAATTTTTTTTAATATATTTATAAAATTTACCTTTTGTCAGTAACGCAACCAAATCATCAATGTAGCCTTTACAAATAGGTGCAGTTTAAATTGAACTTTGCTTTTAGCTAAATACATTTATCAGGTTTTCTCATCCATGGAAAAACATGCAGCTAAACTACTAGTTCGTGTCACTGGCAAACCACTGGAAGGAAATATATGAAATTTAACTTACTCTGCCCGCCGCCGGGTTTCCAGGCCATCTGGTAAGAAGAGTTTAATTGTGGACACTATACAACCATGGGTCACTGTTAGGAGAGAAACAAGATCGCTTTAAATAAAAATCATACGATTGCTTAGATTTTTAGAATACAGACACGAGCCACGAATAGTAAAATCTGAAGGGGGGTGGGTGGGGTTTGGTGGGCAACAAAGCTTATTAAATAAGCACACTAAACCCCTAACACAATTTTTTTTTTCTAAAGTGCTTTTGGGGTTAACAGAATGTCCCATCTTTCATACTCAGCATGCGACTATTTGTCTTGCATAAATGTATTCGGTTGCAACGTCCCATCTGTCAGGCAGGTGGGATGGTGTTTTCCCTGAATACTCTGTTGCCCTAGCACAAATCAGAAAGAAATGCCTCTCATACAAGGCCACGCATGCACCCTGCGACCCAATGTTTCTTGATGACAAGCAATCTACTGGCTAGGAGATCATTAGTAGGCAGGGATGCAGTGGGGAGACCAGTTCATCACTGAATTGGAAGCAAGTAAACTTTTATTAAAAAGAAAAAAAAAGGGTTGAGGAGAAAGGGAGGTTCAGAAACACTCCACTATTTTATATAAATGTTTTTATTTAGAACACTGGAGTGCCCACAGAATACAATGGCCTAATGCTATGAACCAGTAGTCTCATTTTAAATTGCTTGTAGGCATCTTTAGCAATGTAATTTCTGATTATTTCTTCTTACTTTAGTATATAAATTTGCATGACTGACTACCAATGTTGAACACTAATCACATATAGATGGATATAGATTGCGTAGTAAGGGCAATAATTGTACAGGTCAAAGAGTGTAAGTGTACTAGTACTTGACACCATGTGACCCATTGACCATATCACCTAACAGTATTCTACTCTACAGATATATTTCCTAATCATACTACAGTCACTACCAGTAAAAATAAGTAAACAAAAATTAAATTAAGAAAAACCTAACAGGCATAGAACGTTAGACATGGGATTTGCCTACCCATATTCCAATAGAAGATGTGGTGCCTACAATTACAAAAAATAAAGGTTCAAAGGGTTTGGGTGGCTTAAAAAAAAATAAAAATGCAAAGATATAATTGATATGTATATAAACATGTTGCGGAGCCAGGGAGAAATCCGATTCCCATAATAGGGATATTTTTGTGGCATATTTAGAAATTGCTGCAACATTAATTTTTCTTTTGCCTTCTTTTGGATTAACATTATAAAATAATGGGTTTAAGGTTCAACTTGACAAACGTTAGTATTTTTTTTTTCCAACCTAGACTACTTCATAACCATGTAAAAATAATAAAAACCTCTAATGCTAGAAAACTTACATTCTCAACATGGATCCCCCTTTACAGCAGAGAATGGACAAAACGTTTGCAGTGACTACATTGTATATGCAGAGTCCTACTTCGCAAACTCCCCAGATGTAATGATCATAATCTCTGATTTTCCCCTTTTCCTTCCATCCTTCAGTCCCCTCTACCTCCATCTACACATCTGATCTGCTTCTAGTTCTCAATGCTTCTTAAAGTTTTTCTTGAATTCATTTTTTATTCTTTTCAATTGTAACACAAGATATGGCATGCTGCATCACACAATTACACTTTACGGTTTTATTGCTACATGTCAACACACAAAATTTAACTATTTTCAAGTGTATTGTAAAATACTTCTGTTATAGAAAAACCACTGGAACATAAATGCTTTTGACAGATTACAGTAAAGACACAGCAAGTGTAATGTAAGCCCCACTGAGATGCTGCAGCCTGGAGCAGGGGCTGTTCAGGTCATAGACAGTTTCAGACATGTTTAACATTAAGGTGCAATTACAGCAACATGGTTTTACATGACACTACGCGTAGTGCTACAAAAGTAAAGCATGGTTTATTTGTTTTATCAGTTAATCAGGGTTGCAGAGAAACATTATAATTAACTATCTAGCATGAGTGTTACAGAAATAATATCCTGATATTAATAGGCCCTCTAAAATCTATCACAAAGTTTGATAGAGGAAAGCCACCTGCAGCATCTATACAGGAATTGAAATAGACACTGCAAGCTGGGATTGATCACCCGTTTTAGATGCATTATAGAATACCTTTCAAGTATCTGCTGATGGTTCATGTAAACATTCATACAGTAAGCACAATAAATAAATAAAAGTATAGTTTCATCTTCGGATGTCGCAAATCAAATGAAAAAAAAAATTCCAGCTGCATTGATTTTTGCAAATTCCAGCAGCTATAAGCAACTGGGTTTTTGTATAAGAGACATGGGACCTACTTATCCTATAAAGCCTATGCAGTTACAGTGCTTATAGTGTTCTTTTAAGAGATCATCAACTGTCGAGTGACCATTGAAAAACACAGCTACGAAAACTGGCTGCATTTAGGTTGTCCTTTCTCTTCCTGAACTAGCAGAAAGCCAGTAGAAGTGAAAGGACATTGTATCCTTCTAAAAAAGTAAAATAAAATAACACTTGTTTATACATTATGGAAACAAATATGTAGATAAGCACATAAAATGAAAACATATGTACTGTACATATCCACAAATGCATACACACACTACAAATTTATCCTATAACAATCTGAGGAAGCAGAGAGGACAATCTCACCTTTCCTCGTGTTCTCAGTCACATCAACCCCAAATTGAATGATGTCACCTGAGAGGATCTCACACGGCGGACTTTCTTCTGAACCTCGACTCAACCGCTGGCTGTTTATAAAGGTACCATTGCTACTTTTAGTGTCTTGGAGATAAAACTGTGGAAAGAAATAGAAGAATATGAAGAAAGGCAAAAACAACTTATTGAAAACAATTCCAGTTCCATTACAGACATTTACTATATGTAATTTAGTAATCTGTGTTTAGCATAGGGTTTATGTGAAAGATACCTCAATGCTTCTTCATAAAAAAAAAAAAAACAGCACAAAAAAAAAAAAAAACTCACTTGCATGTAAATTCTGCTTTGGCATGTAGCCTAGACCAAGGATAGGCAAACTACAGGACTCTAGTTGTTATGGACTACATCGCCCATAATGCTGGCAAAGCATCAGGGGAGATGTAGTCCACAACATTTGTAGTGCCTAAACTATCACATAGGATTATAAAAAGGCCATAGCTAAGTATAGTACCCACCATGTACTAACTCAAGGAACCACACCCATCTCATGTTACGCTTCCTTTAAATTAGGGCTGTCCAACCTGCGGCCCCCCAGATGTTGCTGAACTACAACTCCCATGATTCTTTCAATGAAACAGATAACCAGGGAATCATGGGAGTTGTAGTTCAGCAACATCTGGGGGGCCACAGGTTGGACAGCCCTGCTCTAAATCCTTCTTCAATACTGCCTTCTAGAATGCATGCACTGTTTGCAATATTACAAAATCCACTGCTGTCTACGACCTCTTCATCTCTCGTTCCCTACATTTACTATTTACCGTTATAGATTCATAGTGTTCATACGGCGCAGCCCTTGCCCTTAACACACAGTCATACTTTTCCTCTCTCATAAGTTCATGTTCCCGCAATCCCAGGCGTCTTTGACACCTTTAACTCTCTTCTTTGCCCTGCTGTGGCCACCCCCCAAACTACCCTTACAGCCGATAGCTTTGCATGAGATATAGATCCAAATATTGATCTAGGTTATTTTCAGAGGAAGCCCTCCTCTGGAGAAGCGTGAATTAGACACCAAACGCGTGTTAGTTATCAAAGTAACCTTTTGACCTTTATTTTTTAGTTATGTTTTTATACATTAAAAAGTAAGTGCTTACGTGCAAATACTCATTGGACAGTAATAGGAAGGGAGTGAAAGGAGTACAGATAAGACATAGGGATGAACATATAACAGAGAAAAAGAAAGAACAGACTGAGTAGAGAGACAGCTTGGTGGGGGTGGGAGGGGAGGATTGAACAGCTAAGTAAAATTCTCCCCACCCTGCCTTTCTCTTTCTCAACCAGACATAGATCATGCCTTTCCTACCCTTCAGACTTTCTCCCGGCTACTGAACAAGAGGTGGCTGCGCTTCTCCTTTCCTCTCGCCCCACCACTTGCCCGCTCACCTTATCAGATCTCTCTCCCTTTGTCTTGTGCCTTCCTTAACAAACCTCATTAACTGCTCTCTCTCCTGGCATTGTCCCTGCTGACCTTAAACATGCCACTGTAGTACGTATCCTGAAAAAAAAAAAAAAAACGTTTCTTGACCCCTCTATCATCCCATATCCCTGCTCCCTTTTTCCTTAAAGCTTCTGGAAAGACTTATCTTAACCGTAGGTCTCCCTTCCTCAATTCCAACTCTCTCCTTGACCCTCTTCAATCTGGCTTTCACCCTTTTCAGTCTACTGAGACCGCGCTTATCAAAGTTACGAACGACCTAATCGCAGCTAAATCCAAAGGCCACTACTCCATACTAATTTTTCTTGACCTCTCTGCTGTCTTTGACACCGTTGATCATGCTCTCCTTCTTCAAACTCATTCGGTCTCTGTGACTTTGTCCTCTCTCTCCCAACGCTCATTCGGTGCCTCCTTTTCTTTTTCATCCCCTCGTCCTGTCACGGTTGGAGTCCCCCAAGGCTCTGTCCTTGGTCTCATTCTATTTTCTCTTTATAGTGCCTCTCTTGGCAAACTTATTACCTTATTTGTTACCTACATACCTCATCTGGATGTCCTCCCACTTTCCGAAACGAAATCTCTCTAAAACGGAGCTCCTTCTCTTTCCTCCTCCTAACACTGACCCTCCTCTTTTGCATGCCCTTCAAGTTAGTGGTATCCACATAAGTCCATCCTTGCAAGTGCGCTGTCTTGGCGTCATACTTGATTCTGGCCTCACATCCAGTGTGTTGCCAAATCCTGTAGATTCCATCTTAAAAACATAGCCCGCATCCGCCCCTTTCTTACACAAGATGCTACCAAGGAGCTTGCCCATGCTCTAGTAATTTCCCACATGGATTATTGTAACCCTCTCCTAATTGGCTATCCCAAAAGCCGTATTGACTCACTACAGTCTGTAATGAATGCTGCCACCAGACTGATTTTCCGCTCTAGTCGGTCCTCTCACATCACACCCCTCTGTCAGTCCTTACATTGGCTTCCTGTATCCTATAGGAGTTAATTTAAAGTGCTAACCTATACCTATAAAGCACTGAACAATTCTAGCCCCTCATATCTCTACAGAGATCCATAGCTATGCCCGTTCTTGGTCTCTCCGCTCTGCCCGTGACCTTCTCCTACCCGCAGCTCGCACCAATATGGCTAACTCACGCTTGCAGGACTTCTCACGGGCGGCTCCCTTCCTATGGAATAGCCTGCCTTCCGCCATTAGACTCTCCCCTAGTCTTCAATCGTTTAAGAAGTGCCTTAAAACCCATCTCTTTAGGAAAGTGTATGGCCTCCCAGAGTAACCTCTACCTCACATACCTGTCTCTTGCTCTCTCCTAAAGGGCAGCCCTCTATTCTCTCCTCCAGCTCTGCTTCACTTCCACCTTATTTGATTGCCATTTCTGGTCTTAATGTGTACTTATTCATATTAAAAACACAGGAGAGATACTTTTGGTTTAAGACACTGCTTCATATTATCATGACTTGTTCAAAAAGGTATGTTATTCTATTTTAATGATATTGCAAAAGCATATACTTTAATCTTATAATCTCTGCTACAATATATTGTACTGGATTAAAAAGTTTTTATAGGTCTATATTTATATTTAATATTTTAAAAGACAAAACTTTATTGCTTCAAAGACAATCCCTATTTTTATTGTATTCTCAATTATTTATACATTTTAAATAGAGTAACTCTTACTAACTATATAGTATTTGTACAGTTAGCCCTGCTAAATGTTATGCTTCAAGACATTATAGTGGTAAATAGTGGAACCAGCAGCGCTTACAGTATGGTGGGCAAACCTCTATTTGTTTAAAAATACATAGGTATGTGGAAAGAGTGCAGGTAACTTTTTTCTTTGGTTTTTACTATTGTCATAACTCAGTGTACCCCAGAGGCTGGTGGTCAGCAATCCCCTTGTATTCAAATATAGGGAATATTCTGGAGCATTATAATACCAGGTAGGAATTAAGGTCATCATAACAAAACCTATAAAAGTCCTGACAAATCCAAGGCAAACTGTAAGAAATGAGAGAACCATCCTGCATCTGTCTTGCTATGAAATATAATAAAATAATGTAGAGGAGAACCTCCTGAAAACAAAGACAGGGCTTGACCAGTTTGTTTAGAACCTAGGAGCCAGCTAAAAATGTTAGAAGCCAGTTTTTTAAAACTAATTTTAAGTTTAATTTAAAAAAAAAAAAAAAAGAAATCGCAATTCTTAAGGAACACTATAGACACCAGAACGATTACAGCTTAATGTAGTTGTTCTGCTGTCTGTACCTGCAGACCTTTCAATGTAAACACTGCCTTTTCTGACTGTCTAGTAACAGTCACTCAGATGGCCACAACAGAGTCCTTGGTTCAGCGTCTCCTTGCTCTGTATGGAGGCACTGAATGTTCCCCATAGAGATACATTGATTCAATGCATCTCTATGAGGAGATCTTGATTGATACATTGTTTTTCTGAGCATGCGAAATATTCACCCTCATCAGAAATCATTATGACTGACCATCCACGGCCATGGCGAAGCTGGTACGGCATTGGAAAAAAGGTGAGTAAAAACAACTTTCGCGTGCGATTGGAGGAGAGCAGGTACCTAAAAACACACACACACAGAGACTCAGAGAGAGAGACACGCACGCCTGAGTGACTTCATATTCCGGCTCCTGACACCATTAAACAGCGCGCAAGGAAGCAGCAAGGAACTGCTGGTAGATTACTACTCCCTCGTACGCCGCCTACAACGCTCCGGCGATTTTATAAATAGTTTAGTGTCACAATAAAATCTATACTATTTCACAGTTAAACAGATAAAGTAGCAGCTTATATGAACTGGTTAAAAAAAAAAAAAAATACAAATATAACTGCTCCACAAAAAATAAATTCAGAAAGAAGAAACAATAATAAATAATATAAAATAGCCTCTCATGCATGCCCAGTGGAAAAATGCCAGGTTAAATTTTAAGTATGATATCAAACAGCAGATATATGCTGTTAGAGCATTTAGGACTGCTAAGAGGGAAAAGCTTGGTTTTTCTGAAACGGCGATTACTTATTGAGCGGTTAAACAAAGATCTAGTTGGCATAGCACAGGACATGGTATTTGCTGCACAGAAGAGAAAACTAGAAAGTGTATCTGGCCAACGATCACACTGTGGTATCCAACACAGTGCAGGTCTCTCCGATTACATTTGAGGGGTTCCAATATCAAGAGGCAGAGAACACACTGAAGAGGTGAAGCACACCAAGATGCTAAACAGCATTTGTGTTCGTTTCACTCAAGGACATTAAATGAACAGCCTGATCCGATTTCAGGAAATATTGCATACAGACATAATGTACATGCCATTTAAAAAGACAATTTCATTAGCTCACACTCGTAGACACACACTTGTTAGTGTGCATATTTTGCTTCCCCTACCCAACCCCACTTCCACCAAAAGCCTGGTGAAGATGCACTTGAAAGGGTTACTCCAACCACCATGACTACTTCATTGATGTGAAGTAGTCATTGTGACTGCAATCTACATATGCTGGGGTTTGCTTAAAAAGTAGCACATTTGGAAGTTAACCCTTTAAGAAAGGAACGAACATTGGCAAGAAATATAAAAATAAAAAACAACTATTAATGACAGTCACGCTATACCAAGGGAACATGGAAAAGTTTGTCAAAACAAATGCCCAATGTGTATTCAAAATGACGTGATGTCATGTAACCAATTTTAACAGGCTTTTTTTCCCTTGCTAACTAGCATATCAAGGAAAGTACATTACACAAGACGTGTAAAAATTACATGACAAACTATTTTAAAGAAAAATGTAAGCCAAGATATTTGTGTATATGTGTGTGTATGTATATATATATATATATATATATATATATATTATATATATATATATATATATATATATATATACATACATACACACACACACATCAAATTTGTATCTTGTGATATCTGTTTTTTACATCTACATCACTGGACTAATATGGCTACAATCTCTACTTGAACACACTAATTGTTTATATATATATATAAACAAACACATATCTATCTATACATATCTATATATCTATATCTATATATACACACATACACACACACACCTATAGATAAATAAAACATTACTTTAGCCTAATTTAAAACAGATTCCATACCTTTATGATATGGTCCTGCACTTTTGCATAAGCTCATACCTCAGGTAGCCCTTTCATTGGGCAAAATAAAATAAAAATCCAAATAATTTGAGGTTTAAAAATTACTCAATTGGTTGATTTCAATGGAATATAGTAAGTGCACTCACACAACAATAATCAACTGCTGAAAGGGCAGAATACTAAATCAGAGGGGAAAAGGAAAAGTAAAGCAATAATGCATTGAGTATACACAATCCACCATGTCAAAAATTGTAAACAAATGCCAAAAAGTCTATGTAGCTACTATGATTATCTCAAGGCACATCGTCAGATTTACTGTGTGATACCATGACAGATTAATATGTATGCGTGCAGGTACACAAAGTGTGTTTAGCATAACCTTCATACATACAACTGGGTGGGGATTTGATTTAAATTAAGTCAATTTATATCACTTATCAGTATGACTATTAAAATCACAATTTTTAAATGTAAAGACCCATTCTTCCTGGTTGTGATCTTTAATATTTGTAACACAATGAAGATTTCACATTTAGATTTGAAGGAGCCGAGTGGAGAAATGTCATCTCGAGTGATGTCATCATGCTAAATTTGGCATCTGATGTCATTGCCTCGCCACCTCAAAAACGCTGGATGTGAGACTGAAGACCAGATATACACAAGCCAGTAAAGTGAATCAAAGGCACACTGAAAACTATACCTGGGGGGGACTTTCATGTATCTGAGAACTCTCTTTATAAGAATACAAGTAATTCTATCGAGCTGCTGCCTTGGTGGAGGGATTAGTATGGAGCATGAGCAGCCCTTCCCTGCTCTCTGTTTGAGGGTGAACCTACACTTATTTACAAAATAGTTTTCTATTTTACAGTGTTACACTATTTGTGTTTCTCTTATTTTTCATATATTTAGTCATATGCAAAGGGATCAACTTAGTATTGTAGGGGTCATTTGAGCACTATGAAAAACTCATTTCCTAGCTGCACTTTATATAAATTGCATTTCATTTTCATATTGGTAATATGCCATTCATGACAATGTGATATATTTTGGCTTTGAAGGATTTTATTTTGCACTAATGATTACTGCACTTTAATGGCATAGTGCACTTTAGGAAATCACATTTGATTTGTTAAGTTACAGTATTCTGTGACACAAATATCTAAGAATATGTATACATATTTACATCATGCAGAAAATCCTGCCACTCGCAGGCCTCATCTCACACTTCAACTCAGTGAAGCTCTGCATTTTACATCCTGCAAAAAATCCTTCCACTCTCAGGTACTGATTGAAGCTTGGAAGATACTACACCTCATTTATTCTTGGATTGCTACCATCAGGGCCAGCACTTCCTATAAGGTGAACTAGGCAGCCGCCTAGAGCGCCATATAGGAGGTGGTGCCCTGCGCCCCCATCGCTGGCCCTTTTAATGCTGCACCCGCCTGAGTGCTCTATAGAGAGCCTCAGGCGGCCGAAGCACTACCTCTCTCTCCCCCCCTCCCCTGTGTAGTGTGGCCGAGCTCCTCTCCGGTCCGCGGTACAGGAACATCCGTTTCCTGTACCCGGCCGGACTGATCGCAAGTGCTCACTCAGGGTGCACTTCCTGTCAGTCCGGCCGGGTACAGGCAACAGAAGCTCCTGTACCGCGGACCGGAGAGAAGCTCAGCCACCCACGCTACACAGGGAAGGGGAGGTGAAAAGAACACGGGGGGGGGGAGGGGGAGAGGTAAAAAGAACTGTCACTGCGATCTGAGGCTGCAGACCACGGGCACTGGGCACAGGGGGGCCAGGCATGCCCCCGACCGTTATCTGCAGCGGGCTCATGGCGCCAGCCACATGGGCGGCAAGAATGGCTAGGACGTTCTATGCCGTCCTCCAGCGTTTAGAGCCAGACCCTTAAGGACAGCATACAACGTCCTCCGTCCTTAAGGAGTTAACCCTACAACGTAAACATAGCAGTTTCTCTGAAACTACTATGTTTACAGCTGCAGGGTTAAAACCTGGGGGACATGGCACCCAGACTACTTCATTGAGCTGAAGTGGTCTGGGTGACTATAGTGGTCCTTTAAATGAGCACTAAAGTCACCCAGACTACTTTATCTCAATAGAGAGTGGTCCTGTAGGTTAATTTTTCAAGGTAAAACGAAGATTTTGCAGAAACTGTAATGTTGACCTTGAAGGGTTAAACACACCACTAGTGCCTGTTTTCCTGAGAGCCACTAGAGGTGCTTCCACTACATGGCAGTATGTCATGTGAGGTTGTAGCTCACAGGTAAACATTTGGCTGTTTGAATTTAACCTAAAAGTTGCATTTATGGCATAGTGGGGAATCTAGGTGATTTACAGTGCAGAGGGTACAAGCGTGCTGGCTGTAATCAATATATGAGAGAAATTTATTCTTGTTTTTTCATTGTCTGGAGGGGGAGGGGTATTTTTGAAAACGTTATCATACGGTTAAAATTTAATTGTGGTTTTATTTATGTATTAATGGTGGAAATTAACGATTCAATCTCATTCTAGATGAATGATCTGGCATGGATACCATATGTGACCATTGTTCCTACTACACCAGACCTCCTCCAGAATATCAATGTACCTCTTGGATATATTCTAACCTCAAGGGAACAAATGCCATCTGCAGAGATTTTCACAGGGGACTCAAGACTGTTAGTGCACATAGTTTCGGTCTTTAGAAACCGTACAGGCTTTTTGCCATTGATCTGATTGAATAATTTCACCAAATCCTTGTCCTATTAAACCATAAAGTGGACTTTGTGCTAAAGCTTTTCAACACTGACCTCAAAAGTGACTTTCTCCAGAGTCTTTATAACAAATGATTGCACACACGTGCTGAAACTGGGGTTTTCATTTAGGGGCTTACATTACTTGGAAAAGCATGATTGGACTCCATAGGTTGACTATCTTCAGCACATCTGCATTGTACTTCAGTAACTGTGGCCACAAAGGCCTGCAAGTTCTATAATTAAATTATAGAAAGACAGGAAATATTAAAAATCAACTGGATCTGTATGTTGTGCGAAAGAAGTGTCATCAACAGTGTGAACAGTTGCTTCTCTGTAAATTAATCGCTCTTACAATCCTTTCCATAATATCCATGGCTTATCACAAGGAACATAAAATGGACAAAACAGACTAAGATGCCAACCAGCTTCAGACCACTTGCACCAATGTCTGGTGAAAGCTAAATAATATAGTTCTGACAGCTACATAAAGGCACATCCAGGGCATTGACCATAAGTATCCTGAACAGATCTGTGGCTAAAAAGGCACTGATCCAGAAAAGAGGAAGAGGAGAAACAATGTGTCTGCTTTTCACCTTTTGCATGTGTCTGCATTGAACTGGCTTGGCATAGATTTTCAGCATTTTGATGCGACTATATTTAGTAAAAGCTTGTCCAATGTAAGGCAATCTAAAAACCACAGGTACCAATGCCCAAAGTAAATACTGTTTAAATGGAATACCGATTTGTTTCCAGCACGATATGTTTTCCTATTACATCATCTAGCAAATCTGTAAAGCTAGAAGGTGCCTGTCTCTTTAAAGAGGCATGAGGTAACATTCCAGGCAGTGAACCAAGGTGAAGTGTGATCATGGCAGCTGAAGCCAGGTTTAGCAGGAAACAGTGTAATTACTGGCAAAGGTTAAATCATTTCAGCATACTAAGCATTGAGAATCTAAACTGCACACCTCCTTTAACAATGGCAGGTTAGCTTTCAAGATCCATTAGAGTACACAGAGCTGTCACGTAGCCCAAACATGCCATAGAACCTACCTGGCAAAACATTAAAAGGGACATGCACCACTTTAAGACAGCTGTCTCATTCAAAAGTTTTAGTTTCCAATGAGATGGTTGCCTCACTCAGCAGGCTGAACAAAAAGCGAGCAAACATGAACTAAAATAAAAATAAAAAATAGAAATATCTGCCTATTCTCTTTAATGCTTTCCACACCCACTCCAGGAGGGGAACAGACCTAACCAGTGTCCTATCCCTAGGAATGCTGGAAATGTGCATTAGGTAGGTCTGGCAGATTTACACATATGCAGTAGGAAGAAATCTTCCTTTTGCAACATCCTGATTGGACAAAGAGAGGAGCCTGATCAGTGTGATTCATGCAGAACATGCTTGAATGTCGGGTTTCTCTCTCCTGTTGCTGCACATGGATGTCCCGTTTCTGTTATTAGTAGATTGGTCTGGGTAAGAGGGGCTGAAGTAACTCCTCTAGCTGAAAGGTATGCCCAAAAATGCAATCTGATTACAGTAGAACTAAAAAGTGAACTTTATAAACATAATACATTACAAATAAATATATGAAACCGTGTTTTGCGCAATTGTGCTTCAAAATATCAGGGAGACCCTTCCCGTTCATTACTTTTAGGTATTTTTAAGTTTTTGTAGAAGAAATAGGTGAGGGAGGAAATATTTCTCACTTACTCTGGAAGATAAAAACTAAAAAGATTTTAAAAAATAAAAAAACATTTGTTCCAGAATCCAGCTAGTCTGAACATAGACCTTAAATAGAATTTTTTTTAATATTTTCTAATAAACATTTGTCTTTTAATTACATATGCTTTATGTGTTATATTTTCTATTTTATGGTCCGACTCTCAATACCGAGAGATATATAGATATATATACCTAAATCTGTTTGTTTCTGCATTGGGAGGTAGGGAGATTGTAATAATATAAAATTTTTAGTATGTAAATGTAAAATAGACAAGAGACTGATTAATAACCATTAAATGTCCGACCAGGTATTTCCAGTCATGAATAAAAAGATGATGCTGCACTTGGTCTGAATATAGACATTGAATTGATACAATTATTTTAATAAATACTTTTTTGTTTTACTAATACTTTATGTGTATCCTTTACAACAAATGTTTGTTTTTCTCTCAATATTTATTAGATGCTGTATATGTATATATACTTTTATGCTGTTTTTTTTATTTTTTTTAATCCAACTCCATCTATTGAGGTGTAAACAGGTGTATGTAAACAGACTAACTTTGTCCTGTATATATAGACAAAAGATCACAATTGTATAGGTTTTATTTTTCCACTGTTCCTAATCCTCTTCATATACGATGGGCAAGAAGCGGTTTGCTCTACACAGTCGAAGATGATTTGCTGTATTTAGGTTTGTAAAATAAATCCTTTTCCTGTTGTATCCTGTATCTCCATTCAAAGCCTGTGAAAGAGGCACCACTGGGCACTATATATTAAGCCTGAAAATGCTCTTTTAGCATAGATAAAAGCTCAACTATATGTTCTTACCCTTCTCCTTCTTAAAAGGTATGCAAATGTTCGTACTGGAACACCTTTGTTTTCGAACACGTGTCGTCACAAGAAGTTCCCATGGTTTTGGGACTGCTAGATTGAGTAAGATGGAAAACCAGCAGTAACTGGGCCAGAAAGGCATGGTTGCCATCAAAGAGGATTGATCCTTTTGAATTTTCTGAAGGACCTTTGCAATCAAGGCCACTTAGGGCAAAATGTAGGCTGTTTGAAACATCCATTTCAACAAGAAACAGTCCAGATTTATCAGAGTCCACTAGTCTGTGAAGCTGAGCGAACTTAGGAAACTTTTCGATTGGAACTTGTACATAAGGCATACATGTAGTAGTCCAAATTTCTGGACTAGGGTTTTAAATACCAGAGGGCTGAGTGACTAGTTTGTTTCCAGTAGTGTCCGCTGAAATAGTCTGATTTTTTTCTATACCCTTTAAGCGAATGTCAGAGGTCTCGAAGAGGTTTCTTTCTGCCCATATGTAGATGTGTGCACATAAATTTGCCAGATATTGGCTTTTTGTTCCTCCTATCACAGTGGTTAGGTTATCTGACTGAATCGCAATAGCTCGTTTTTTGTTTTGTTTTGTTTTTTTAAATTTATTTTTATGTTGTTTGAGGTATAGAATGGCTTTCCTAACCCCTTTAATTTCTTGGTTTTTGGATATCATTGGCCGACCTAACACACGTCTACCAAATTTTAATCTGTAGGAGGCTACTTGTCCCAAAAGGATCTGAACATCCATAACGTACTGCCCCTGTAGGCAGGCAAAATTATCTTTCTGCATCTTTACATGTAGTTAAGACCATGACCTAGCATGATAATCATACAAGTACAAAACCACTTTAATGTAATCCAAGATTTAAGATTTTGTGGCAATTTCTGATTCCCAAAGGTCTTTTAACAAACACTCTGAATGATGATGGGCTTGCGTTTAATGCAAACAGAATACTTAACAGCTCCTTTGTAATGCCTTTCTTATTACACCCACAGCAGGAACAGCAAATTAAATGTGACATTCTGATTTTACCTCCCTCAACCTAGATTGTAAAGAATAGGGCTGGGCCCTCAAACTTTACATTGACATTAAGTCTTGCAAAATGTTTTTCACCTTTATTTTGCACAATGGAATATAAAATAACATTTTGTTTTAAGCTTTCTTTTTCACCAGAAATGCAGGTAGATAATCACCTTCCAAGTTATACAGCAAATGTGGGAACTTCAAATTGTGAACATTTTTAATAAGTTAAATGTATTCTCTCAACATTGTAGTGTCCTATTAAAAAAAAAAAAAGTATATTAAACACCAACTTTCACTCACTTTTTAATAAAAAACATTTTAGGCAAATCTTTAACCCCTTAAAGCGGCACTGTCATGCCGAATCCCTTTTTTTTTTTTTTAACCCCCCTCCCGCCTCCACTACATCCAATTGACCCACTAGTCACCCTCAAATACCCCTAAGCCCCCCACATTACCTATTTTTTAATCCTTATTTTCTGCCCCGATCTGGATTCAGGGCGCCGTCATCTTTGTGTGGGTAGATGAAGTCCCTGTGGGACACGTCATCAGCCCTCACTAGACAGACTGTGAGATTCCCGCACATGCCCAGTGAAACACCTGGACATGCGAACGGGAATTTCATCTATTCATTCATTCATTCATCAGACAGACGAATGAGTGAATAGAAATATCAGCCGAACAAACTAACACAATGTATCAGTGTTAGTTTGTTTGTTCAGTTTATTACAAGGAGGGAGCTACCGGCACGCAGCTCCTTCCTTGTAATATGTAACTATAGAAACGGCAGGGAGCAGTGCTCCCCACCACTTCATAAGCCCCCCCAGATCCCCCTCTCACTCTATGGGGGTCAATATGACCCCCATAATAGCACAAGGGAGATTCAAATCTCCCAAATGCCCCTACTCGCTATACCGCGAGTAGGGGCATGTCTACTAAACAGTGAGCAGCCTGTGGCATAAATTACAATAAGGGGGGGCGGACCTATTGTCCTCCCCCCCTCCCCCACCCTGAGCGGCGGGTGGGGGCCATGAAGATAATGAGGGGGGGGACCTACTGTCCTCCCCCCCGGCCCCCACCCCTGAGCGGTGGGTGGGGGCCCTAATAAAACAATAAGGGGGGGTACCTTCTGTCCTCCCCCCTGGCCCCCACCCCTGCGTGGTGGGTGGGGGCCCTTATAAAACAATCTTTCGGGCCTCATTCCCTGCGCGTGGGTGGGGCCCTAATAAAACAATAAGGGGAGGGGGAACCACTGTCCTCCTCACTCGACCTCATTCTTTGATGGGTGGGTGGGGCCCTAACAAAGATATGGGGGAACTTTGTCCCGCCCCCACCCCTGCATCGGTAGGGTGGGGGCCCCAATAAACAGGGGATCTACCCACTGCCTCTGCCTCATTCCCGGAGCGTGGGTGGGGGCCCCAAATAAAGATATGGGGAACGCAGTGTGTGGGACCCCTAGTCACCTTGATTGGGGCCCCCACCCACCGCCAGGATTAGCCAGGGGAGGACAGTAGGTCCCCCACCCCCTTATTGTTTTATTAGGGCCCCGACCCACCGCGCAGGGATGGGGGCCGGGGGGGGGGACAGAAGTTCCCCCCCATATCTTTATTTAGGGCCCCACCCACCGCTCAGGGGTGGGGGCAGGACAGTAGGTCCCCCCCCTTATTGTTTTATAAGGGGCCCCACCCACCGCGCAGGGGTGGGGGCCAGTAGGTCCCCCTTATTGTTTTATTAGGGCCCCCACCCACCGCGCGGGGGGGGGAGGGGGGGCAGAAGTTCCCCCCCCATATCTTTATTTAGGGTCCCCACCCACCGCTCAGGGGTGGGGGGCCAGGGGGGGAGGACAGTAGGTCCCCCCCCTTATTGTTTTATTAGGGCCCCCACCCACCGCGCAGGGGTGGGGGCCAGGGGGGGAGGACAGTAGGTCCCCCCCCTTATTGTTTTATTAGGGCCCCCACCCACCGCGCAGGGGTGGGGGCCAGGGGGGGACAGAAGTTCCCCCCCATATTTTTATTTAGGGCCCCCACCCACCGCTCAGGGGTGGGGGCCAGTAGGTCCCCCCATCTTTATTTAGGGCCCCCACGGGCATGGGGGGGGGGTTATTAGTTTTGTTTTTTTTTTTTTACAGTGAGCAGCTATAAGCTGCTCACTGCTTACTACACATGCCCCTACTCGCGGTATATAGCATTTAATTTACTAATACTAAGTAATCTTTACTTAGTATTAGTAAATGTGGCTGAAAGACCAATTTAGGTCTTTCAGCCTTTTAGTAGATAGCTCCCTGATACCGTGGGAATTAGGGAGTTATCTACTAAGCGGCTGCAAGATGCAGCCACAGCAATGAATAGGATCAGAGTTTCATTCATTAGAATGAAATTCCGATCCGAATAAAGTGCCGAATTGCGTTCTAAAAGAAACGAACAGACTGTTCTCATTCAGTTAGAACGCAATTCGGCAGTTTAGTGTAAAGTGACAGGAAGCATTGTGGGAACACAGAGGAAAGGTAAGGATCATGGGAAAATTGCTCTGACCAGCGGAAATGAAGCACACTTTGCTCCTCCGCTGGTCAGAGCTGGTCAAGCGGAGGAATCCTCCATAAGGCAAAGAGTCCCTACTTTGTCTTATGATTTTAAAGAAAACTAAAGAAGATAGGAAGAAAAAAAACAGATCCTGAGAGAGGGGGAGAAGAGGAAGAGATTGAGGAAAGGTAAGTTCGGCATGACAGTGCCGCTTTAAGGACCAAACTTCTGGAAAAAAAGGGAATCATGACATGTCACACATGTCATGTGTCCTTAAGGGGTTAAAGTACAAACTGAAGAACTGAAGCATAGTGTTGCTTTCTACTATGACCAAAAAACAAAAGGAGGAGTGGGAGAGGGGTGCAATTGTAATAACGATTTTTCTTCAGTATATAATAATGAGGATCCTATGGCAAGAGATATGCAAATGATTGCTGCAAAAAACTTGCAGATCACTTGTGAATGGACAACTCAAGACAAGGTGCAACAGCTATTAAAGAAAATTAAGGTAAATAAAGCTCCATGGCCTGACGGTATTCACCCACGAGTACTTAAGGACCTAAGTGGGGAAATAAGTGAACCTCTGTATTTAATTTTTCAAGATTCTTTTGTTTCAGTTATTGTACCGGAGGAAGGTAGATAATGTTCCTATATTTAAAAAGGGTTCAAAATCCTTGCCTGGAAATTATAGACCTGTGAGCTTAACTTCTGTGACTGGGAAAATATTTGAAGGGCTATTAAGGGATAATATTCAGGAATTTATTGGGAAGAACTTTGTTATTAGCAATAATCAGCATGGTTTTATGAAACATCGGTCACGTCAAACTAACCTAATTGCATTCTACGAAGAAGTAGAATTATAGATCAGGGTGTTGCAGTGGATGTGATCTACTTGGATTTTGCCAAGGCATTTGATACAGTTCCTCACAATAGGTTAGTCTTCAAACGAAAATAAATTGGTCTAGATGAATATTCTTGTTCTTGGGTAGAACATTGGCTTAAGGATAGAGTACAATGAGTTGTCATTAATGGTAAAATTTCAGGCTGGACAAAAGTGGTAAGTGGTGTCCCTCAGGGTTCTGTTTTGGGGCCGCTTCTATTTAACATTTTTATAAGTGATCTTGAAATAGGCATTGAAAGTCATGTTTCAGTGTTTGCAGATGACAAAACTTTGTAAAGTAATAAAATGTGAGCAGGATATTGCTTTTCTGCAGAGGGATTTGGATAGATTGGGGGACTGGGCACTAAAATGACAGATGAAATTTAACATAGAGAAATGCAAAGTTATGCACTTCGGGGTTAAGAATGCACAAGCAACTTACACCCTAAATGGTAGTGAACTAGGGATAACCACACACAAGAAGAATTTGGGAATTGTTATAGAAAACAAATTAGGCAGCAATATGCAATGTCAATCTGCAGTTGCTAATGCCAGTAAGGTTTTGTCATGTATAAATAGGGGAATAAATTCTCGGGATAAAAATATAATTTTGCCTCTTTATAAATCACTGGTAAGACCACACCTTGAATATGCTGTGCAACTTTGGGCACCTGTTCTAAAGAAAGATATCATGGCACTAGAAAAAGTGCAGAGACGAGCTACAAAATTGATAAAAGGAATGGAGCATTTTAGTTATGAAGAAAGGTTTAAAAAAATTAAATCTGTTTAGTTTGGAAAAATAGCGCCTGAGAGGGGATATGATAACATACAAATATATTCGGGGCCAGTACAAACCTTTATCTGGAAATCTATTCATAAACAGGGCTATACATAGGACACGAGGAAGGCTGGAAGAAAGGAGATTTCATCTAAGGCAAAGAAAAGGTTATTTTACAGTAAGAGTAATAAGGATATGGAATTCTCTGCCTGAAGAGGTGGTTTTGTCAGAGTCATTACAGATGTTTAAACTGAAATAGGATAAATACTTGCAAAAACATAACATACAGGAATATAATTTATAATTAGTGAGGTAATAGCTGCTTGATCCAAGGAGACATCTGACTGCTATTTTGGGGTCAAGAAAGAATTTTTTCCCAGTTTGTTGCAAAATTGGAAGCGCTTCAGACTAGGTTTTTTGCCTTCTTTTGGATCAACAGCAAAAAAATGTGAGGAAGGCTGAACTTGATGGACGCAAGTCTCTTTTCAGCTATGTAACTATGTAAAAACAAACAGATATACTGTGTGGAAATAAATTTTATCAACCTCATCTACAATAAAATAAAAATATGGGACCATACAGATTGTCTATAAAACGGAACACCTTTTTCCCCCAACACTTCATAGAATGAGAATTTTTTTTCTCATTTACATGGAAACTTTTCTCTGCAGATTAACAATATAAACTATTGATCAATTGCACATCACCACTTTGCCATGTGACAAATTATATTTAACAAGAACCTCATTACTCACACTAGTCATGCACCTAAAGTAGTATTTAATCTATAAAATCTGTTACATAACCAGTGTGCAGAAGTCTCCCATTCATGTGCAAATAATATTTTATCTTTGCTTGAGCCACTTTAATAGGTTAAACCCCATGCCCACGACAAGTCCTGAAACAAAATTTAGAGAGGTATTTTGGAGATAGCCCTCAAAATATAACCCCAATCTGTCACAAGCTGATGCCTGCTGTTCTGTTATATATGGTTTAGCCTACCCGAAATACAAAAATGTAAAATAAAATTAAAAAAAATAAAATTATATACAAATCTCCAGGAGAATGAACATTACAATGCAGCAGTTACAGCAAACAAAATCGACAGAAATTAACTCAAATTATTTGGTTCTGGGCAGAACAGATGTACTTGAAAACTGCATCAGTTGCTTCCGAAAATACCTGGGCTATTTATAGAAATTACAGCATTAATTTATGTTAAATAGAATTGTAGGCGTGAATTATACAAAGAAATGAAAAGGTCAGCCTTTAAATTGGGCTGTTTTGTCATCAACCGCAAGGAGAAGAAACTACCAAAAAAAAACACAACAAAAAAACACAACACATTTATTATTTCTAGGGCAACTGTTTGCATTTAAAATCTAATACAGTTTCAGCATAAACAGAGGATCACGTTTATTATGGATATCCCCAGCACTTGATTCCCAACAATGTGTAGAAATATGGCTTAAGTGGCATGACCGAAGGCAATTCACCAAACCAAGCCTCAATCTTCACCAAAACAAAAGTACTGGTTTTAGTCGGTCTATATCTAAAGAACTAATCCTCTGTATCAGTCCCATTCATTTAAATTGCATATGCAAATGATCACAGCACAAGAATACTGTGCAGGTTATAATATACTTACTGAGACAAAGAAGGTCTATACCAACATAATTGGGGAACTACTGCACCAAAGACATTAATATTATTGTGTGCATCTTTGAAGTAAGACATTGGCGGCCAAAATATAGATGAAAGGCGAGTGTATACCTACATCAACCAATGGCCCATGGAGCTTGGACTAAGTTGGCAATGTATTGTGAGTGTTTTAGTTCTACAACCTTTTACCCACCACTGTGTTAGACCTCACATCACACATTTCCAAATATCACATTTTTCTTTAGCATATAAAAAGCTAATACAATATTCAGGTCAGTACTGGCAATCTGCCTCAGGGCAAGGCTACAAGCAGGTTTCGCTATTTCTGCAGCTGAGAAAGTCTGTATTGAAATCCTGAGTCACACTGGGTGCAGTCTCTTACAGAATACCAAACACATCTAGGTTACAACAGATTCCATAATGGCTTTGTGAATCCTATTTATTTAACCCTCTGCGTGGAAGAATCCTGTGTGAGGTATTGCAGATTATTCAAAGTATTTAGGAAACACACCCAACAGAATGATTGTGGCCTTCCTTGGTTGTTTGCATTTATAGGGAGGAGGTGGGGACTTCAAAATCAGACAGACATTCATTAAGTGAAGTGACCTTAGAGACTGGAGCTGTCAGACAAAGTACCTCCTTAAAATGAAGGGTAAACTCCAAGCACCATAACCATCTATTGTCCTTGCATAGGTTACGTTATGGATCAAGTTTTATCCTATTGTGCATTCAATACATTTATTTGGGTTACATTGATATGTTAATACTATTTGCTATATACCTACACACACTGTAAGGATACGTTTTATACAAGATAAAGATACAAAGTGCACAAGCCATACAATTGTCACGTTATTTACACAGACTATCAAAAAGTATCTGTGTAGCATCCATCCATAAACAAAAATAGAGAGATAAAGCTACTTGGTAAGTTACTAGAAGCCAAAATCATGAATGCTCTTACACACAAGGCAGCTTACTTAATGACACAGATCAGGGGTTCCCAAGCCAGTCCTCAAGTACCCCCCTCTCTACCAGTCCAGGAGTTCGGGATTACCCTTTTATGTCTGAAGAGTTGTTTTTTTCTTCTTTCTAAAAACACCCTAGACACAACTGTGTAATCCCTAAATCCTGGACTGTTGGTACTTGGGAACTTGAGGGATTGGGAACCACTGACATAGATGAAAGTACTCCTGACAACTTAACTACATATGTCATACAATGCACTAATGCGATTTACAGTATATAAGTAGTGCTCTTATTGAAAATAGGGAGAAGACAGGCCATCTTCAGCTGCCTAGAAATAACACTAATCACCATCGTCCAATTTGGACAAAATAGTAAATACTAATGCTAAGTGTTAAAGGGCCACTCCACTGATTAAATACAAAATAAATAAGATGCACGGTTTAGAAGATATACCCCCAAATGAACACCTACATGCACTCAAGTATGCATTTTTTTATTGGTAGTATATCTAAAACTACCTTCCAGTTCTCTAGTCTGCAGCCCTTTCAAACCCTCTACCTTCTAACACTGAAGTCTCTAGAAGCTGAGTAGAGTCCTGGTTTAAACCAAAGGATTGAACCACGTCACTAGGCAACATATGTTGGCAATATATCAAGTGTATAGATAAAAATTATATACCTGAAGTCTGCATCTGTATGTGTTCAGGAAGATGCAGTACATTCACATTGCATAATGCATGCCGCTTAATATTGGCTGCATTTTTTCTTCTTTTTAACAGTGTGTAATCTGGTGCTTCCACTATATTTTTGGCATATCTCTAAAAACTATTTTTTCCGAGACACATTTACTTAGGTATGTACTCACTAAAGCAAAGACTCACAATTCACATCTTGCATTTAGAGATTACTCAATTCTATGGTAGGGCCTATCTGAAAAACCTGGGACATTTATTATAAATTCATATTTCTGCAAATGCATGATGCTTATCTATCTGCTGTTCAAATTCCTACACAACATTTACATGTAGAAATGTCAAATGGTTCAATATGAACTCTGAAAACACAGGAAGAGGTTAACTTGGGAAAGCCCAAGGACACACCAAAATGCCACAAACCAACATTTCAACATTCTTTACACCAGTAGGCGCTTATTTTTACATACATACACTCAATACAGAAACTATATGATCAATGAAAAGAAAGAATAGCATTTGTTGGTTTTTGTTTGAAAGTATATATTTTTTACATTATTTTAGCAGTGCATGAGTTAGTATACAAGCTGTAGGAGGCATATAATAAAGAATACAGAGTTATAATATAGCTTATCTATATTTATATAGCGTTATAATATAGCTTATCTATATTTATATAGCTTATCTATATTTATAACAAAACCACGGACACCCGTGAAAAAAAATGTGTGAAAACACAAAAAAACTTAACTGATAGGTACACTGCTTCCCAAGGTTGTCTCCCAGCTGATAACCATATAACAAGACTGTATAATAGATAGGATATTTTGGGATTCTGCTAGTATACCTACCTATAATATGATCTCTAACAGTCTTCTACTTTCAGTTACTTGTTTACAACGACCGGGTATAAGAAAATTGATTTTTAGTCTGTTATTACGCTGTGGAACGCACGGCCATGTTTTTTCTCGAGCGTGGAACGCATGACGGTCATGTGATGAATATTTTACCACGTGACGCACGCGTAATGTAGGACGTACGCGGAAGTGGCTTAATGTTTGAATGGACCCGGCATTTCATTCCGGTAAAGCGGTTACACCTGGGGAGAAGAAAAGTTTAACGAATTGGAACTGCAAGATGAGAAGACACCCACTATTCTACCAATGACTTGAAGGGATTAGCCCTATATAAGATCATTGGATTGTTAGCGTTTTAGGATGCTGTTTTACTCTTTGTACTTGCTAACTGATTTTTACTGAAAGAGGTCCCTGAGGAAGTCCTTTCTGTATAAGGATGAAACGCGTAGGACTAGCATCTTTTACTTATATTGTTTTTATGTTTTATTTGTATACCTTCTTAATTTTTATAAGTGAATAAATTGCCTTTGAAGTATTCCCTTGGTTGCTGTTTGTGGATCTTCTTGCTGACCTGGATACCCCATTGGCTATCACTTGAGGAGGAAAATCAATAGGAGATAAACCCCCCTATTTCCATCGAGGGGAGGCACCCATAATACGCTTATTTTTCTGGAATATGTGAGTGCATTTCAATCATTGGAAGTTTTATAATATTTAGCAATATTTGCACTATGTTTTGTTCTCTATTGTAGGTATACTAGCAGAATCCCAAATTATCTATATTTATATTTTGACCTGCATCATAAGTATCAAACAGGCTTTTCAATTTCCTGTTACACTTCGAGAGGTTCATGGTCAATTGCAAGTTATTTTTTTTATTTTATTTTTTTAATTCCTACAAGAGGGGAGTTATTTTGAACATAAAAATATGGAGCTATAAAGTGGCACTATCACCATCTGGGGACCTTTGCAGCATTCACAAAGTTCCACGACAGTGACATTGCCGCTGGGTATTTAGTGGCCGCGGGGGGGAGGGAGGGGAGGAATGAGATTACTTATTTGAACCTGTCCCTCGCAGACGCCGCTATCTTGCTCATTCTGCTCCTCTTCAACTCCTGATAAAGTCCCTGCTGTATTATCGCGCATGCTCAAGAGTACAGCATTGAGGTCTATGGCGGATACTCAGTGTGCAGCACCTATGTTCAGCGTCCCCACACTCTTCATGGAGGCGCTGAACGTTCCCCATAGATATGCGTGTTTGTACTCTTTTAAAGGAACACTCCAAGAGCCATAATCAGTACAGGTAACTAGCTGGTTGTGATTATGGTGCCAGAAGGACCCATGCTGAGTAAGTATTCAAACATTGTGTTTTACAACTTACCTAGGGCTGCCAGTCACTCGACACCACTTCCTGTAGAGCCAGAGGGATGCAGCTTCTGGAGTCACATAAGGAGGCAACAGTGATCCAGAAAACCCAAATTAAATTTGTCAACTAACCCTTGTGGGCACAAGGGTATTCCTGGCACCATAACAAATGCAGTGGTAATGGTGTTTGGGTTGTTTCTTTAATAAGATAAAACTGTTGAAATAAAATATTCTCAAGTTTACGGTTATATATTATGTACATATCATAGGGGTAATTCAAGGTGGTGGGCTAAGGATCCTCACAAAGCTTTGAAAGGTTTCCACTGTGCTCCTAGAATTCCCAAGTGAACATACAAATAACAGCATGCAGTTTCAGAATTTCAACAGACTTGATAAAAATATGAATGTATATCCATTTTTGTTTGGGGATACCTTTTAACTTCACATATTTCTTCCTAATGATTGTTGATTTTTGCATTGCACACTAGATTAGTGTATGTTGTTTTGGGAGTTGCCATTTATCATTTAGATGTCTCCAACAGTATGCTGGTTTCCCGATTAGAGCTTTAATCCACTTTAAACGTGTAGTTTAGTCACCAGATTTTACTATGTGTATAGCAATTTGTACCAATTAATAAAAATGTGCTGTAAAACAAACATTAAAACTACTGAAAGAAAGCATTTCAAATTGCATTATAAGCACCATAAATAGTACAGAATATGGTAGCAATTATGGTGCCATAATTCTGTGTGCCAGTTGGTGATTCTAGTGAATTATTAAAACTTTTTGAGTAAGCAAACAAGTTCCAAAAGGCCAATGGGTAAGATCAGCTTGTCCAACTCCCAGTGGTTTGTGTTCACACTCATGCAGTCTTTCTGTGAATACCTCAATGATTTACAGTATATTTGCATCCGTTACTATGAATGCCTCTTAATCGAGGGGGGATAAAGTAGCATCTTTGTCTCTATGACAACCCTTTTCTTACTGACCGGCATGCCTGTTTGTCTGAAAACCTCTGTGTATGGGTGCTCTAATGTCGGACAATCTCTTACAGAGATTCCCTTTTTGAGTGTAGGGACATCTAAGCACACAACTATTCCACACTGGAAATCCCTTTCCAAATACAAGTCTGTATCCACCAATATTGCTCTGTGATTATTCTTTGTGTGTATAATGTATCCGTTTATCCCCAGAGACAGAAGAAATATGTTAGTAATCGTGTTTGCAAATCCCTTTGGGGGTTCCCTAAATGATGTGGGAGTTTCAGTGTGCTCTTGTTCTCCTCTTTGAATCACCATGAGGGAAAGGGTTTACATGTGCCTTATCTATCTCTGAATTATTTTCGGGGTATCTTTGCTGGTACATAGTCAAGAATAATTGCCTTAAAAGGACACTAAGCACCCAGACCACTTCAGCTAATTAAAGTAGTCTGGGTGCTGTATCCCTATTGCACCTAGTGCTGCAATGTTAAACATTGCACTTCCAGAGAACTGCAATGTTTACATTGCAGCTCTAAGTCTGCTCTCTGTGATTGTTTAACAGGTCCACAGCTTGTCTAACAGATCTAACAGAATCCAAACAGAATTTTGGTCCGATTTCAGACGTCCTCACGGACCTCCAGCTTCAGATTTTCCCCATAGGAAAACATTGAATAATGCTTTCCTATAGGTAGGTCAAATGCGCGTGCGCGGCCTGACCCAGCGCCAAAGGGACATCGGACCTAAAATCAGGTAAGTGGCTGAAGGCGTTTTAACCGCTTAAGCCCCGCGGGAGGAGGGGGGGTGTTGGGGGAACTAATAACCCTATAGTGCCAGGAAAACAGGTTTGTTTTCCTGGCACTATAGGATCCCTTTAAATAGAAACTCCTTGTCTCCATTCTCCAACATAACACATGCAGAGAAAGTCTAAAAAAGGTTTTCCCTGCTTCATTGACAGGAAACTAAGATCTTTACTCTTCACTGAATAACAATGTATTTTTTGCATTAACTCTTGAACGTCACCGGTTCAGTGAATATACACAACATCAAGAGGGGAAATGGGCCAGTCACACATACATTAGCATGGAACCAAAACTGTCCCTTCAACTTCTCCATGTCAAATACATACTCTGTTAGGTTCCCATGCTCAGTTCATAAAAAAAAAAAAAAAGTTACAGCCAAGAATTATATTGGATAATATCTAAAGCAGTATATAATATCTTGATTATTATGATAATAAGTAGTCCCATTCTAATTCCTACATACATGAAAATATAACTTATGTGCTGACAACACATATCAAATATGTACAAAACGGATAACAGCTAGCCAAGAACTCTTGTTCTGTGCAAGATAATGAAGTATTTCGTAGTGAAGCACATACAGACTCAAGGTACAATGGCCTAGGAAGCACCTCTAGAGGCCAAATGATTGACTGCCACTAGAGGTGTTACTAGGCAGCAATATAAACATTGCCTTTGGTCTGAAAAGACTGTTTAGATTGAAAAGATTGCAAAGACAGGCTATAGACTTACATGACCACAAAAGGCACCCAGACCACTTCAAGTCAGTAAAGTGGTCTGGGTGCCAGGTCCCTCTAATTTTAGCAATGCAGCTGAAAACATTGCAGTTTCAGAGAAACTGCTATGTTTACACTGCACGGTTAATCCAGCCTCTAATGGCTGTCTCACTGACAGCCACTAGAGGCCACTTCCACGATTCTCACTGCGAAAATCACAGTGAGAAGACGCTGACGTCCAGAGGAAAGCATTGAGTATGCTTTCCTATGGGCGTTTTTAATGTGCGCGCAGCTCTGGCCGTGCATGCGCATTCAGCTCCACTCGGCATATTGGAAATGCTGGAGTGTCTTAATAGAGGTTATGATGTAGCCTTCACAATGAACAACTATGTATTACCTTCATTTTTACTTATACAGATGTGTGAACTGCAGTGTTGATAAAACATTGCATTCATATTATATTCTGCTTAATTGTAGAAATTAAAACATGCTCATTTTTGTACTCCAAAAATCAGGCTAAAAATCAGATGGCAGTTAAAAGATCAGGTGTAGTCCACAAACACCTCCTGAAACAAGCCTGGATAATGATCTGATCAATTAATTCCAAGTTTTGGTAAAAACAGTCATATACAGAAATGAGAATAAATATAAACTCAAACCAGGTTTCCCAAATACAACTATATATCCATGTTGAAACTGGGTCTAAGAACATAGTGTCACTAGCTGAAGTCATCCTTAATCCCACTTCTTTCAGTGTGTATAGTATGAATTACAGGGAGATAAAAAGTACCGGCAGCAGTCTTGCAAAAGGACAAGCATACAGATTTACATTATGTAAATGAAAAAAGGTAAACACTCCAAATGGGAGTCATACATTGGACAACTAGGTCATTACACAAGCCATGAAGGGTTTATTTAAATCTCAATTCATTTAAAACATTCCAAAGAAATACACATCTACAAATTCTAAAGTCAAAGTCAGTCAGGGTTATCCAGCAAGGTGGAAATATAACATGAATTTTAAAAACAGTAGAAAAGCCAAACTGGAAAAATTCTCTAACCCAACCATGCTATAAGTTCAACTACTCTGACCTTATATTTGAAATACACTTTAGTAAGTAACCCTGAGTGATTCAAGTTATTATGCATGTTCTAACAGGATCCTGTGTCTGAAAGAGAAACAGGTTTTTGCAAGCCCTTAGTAACCTGTGCATTCCCATGCAAAATATCATAAGTATATTGTTTTTTTTTTTTTAAACCATCATTCCAGCTTGACCAGATATTAGAATGCCAATCTCCACCTTATGTTATTTAAAGGAACACTATTGCTTTAGGAAGAGAAACCTGTATCCCTAAAACCTGTATCCCTCAATTCTCCACCATGACCAAGGTTAGCGAGAAGGCATGGCTTCCTTCGAGTGATGGTACACGTTATTGCTCCTCAGAGGAACACTGAGAACCTGATACGCAGGTGCAGTGGGCACTACATGTGCATCCAATTCTTCTAATACAAGGATTTCCTAAGAGCTTCCGCATCACCTTGCAGAGTTTTACTTTGTCAGGGCAGTGGACGTGCCTTTAAGGGCGGTCAGGAAATTGCTAATGTTTTACCATGAATGGTTAAACATAAAAAAAAAAAAAAAAGACTGCACCTAGACTAATTTTAAGATAAAGTGGCTTTAGTTGTCCTTTAAGCTAGTTGTTCTTTACGATAAAGTGGCTTTAGTTGTCCTTTAAGCTTTATGCCATAAATCTAATGACTTTTTAAGGAAACACCCCAAGCACTACAGCTGGCTGTGGTACCAAGAATGCCCTGGTGCCCTCCAAGAACTTACCTTTATGTTAAATGGTGCTCGCAACCCTGCTTTTGGATTCTCCTTGTAAAAGAATCCAGTTAGCTCCACTGAGCTGAGCAGGGCCAAGTTAATTGGCTTAGAGTGTTACCTTAACACGCTTAGCCAATAAGCGAAGCCTTGTAGTAGTCCTGCTTAGCTCGGTGAAGAAACATGGCAAGAGAAGCCAGATGCAGTGCAGGCACCCAGTGACACTGGTAAGTTGTCATGTCACTCAAAAACAGTTTGACTAATTATTCTGTGAGGGCGCCTGGGCACTTTACGCTTGGAGGGCTCTATAACCACTACAGCAAGCTGTAGGTTTTTTTGTTCTTGTTGCTTGAAGTGCTCCTTTAATGCACACAACTGCTGTCCATCTTTAAAGTTGAACGGTCACTTGTTTAAGTAGTTATGATACAAGAATAAAGACCTGTGCACCAGTTCAGCATGAAATGCTGCCGGTTCCAAGATATTTAGGTTTTATTTCAGAGGTGTAGCTCCACCTTTGGCACCTGTCATTCAGAAACTTTGCAGGTTCTGCAATGATGCTTGTTTTAAAGTGCATCACTACTACTATAGTACAGCTTATTCCAGCAAACCAATGTTTTGGGAATAGCAGAAAAGAGAATATTCGGTTCTCAGTCAACATACTTTAGTTACTATGATTATTATAAATGTATTCAATGATTTTATTTCACAATTCTCCAAGTATATAATTTCAAGCTAAAGCAGGAGGAGAGTGAATAAATGGATAGTTAATGGTAGAGCACCTTAGGCACTCCAGAAGTTGTGGTTACATCTCCCATGATGCTCTGCCAGCATTATTGTTACAAGAGTATTATGGGAGACGGATTTTACACCTGGCCTACTCCATTTTTACGAAGCAAAAATAAAAAATAAATGTGCTGAAGAAAAGCCTTTAATTCAACCTCCTGACATAAAATGGTTAATAGTTAACATTTTAACAGTGCTGGGCATTTATGCAACAAAAGTGGCCTCATGTAGCTTTGTTTTATGTCATTTTACTATGTGTTTTTTCCCCAAATAGCAAGAAGTTTGTAGAAATTTTTTTTTAATTATTTTAAATCTGCTGACAGTTCAGGATAATAAGCAACATGTTGCATCTGATAGTAATAATTTGTTTTGCTGTCGAAACTCAAACTGAATAAAGAAATTACTATTTCACAGTGCCAGAAGATCATGAGAAAAGCATTAATATTTGCATTGAATGCAAGTCTGATTTAAGATAAGCCAGTTCAAAACATATTATTAAAGGAACGTGAATGTAACTTGTTGTTTGGGGCACTTTAAAGGTAGAGGTAAATATATATGGCTTAATATGCATGCTCAAACTTTGAACTGGATCACTAGGGGGAAACAAACTACAAAATAGGCTGGCATGCAAAGGGGTGTGTATATATAATATCCATTGCTTAGTCTATACAAGCCCGTAGTGAACTTTTGATTTTAGATAACAAAAAAAGCAGCCGTGCCATGCAGAGTTACAGCTTCAGGCTTGAATACAGTAAGATTTTTACTATATTTATGGAGGCATGGGGGGCTAGATGGTGGTTTTAACACTATAGGGTCAGGAATACATGTTTGTGTTCCTGACCCTATAGCGATCCTTTATTACAAGAATGCTCCTTGATTTACAGATAAATATTACATGCATTTTTAATACAGAAATCAACCCCTTCCTCCCCTCTCAGCACCACGGGAGTGGAACCCTGAGGGTGGGGGCACCCTCAGGGCACTACAGTGCCAGGAAAACGAGTATGTTTTTCTGGCACTATAGCTGTCCTTTAAGCGGTTCACCTGGATGAACAATAAACTAGGGGGATTTCCAGGCTCTCACGTAGCCCACTGCACAATATGTTGTATGTGAAAAAAAATGGAAAAAGTGGGAGGTGCCACTGCCTTCCTGCTTATAACTCCATGCAAAAAAAAAGGAACGGACACACACACACACACTTCTCAGTGATGGTGCTGCTGTGAAAACCTACATTTATAAAATATGCATTTTAAGAAACAGTTGTTCAATGCATTAGTTCCCACTTGTCATGGGACGTTGGAGGAGGCAGAGCCGCGACCCTGCACTGGTGTTGGGTAAATAAAGGGTTTTTAACCCTTTATTCACGTCGGTGGGTTGGGCAAAAGGGAGGATGGGGGAGGCAGAGGAAGCTATAGTACCAAGAATACAGCTTTGTATTCATGACACTATGGTATCCCTTTAACACAATATGTTTGCCGAGATAAGTGATTTTAAGTAGCCTTATAAAATTAAACTATATTTCATGTGTGCGCTGTTCCTTAATCCATGCTATCTCCTGTCAAGTTTATGTGGCAGTTTCAAACCACCCTAGCTATAAAAGAGCGTCTATGCAGTGGGGTCCTTTCCTCTTTCCACACTCATTTTAAGGGTAATTAAGAAGGATAATGCAAAGGGAGCATCCAGTCCTTGGCTTTAGATTATTCACTACACAACTTGATGACAGGGACACCTAAAATAAAATTTAAAAATCTTCCACATTAAGTCCATTTCTTCAACCCACACCAAAAACTGTATCCACTGGCTGCTTATTTATGCAGTTGGCCCTATTTATTTGGTAGTTCAATTCTTTGATTCAAGTGATAACGAATTGAACCCAATGTATTCGAAAACAAACTGCCCCCAGTGATATTTCAATTTGCTGAAAACAAGCCACTTTTCCAAACTTTGCCTTCAACTTAATCTAATATTTGTAAAAAGACCCACACCACCATGAAATAAATATGCAAATTCAGGAACAATACAAAACAGTTATACCTAAATAGTATTTTGAAAACAGCCAAAGTGGGTTTTTGTCATGCAATCTGCCTAAAATCACAGTATTTTGCAATTGAGAGCTGAGTAAATTGCGGTCTATGAACCAATATTTCCATAAAGTATACATATAGCTGTTCACATGACTGACATACTAACGAGTGATCAGTAAAAAATACAGTAAGACAGTGACTTATTGATTATATTGATGGCTTATAAACACACTCTTAGAAGTACAGTAAAAACACCCAAGGTCATTCATGGACATTTCATATTGCACTAGAGAATGTTTACACAGCATATGACCTGCTTTTCAGTAACTGGAAAGGTTCTGACATAAACCATTCAAAACCTTAAATAGATTCCGGAGTTTATTTAAATCATAGAGCGATAGATATGCATCAGAGGTAACCATTACCTATTACTGCCTGCCGTATTAGAATATTCTTGGAATATAAAAACATAATACAGTAACCAAAGATGGCAAAAGAAAGCTACAAAGTCAGTATAGGGATTTCTGGGAAGATCCAAGTCAAATTCCTCACTAGTGCTGCTCCACCTAATTAAAACATTCACCAAGTTATGCATGGTATGCAAATTTGTCATTTCAGTCTTGCACCAAAACTCACAGTAGCATGGCTATGTAGGTCCCAGGTCATTGTGACATTCCTGACAAGTAAATGGCAGTGTAGCGGTTAACAGGCATTCTTGGCAGTTGTGGAAACAGAACTTTTTAAATGGTCTCTCTCTCCTTGGATCATATGATTACACACCAGAGCTATTTGTGATTCAGGAAAAATATGAAATTTTATGTGATCTGTTTTTATATTCAATGGGGTAGATAAATTGTACATTTAAAAAGGAACAAGGAACACTATGTAAAAAAAACAACACCCTATTTTTATTTTATATTTTTACCCCACACCAGAAACCAATTAATATCTCAAACTTCTGCAGAGCAAAAAGTTATGTACATACACAGTTTACTTTAATCCCAAGAACATTTGTCACTTAAAGGGACACTCAGGGCACCATAACAACATCAGACGCCTCGGATAGCTCCCCCAAACTGAGCTGGATACAAGAGTTTGGGCTTAAACCATTCGTGAAAATGCTAAAATCAAGATTGCTTTAAAAACAAAACAAAATAAAAAACACAAAAAAATCCACTGTCAGTTAGGGCACCTAATATTTCCCACATGCACAGACATAACCTTAATCAAATTACAGCATATGCGACGTGCCAAATCCGCTACAGGTAGTTGTGAACCTACCAGATTACAGCATGTCTATAAATCTCCACATCCACTAGCACTGTACAAACTATACTATAATGTATGTGATATTTCCCACATCCTCTAGCAGTGGATATGTCAGATTACAGTACAGTGCTGACATAGCTTTTACCCACTGGCAGTGTATATACACCAGATAACATATCTGACATTCTCACACACCCAGTAGAATTGTCCATACTATACATTTAAAAATTTTAAGACTTATGCATTTTAAATTCAAATCTGTTTACGACTGGGTAAAAAAAAAAAAGGAAATACTGAAATAATCTTTAAACAAATATTAACATTCATAACAGATGGAAGCATGTCATTCAAACTTTTTCCTTACCGAGGCCAAACAAAGTGATTCCTGATTAAGGACTGTTCGGCTGTAAAATAAATGTATTGCAGATAGAGAAAAACACAGAACGTGTTTTAAACATAAAATGGCGAGCAAAAAACAAAAAAAAATAACCATCGCACATTTGAAAGGAAATACAATGAACAGATAAACAGAACTGTACAACAGCATTTCAAATATTTCTTGTACAATGAACAGACTCCTTGCTCAACCATGTTAACTGTAAGAAAAGGAAATTTTGAAACAATCTGTGCAAGAGGTTTACTGATGTCCATTTTCACATAGTTAGAAATGTTATATTCAAACCATTCTCTATGCTGATTATATTGTATTAACCAAATGATTGAATACAAAAATGTCCAGGACACCTATATGTAGGCACTCTTTATCCCCTCAAGTTAAGAACAGTAAAATTTTGAAGTACAATAATCAAGGAACACTCAAGACCCCTAAAGTGCTTTGTGTGTCTTCTGTTTTCCATTTTACAAAGTGCACATTTCAATAGAAACTGGCATATATACATACATATATATACACACACACACACACACACACACACAAAAGTGTGAAACCGTAAAAATCACATTTTGAAAGTTAGTCAGCTATTTTGTCAAAAGAAAGCGCTTGTGACTGACTGGTTATAGATGTGGTCGGAAAAAAACTTTGTCCCTAAAGAGGAATCAACAGTCAAATAATCCTGCTGAGCATAGTGACTGCTCAGTCTGCTATCACTGATGATATGGACAACTGCCAGGATCATGTTCGCTAATCAACGAACCACCTCTCCCTTTAATCCTTACAATAATTTTAGTTCACCGTTTCTTCCACTTGGCCAGTAATAGCTGGAAAATTGACTTCGACTCTGTCCCAATGTAAATAAAATCGTAAAATTCCATTTAGAACATAATTCTGTGCCGTAGTGTGTGGTATAGGTCAGCCCCTTAAGGACTTCAAATGGCTCTGGTACCTTCAGGGTCCTTGAATATTTTGTATAGACCCCCAGAATCAGGGATTCTCGCTAGCAGACAGTGGCTTAGGGTTGTAGCTTAAGGTAAATAGTTACCTGAACCCATCCCCCCCAAGGCAGACAATGCCATCTCATTTACCAGAAAGATCACTACTGTACACTTGTGCATGCAAGATAACACTTTGGTACCCATGTACAGGCTCTGGGAATAGAGTGAAAAATATTCTTTGAACGCCATTTGTGAAACACAGAAGAATAAAAAAAAAAAAAAACCCGCTACTATTAAGAGTCTAGATTTAGCTTTACAGTCTGCACATACAACTCAGAAGGAGCTCACAATTATCCAAACTACAGCTAAAAACGTGCACGGGAATAATATATACACACACACACAGGTGATACTCGAAAAATTTGAATATCGTGCAAAAGTTCATTTATTTCAGTAAGGCAACGTAAAAGGGGAAACGAATATATGAGATAGACGCATTACATGCAAAGCAAGATAGTTCAAGCCGTGATTTGTCATAAGTGCGATTATTATGGCTTACAGCTCATGAAAACCCCAAATCCACAATCTCAGTAAATTAGATTATATGCAATCATAGAACAATATCGGACCTCTGAAAAGTAGAACCATACATATGGACTCAGTACTTGGTTTGGGCCCCTTTTGCAGCAATTACTGCCTCAATGCAGCATGGGATGGAAGCTATCAGCCTGTGGCACTGCTGAGATGTTAAGGAACACCAAGATGCTTCAATAGCGGCTTTCAGCTCTTCTGAATTGTTCGGTCTCACATCTCATCTTTCTCTTGGCAATGCCCCATAAATTCTCTATGGGGTTCAGGTCAGATGAGTTTGCTTTCCAATCAAGCACAGTAATCCCACGGTCACTAAACCAGGCTTTGGTGCTTTTGGCAGAGTGGGCAGGTGCCAAGTCCTGCTGGAAAATGAAGTCAGCATCTCCATAAAGCTTGTCTGCGCAATGAAGCATGAAGTGCTCCAAAATCTCCTGGTAGACGTCTACGTTGACCCTGGACTTAATGAAGCACAGTGGACCAACACCAGCAGCTGACATGGCTCCCCAAGTCAACACAGACTGTGGAAACTTCACACTGGACTTCAAGCATCTTGCAGTGTGTGCCTCTCCATTCTTCCTCCAGACTCTGGGTCCTTGGTTTCCAAATGAGATACAAACGTTGCTATCATCAGAAAAGAGGACTTTGGACCACTGAGCAACAGACCAGGTCTGTTTTTCTCTAGCCCAGGTAAGACGCTTCTGACGTTGTTTGTTGTTCAGGAGCGGCTTGACAAGAAGAATACGACATCTGAAGCCCATGTCCAGGATCTGTCTGTGTGTGGTGGCTCTTGATGCACTGACTCCAGCCTCAGTCCACTCCTTGTGATAGTCCCCAACACTTTTGAATGGCCTTTTGCTGACAATCCTCCTAAGGCTGCGGTCATCCCTGCTGCTTGTGCACCTTTTTCTTCCACAAAACTTTCTATTAATGTGCTTTGATACAGAACATTGGGAACATCCAACTTCCTTCGCAATTACCTTTTGTGGCTTTCCCTCCTTATAGAGGGTGTCAATGATGGTTTTCTGCACAACTATCAGGTCAGCAGTCTTCCCCATGATTGTGATTCCTACTGAGCCAGACTGAGAGACCATTTAAAGGATCAGAAACCCTTTGCAGGTGTTATGGCTTACTTAGCTGATTAGAGTGGGACACTGTGAGGCTAGAATATTGCACCTTTTCACAATATTCTAATTTACTGAGATTGTGGATATGGGGTTTTCATGAGCTGTAAGCCATAATCATCGCACTTATGACAAATCATGGCTTGAACTATCTTGCTTTGCATGTAATGGTCTCTCATATATTAGTCTCCCTTTTACGTTGCATTACTGAAATAAATGAACTTTTGCACGATATTCTAATTTTTCGAGTATCACAACTGCAAAAAACAAACAGTCTTTGAAAACTATTAAGTAAACAGAAAAGCATACAAGCGTATGAAAACATAAGCCGTTTTTAAACCTCTTTTTAGAGCTAGCAGGAAAAAACATTTTTAACTTTAGATCAAAAAAATAAGCTCTTCATTTTGTTTTAGGCTATCTCCGTTTATTTTAGGATTGAAGGTACCATAACACATTATGATAAATATAAAGCTTTTTTTAAATTTAGATTTCTAATCACAAGAGGCTTTGTCTATCGCATATAACAATTTGAAATCCATATAATTTACATTGAACTAAAGATTTGAAAATATTTGTGGAGAAAAAAAATAAATAAAAGTTAAAACTGAATGTGTACTCTAGGTCACTGGTCTAAAATGTTACAAAATGTTTACTAAAGGGCTACTCCAAACATAACCACTACTTCTACTGTACGATGTATCCTAGAAAAAATACTCAGTAATGGGGTAAACAGTTATGAAATGGTTTGCCCTCTTTCCTGGTCTCCTTTCTTTGAGCTGGCTAATGACACCCTAATGATGCTGCCGGTATCAGAAGGGTTAATCTACTGAAACTCCTGAACATATCTATTCCAAGCATCGTGAAGTGGTCATGGTGCTTGCAGCAACCCTTTAAGTGAAATTCATGTTTTATTAAAAAGTTGCAAGCTGGTAGCTTTCAGCAACTGGCCTGGGAGGGGAAGTCCGATACGTTGCATCTGATCATTTGGCTGAATAACAGATGGGGAACACCATGGAAGTTAGAAATCAAACCAATTACCACAGAGCATGTCAACTGCTCAATTAAAATGAATCTGTCAGTGAAAGAGGGTATACTGAATCATATTTTCCACACAGAAGGCTGTACTCATATGCTTGCAAGACTCATGATATCTGCACAAAAAAATCCAATCCTATGCTAGACAGTTACACCTTATAAGAACACACCAATAACAATCACTACAGATTGCTGACATTCCCCCCAAACCTCCTCTTGTAAGTAGTCGATCCTAGCTGTAGTGAGTGTGTGTGTATAATATATATAAATATATAAATATATATATATATATATATATATATTTTCATTCTAGACTTCGATACATAAATTTCTAGATCAGTACTGCTGGGTCTGTCCACCAGTTTGGTATGATAACAGTACCACCCCTATAAAGGACCAATCTGACTTATACACAACCTAACATTAGAAATAAAGTATTTTTTGTATCTTTAAAGCATTGGCACATCCCTGGCAAATCCCACTGTAAAGGTTAAACCATTTTAGTGCCGTTTGGCAATTAACCCAGTAAACCCAGCACAGGACTACAGATTACTCTATATAGCAAAACAGGGACCTGCAGGACCGCACTCGTGGTAATAGGATTCTCCTAAAGCAGAAGATTGGAAAAAGGGTCAGTTGCCACAACTGCCTGGCTGGATCCCGGTTAGTGATCAGTCCTGTTCAAGAAGTCTGACATTGTGGGATGTCACAAAGGCACTCCTGGCAGCATAAAAACTAGATATTTTACAAAACTCAGACGTAGCTCAAAAGTATTCCAACTACAGACAATAATGGGTTGTATTTGGTATATTATTTAGCTATGCCAACTTGTATAGTGCAACTGCAAGAACTGTTTTTTTTAAAAAAAAAATAAAAAAAAACAACATGCTTCCTGTTCACATCTCCATAAACCGTATATTCAAAGCTGATTAAAGCATACTTGTTAGTTTGTTTTTAAAATAGAAATAAAACCAAAAAGTATAGTTTAGAACTTGGACCATACAAAAACAAAGCAAGTCTGATCAGTGATGATTCCAAATCAATCTTTCAATGCACTTGTGGAAGCAAGCACCGTTATCTCAATCCTGATGATTTTAGTATATTTTAATGGAAGGCATAATGCACTAGTTGGAGACAAGATTACAAATCCTCACCCTCCCTGGCTTTTTATTTTGGTTTTTTAACCTACTTTTTCCAGAATAAAGACACTATATACCGTATTTTCCGGCGTATAAGACGACCCCCAACTTATTCGGTTAAAATATAGAGTTTGGGATATACTCGCCGTATAAGACTACCCCTTTTCCAACGCACAGCAAATAAAAATTAGCCATGATGTACAGTGAGCAGACAGAGCTACACAGCAAGACATTAAATAATGATAATCTGAAATAGCATTTAAAGCCCAGGTATGTGCCAAGCTGTTTGGGCATATAATCCATGCCTGCTGGTCTAGCACACAGGAGGCTAATTGCGATATATTCGCATACTGCCAATTCTTAACCATTTATTCTGCTGTGACTACCGTATTTTAAACCTGGCTGGACTCGGCTACCTGGATTTGGGGAATTTATGGGGCGCATGGGGCAAACACTACCAAGACTGGGGTGGCATGGGGCAAACACTATACCAGCTTGTTGGCATTGTGGAAAGTGCACTCATGATGTATGGCATGGAGCATACACTATACAGAATGTTCTTCTTACTACTCCCCCTCCCTCCCTATGTTCTTACTTCCCCCATTCTTTTTACTGCCCCCCCCCTTCTTTTTACTCCCCCCTCCAATCTTCCCTCTGCCACCTACGCTACACAGGAAAGGGGAGGTGAGGAGAGAGGCAGTGCTGCAGCCGCCTGAGGCTCTTTATAGGCCCTTGGCAGCCATATAGACGACCCCCAACTTTTAGGAAACCCTATACCCGGCATATAAGACAACCCCCGACTTTTGAGAAGATTTTCCAGGGTTATACGCCGGAAAATACGGTAGGTGTATTTAACCATGCAATGTAAACGGTGTGGTATCTAAAAAACGGCAATCCTTGCATTGCAGGATTAAAATGACAGGATCACTGCACCCAGAACACTTCATTGATGTTAAGATGTCTAGGTTTAGTTTAATGGTTCAGTGGTCCTTTTATTGAACGATTTTACAAAAGAAATGGTCTGCATTATTTGCTCAAATATTGGAAAAAATTATAGTCATTAAATTGTTTAGTTGTTGCTAGATTAAGGCAAGGCTGCTACAATAACGGATGGACGGACAGGCCAACTTAGTGATTTATCCCTCCAAACAGCAGAACAACAGAATGCTTATGGCACCTGAAGCCAGTCCCTCTCCTGTTTTAAAGGAACACTCGTCAGGAATACCAAGGTGTAGACTGAAGAATGTGCTCCTCAGCACTGCAGTCCCCTTCCCCCGGATCTCTGCTAGTTGTAAAGGGTTAAAGCGGCACTGTCATGGCCGAATCCCTTTTTTTTTTCACCCCACCTCCCGAATCCACTACATCTAATTGACACCCTAATCACCCTCAAATGCCCCTAGTCCCCCCAGATTACCTAGTTTTTAAACTTTATTGTGTGCCTGGACATGGGTTCTACATTAAGCTGTAGTTGTTCTGGTAACTATGGTGTCTCTTTAATCAAATGTAATGGTGCAAAACAGGGGTTTACAAACTATTTGAGAAATGCGCATAACCCATATAAGTTGGGAAGTAAAATAGTGAATAAGTTTTGTGACATGCATTATGATTTTCAGAGCAGATAGGAAGAAATAAAGAACAGATCCTGACAGAGGGAAAGAAGAGGAATCGATTAAAGAAAGGCAACTTTGGCATAACAGTGCCGCTTTAAGTAATCCTTTATTTACCTGTCCCTATGCACTGGGTTGTGGCCTTTTATTGTGGCCAGCATAAGGTACATCTTTGCAATAATCATCCTATCTAATCATTATCTTGATATACCACACCTGTGAGGTGGATGGATTATCTCGGCAAAGGAGAAGTGCTCACTAACAGATTTAGACAGGTCTGTGAACAATATTTGAAAGAAATAGGCCTTTTGCTTACATAGAAAAAGTCTTAGATCTTTTGAGTTCAGCTCATGAAAAATAGGGGCAAAAAAAAAAAAAAAGTGTTGCGTTTATAATTTTGTTCAAAATAAATATATATACACACACACATACACACACACACAAAATGATGGGCACAGTGTATAGGCTATATCTACACACACCTGCGAATAGTTGTTGCCTATACAATTTTATAAAAAAAAAAAAAAAAGACACAGTTGCTGCCAAAACCACACAACATAGAACACCCTTTGCTTAAGTTGTATATAAAATGCTATGCAAAAACAAGATGGAAAAAATTGGACATACCTTTGTAAACGAGGTGCGGTGTTGGCTCTTGGGGGTCAAAGTTCTAAAACAGCTTGACTAATTACACTGGGACAGACATCTAAATCACCACAGCGGGCTGTAGAGTTTACATTGTTTAAAGTGTTGATTTAACATTAACAAATTGTGCAAGACACCTTAGACCATGATTCTGAAAAATCATCAATTCCATTCAAAGAATTCTGGGAGCTGTAAACCATGGACAACTGGCCTTAATCAAGCGTATCAGTACAAAGAGTATGGGATCCCAACTTAGACCCTTCCCAGTATCCAAAACAAGATTTCCATTGCACCTAGTAAGGCAAACTTGCTACAGGAAGCATTAATTATTTGACGCATACTCAAGATGATGACCAAGCAAGTGGTTTAAAGATAACTAGACTTAGGAGAAGTTTATTTTCCCCCAAAGGTTAGGTTGTGAGTCCTATAAAATAAGTAGTTAAATTGGAAATCCATGGCATCTCTCTACAACTATAGAAGAGCAATAACAAAAGACTCATTACTATGAATAGGCTTGATGTGTGTAATTATATATACACACACGCTGTATAAATGAATATATTAGCATGGTGTTTACAGACAGGATTTGCTTTTCCACAAAAGCACACTGTAGACCAAATGATGCATGACTACCATGTGTCTTTACAGATACATGCCATTTTACAAAACAGTGCCGTCTCACACATGATCATGCTGGAAGCGTGCCCAGAAAACATCAAAACAATCTCAAAATCTGATCAATTCTCACAAATGCAATGAATCTCACAACAGTTAAAGTAGGGAAACACCTTGTGACGAAGTGCCCTTCGGCACTTGCGCCTGGAGGGGACTACTGGCTAGCCTCCTGCCTTCCGACTATGACCTCTGTGCTGATAGCTGTATTTTACCCTGCAAAAAGGTTTATTTGTGTATTTCTGCCTGGGCGTTCGGGACTTGCAGTATGTGAGTAGTGCTACCCCAGATAGCTATGCCATGGAGCCTATTCATGTAACGAAAGACTACGGAAAAGACTTTGGCTCCATGGCGATTGAACTGTATGTAGGTGATCTGAGCGCCATTCGGTAATGTGCGCTCAGATCTAAGCTATCTGGGGCTATGTTGTATGTATATGTTTTATGTAGTAATTGTAACACTGTGTAATTTTATGTCTTTTTGTAACCATGTGGTTAATGGAGTCTTGCCTCTGTCCTGGGAGATAATTTGATAACTTCCCAATTATCTGCAGGATAGAGAGGAGGGATTGTGATGTCACTGTGGGAGTGTTTTGTTTGTATTGTCTGTGATTGGCTAATATCCAATATGTCTCCCATTGTTCCATCAAGTCCCCTAGGGGAGTGTCCACCTGGTGGACACTTGCATAAATACCGGGCATGTAGCCCTCAATAAACGAGACCTACTTGCACCTTTCTTGAAGCCTTTGCTCATGCTTGTGGGAAGGGATACCTACACTCTGGGGATTGCTATAATCACTTACTCCCCAGAGTAAGCTCTTGTAAGAGCTTGATTTGTTCCTGCTACGCTCTCTGGATTTAGGAGAGGTTCACCCACTAGGAGCTGGATCCTGGTCGTGGATCCAGGGTGGGTGAGAGATGGCGGGACCCCGGCACAGCTGCATCGCTGGAAGCGCTAGGAGCATCGATTGGCGGAGGTACTCAGTCAGAATGCCAGCGGTCCGTCACACACCTATATTGTTTTTCCAGAAAAATATAAGTACCACTATATAGTCACCCAGACCACTTCAGCTCAATGAAGTGGTCTGGGTGCCAGGTCCCACAGGTTTAACCCTGTAGCTGTAAACATAGCAGTTTCAGAGAAACTAATATGTTTACATTGCAGGGTTAATCCAGCCTCTAGTGGCTGTCTTCCTGACAGCTGCTAGAGGCGCTTCCACGACGCTCAATGCGAAAATTGCATTGAGTACGCAGAATGTCCATAGGAAAGCATTCAGTAATGCTTTCCTATGGGGGGGTTTGAATGTGCGCGTGCAGCTCCACTTGGGAGCTGACGTCGGAGGGAGATGAGAGGTCACCAGCGCCAAGGAAGCCTGGCACTTGATTAAGATAAGTGGCTGAAGGTGTTTTAACCCCTTCAGCCCTGCGGGAGGGGGGACCTAAGGACTATATAGTGCCAGGAAAAAGGAGTTTGTTTTCTTGGCACTATAGTAGTCCTTTAACAAGCATGTAAATTATTTACAAGGAGCTGAAATTTGGGGGAAATTGAAGTCATTTTTTGTACAGAGAACAAATTAGGCCAGTAAAGTGAAAACATTAATAAATCAAGAGGTTTTTTTTTCTCCTTTGTTTTATTAAATTATAAGAGTAGGTAGCAGACAGTTACACACAAAAATACAAAAAGTTACCGTAATCCCTTAAGGACCAAACTTCTGGAATAAAAGGGAATCATTACATGTCACGTGTCCTTAAGGGGTTAAAGGAACACTATAGTGTTAGGAATACAAATGTGTTCTAATAGTGCCAATTAGGTTCCCTGCCCCTTCCCCCCTCATCCTTCCCTGTTAAAAGGCGCCACAATGGTCTTCTCTGAGCTAGCTCTGCTCCCTTGGCAGAGGTCAAACGTTATGATATCAGCCAATACAATTCTTTCCCATGGGAAAGCATTGGGAGACTATTGCCACACTGCACCAGTCAGCATCTCCTCGGCACCTCCATCCAGCACTTACCCAGGAAGCACCTCTAGTGGCCATCTGAGTGACTGCCACTGGAGGTGTTCCTAGGCAATAATGTAAACGCTGCCTTTGCTCTTAAAAGGCAGTGTTTGCATTAAAAAGTCTGTAGAGACAGTAGACATTAGAACAACAACATTAAGCTGTAGTTGTTCTGGTGACTATGGTGTCCCTTTAATCAAATGTAATGGTGCAAAACAGGGGTTTACAAATTATTTGAGAAATGCGCATAACCCATATAAGTTGAGAAGTAAAATAGTGAATTTGTTTTGTGACATGCATTATGATTTTCAGAGCAGATAGGAAGAAATGAAGAACAGATCCTGACAGAGGGAGAGAAGAAGAATCGATTAAAGAAAGGCAACTTTGGCATAACAGTGCCGCTTTAAGTAATCCTTTTATTTACCTGTCCCTCTGCACTAGGTTGTGGCCTTTTATGGTGGCCAGCATAAGGCACATCTTTGCAGTAATCATCCTGTCTAATCATTATCTTGGAGAAGTGCTCACTAACACAGATTTAGACAGGTCTGTTAACAATATTTGAAAGAAATAGGTCTTTTGCTTACATAGAAAAAGTCAGTAGACACCAGAATAACAACATTAAGCTGTAGTTGTTCTGGTGACTATGGTGTCCCTTTAATCAAATGTAATGGTACAAAACAGGTGTTTACAAATTATTTGAGAAATGCACATAACCCATATAAGTTGGGAAGTAAAATAGTGAATAAGTTTTGTGACATGCATTAGGATTTTAAGACGAGAGTAAGACACTATTACAGCCCTAAACTCTTAATCTAGAGATTTTTTTTTTATTTTAATCAAACCCATATAACCCAATGATGAGGCCTCTCCATTATTTTTATACAGCACATATATTGGGCATAGTTACAATCATGAGTCACTATTAAACCAGTTTAAAGAGGAACTGTCACTACTCTGGAATTTACATCACTAAATAAAACATTAAATATCATCCTAGACTATTTTGTTTTCTCTTCATAAACAATTTTTATTTGTATTAAAGACTTAGCAAATGAAAGAACAATCCCATAAGAAAGGGCAACACAATCAAACCCCTTAGTGACTTCCTGGACGGCTCACGCATTACCTTCCTACACAGACTAAAATATTAACAGATCCGACAGTTCCTGAAAAATATACCACAGCACCCTGACCTCTACAGGACTTTAACCCTGTTTGAAAACCTGGGAACAGACCCAGACCCACTCATACATGCCATTTCCCACCTATATACTCTGCTCCTACACAACTGGAACCTCCATCAACCCCCTTACATGGGAAAATGGGAAATATGACGGGAGACACTTTCACAGAACAACAGTGGATAAAAATATGTGACCTTACACACCACTGCACACTGGCAATTAAAACCCTGGAGATGGCATACAAAGTTTTGACCCTGTGGTATAAAACACTGCAAATCTTGCACAAAATGATCCCAGATGTGAGCGACAGGTGCTGGCGATGCCACACCTGGGTGGGAATGCCCAAAGGTGGTCCCTTACTGGAGAACGATCAGCAGGGTGCTACAAACGTTCTCCGACAACCCGCTCACCTTTAAACCTATCACATATACCTCTTACATCACACTAGTACACCGACAGCCAAATATAAGAAATCCCTGACCATACAGATACTGAACGCAGCGAAACATATCTTACCCATATACTGGAAGATAGACACACCACCTCCACTAACAACCTGGTTTGAGAGAATGGAGGAGCTACGTGGACTTGAAGACTTGACATTCACAGCACAGGGACGCTCACAAACGTACTTGGCTAGTAGAAGTCTATCGCACAGACTTTCAAAGCATGCAGACATTTAGCCGACAGGGGGAAGAATGGGGAAGGTGACACCTCGGCTCTGACCCAGACTTAAACTTGGATAGGAACCTCGGGTCGCTGGTAGTGATGTCCCAAACGGTTCGCCGGCGAATAGTTCCCGGCGAACATAGCGTGTTCGCCATATATGCAATGTTCGGTTTGCCCCCTATTAATTTACTAATACCAAGTAAAAATTACTTAGTATTAGTAAATTGTGCCCCTACTCGCAATACTGCGAGTAGGGGCATGTCTATTAAACAGTGAGCAGCCTGTGGCTGCTCATTGTTAAAAAAAAAAAAAAAGACCTATTGTCCTCCCCTCGGCCCCCACCCCTGAGCGGTGGGTGTGGGCCCTAAAATTAACAATAAGGGGGGGATTTCTAGCCATCCAATACACAGTGCTCTGTTTCATTTTACACAGCTTGGGAAAGTTCTTTTGAATTTTCCCACGCTGTGTAAAATGACAAAGAGCACTCTGATTGGCTTAAACCAGCCAATCAGAGTGTTCTTAGCCTAATTGCAGGGTGTGGCAAGGCTTTATAAGCCTTCCCCCGCCCTGCAGAGCTCAGTCTGCGCGGAGCCCTCCATGGGTGAAGATGGATTATTTTTTTGTGCGCTTTTTTTTTTTTTTAATTGCGTCGGTTCTTATGGCTTTTTATTTGGCCTTTTTTGGGGCTGAAAAAAGAAGATTGTAGAAGAAAGAAAACATCAAATGGTAAGTTATTTTTATCTAATTTTTTTTTTAACAGGTTTTTAGTTAAAGGTCCCCCCCTCATTATTTTTAGGGTGAGGGGGGTAGGTAGGGAGATCATTTTTTTTGAGGGGTGACTAGGGTCCCCCCCCTTTGTATTTAGGGCCCCCCCTTATTGTTAATTTTATGGCCCCCACCCACCGCTCAGGGGTGGGGGCCGGGGGGGACAATAGGTCCCCCCCTTATTGTTTATTTTAGGGCCCCCAGCCACCGCTCAGGGGTGGGGGCCGGGGGGACAATAGGTCCCCCCCCCTTATTGTTATTAGGGCCCCCACCCACCGCTCAGGGGTGGGGGCCAGGGGGGAACCTACAGTCCTCCCCCCCTTATTGTTATTAGGGCCCCCACCCACCGCTCAGGGGTGGGGGCCGGGGGGGGCAGTAGGTCCCACCCTTATTGTTATTTTTAGGGCCCCCACCCGCCGCACAGGGGTAGGGGCCGGAGAGGGGGAGGACAGTAGGTCCCCCCTCATCTTTATGGCCCCCACCCGCCGCCCAGGGGTGGGGGCCGGGAGTAGGTCTCCTCCCCCTTCAACCACTATTGTGGCCAGAAAGAGTCCCTGTGTGTTTTAAAATTCGCCTGCCTATTGAAGTCTATGGCGGTTCGCGAACATTTGCGGAAGTTCGCAAACCGAAAATTTTATGTTCGCGACATCACTAGTCGCTGATCCACTCAAGCTAGGGAATGACACTCCTCTACCCTGACCCACTGTTTAAGCACGGAGGGCGGAAGACAGAGGTGGGAATGAGAGCATACACAGGACCAACCAGGCGGGAAATACCAGTGACTAGAAGGCGGACTACCGTGCCTGAGGGCTCAAATCTGACAGGGAGGCTGGAATTGGACGCCACACCGCTGACCTTAATTACATTTATACCTACACACTGTACACTGCCACGAGATTCCATTGGATACACCATGACGCTACCCACACTACCCAAACTTCTGTTATGTTGTCTTGTTCTGCATTATATGCAGGTTTACCACTTCTATGACATTTATGATATGTGGAATGGATTGTTTCCTATAACGTTTGCCTTGCCTATCAAGGCCCTGCGTGGCTGGTAATTTGGATGCTCATTTACATGCAATGGACCTGCGAGCCCTACATCTTTCTTGCAAGTTAAAACATGATGCCACACTCAATGACAAACGATAATATACACGCAACTTACAAAAAACAAAAACTAACAACCTCACAATATTAGAATACACAAACTGATTGCAATACACCATAACGAAAACAAACAACACAATGAATTCATAAATTTATACTCAGAGAAACAACTCATAGGGCCGCTTGATAATCTCGGTTAGTATGGTGATAAGATGTACGTTGCGGGACCTGCGTCTCTCTTATTTTGTAATATGTTACCAGACCTGCGTGTCTAAACCTCTTGCATTTAAAGTTAGCATCTTACCACCTAGGCTATGTGCGAGACCTGCGAGTCTCAATTTCTCACTACAATATAGGATTATAGGGATCAACAGATATTGATATTTTAGAGCCGATACTGATAATCTGTGAACTTTCAGGCAGATAGCCAATAACTTACCGATATTATGTACATTTACCATTTTGAAAAAATAAACTATTTGTAAATGTAAAAGCACAAAATATACATGCCACATGTAGTGGATGCAGTGTGCGTGTGTAAAGTGAATAATACGGGGTGGGGGGGAGGAGGGGGGCATTTTTTCTTCTTTTTTTTTGGTCCCCCCCTCCCTACTTTTTACTTGGCCAGGGGTGATGTAGTACTGAAGATTGCCAACCACTGCACTACACAATTGAGACTGCTAATTAGACCACATATTGATGCAATAGTTCACATGTTTAATAATCAGGTGTTTAAAATATCTGCATTTACTATATTACAGTGGTCATCAATGCAGAGCTTCCTCATTTCTTGTGGAAGTGATCTGCTACGTTACAATTCTTACATATATTACGGACCGTCTCTTTTGGATAGACAGCAGAGCCCTCCAAAATCAAACTGTGTTCTAACATCACCAAGCAATTTGCTGATTAAATTGCAATTTAAAAAAGTCAACAAAATTTAACCTTTTCACAAAGACCAGCAGGTACCACACTGTGTTCGCCATGTCTTTGTACCATATCCTTTCATGAAGAATTTTCTTTGTACATTCCCTGGTGGTCCGGTGGTATGGACTGTGCAGTAGCTCTTACTTCCCTTCCCAGCATCTCTCCTGTCTAAATCTCACGGCAAGCATGCCGCGCAGAGCGTTGCCCTCGTAAACCCGTGGCAACACTCTTACAGCCGAGGTACTCGCAAGATTTACACAGGGGAGCTGCTGGGAATGTAAGTGAGCTACCTGCGGGCCCTCCAGGACCACCGGGCTTGTCATTCGTCCGGCAGTCCTGTTATGTATTATCGGCAATATCAGTATCTCTACTGGCTGATACAGATATATTGCCGAAAATACTGAATATCGGCCAGAACGATAATCGGTCAATCCCTATATGATTATACGATAAACGAATAAAAACGATAAAAAAAAAAATAAAATAATCCAGTTCAGACAAGGCAAAGCAAGGGCAATCATTGCATTATTTCATTTCTCATGTTCTCTGTATACTTTCTCATGCTGTCAGTTACAATAGACCGAGCGTGTAGCTATGTTTGACAGAGTGCTAAAGTGGAGGCCCCCAACAACAGGATAAAGAGATGTACATTTTCACAGTTATATGATACAAACATGTATTCCTAGCACATAGTGTCTTAGACTACCTATTAGGTTCCCGGCCCCCTCAGAGTGAACAAATAATGTGAGTTTACTTACCTTTTTGATGGCGGAGTTAATCAATCTCACAATCTCCGCCAATCCAATGCTTTCCCATAGGAAATCACAGTGAGGCTATTACACATGCACCAGTCAGCATCCGCTCACAAAGATGCATTGAATCAATGCATTTCTTTAGGGAGCGTGCATTCACAGCGTGAAGATGTTGAACGCAGGTGCTGCACACCTGGGAAAGGCTATAGACACCAGAACCACTACATTAATCTGTAGTGGTTCTGGTGGCTATAATGTCTCACTTTTTTTTAGACATTTAACAAATACATTTTATTAAAAATCCTGGGAAGTGACAAGTACCTTTTAAAGGACCTATTAAAGCACACTTATGTGGAAAATGGTTACAGCAGACCATTAAAAAATAAAATCAGCAGAACTAACTTATGTTATGCAACAGATGTGTTGAAATCTTTATTCTATCAAAAGTTATTGCTAAATAACCAGAAAAAGATAACACAACTGCCTTATGTAACATGAAGTACTGTACAATTATATTTAGATTACCATATTAAAATTCTTACCACATGAGGGCATATAAATTGAAATTTTTACTGGGGGGGGGTGAAGGAATCTCCCAAAATCTAGAAGTCAATTTAAATTTCGTACACGACTTTCCATGCATTACAAGACTAATTCCTTGGCCTTACGCTTTATTGATACACGCAATGCTTTCACCCTTCTCATATCGCTTTATCACATCAACTTCTTTTCTAAAGAAACTGAATTTCTGGAGTGCTTACCATCATGGTCATCACATAAAGAGTCACTGTCAAGGCCGAATTTGTTTTTGTTTTTTTAACCCCCCTCCTGACTCTACTACATCTTATTGACCCCCTTAATCACCCATAAATGCCCCTAAGCCTCCTATATTACCTATTTTTTTTTTATCTTTATTTTCTGCCATGACATGGGTCCTGGGCGCCACCATTTTTGTGTGGGTAGATGAAGTCCCTGTGGGAATTCATTCGGCAGAAAGACGACATGTCAGACTAACAAACAAAGACTGAATATCAGTGTTCATTTAGTTTATTACAAGGAGGGAGCTTTCGGCTCACAGTTCCCTCCTTGTAAAATGTCAAAATAGAAGAGGCAGGGAGCCTCCCCCCTCCCCCACCCCAGAGCGGCGGGTGGGGGGGCCCTAAAGGATAATGAGGGGGGACCTATTGTCCTCCCCCCACGGACCTCACCCCTAAGCGGTGGGTGGGGGCCATTATAAAACAATAAGTGGAGGGTAACTACTGTAGTCTCCACCCCCCAAAAAAAAATAACTCAATCTTCACCCGGCTTGAGCACAGCGCAGACTGAGCTCCGCAGGGCGGGTAAAGGCTAATAAAGCCTTCCCACGCCATGCAATTTGACTCCAAACACTGATTGGTTAACTTGGAATTCAACCAACCAGAGTGCTATTCATTTTACACAGCGTGGGAAAGTTCTTTGGAATTTTCCCACGCTGTCTAAAATGACACAGAGCACTCTGATTGGTTGGATTTCAAAGCAACCAACCAGAGTGCTGTGACAGGTAAATGTAGAGACTTACCTGTCAGAGCACTCTGATTGGATGACTTAAACCAACCAATCAGAGCGCTCTGAGCCTAATTGCAGGGTGTGGGAAGGCTTTATAAGCCTTTTCCCGTCCTGCGGAGCTAAGTCTGCGCCGTGTCCTCGCCGGAGGACGATTAATTTTTTAGCTTTTTTTTCTTTTTCGTCTGATTTTTTGTGCTCGGGTTATTTTCTTTTTTACAAGTTCGATGGATATTATGGTTTTCATTTGGCTTTTTTGGGGGCTGGAAAATTAAGATTTTAGAAAAAAAAAAAAGACATCAAATGGTAAGTTTTATTTATTTTTTATTTTTTTACAGGTAGTTAGTTCTTTTATTCCCACTCACTATTTTTAGGGTGAAGGGGGTTGGTAGGGGATTATTCCTTTTTTATTTGGTGGGGGCTGGAGGACAATAGGTATCCCCCCACATTATCCTTTAATATGTCCCCGTACCCAATATGTCCCCGTATTCCCTTATTGTTGTTTATGGCCCCCAACCACCGCTCATTCTAATGAAATTCCGATACGAACAAAGTCCTGAACTGCGTCCTAACATGAATGAACAAACTGTTCTCATTCTGTTAGGACGCAATTCGGTAGTTTCGCCAGCGTTCTGTCTAAGTGACAGGACTTTTGGGAAAAGTGAAAGGAAGCATCGCGGGAACAGGGAGGAAAGGTAAGAATTTTGGGAAAATTTATCTGACCACCGGAAATGAAGCACACTTTGCTCCTCCTCTGGTCAGAGATGGTCAGGCGTAGGAAACCTTTATAAGACAAATAGTCCCTACTTTATCTTATGTTTTAAAGAAAATTAGAGCAGATCGGAAGAAATGAAGAACAGATCCTGACAGAGGGAGAGAAGAGGAATCGATTAAAGAAAGATAACTTCGGCATGACAGTGCCGCTTTAACCCCTTAAGGACCAAACTTCTGGAATAAAATGGAATCATGACGTCACACACGTCATGTGTCCTTAAGGGGTTAATTGAGTAAACTTAAGAACCATTATTTTTATTATATATACACAAATTTTGGGAGAACTAGTAGATGACATTCCCACTAGCAATATCACATCGGTAGAGATATGCCTGTATCATTGCGCACATAAGAGTCATCCGTAAAATAAAATAAATTACACACTAACCTTTTGTTTACATTTAAACTGATAACTTAAGCAATCATAACGAGATACAGTAAGTAAAACAGAATTTATAATTTTATATGAAACAAGAATGTTGACTTCTACTGGCTTGCCAAGGCCCAAATCATAAGCGTACAAGTCCACGGTCCTAACCTAGGCCAATGTTGCACATTATTTTGGTGGTCGGCTCATCTGACAAATATAGGCCTAAACCTACATAACTTTAATTTTTGCAGTCTGACGTATACGCCAGCAAATAAGATACATTTATTTACGGATTGCAGAAACCAAAAACAGCTTCTGACACTACAATTCTGCAAACATGTATTCTTAATGCTACAGTGTAGCCCCCAATGCTTCAGTCTCACTATGGCCCTGCCTAACCCAATGCTTTTCAATAGTGAAACACTGGGGGTTAGCGTGCATGCTCAGCAATCGTGGCACTGCGCCAATTAGCATCTCCTCAGTACATCTCTTGGAGAGAATTTTCTCCCCGCAATCCTTGGCATTAGGCAGCAATGTAAACACTGTCTTTTCTCAGAAAAGACAGCGTTTGCAATGCTCATCCAGCAGAGACATGGTATATACACTAGAACCACTATATTAAGGTTTTTCTAGGGAGATCCTTTAAATGGTTGCATATAAACATTGATATTCCATTAATAATTCAATTAAAGCTAAGCACACTAGGATACAAACGGATTCCACTTGCCAGTAGGTTTGGTATAACGCTATTGAAAATTATTTTGAATTCTTGATGTAGGTTCTAGGTTTTCCCTCAATATCTGTGTATTCCAAATCTTTAACTATTAAGTTTATGCTGGCGCTGACAGAAATTGAGGAGAATGCCGCTTAAGAGAACATTGAAAAGTCACCGATAACTCGTTTAAACCTGTCATTTCAAATCTCAAGATTTAGCAAGTGGCCCAATTCAGTCTACTCCTGGCACAGTCAAGGAATACAATGTAAAAAGCTGTAAAAGTGGCGAAAAAATCAGCAGTTTAAATGTTCCTGCTGCTTCTGTTTATTTCCACTGCGAAAGAACTTTGCACCACTATTCAGACAAACCTTCCCCATTCTTTTTCCCCACCTCCGCGTATGATGTTCAGTGACAAATAAGGGCAGAACTCCGGCAAGTATGCACTAAAATCCTCACAGTATATCCTGTTGTGTCACTGACAAAGAGTTAACACTAAAAATAGGTATGTAGGTAGCAATGCAATGCACCTTGCAACCCCCAAAATGCACCCACAAGTAAGGTTCTATTAGAAGCTGTGCAAGTTGTTTGGGAAGGGTGGTGGTGTGTATTGATGTCCTGTCCATTTCCTGAAGTATGTTGCTGTTGAATGATTATATGCGCACGTAACCTTTAGACTAGGGATCGACCGATATTGATTTTTTTAGAGCCGATACCGATACCGATATTCTGTGAACTTTCAGGCCGATAGCCGATATAATTTGCCGATATTCTGTACATTTACCATTTTGGAAAATAAAAACTATTTCTAAAGGTAAATGCACAAAATATACATGCCACATGTAGTGGATGCAGTGTGTTTAGACAGGGGAGCTGTGTGTGTTTGTGTAGTGGATGCAGCGTGTGTTTGTGTAGTGGATGCATTGTGTGTTTGTGTAGTGTGTGTTGAGGATGCAATGTGTGTTTGTGTAGTGGATGCAGTGTGTATTTGTCAAGTGTGTGTAGTGTGTATATAATGAAAGCAAAGTGTTTGTGTAGTGTGTGGGTAGTGTGTGGGTAGTGTGCATAAAGTGAATGCTGTATATACTAAATGCAAAGTGTTTGTGTGTATTTGTGTAGTGTGTGTGTATAGTGAATGTAGTGTGTGTATATAATGCAGTGTGTTTGTGTAGTGTGCATTATAGAAACACACTACACAAACATACTGCATTATATACACAAACTATGCAAACACACTGCATTATATACACACACTACACACACTGCATTATATAAACACACTACATTATATACACACACACTACACAAACACACTGCATTATATAAACACTACACAAACACACTGCATTATATAAACACTACACAAACACACTGCATTATATACACACACACACTACACACATTGCATTATATAAACACACTACACAAACACACACTACACAAACACACTGCATTATATACAGTGTGTTTGTGTAGTGTGTGTATATAATGCAGTGTGTATATAATGCCGTGTTTGTGTGTAGTGTGTGTGTATATAATACAGTGTGTGTATATAATGCAGTGCGTTTGTATAGTGTGTGTATATAATGCAGTGTGTGTATTTGTGTGCATTGTATACACACACACTGCATTATATACACACGCACAGCATTATATACACACACTACACACAAACACTGCATTATATACACACACACAGCATTATATACACACACTACACAGCATTATATTGTGTAGTGTGTGTGTATATAATGCAGTGTGTGTATTTGTGTGCATTGTATACACACACACTATACACACACACTGCATTATATACACAGTGTGTTTGTGTAGTGTATGTGTATATAATGCAGTGTGTGTATTTGTGTGCATTGTATACACACACTGCATTATATACACAGTGTGTTTGTGTAGTGTATATAATGCAGTGTGTGTATTTGTGTGCATTGTATACACACACACACACACACACACACACTGCATTATATACACAGTGTGTTTGTGTAGTGTATGTGTATATAATGGAGTGTGTGTGAGGGGGCATTTTTTTATTAAATTAATATTATTTTTTTAGATTTAATTATTATTTTTTGTTTGTTGTCCCCCCTCCCTGCTTGTTGCCTGGCCAGGGAGGGGGGATATAGCAGTCCCTGGTGGTCCAGTGGTATTGGCTCACCTCCCAGCAGCTCCTCCAGCTCCGCAGTGCAACTCTCGCGGCCAGCGTGTCGCGCTGCCATGGTGACCCATGGCAACGCTCTGACGGCGGCGGGTCTCGCGAGAGTTGCACTGGGGAGCTGGAGGAGCTGCTGGGAGGTGAGTAAGCGCTTGCTCTCCGCCCCCCCCAGGACCGCCGGGCTTGTAATGAGCCTGGCGGTCCTAGGAGGTATTATCGGCAATATCGGTATCTGAATTGGCCGTTACCGATATTGCCGAATATCGGCCGATTATATCGGTAAAACCGATAATCGGTCGATCCCTACTTTAGACAAGGCTAGTAGACTGGAATGTGACGTGTTGAGCCCTGTAATATAACTATGATTATACACATTGAAATTTGCCAGTTTGGTAAGCTGGGCCTTTGTTACCATATGGCAGCCAAGGAATAAAAATTACCCCCATCATGGAATACCATTTGCAAAATTAGACAACCCAGGGTATATGACAAGTAGTGATGTCCCGAACGGTTAACCGAGGATGGCGAACATATGTGCTGTTCGGTCCGCCCCCTATTCGTCATCATTGAGTAAACTTTGACCCTGTAACTCACAGTCAGCAGACACATTCCAGCCAATCAGCAGCAGACCCTCCCACCTCCTGGACAGCTCACTAAGAATGCAGCTTCACAATGAATGTTAAATGGATGCTGTCCAGGAGGTGGGAGGGTCTGCTGCTGATTGGCTGGAATGTGTCTGCTGACTGTGAGGTACAGGGTCAAAGTTTACTCAATGATGACATAGGGGGCGGACCGAACAGCGCATATGTTCGCCGTCCACGGCGAACCGTTCGGGACATCACTAATGACAAGTCTTTTTTTTGGCAGCCACTTAGTCATAAGTCCTTAACAAAGTTAGTATTCATATTTGATTTTTGCATTTTTCACCGATATCATTGTCATGTTTTACTGCTCCAAAATACTCATTTGTTTTGGAACACTAAGCATCAGGACCACTGAAGCTTACAGTAGTGGACGCGGTGAAAAAAAAAAAGCCTCTCTCTGCACTGTAAACAACCCTTTTTTAGTCAAAAGGCAGTGTTTACACTTCTCTATAAGAGCACCTCTAGTGGCTATTACCCTGACAGACAGAGAGATGCTTTCCCATTGATGTCCTGCAATATTTTCAGGACTGACATTCGGCGTCCAGCTGCTCAACATGAAAACATAGAATGCCCCCCAAAGAGATGGATTGTTCGAATACATCTGTGTGAAGAGAAGTTTACTAGTGATTGCAGCGCATTCACAGAAGGCCCCCAAATGCTTCTCTAATTAAGCTCTGGGTTGACTGACTTCAATATTCATAAATCAGACAGGGATTGGCAAGGAACATCCCAATGTTAGAATACATGCTTTACCTTTTTCAAACCTCACTTCCGAGGGTTCATAATATTTACATATCTCCTCTTTTTAACAGTTTCCCTTTACTGATGTAATACTATACAAACTATGCACATTTTTCAGACAATAGGATTGACACACAAAACTTAGGGGGCCTCATTTGGCTCACAAGCCGTCAAGACAAACCTTAACATCTGGCAAGAGGTCATCAAGTGCACAGAAAAGCAGAGGTTGTGGCATAGGGACATTCAGTAATCAGTACACTGTGGCAAGTTTTCTGATTCTTGAGCTATCTGGTTAAGATAGTAATAGATCATAAACTAGGGCCTTCGTGGGATTGCATCTCAGAGCTGCAATCTGTTACTCATTTACTTTATGAGGAAACAGCCTCTGTTTCCTTACATAATGAATTACATACAGAAGAAGTCAGCAATGTAATATCAAATCATCCCTCAACAGGCAATCCTATTTTGGCATGTTAGGGGTTTTACTACATACATGAGCAGCATTCAGCTTCCATGCATCAATTGCATGGGTTTAAATCGATAAATGAAAAGCAAGGGACCTACTTGAGCATACACTCAGTGAAAGAACATTTGAAGCACAACAACTAAGCCCATAGATAATCTGTTTAGCTCCACTGAGCTAAACAAGACCACACTTATAGACATAGCTTCCCCTGTATCTGGTTCTGCTTAGCTCAGAAAAGATATCCAGCTTCTCCTGCAGTTGAAGCAAGATATGGCAAATGCACCCAGGAAACAGTTATTAAAAACAGTTTGACTTACTTATCCTAGGATGGCACCAAGGCACACCTGGCACCATAAGTTGTTATGGTGCTTGCTGTATTTCTTTAAATTAAAGTCAAATATTTTAGCAACTTCAATAAGGTTTCTAAACGATAAAAAAAAAAAAAAAGGACTTCTTTGCCAAGGCTTCCAGCACAAAGGTTGGATTATGGATCATAATACAAATATATATTTAAACATTTTCAAGTGTTCACATTTACTACCATAGACTGCAAGCTGATTTGAGCAATGACTTCCTCTACCCTTTCTCAAATTGGAAAGCGCTGCAGAATATGTTATGGTCATATATATAAAAAATAAATAACGGTGTGCAATATGGTATATATGATCGGTATATTATATCAATATACATTGTAAATTACAGCCTTGTATTACACACATAATATACATACTAATTTCGCTCTATCAAAGTTTCCATTAGCCACGGGCAAGAGAAAATTTTGACCTGGCAAGTAGAAATTTAATCTTTGACAATAGATATGTACTCCACCAGACTTGCAGTGGCAAACAGCTTTTAAATCCTGCCTAGTAATAGAGGACTTGAAATTTTAAAGATAGACAGACAGACATGTGATGCGTAACAAGCAAGTGTGAATTTGTAAAAATAGTAAAAGCAGAATACAAAAAAAAATTAAAAATTAAAATAGGAATTAATGAATATTTTGGAAATCGAGATAGAGGCAAAACAAACTTCCTATCTTCACTGAACTTGATCTGGGTATCAGGAACCTTTGAAGGAAATGAAGAACAATATAAGCTTTACTCTAAATCAGCTCGGAATGAGGGAACAGAAGATAAAATGCTTCCTTCCACACCCAACTTTATAAATTACGTTAACCTAAAACATGTTAAATAGATTACAGTCAAACATTTTGCTTGTTTCTTCCTGAGGGGGGTGATACATATGTAATCCTGTTAACAGAGTTTTAAATCTCCACTTACCACTAGCAATTGCTCAGTAAACATTTAGCCCTGACGAGAGTGCAGTAAATTCTCTAAGCATGCAGTGGTGAATATCTTTTAAAACCCGACTAGTAGTGTGGAACTTGAGAATTTAAGCCATGGCACTGAGCTCTTCACTTTGGATACCAAGAGTTTGAGAAACATTAAAGACTTAGAAATAAAGATGCATTGAAATGAAAAGTTAAACAGATCAGTGCCGTTGCACTGGAAATCAATCTGCCAAATGCACCATTTTTGAAACCACTACACCTTACTAGCTCTTTATATAGGATATCCAACAAGAAGCAAACATAAAAGGGACTCCTTCAGGAGTATTGTGCCACAATCCACTTTAGAAAGGTGGAAGGTTTGCTTTTTGTAATTAAGAGAAGTTGGCTTTGACAAAACACAGTCCCCACTAATTAAAAAATAGCTCACGGTTTGTTACTTTTAAATATCCACCACATACTAGAGGCCAAGCAAGCTCTAGAGCTGACAAGACCAGTCTCAACTGAATTGTCAGCAATTCAAAACACAGATCCAAGGAGGATTTTATCCTTTCCTGTACAAGTATTCATGCAACTATTAACTATTCAATGGAGCGGGGGAAAGAAAAGGGAGAAAAAAAATATATATACTTGTATGCACACGTTACTATGAATTACACTGATCTTGACCCAGGCGGGCCTGAGCCAAACATGGCCCACAAAACGTGCATATAGATCTTCTACCCCAAAACAGTTTTTTTAGACACAACCAATAAGCTTTCACCTGAGGAGCCCTACAAACTATTTTACAAGCCAAAAGTGTAAACTATACAACATACTGTAAAGGAAAGTAATTGCCATGCAAGCACAAATAGCAGCCTTGAAAGATAAAAAAATAAAAAAAACAATAATTGAAAAATAATAGTAGTATCAGATGGATTCTCATGCTTATTATAACAGCAGATCTACTGACCTACAGTAACCATTTACTCACTGTCCAACCACCCATCTATCCCTATCCTCTCTTGCTTCTACTTCCACTCCCCCCCCCCCCAAATCCATCTTCTCTACCCTCTGTTTACTTCATTTCTCCAGTCCTTTATACGGTGCAACTTGTTTATAACTTGTTTATAGGTATGCTTCACCATTTTCATCATTACTTTGTTTTGCAAGAAGTCTCAATGTTAGTTTCTAATATACTGACTTATTGTTGCACACCTGCAGATTTCATAGGTTATGCTAGTCTGGTCTCGCCTTGATGCAAATTGTACTATGCCTGCTTCCTCCTTGTTTTGTAATTTCGCAAACTTTATAAATAAAGTTTGTCAATAGAAAAAAACAAAAAAACACTCACCTCTATGCTTTTCCACAAGTCTTCTGCAACATTTCCAAGTGATTCTGAATTCAGAAGTTTGGTAGATGCAATCATTTTTAAAGCTGTAAGATGTTCACTTTCCAACTCCTTTGAAGAATAGGCCTTAACATTCTATTGCAACCTCTCTAGGGTCACTGTGTTCTAAAAGGACTTGCTATGGCATGTCACCAGACTGTAGCAAGTAAAAGCTATTACTTTCAGGTGGAGGGCCCTTGACAGAGTGGAACAGAACTTTCTGAAAGAGCTCTGCTTTTTCACAAGTACTTTGGTAAGGATTCCACGAGATGTAGAAAACACCCTTATTTATTCCCACAAAGGAAGCAGCCACAAATAAGGATCCTCTGCTACAAGTCACGTTTTCTGATCACCTGTGATTATCTCCTAGTTGTAAGTTGCATAATGCTAATGTGTTCGGCCTGATTTTTTTTTGTTTGTTTATTTTGTAGTGTGAGAAAAGTCAATTCTAGCAGACAAGAGTAGGTGATGTGTGCATTTACAAGTAATTTTTTGCACTTCTAACAAGCCATGCGGTCAGTTACTCAACTTTTTTTTTTTTTTTTTTTTAAATCAAAAGACAAAGAAGACGTAGAATACTTATTATTCATATCAGTCTTCCTTGTCAGTGGCAAAGTCAAAGCAATTTATTTCCTTTGCATCCCACAAAACAAATAGAGAAATACTAGATTTGCCTTGAAGCGATCATAAATTGCAGTATCCCAATAGTGGTCCTGACACAAAATCTTGTGCAGTAAAAAGTTTACTTTATCAAAAATCATAAAATTAGACAAATTTACATCATACTACTAAAATATCCTTTAAACTGTAAAAAAGTAATTCAGTGTCCTACTTAACGTCACAGCTTCCATTAAAGTACCTGCAAGACATTCAGAAATTTCACAATTAGACTAACAGGAAAGACTGTGGGTATGACTACAAATCCCTTCAAAGCAATGTGAGGCTAGATTAAGAGTGAAATGAAAAGGTGCTAATCAAGTGTAATCATATAATAATGCCATATCAGGGCCCTCAACACCTCTGTTCCTGCTTGTCCACTTGTCTGGTTACAATTACGTGTGTTAGTCCACCCATTGTACAGCGCTACGGAATTTGGCACTATATAATATTACACTGCAAATAAAAGAAATGTAAAAAAAAAAAAAAAAAATCCAAAACTGATTACTACACCTCCTTTTGCAAATTACAGAAACAAGAAGAAAATACATCATACTAGAGAGATCTGCAAATGCGATTTGTAGACATATACTACAATATAAGGCGCAAGCCAACAAAGATGCCTTGCTGGCCTTTCCCAATTTACCAGATCCCTGGTTCCATTTGTGGTCACAATAAGTGGCACATTTCACTAAACATTAGCAGGGGTTGTGTACAGCACATAAAATATATTACAGAGGATGTGAGAAACACACAGCACATATAGAGCGTGTGCTATTGCATCCATTGGTTGAATATACAGTTTGCTGGAATTAGACATCTGCTCGTTTTTTGTTTTGTTTTTTTATCTGTTTTAAGGTTACATTTAGCCATAAATTCTCCATTTAAATATATATAAATTCACCCAGTTAAATCAACAAAAGCCAACCAATACACACAAACGAAGATTTCGCAAGACATGATCTTAATAAAAAGAACTTTGGAAATGCAGCTAACATTCTGCATGTCATCTACCCATATTAGAATTCTAATACTAGAGAATATTTGATCCCTGACCAATATGCAGCCATTGCTGCCATGTAGAATGTACTCACAAGACTTAGAATCATAACACAGAATAGCCCCTGCACATTGAATTTTTACACCGAAACAAACATGCAGGACTAACCAAACGATCTTTGGCAAGAGATCATAGAATAGCACAGTAGTTAATTCCATACAGTGATGACACAACTCCCTTTCAACAATTAACTCCAACAGTATCACTAAAAGCCTTGGTGGTTTCATAACAATGTTAAAGGGTCATAGTAAATGTAGCATGGAGTACTGTCTTGCCTTGTGGAAGCTTTAGACAGCTGGTAGTGTAAAGTCACACCATCACTCAAGCACATACATTTCCATTTAAAGGAAGCACCATCTCCCCTTACCAATGCGATCCAAACCAATGCTGACACCTTCACAAACTGAGTAGCCCCTTTGTTTTCTGGGTATAAAGGGGGATGGGGTGCAGAAATAGGTGCGGCATTATACTCATAGTATGTACTCGTTTCTTATTGACCAGCTCATTATTACCTTGCCAGTCTTATGGTCGAACCATACAAGTGCATGATTCCTGGATAACACCTTGCAGTCAAAGGTGGCATTGTTCTGCGCTGGGCGGCAGCGGGCCACTGAACGGCCTATCTTGACTGGCTCATCCAAGTAGACATGTCGCTCCTGAAAAGGGTGAGAATTCTGGCGGCAGGTGAAGATCGCCAAGGCTGAAGGCATCTGGGACAGCTTGGGCGGAGGGTCACTCCAATCAGGAATGAAGTTAAGAGCCTCAATTGGTCCAGGCCACCCTCTGCTGTACGAACCAGACCTCAGCAATTTCCACTGCAAATGTATTACCAATTCATAACACACCTGGGCTAAAAGGCTTTAGGGTCAGTCTGTAAGCTATCCTTCCAGTACCCCAGCCAATACCCCATACTGGTCCCATGTAAAAGACCACCACTAGCAATTAAGACCTTCAGCACTCCTCCAGAGGGCCTGACTCTCACTCCATCATCAGGAATGAAGCAGGTAAAACCTGCCAGACTGAGAATAGCAATGTCTGTGCCCAGAGTACACACATACAGGAGGGTGAGCAGTCACTACTTCCTTTACAAGGACTTCCTTCCACTCTGAGCACAGGTGGGTGAGGGGGGGCTCAGGCCGGTCACATACAGATGGCTCCCTGGTTTTCAATCCCCATCACCAGGCTATGTACAATGTCCAGCATTCACAGGGTGGGGGGTGTAAAGGAGGGCTGTATCTGGGGGGGGGGCTATCTGGGGGAAGGGGGCTGTATCTGGGGGTATAAGGGGGCTGTATCTGGGGGTATAAAGGGGGCTGTATCGGGGGTATAAAGGGGGCTGTATCTGGGGGTATAAAGGGGGCTGTATCTGGGGGGTATAAAGGGGGCTGTATCTGGGGGTATAAAGGGGGGCTGTATCTGGGGGTATAAAGGGGCTGTATCTAAAGGGGGGTATAAGGGGGCTGTATCTGGGGGGTGTATAGGGGGGCTGTATCTGACAGGTGGGTGATGGTCACAGATAAGAGCAGATTTGGGCCCTTGCTCTGCAGGCAATAGCTTGGTGGCCAGCAGGCATCCTCAGCAGGGCAGGGGGCTCACAGTGCCCGGGGTTGGCCCGCGGTTGGCCCCAGCGGACGAGTCTCCGGGCCCGGCGGTTGTTTACAGGATCCCCGGTGACGGCTGAGGTGGTAGCCCTCACAGTGACAGTCAGAGAGGCGGGCGGAGGGCGAGCTGCGATGGCGGAATCACACACGGTCTCTCGCCCGGATCACCAACCCAACGGTTTAACCGAGGACAGAGCGGCCGCACTCCGCTTCCTCCCGCGCCGCCATGCACAATCCGTGCGACCAACCGGCCTCCTGCGTCATCACACCAAGGGGAGGGGCCGGGAGGTGGGCGGGACCTTCGCGGGTAGTGACGTCGATGCCGTCCAATCGGCTGTCGAGCCGCTCCCACTCTCTTTCCCGCCCATTCTAAACTGTCAAAAGAAAACTATAGACCTCCTGGGGATGGGAGGGGAGGAGGAATGTGAATCAAAGGGCTCTGGGGGGGTCTCAGTCATTGACCTCACAGAGTTCCTCTCAGTAGTACTATCTCACAGTCACATAAAATATTACTGTATGAAAGGAGGTGCTTCAAATAAATACCGAGAAACATCGAAATCACAATTGTTTTCATTGTAGTGTCTACTGAAGAAAACAAGAGTTACATTTTAATTTATTTTCCTCTGTAAACTGTATGTTTTAAAAAGGAGCCAAATTATTATTTTATTTTTATTTCCATTTATTGCATAAGCTGTTTGTTGTGTAAATTAATAAATACATGGATGGAAGTACTTGTGGTCGGCAAATAGGCTGCTGCAGTGATTTCTTTGAAACCAAAAAGTTTGAGAAAGCAAAGTATTCACTTTTTCCTATTAAAAATATTAACAAACCATTGGAAATACCAGTATTTTTTTTCTGTATTTTATTGAACATTTACATATATTTCACAAGATAGGAAACAAAGTAAATATAAAGACAACATAATACAAATATATCCGATTGTACAGCGCTATGGAATTTGTTGGAGCTTTATAAATAATAATAACATATCATTGTCATTCCCATACCTGCCAAAACTTACCACACAGTGGGAAGATGAACTGAATCTCTCACCACAAGAATGGAAAACCATACTCAAACTCGCCCATAAATCCTCATCCTCCAATCAAGCCCAAGAAAGCAACTACAAACGAATCACAAGATGGCACTACACTCCAGCGACAATCCAAAAACTATACAACACACCTTCAGACACATGCTTGAGGTGTCAGGAAATCAATGCCCATCACTCACACATTTGGTGGCAGTGTCCACTAATATCAAGGTATTGGACCAGGATACACAAACTTAACCAAATAATCATTAAGAGCGGATTTATCATGGACCCTAAACAATACTTATTCCTACTTCCCTTGAAACATCACCGAAGGGAGCAATCCACCCTTCTCAACTTTCTAGTTATGGCTGCTGCACAACTTATCCCTAAATACTGGAAACAAACCCACACCCCAACTATCAAGGAATGGTTCGCGAGAGTCGAAGAAATTAAACATGGAGGAACTAACACAAGCTAAAACCACAAACTATCAAACATTCTCCAAAATATGGTCTCCTTGGACTGAATTCCTGACAAAGGAAACAGAAAATGCACTCGTGACCATCCCTCAAAACTTAAATATCCTACATAATCGAGAGCCCACCCACATGCACCCAAACGAAGCAACTACAAATATGACCTCCCCCCTCCCGCCCACCCCTAAACCGATACACGCAAACTAGGGTTCAGACATACCCACCAGGCTAAAGAGGTAACTCTCTAAATACTGCTCACGCACACCTAGATTCCTTTAATGCTCCCACATCTACTCTTAACGAACGGTTAACAATACGTTGTACAAAATCTCTTGAGTCAACGACGAGGCTCAGGTTAGAGACTTGACCAACTATCCAACACTCTAGTATCACCGCCCAACCGAACCAATTACCAATACAGATAACATGTACTTTACTTTATTTCTATGCACTATTATTTTAATCTCAAACTTATCACTTTTGTCAACAAATGTAACAATTGTTTATTGTTGTTTTATGTACCAAAAAAATAAAAAACTTTGAAATTAAAAAAAAAAAAATTGTGATTAGTCAGGATTTGTTCACATTCAAACAACTTTGAGTAAAAAGGTTCGGTAATGTTCCAAAATGGAATACACCGTGCAATAAACAGGGCTGTGAGATGACATTGTACATGCATATCGATTAGTCTGTATTTGTTTAGATTTGTACAGTTTCCAATACAATGGACCAGTAGAATGCATTATCAATGTCTCCATAGTTTAGAACTGTTATTATACACTTTAGGGTAGTTTTCCAGTATAAGGATGTGTAAAGTAGGCCAGTAAGACCAGTGTGTTGTAAGAATAAAGTTTAAAGAAGGATTAGCTATGAAAGAGAAAGAGTTTATTTCCCACCAGCATCTAAAAGTGACTGCATCCCCCACCATCCCTCCCATCCTTGCTACCCTCATTTTTTCTCAGTGTGCTAACTAACCATATCATTAAAATAGCAAGATCATGAGCAATACACTTCACCTTTATTACAATATTCTCTGTGCCAACCTACTACCTTCCATCTCCCACCTCCATAACCCCTACTCTTTGGGACATATATTCATTCCATGGGTACTATTGTTCAGTATGTTTACACACGTTCCCTTCAAGGAGGATACCATGTATTCTGCAGCCTTAATCCCCTAGACCCAATCTAACCAATTTTGTTTGGTAGGTATTTCCCATTGTTTTAAGAGGGCAGGTACCAGCAACTTTGCTGCATTCAGAATAGATTTTTTTTTCTAGGAAATCTGTAAATGTGTGTCATAGAGCAAGAAATTGTGAAATGTAAACAGTGGGGGCAGCAGTGGAAAAACTGCCAGTGCAGCAGATCCGGCTGCAATGGGGTCCACAAGCTCACGGGGCCTATCTAAGGATACCCGATGGACATCTTTGATCGAAAGTCCAGTCAGATGCCATGGCCCTTTAACAGCACATCAGGCTCTTTGTAAAGCCGCAGAGCTGGAAGGAAGTGAGTACAAGTCATTTTCTCCCAGCATACCAAGGAGCCGAGCGGGAGAGAGAGGAGGACAATACAGAGCAGTTAGACTGAGAGCCAGGATCAGACAGGAGGGAGAGCCTGAACCAGACTCCAGTCTCCTGCTCTTTCCTAGGGAGTGTGAGATTTAGTTTCTTATTCTTTAAAGGTCGACATGAGATTGGGGAGAGTAATGCGTGGGTTCTCAATAAAAAACAACATATCCATAGCCTATGCAGCAACTTTGTGTTCGAATTCACCCACCTTAAACCCTGCTACATTTGGATCTTACCTCATATTCAGCCAGATGCGACTGAACGCCAGGGAAGCCAACCTCCTGCACCAAAATTGTATAAAAATATGTAATGTGATCTTTGTGTGTGTGTTATCTCTGTGTGTATGTATCTATGTGTCTGTATGTGTATCTGTGTGTGTAATCTGTGTGTCTCTGTATCTATCTGTGTGTCTGTATGTGTCAGTGTGTGCCCCTGTATATCTGTGTGTGTCTGTGTATCCTATGTGTGTCAGTGTTTGTATCTGTATGAAGGTCATTGTGAGTATCTGTGTGTCTGTGCATCTGCATGTTTCTCATTGTGTGTGTCTGTGTATCTGCATGTGTGTCAGTGTGTGCATCTGTATTTGTATTGGTGTGTGTTTATATATCCCCATTTGTGTCAGTGTGTGTCTGTGCATCTGTATATGTGTTAGTGTGGGTGTCTGTGTATTTGTGTGTGTGTCTATTTGTCTGTGTATTTGTATGTGTGTCAGTGTGTGTCTGTATATTTTATGTTTATACCTGTGTATCTGTATGTATGTCAGTATTAGTATCTGTGTGGATGTGACTGTGTGTATTCTATGAAGTAGTTCCAGGGTGCATTACCACTGTGATAGAAGTTTCTGATTTACTTCAGAACTAACAGAACTCTTACTTTGCAGTATTAGAATTTTATGGCAAGACAGGAGGCTTCATATTAGCTTTACTTTATTTACTGAATCCTCCCAGCAGCAAAGAAACACTTAAACAATTGAAAACAAAATCAGGTTCTTAAAGCATGTGGGATCCCTATTCATTGCTTCCCTGTTCGGAATGCTGTGGTAAAAATGTTGGATTTGCATGTAGCAATAGTGTTCAAGCGTAGTGGGCATCCTCCCTCCTTAGGGTACATATGTTGTCCGATGATAATATCTGACGGATTGGTATGTATTGTCGCTGTCTCAGAAATGACAGATTTATGGCTGTTAAACCACCAGCCAGATTTTTATTGTAGGTTATCAGAATCATTGGTCCATGGCTGGAGAGATTCGTGTAGTTCTCTGAACTGAGAACAATACTTCAAGCCAGGGTGTGTGATACAGAAATGTTAGCTGCCAGTCTTCGGTTAGAGCCATGGGTGTATTCAAAACCAATGAGGGGTGCAGAACTCCAATGTTTGTCGCATCTAGAGTCGGACAAAGTTTTGTTGTGGAGGCCACATACCATTCCATCCACCTCTAGCCCTTGGTTGGCACAAAGTCTCATGTCCAAGATGTGCGATCACCAGGGATCTTACTGCTTTAAAGAAGCCTCTCTTTAAACTGTTTGAAGTAAGTAAAAAAATCAAAGTAGTATGTTCATCATTAAATCCAAAACTCTACCCAACCACGAAATATGCTGGTAAACCGATGATTTGATGACCTTTTGGACTGATTGCATGAGTTGCATTTGGTTTTGGAAGTATAATTGCTCTGGATCCAAATGATACATACTCCTAAATAATACAGCTTATCTTTACACAAATGAAACAGAAACTGGGAGCTTACAGTCTCCTGCTCTTTCCTAGGGAGTGTGAGATTTAGTTTCTTATTCTTTAAAGGTCGACATGAGATTGGGGAGAGTAATGCGTGTGTTCTCAATAAAAAACAACATATCCATAGCCTATGCAGCAACTTTGTGTTCGAATTCACCCACCTTAAACCCTGCTACATTTGGATCTTACCTGTTTCCAAATATGGCTCAAGGATTAACACAAATGTAGCGGGGAGAGTGGGCATCCCAGTCTGGTACCATTACATATCTGCACTACTCCCAATAGAGAGCCATTAACTCTAACTCATGCCCTTGGGCAGGTGTATAGAGATGTTATCCATGATCAGACCTTCACTCCAAAGCCCATTTTCTGGAGAGCAATACTCATAAAAGCCCAATCAACCCTATTATTATTATTATTATTATTATTATTGGTATTCAAAAGCTTCTCCAGCTTCTGTCGATAGCAACAGTAGTAGTGGTCTATTATGTTTTCTCTGAATTGTGAATACTCTCACAGTGTTGTGTCTGGCTTCTCTGCCTGGGACAAATACTGACTGATCATGGTGTATTAGCTGTGGTATTAAGGGTTGCTAACGTCTGGAAAGTATTTTAGAGAATAACTTTACAACATTTGTTATATTTAACAATGATATTTGTCTATAACTGGCACATTGCTCCGTATCCTTACCATTGTGTGCTGTTAGGGATTCAGGCAGGGCCGTCTATAATATGAATATGACCCCGGGCAAAGCCTTTTCTTGGGCCCCCTGGGCCCTGTCACTGCACCCTCCCTCCCCATTACGCCCAACCCGCAATCACACTGACAGACATACTGACACATACAGACAGACACATTAAAACATTCGCAGATACATACTGACACACACATACACTGACACAAAAATATATACTGGCAAACATTGACACACATTCAGACATACTGATACACACACAGACACATACATACTCACAGACACATACACTGACAGATATATTGACACAGACACACACAGACACATACACTGACAGGCGTATTGACATACACAGACATACTGACATACACACACACACACTGGAACACAGTGAGACATACTGACATACACACACAGACATACTGACATACAAACACACAGACATACACACAGTATGTCTGTGTGTGTTAGTATGTCTGTGTGTGTATGTCAGTATGTCTGTGTATGTCAGCATGTCTGTGTGTGTATGTCAGTATGTCTGTGTGTGTTAGTATGTTTGTGTGTATATGTCTGTGTGTGTATATGTCTGTGTGTGTATGTCAGTATGTGTGTGTATGTGTATGTCAGTGTGTGTGTATGTCTGTGTGTGTGTGTATGTCTGTGTGTCTGTGTGTATGTCATTATGTCTGTCATAGACACACACAGACATACTGACATACATACACAAACAGACATACTGACACAGACATACTAACACACACACACAGACACAGACATACTAACACACACACATACTAAAACACACAGACAGACATACTAACACACACACACACACACACACATACATACTAACACACACACATACTAACATACATTTAGCCACCCTCCAGGTTCTTACCTTTTTATGGAGGGTGGTTTCCCTGGGGTCCAGTGGCAGGCTGAGGCAGATGGGAGTTCTTCTCTGGAACTCCCCTCCTCTCTGCCTTCCTCCTCCCGCGCGGCTATCTTCGGTGGGAGGAAGTGACACGCGGTACTCACTTCCTCCCAGCCGGTACAGGAAGGGGCCCGGTCGTGCTGTTTAAGCGTCACAGCGCCCGACCGGGCCCCTTCTGCCACATGCCCACAGGGTGGCCCTTAGTGCATGGGCCACCCGGGGGCCTCCTTGGTTGGCGGGCCGGTGCGGCTGCACCGCCGGCCGCCGGGTACATGGGGGCTGCTGAAATCGCGGGGCCCACGGGGCAGCTGCTCTGGGGCCCCCCCAGGAGCAACTGGGCCCGGGGCAGCTGCCCCGTTTGCCCCGCGCTAAAGACGGCCCTGGATTCAGGCCTAAACTATGCTCCTTCTGTTATTGAGTTTAGTGCTCACGTTAGATTAGTGGTCAGGATTGAGCTGAATTTTTTATAGTATCCCAGGAGAACCCGTCCTACCCATTTTGGAGACATTAATGGCTCCAGCTAGTTCTTCCTCAAGGAGTTGAGTTTCCAAAGCCTCCACTACTTCTTCCGATTATGAATCTGATAAACATGTTGACAAGTATCTCCCAATATGATTGTGCCACTCTTTGTCTGACTGTGTGTTTGATTGCTACAGCCTGTAAGGACACCATAAAGAGACAAGTAATATGTATGTAACTCCTTAGCTAGAACATTAGGGAAGAGGGTAGTTTTTTTATGTTTACAAATTCTGTGAATTTTGGTATATGACCGCTGTCCCATCAGTATATGTACTAGAGACCTACTGCTTCTATTCGCAGGTAAAATAATCCCTTAGTTCTTTGTATCGTGCGTTGATATCTCTGCAAGAGGTGCGTTTCATCTGCCTGTGATCTCTTTGGAGATAGGAGATTTGTGCGGTTACTATCTTTTCCATACCCTCCTATTTGTTGGCAACTACCTGAATTAAAAATCCCCTATAAATCATTTATGTGCTTCCCACAGAGTTAATGGAGACAGCCCTGCAATGTGTAATTTTCTTCAAAGTAGGTATGTATGGTTTGAGTCAATTAAGAAACTACACTTGATTGAGTAGGGTTTCGATCCCTTGGATAGCAAGGTTCTCACTGATAGTTGTACGGGGTTGTGGTCCGACCATGTAGATGGACCCAGGGCAGGCCTTAGGCCTTTAGGCACCCTGTGCGAAAAATCTTCACGGTGCTCCCCTCCCGTCATCCATGTATGATGTAATGTTTTTGTTGTCTGTTTATGTGATAGTAGGTGTGATGACAGTGTGTGATATGTATGCTATGTGTTGGCTGTGTTTGATATTTGTAATTGGTGTATTAACAGTGTGTGATATGCGTGTATTGGTTGTATGTGATATTTGTGCTGGGTTTATTGGCTGTGTGTGATGGTTATTTAATTCAGATAAAAACATGCATTTAGGCCTGTGTGTGAGGCAGGTGTATATTTTTGCAGAGTTATGTGCACACAGTCAGATGCACACAGTTATACATATACACTGTCAAATCCACCACATGCACACAGTCGCAGGCAGATAGTCACATAGACAGGATCAGGCAGAAACACACAGGTACAGGCAGTAAGACACATACACAGTTACAGGTAAACACACACACACAATTACAGGCAGACAGCCACACACACACACACAGGCAGCCACACATACAGTTTTACACACACACACATACAGTCTTACACACACATACTTACATGCAGACAGCCACACACACACACACACATACACACAGGCAGACAACCACACACACACACACACACACACAGTCAGACGGCCATACACACACACACACAGTCACACGGCCATACACACACAGGAAGACATCCACACACACACAGGCAGACAGTCACACACACAGGCACACAGTCACAGACACACACACACACACAGGCAGTCATGCACACACACAGGCAGACAGTCATACTCACACACACAGACACACACACAGGCAGACAGTCATACACACACACACACACACACACAGGCAGACCCAGTCATACACACACACAGGCAGACAGTCATACACAGACACACACACACAGGCAGTCATACACACACACACAGTCAGACAGTCACACGCACACACACACACACAGGCAGTGATACACACACAGTCATACACACACACAGGCCATCATACACACACAGTCATACACACAGACACACACAGGCAGACAGTCATACACACAGACACACACACACACACAGGCAGTCATACACACAGACACAGGCAGACAGTCACACTCACACTGACAATCACACAGTTACCTGTGGCATTCATTGTGGAGGCAGTGCAGCTCTTGGAGACTGTTGGGGAGGCAGGGACTCCTTCCTACTTCCCCTGCAGCAGTTATCCGGCGCTTTTAGCTCTGCCCCGTCTCACGGGAAGCTCTGCCCCGCCGCATGGTAAGCTCCGCCCCGCAGCAATTTTTTTTTTATTCCGGCTGGCCATGTGTGAGCTGTGTCGGCCGCAGGGCGCCCCCTGGTCTAAGGCACCCTGTGCACACACTCGCACACCCCTAAGGCCAGCCCTGGATGGACCTGTCTCTGTGCCACATAGTAATGATAAAAATTCTGGTTGTTTGTCTCGATAGTCCATTCGTGAGTGGTGACCATGCAGAGCCAAGTAGTGTGTGTAATCTTTGCTATCAGGATTAAGTGCTCTCATGCTGTCCACAAGTCGCAAGCCCAAGGAACTGTGGAATCCATAGGCATATTAAGACAATCAAGAAGCCTTCAAAAAAACTGATCAATTTGAGAAAAGTAGAACCTAGAAATTTGATCTGGCCCCTTTTTGGTGCCTATACAAAATCTAGGGTATACTTGCGTATACCCTAGATAATAAGTGTGCCAGCAATAAGTGTGTGCTCTACCCGAATCCTGTGCATTCACGATCACTTTATTTCTTAGAAATTATGATAGTAGATCAAATATAAATTTGGTTTATTATGACATCAGTTTTGATTGCCCTCTCTGTTGTTTGTCACATCAAGTAGTTTTAAAAACATTTTGTAATCATAAACTGCTAAAGGAATGCTCCAGGCACCATAACCACTAGGGGGAGAAGAAGTCCTGACCTTGGAACCAATGAGTCCTCTAATTTTTTGTAGTTGGTAGGCACAGAAATATTTTGTGCAAATGTTGCTTCTGTTTCATAAGTATGTGTACACTGAATGCTTGTGCAAACTAAAACCTGTATTTGTTTCAAAATAAATTGTCACAGCCTCTCTGTCATGACTATTAAAACTGTATTGCCATGTTTTAATACAAAACAAATATGAATGCAAGCTGTCACGCTGCCCACCGGTTCCACTCCTGCCAGAGAGCGGTCGGGGCCCAGCAGGCGCGTCTAGTCATGGCGGCATTCTCAGAGTACTTACGGCTAGTCATGGCACTCGCCGGGTCCGCTCCTGCCAGAGAGAAGACTGAGACCTGGTGGGTGCATCCTGTTGCGGTGGCATTCCCACATGGCAATGGGAATGCCGTTGAGTAATCACCTTCTCCTGCGGCACCCGTTGGCCTCTGCAAGGAACTCCTTTCCTCTCAAAGGCGGATCTCTGTATCCCTTGAATTTTGGCTTGGCTCCTGACTATTCTGACTTCTGTATTCCTTGGCTTACCTACCGTTTACGTATACTCTGTATTCCTGACCTCAGCCTTTCTTTTACTTTTCTTTTTATACGTTACATCCGGCCGTTCTAAAGCCCGGTAATACGCCTTAAAGGTTTTCTGTTATTTAAGTTCTGCGTGTTGAGCATTTTAGTGTATCCTGACACAAGCTATATAATAATCTCCACATGCCAAATTGCCTACATTTATTTCTGTTAGCCTCCATTTTAATTTTAGCACAATGCAAAGGTAGCCTTCAGTTTTTTTACAGTTTCCAGGCTTGCTGTGCCTTATGGGGAGAGTATTCCACAACAGCTTGAGTCCCAAAAGGTTAGCCATTGCTAGCATAAAGCTTTCTCCAAATAATAATATAGTACAGGGCTAGAAACTGGCATGGGTTCAAAACGTTTACACTGTAACTTGGCAGCTGGTGTACATGCAGTCATCTGGACTTCTCTTGGGACCTGGAAGGGTTTTCGTTAGTTCAGATTCTAAAAGGAAAAACCAAGTAAAACGAATTGTAGCATCATAAATGTTTCTCTGGCTGGTCACATGCTTGCTGGCTAAAAATAAAATCATCAACAGTTGCCTGGCACTCAAACATATTATAAAAGTGTATCCATTAAGGGACACCAAAAAATGGAATTGCCTTAAAAAGAAAACAAAAATGATTATATATTTGTATACAACCTTTATTCCGATTTCTACTAACAAAAATAAAAAATAAATCATGAATAGGCAAGATAAAAACCAAACACATATTAAGTGGGGGGGGGAAACAAACAAACCAGCATTAATGAGTGGTTTTAGATCCTAAGTAGCAGAGAAATATAAAGAAATACAGCTATTTGTATGAAACAATCTAAATATTTATTAAAATGTGTATACATTATATGTAAAAAGGAACTAGCTAGAGAGGGTGTTTGATGAAGACCAAATGCAGCAGTAATTGTATATTTCTTTTTAAAAAGTAGCAACCTACAGTCCTCTTCCTACAGGAAAAAGTTGCAAGTAACAAAACGTTACAAATTTACTGATCCCCACCCAGTGTTGATAGGCCTAAATACCCTTTTGTCACTTACCTGAATCCAGCCCCTGTGTCCCTCGGCACTGGGCAGGCTCTGCCTTTGCTCCTCCTTTACTGACCTAATGCTCATGCGCGGCAAGCACCACAATCACATTAGGACAACCCCAATCAATGCATTCCTAGGGTTTTTTTTTTTTTTAAATTCTTTATTATTGTAGTGCCTAAGCTTAGTACAATCGCTTGTGAGGTACCCCAAAGGCAATCCTCCAGAGCATTATAAAACATTTAAACATAGAGGTACAGGGTTGATCTTGCACATTTTTCTAAGGTTGAGTTATGCGGTATACGGTATCGATTGTACTAAAATAAAATAACTTCGCTTAACTTTCTGTTCATGGAATAAAATTAAGATGCTCTGTCTAGTGTGATGATGACTATACCAGCAAACTAATGTAGTTGATTCAGTTTTGTGAGTCACTTAATAGAATCATGTTTTTAATAAGCTGGATTAAGATGCCATGGAGCGAATGTTAGACTAAACAATCAAATCGTTAATAAAGTAAGGTGGTCAATGCTTAACGGTGCTAGGATAGCTTTGCTAGTGTAGTTGAAGTGTGGCCTTATGATTTGCAATGTAACAGTAGCTGGGTCGTGTGTGACTACAGGTTGTGCTATTTTCGTGTAGGCTATGATGCAATAAAAAAAACAAAAAAAACAAGTAACTTTGCTATGCCTTGCCTACATTGTAGTGTTACATTACTCCGTTGTCTAAACATAATTGCATGCTGTTTTATTGATGGGTAACTAGACATCAAGTCTGCGATGGCATGGGGGTATAGTATGCCTTTGGCCCTATGTAGCCGTCTGAGTCCGGGTATTCCGCTGTTGCAAGATTTTGGAACAGTTCAGGCCAGAAATACCTGTGAGGCAACGTGGTAGGCGCTTTAGCCTATACCCCGCGTTGGTAAGTCCCATGTGCTGTACTTATTAGTCCCAACTGCTCCAGTAGTTCCCCCTGTGTTGTGCAGCCGTGTTGCCGCTTGCGATGTCGCTTCAACTGGGGTGATGCGCTTCCTCTGCCTGTCTCGTCCCCCGGGATCTAGCCTCTTTGCGCCTCGATCAGCGTTGCAGCGGGCTTTGTGGGTGGCAGTGTGCAGGTTGGTGTGTTGCTTATCATTTTTTGCTGGGACCGCTGAGTGAGGGGTAGGTCGGGTCTTCTTCTGTGATGCGGAATCGGGGGTTTCAGCGTTCAAGGGGCCCGGCGCCGTTTCCCGCTTTTTTGAGCTTTGGCTTCGATTCAGTTTGGAGGCCGCCCTGGAGTTGTGAGGGGGAGTCCATTGCAGGGTGCGCCGGGTGGTCGGGCGGATCCACGCCGCCACCTCTCTCATCGCCAGCTGGTAGGGTTGTCTCCGAGCGTTAAGCTTTGCCCAGAGATGAGAGTGTAGCAGGTCTATGAAGTCCCTTGTGTGCTTGGGTGGTGCGATGCATGCGATGCGTGGGTGCTTGGTCTTAGGCCTCGCCGCCATCTTGGCTGGGCCTTGTGAGTTTCGATTTGTTGGCAATTTTGTTGCTTGTTCAGGTAAGAGTATGGGGGTAATCGTCCCCAGCGAGGACCGTGATGTCCCCCACCTGTCCATAGGGGGGGCAGCAGGGCTGCGATGGGCTGTTGCGTAGGAGCGTGTCCCGTGCCGGGAAGTTGGCCGTCTCCCCCGGGCCTCAGGTTCTGCACTAGGTTAGGCCGCACGGTCAGTTGAAGTTTTTCCTCGGTGCATCCATGCCGGGTGTGTATCGTTGTATGCAGGATACTGTTCTACGCCTGCTTCCAGTCACCGTTTGCTGCTTGTGCCATTATGACAGTCGGTAGCATCGCTTTTTGGCCTGGTGTTGCAGGAGCTCTTAAAATGTGCGACTGGCCATCTTAGCTGTCAGGCCCCCCCCCCATTCCTAGGGGGTTTTAGTTGACGTTGGATGTCGTCATGCAGAGTGTACATTTTTAAAGGTGTGTTTACAGAAACATTGGATAGCAAATTAAGCATACATACAATTTCCATGTTATAGCTGTATCTTCCTCTGAAACTCAAGATTACAAATAATATTTAACCAACGAAACCAAAAACAAGGTTAAATGTACATAGGTTGTCATCATTAATTTTAACAATACTGGTCTTTTATTCTACATGTATAATATTTTTTTTTTTTTAAATGTAAAACTCTTAAAAATATGTTACATCTTTTTTATAAACTTCCTTGAATAAATAGGATCATGTTATAATGTCATTTAGTGAATCATCATTAAATCACTGCAGAAAAACAAACAAAAAAAGATGTGGCAAACAGATGCTACTAAGGTAAGATAGGGTATTTAGGATTAAGGGGGTTAAAGGGCTACTCCACGCATCATGAAGAGTTTAGCGATTTGAAGTGGTCATAGTGGTAGGAGTCTGTATGTGCAGCGTTTCTGCTGAGATTTATTAACTTTTGTGCCAGGGACTATGTACACCCCCAATACACTCGACTTTGGCAACTCTGTTCCTGACTTCCAAATGTCAAATCTGAGCATATTTTACAAGTTTTAACAGATGTAAAGATAGTTCTACCCTCACTCCTTCACACCTTGCTCCAGGGCTGCATTAAGGTACACTGTAGGCAACCATACCCCTTCATATCTTTGAAGCAGTCTGGGTGCAGTGTCCCTGTTCACTTAACACTGCTATATGTAAAACATTACAGTTTTAGAGAAACAGCAACATTTACATTGCAGTGTTGCGACTCCCTCTAGTGACGGTCTGTCAGACATTTAGTTTAACTCCGTGAAACAACGCTTTGCAAGGACATCTAGCGCCTTGAAAAACCACATAGGAAAGCATTGATCGCTGTGCATGTACATTACGTTGCCAGATTGCATTGACATTGCGAGAGGAGGAGCCCAGTCCAGCACTGGAATCAGGTAAGTGAAAAAAGAATACTACTATAGAAATCACAAAGGAATATTTAATCCTGTAGATCTACCAGGAGTGGTGAATAGGAAGAAGAAAAATAAGTAATTGAAAACAATAAAATAACTAACTAAAGTAATAAAACGTAGTTCATATAAAAATAAAAAAGACGTAATTGAAAACAATAAAATAACTAAAGTTATAAAACATACAGTTGATGTGCAGCTCAAACAGCACTATGGACTGAGTCACTGGATTCAAAGTAGAAGTGCCAGAAGGTAAGTCACATAATGTGCTATATTACCAGTGGTAAGTCCATTAAACCACAAGTAAAATTTTGGTGAGTACTAAACTAATTTTAGCATGGGACATGCAAACTGCAATACTTACTGCTTAGACTGTTAGCAGACACAATCCTCAAATTCATGCTTTCCTGTGGTCACCTCCAAAGGGGCAACTATAGTAGATGGGTAGGTGCAGATTCCAAATATACACAGAGGAAATGAAATTGAGGGCACACAGAACAGGTATTTCTTAATAGTTATGCTGCCATAAAGACCAAAATACATACAAAATACGGGGGGGCAAAAACCAGGAAAACCAGAGGAGTAAACTTAGTGGATCTTTATATACAACTATCCAAACTTGAACATAGTAATAAAATAAATCCAAATATAATATGCTCACTGTAACACAAATTAAAACAGTTCAACTTCAAATAAAACTAATTCTAGAAGATAAAATAAAAAAATCAGTTACAAACCTGAACCAAAGATGGTATAGTAGTAACAATAGAGTAGGAAAGCCGATGTCAAATAAACTGAAACCATACCGAATAAAATAGGCAATAAAAAAGATCATTGATGGTAATAACACTTGTCTCTCCCCTTATAATATAGGGGAGGCCTTTGCAAAATATTATACTTTGATATACAATCTGAAGGAAAACAAATTTTCTCATAGTGAACTACAGGCTTTCCTTTTAAAACTTAATCTTCCTAAAATAAAACCTGACTAACTAGAAAATTTAAATAAACCTATTGAATCTGAAGAAATCAAAAGAACATTTATTAAGCTTAGCAATGGGAAAGCACCTGGGCCAGATGGTTTCACAGCCTATTTTTATAAATCCTTAGAGACAGTGATAACTCCTTTACTTTTAAAAATGTTTTCAGATAAAATAAGCTCTAAAAGTTTTTCCTCCAAAATGTTAAATACCACGATCTCCCCAATCCCAAAACCTGGAAAAGACCCACACTATATATCCAACTACCGTCCGATTTCTCTCATAAATCTTGATATAAAAATATTCTCAAAAATATTAGCAGATAGACTTACTCAGATTATTTCAGATCTAATCCATTTGCATCAGTCTGGATTTTTAAGAGGAAGATCAGCTAGTGACAATATTCGTAAAATCCTGAATTTAATGATAGCAGTAGATAAAAAATCACCGACACCGACAGCTATAAATTGGAAATTCTTGTCGGCTACACTTTCTGCTTTTGGGATTGAGGGATTATTTAAATACTTATAATGTCCCTATACTCTTCTCCAGTGGCAAAAATATATGGTAGTGGCTTCGATTCCGATTGGTTTACTATTAAAAATGGAACCCGTCAGGGTTGTCCATTGGCACCCCTTCTTTATATTCTTTCTATTGAGCCACAGGCGGTATATATTAGACAATCTCACAATATGAATGGTGTGTTTTTAAGCAATCAAGAACAAAAAATAAACAATGTTTGCCGATGATATAATCATGACACTAACACACCCTGAGACCTGTATACCAGCTACAATACAATGTATAGAAGAATACAGTAGATTTTCCAACTATAAAATTCATATTCAAAAAACGAAAGTTCTATATTATAATCTTTCAATCCTTCAAATAGAAAATTTGAATAACGACCATAAATTTAACTGGTCTAAATCCATTCGATTCGATCCATAAGTCCATTTGATATTTGGGGATAATTATTAATTTTAATATTGAAGGGTGGATTAATGACAACTATAATCATATCTTAAATTGGTCTAAACTACAAATATAATGGCTTGGAAGAATTAATATTATTAAAGCATACTTACTTCCAAAATTGGAATATCTTTTTCACACAGTTCCCCTCAGAGTCCCAAAGATGACACTTCAGTTATTTCATTGACTATTTGTATCTTATGTCTGGGGTGATAAACCACGGATCGCAATTAAAGTTATGTCAACCAGATTAGCTGAAGGAGGATTATCTTTTCCGAATATATTTTATAATACTGTAATGTTCTCCCATTTTTTAGAACAAAAGCATGGTGTATAAAAGAAAAAAAAATGTGTGGTACTTTTGAACCCTTTGATCTTTTCTGATAAGAAATTGTTTAAAAATCTACAAACTTATAATTTACTTATCTCCCATATTTTTCAATCTATTGAGCCGATAAAGATATATTTTTTTTCTTAAAATCAAATTTCCATAAACGCTCCTTTGGAAAAAAAAATTTTTTTTGTCGTGCAGGTAATTACACAGTTATCAACAGGCGCCACAACAGCGTATTTCAAGGTTCATATCAGTTAGGCAGTGGCATGATAAGTCGCACATTTTTATATTTTCTAGGCATATCGATTAACCATCTAAAGTGATAGAGTAAGCTTAACTGGAATACAATGAAATAAAATATGAAATGAAATATGAAATAAAATAACATTAGTTGCTCGTCAATGCTAAGTTTGCTATACTAGCGTAGTTACAATGCATGAGCCTGTTTTGCAGGTTAGTAGTAGCTGATTAAATAGCGGTTAACGGTGCTAAGATTTGCCTTTGTTATAGAGTCACATCGTTAGTCTGGTTAGACAATTTGGTGAGGTTTAAACTAAATAACAGAAATAAAGTAAACAACCGAGCAGTGGATATTATGTTAGAGTCCCTTGTGATTATTGAGTCCCTGTTTAGGAGGCTACAGTATGGTTTCATTTGCGTCCATTGTATCAGAGGCTCCAGGCCTGGGCCTCTACGTTTCCCGGCATGCAGGTTCTCTTTCAACCGATACCTTTAGTAGGGATGGGTGACAGGGATGGCTGGAAGTCCTGCCCGGGGGTGGCCCGCTCGCTTGGTGGGGTGATGGTGGTTATACTGTCGCGATTAGACAATTGCCCCATCGGTGCTCTCAGTCCGGTTGGTCGCGTGTTAATTTTGTGCCGGTCCGTCACCAACCCTGCCGCAGTGTGATTTTTATGGCTGTCAGCTCTGCTAGTCCCTCTGTGTCGGGTTGCGCTTTGCGGGACGGCTGTTGCTGGGACCACTTGTTGGTAGGCAGGTTGGGTACTCTTGCGGGTTCCGTGTCTGAGGTTGCGTGTATTGTCCTGTCGGGAGGCTATGCTGGAGCCACATGGGGGGTTCCACCGCAGACAGCGGCGGGTTGCCGGGCGGATCCACGCTGCCACTGCTTTCGCCGCCAATCTAAAGGGTTGTCTCCTGGCTTTAAGCTTCACCCACAGGTATGAACAGAGCCTGTTGAAGAACTCCGTTGTGTGCTTGGGTGGCTTGGGAGGCAAGTGCTTCTTCCTGCGCTGTATCTGTGCCGCCATCTTAGCTGGGCCCTGTCGTCCCCGTTTGGGCGCGAGTTTGTCACTTGGGCTTAAAGGGAAGCTGTAGCCGATGCACTGGTGCCGTGATAACCCCCAATGGCGGGGGGGGGGGGAAAGGGGGAGAAACAGGAGCCCCGTCTGCCTCCTTGTGCTCCAGCCGTGCAGGTAGCAGGGAGACCGGCCGTATCTCCCCAGCCTCTCTCGCAAGCAGGCCCCAAAGAAGCTCCAGGTTTTGACCGCCGGTCTAGTGGTGAGATGCCGCAAGAAGTGTCTCCCGTGATTGTAGTGTGACTCCAGCCGGGTCGGAGCTTGATTTCTTGGGTGGAAAGTCGTTGTTTTTATTTGTTTGGTTTTTCTTTTCAGGAGCTCACTTCATGTGCGACTTGTCTGCATGGTGGTCAGGCCCCCCCCCCCCCTTTGGAAATCTTTTTTTTCCAAGACCTTAATCTGTCTTTTTGTACAATTGTAAACTTGATAAAAATCAAAGATTTATATGGTATTTCAGGGATTTGTAGTTTTCTGTACCTACAAGAAAAACTAGGTTTATCGAATAACTATTCTTAGTTAAGTAAAATATTCGATTTCCTTCATAAAACTTCTCTAATCAGAGATTCACCCCTCAATAAGAACCTCTAAGGGGAGCTCAATAATAAACCTTCAAGAACTAGAAGGGCCTTGGATACACTTAATCAAGAAGTTAAACTGAACACAGTTATTAAGTGGGAAAATGACCTAGATAAATCTTTTTCCTGGCAAGATTGGTTAAACTCATTTGAATTAATAAGGAAAACGATTCATTGTATAAATATAAAAGAAACGTTCCTTAAAATCATCCACAGATGGTATATGGTCCCCACTAAATTATGCAAATTTCAAACAAATTCCTCCAACGTATGTTGGAGATGTAATCGTGAACTAGGTTCACTTAAACATATTTGGTGGGACTGCACTGACCTGGACAACCTTAAGTTGGGAGTTTTTAAACTTATCTCCGACTTAAAAGTAGATATCACCTTGTTCCCAGAAAGATTTTTATTTCATCTAGATATGCCAAAAATGGCTAAACCATCTTTATATCTAATTATCCACAGTTTAATGGCAGTTAAACTGTGTATGGCTAGAAATTGGAAACATACTGAATCTCCATCTTAATAGAGATCAAAGCCCAAATCCAATATCAAGGTGTAATGGAAAAGCATGTCCATTTTAAAGATAACAATACTGATACCTATAACAAAATATGGAAAATGGGTTTGATTATTATAAAGAATAGATTCTAGACATGTGCAATTAGTTTCGTTCAAATTTACTAATACTAAGTAATTTTTACTTAGTATTAGTAAATTTGGCAGAAAGACCAATTTAGGTCTCTCAGCATTTTGGTAGATAGCTCCGTAATTCCATGGGCTGACAAAGAGGCAGATCTGGGGCAGTGCCAGCATGATTCAAACACATCACTGGCCAATCAGCATCTCCTCATAGAGATGAATTGAATCAATGAATCTCTATGAGGAAAGTTCAGTGTCTGAATGCAGAGGGAGGAGACACTGAATGTTTGGATGCATTTTAGGCAGCCATGACCCAGGAAGGATCTCTAACAGCTATCTGAGGAGTGGCCAGAGAAGTTATCACTGGGCTGTAATGTAAACACTACATTTTCTCTGAAAAGACAGTGTTTACAGCAAAAAGCCTGAAGGTAATGATTCTACTCACCAGAACAAATTCAATAAGCTGTAGTTGTTCTGGTGACTAGAGTATGCCTTTAAAATCAACTATCTTAGAAAACAAATATGGGGATTTAGTTACACCATATGGCCATAATGTTTTGGTCTTTGCAGCGTCACCACTATTGAGAAATGCATGGTCCGGGTCTGCCCCCCAATTTCCTTTTCTCTGAGTATATTTAGAATCCAGACCAGATTTAAACAGAAAGTATTGCAGTTAGCATATTCATCTCCCATGTGAAAATTAGTGTAGGAACTACTGATATTGGGGAACTGTGACCTTAATAATAGTGAGGAGCTGGCTCACCTGCGGCCGCAGAGGGAGCTCTTCTGCCGGCCGCAGGGGGAGCTGGCTGTTCTGTCTCTGCTCCCCCTCCCCAGCGCACTACAAAGAGACCGGGGCCAGAATATGACGTCATATTCCGGCCCCGGTCTCATTAAGCTGCGCACTGGGGAGGGGGAGCAGAGACAGAACAGCCAGCTCCCCCTGCAGCCGCCAGAAGAGCCAGCTCCCCCTGCGGCCGCTTAAAGAGCTTCCCCACAGGTAGAAATTGTGTGTCAGTGTGAGTGTTTGTATGTGTGTCTGTGTGTGTCTCTGTCTGTGTCATGGTGTGTGTGTATCTGTGTCATGGTGTGTGTGTGTCTGTCTGTGTCATTGTGTGTGTGTGTCTATGTCATTGTGTGTGTGTGTGTGTGTGTCTGTGTCATTGTGTGTGTCTGTCTATGTCATGGGGTGTGCGTCTGTCTGTGTCATGCAATGTGTGTCTGTGTCATGGTGTGTGTGTCATGTAATGTGTGTCTGTGTCACGGTCTGTCTGTGTCATGCAATGTGGGTCTGTGTCATGGTGTGTGTGTGTCTGTGTCATGTAATGTGTGTCTGTCTGTGTCACGGTCTCTCTGTGTCATGGTGTGTTTTTGTCTTGGTGTGTGTGTTTGTTATGGTGTGTGTGTCTGTATGTCATGGTGTGTGTGTGTCTGTCTGTGTCATGTAATGTGTGTCTGTCTGTCTGTGTCACGGTCTCTCTGTGTCGTGGTGTGTGTGTGTTTGTGTGTCATGGTGTGTGTCTGTGTCATGTGTGTGTGTCTGTGTCACGGTCTGTCTGTGTTATGGTGTGTGTGTGTCAAGGTGTGTGTGTCTTTTTTAAGGTGTGTGTCTGTCATGGTGTGTGTGTGTGTCTTGCATGGTATGTGTGTCTGTCTGTGTCATGGTGTGTCTGTCTGTCATGGTGTGTCTGTTTCTGTCTGTGTCACGGTGTGTGTGTGTTTCTGTCTGTGTCATGGTGTGTGTGTGTTTCTGTCTGTGTCACGGTATATTTATATATATATTTTTTAATAAATGCCTATCTACGGAAATGGTAAGTATTCTTACAAGTGTTTAATTTCATCAAAACATTGAAAACAAATGTTGCAAATTTTATGGGATCTCCAAAAGGTAAGAGCTGCTTATATAACTGCTGGAACCTGGCAGAATCTAGATGTCCAGTCGGGCAGTCTTCATCGAAGACTTTTTTTGTAAATTCTTTATTTCAAAGATATTGCGGTTGTGTCGGTGTACAGAAAGGAAGGGTGAGGGGTTAACAACATAACATAGTGAACTTGCACAGTATACATTTTGCTTCCTAGTTGTTCTATCCCCTTTCTCGCAAGTAGCCGCAATTGTTGCAGCATGTATAGTAATGCTAAACGTATTGTGTGTGACTTATGAGTAGCGTTTCTCTAGTAGTTCGACCATGAGAAGTTAGTTAGCCAGGTAATTGTCTTCAGTTCGTCTCATGGATTTCCATGGGGAAACTTGTTTCGGGTCACATAGGCTCTGCTTCTCCTAATGAGATATCGGATGTGGTATAGTCAGGCGTGGGGTCGGTGCAAGTTAACGTTAGTCCTCTACCCCTAGGCTGTCCTCGTATCATACAAAATAGAAAAACAATAGTGCAATATTGTCAGGGTTACATATAGTGTAAATAACTGGTGGAAATACACTGTCTGTGTCATGGTGTGTGTCTGTCATGGTGTGTGTCTGTCATGGTATGTGTGTATATGTATGTTTTTACTCACCTTTTTTTTCCCCCCACGTCGTGCTAGTCTCCCCTCGACTGGCCCTGCCTCTACGGCTGAGATCATCAAGCTTGATGATCTCAGCCAATCCGCACTGACACAGAAAGCACCTCTAGTGACCGTCTGAGTGTCTGTCACTAGGAAGCAATGTAAACACTGCCTTTTCTCTAAAAAGTCAGTGTTTACATTGAAAAGCCTGCAGGGACAGGCTATAGACACCAGAGCCACTACATTAAGCTGTGTGTGTGTGTGTGTGTGTGTGTGTGTGCGCACGCCTGCTAGTGAGTGGGCTTGGGCTTTTATGTCAATGACCTTATGTATATCAGTGAGATTGTTTGTCTATGAGGCTGTGTATCAATCAGCTTGTGTCAGTGAGATTGTCTGTGTCTGCATGTGAGTATGCTTACTGTATAATTAAAATTTTTACTCTGAAAGGACCAATATTTTATATTGGAAAAAGCAATATATATATATCAATCATCTAGGGTGGCAAGACATAGCCTTACATTTTACATGCGACAATATATGGCGCAATGACTTATGGGGCTGGCAGAGATTTTTTTTCCAGGGCTGCTTTGGAATCCTCAGTCCGGCCCTGGAGGGGACCAAGAAAACTAAACCTGTTTTTTTAAAAAAATCATACTTACCATCTAAAGTATTTTTTCTTCTATTTCCTCTTTCTTCAGTTCCAAAAAAGGCCAAATAAAAATTCCATAAGTTAAAATGAAAAAAGGCCCAATCACAAAATAAAAAAAATAAAAAATGCAAAAAAAACCCACACTGTAATAAAAAATGATCAGTTTTCACACATGGAGGGCTTGCCGCAGAATGAGCACTCCTACCAGGGAAAGTCCTTTTATAGGCTGACTACGCTCTTACAGCTATCGCAAATTCTCATGCTTTGTAATATCACCAGGAGCACTTTGATTGGTTGGCTAGTAAACCAACCACTCAGAGAGCTCAGACAGCCAAGTCTCACATCTCTCTCTGATAGGTCGGTTTACTAGCTAAACAATCAGAGTGCTCTTGGTCAGCAACAGCTTCTAGATTTTGCAGTCGAAAAAGCCCCCTTATGCAAACAGATGGTTTTGCCCCAGTACTATTCAAAGCTATTTGGACTATAATAAATAACTATGCTAGTCTCAGCCATCTTCCCTGTTTCTGTTTAGAGAGTAGGGAAGACCACAGACCCTGCCTGACCCAAATTGCATGTATATGGTTGAAGGATCCTGTCATATACAAAAGATAGGGATGAGTTTTTATCTATTTTATTTTTGCATATACTTAAAAAAAAATCTATTTCCTTTCAAAACTTGATGAAATAATTATTATATTAAAAAAATAATCCTGTGGTTTTGTGGTGACGGATGTCTTTTAAGTTTAGTAGGAATTTAGGTTTGCCAACCCACTGGTGCTTGTGTTAGGTTCTGGAACTCAGGTGCAGTAACAGCTCTCACTTACAAGCACGATCCACAGAGATCCTGAGGTTGAGAACAGTATTCTGTTGGGTCGCTGATAGCAAATGGGTTTTAATAAAAAAAGAAAGTCCAAGGCAAGGTATCTGAAGAAGGTTGAGAGAGGAATCAGAGTCAGACGGTCCAGAGGTCATGGCAGACAGCAATCAGTGAAATCAAGGCACAAGCAACATCAGGAAACAAGCAAGGACAGGAAACAAAGGGAAACAAATCCTAGGACTTCTGAGGCAGGTTTTAAAACAACTGAGTACTGACAGGTGTTCTCTGTTTATAAAGAGGTTGCTAAACCACATAACCTGGTCTTACCTGTAGGAGGGGATACCTGAGGTCAAATATTAATGACTGTGGAACTCCATGCTATCTTGGCTGCATTAATATCCTTGTTCCACCTCCAGTCATCCCTTCTCCAATCTCCGACCAGTTCTCCTACAAATCGATCACTTCTGCAGGTTCCTTGGCCACGGTAGAAGATGCCGACCGGTGAGCTGGAGCAGACTGGGACGTGTGAGTACCGGCGGTTTCTGTGACCGATTATGAGAACAAAACAGTAAATATTGATTACCAAATATTCAAATTCATTTCAAAATGACCGGATAGGCACTGTGGAATAATTCACCTTACAACTTCGAAGGGCACAAGCTAATGTTCTATCCAGATTTATCCAGAGCAACACTGCACTGGCGCAGACCCATGCCTTACAAATCGGCACCCCAAAAAGCCTGCTGATATCTCAAGATTTAGGGAATCTGAAATTCCAAGAGGCCTTGGAAATTACAAACACCCTACAGCAACAGGGGCTAACCACGGCACCTGAGGGAACATTACCTACATTACCTACAACCCAAGCACCACAACCGTCCACCTGGGATCTAGCTAAGGTTCGCCCATTCGTGCCTGCCGCCCAACACTTTAAATCATAATCGTTCTGGTTCAGTTTTGCTTATGAATGTTTGTTTCACAGTTCATATAATGTCTTAAAATAGTCTCTTATACATCCTAACACTATGTACAATATCTGATGTAACATACCGTATCTCACCTGCTCAAGGGTTACACCTCATAATATCCCCCACCCACTGGCCTTAACGCAGTACCAACTTTTCACTCTGTGGGTGCCTCTTGACAAAAATCATAGACCTACATAGGTCACCTGCCTACCATATCAAGGCAACAGTTTTCCCTATAAACTGACCTCTGAGTTTGACTTGTGAGGGTATTGCCCCCGAATTACAATATTGTTATATTGGTATTTGACGGTTCTATTTGACTGTCAGATATGAAGTGCACACCCCAAATTTACTTTTTATCACCCAAAACAATTTGAATTTTTCAAAGTGTGCTGAAAGAACAGTTCTATTTGACTCTCAGATATGAAGTACAGGCATCAAATTGACTTTTTTAGCACCTAAAGAATTAGAATGTTTACAACTGCAATGTAAGCACAATATTTGATGGTTCTATTTGACTCTCAGATATGAAGTGCACCGCAGGCGGCAAATGTACTATTTGGCAGCCCAAAAATTTGACTCTCAGATATGAAGAGCACGCACCAAATTTACTATTTAGCAGATTAGCACCCAGAAAATAAGAATGTTTACAATTGCGCTGTAAACACACTATTTGACGCTTCTATTTGACTCTCAGATATGAAGAGCACGCCCCAAATGTACTATTTAGCAGATTAGCACCCAGAAAAAAATAATTTTACAGTTGCGCTGTAACCGCACTATTTGACTCTCAGATATGAAGAGCACGCTCCAAATGTACTATTTTGCAGTTTAGCACCAAAACAATTAGAATTTTTACAATTGCGCTGTAACTGCAGTATTTGACACTTCTGTTTGACTCTCAGATATGAAGTGCACCTCACTAATGTACTTTTTAGCACCAAAAAAATGTTTAAATTTTAAAACTGCAATGTGACAGCAGTATTTGACGCTTCTACTGTCAGATATAAAGTGCACCCCACTAATGTACTTTTTAGCACCCCAAAAATTTCAAGTTTTAAAACTGCAATGTGACAGCAGTATTTGACGCTTTTATTTGACTCTCAGATATGAAGTGCACCCCATTAATGTACTTTTTAGCACCCCAAAAATTTTAAGTTTTAAAACTGCAATGTGACAGCAGTATTTGATGCTTCTATTTGACTCTCAGATATGAAGTGCACCCCACTAATGTACTAGTTTGCAGAATTCTTTCCTAATCTGTCCCTAACAGCTTCAGCATCCTCTCCCTACACTAATAAGAGCTCATGTGCGTGCGGCGCTACGCAACACCAGATTATATATTGGCAGTGACCAATCACAGCCATGCCATTAGTAGGCATGGCTGTGATGGCTTCTAAGGGCACACAAGTCAAACGCTTGTTGATTGGCTGCCCTGCAGCCTTTCAAAACGCGCCATTAAATCGCCGAACACCGAACTCCAACCCGAACATACAGTGATATGTCCGTGTTCGGGTCCGGGGTCCAAAAAACGTAATGTTCGGTACGAACCCGAACTTTGCGGTTCGGGTTCGCTCAACTCTAGTTCCTATATGTTTGAGATGTATGTTTAATAGTTTATGTTTTATGATCTGCAACTCTAGTGCCTGGGGGAGAATTGGGTTAAGCAACTGTCTCTTTTGGATATGGTATTGAATCAAGGGTTTCCTGTTTCTAGAAGGCTTGATCATTACCATATCAAAAGACTTCCAGGACACGTTAGTGTTACTTCCCACACCCTACAGAATAGCTCTGCTGGAATCCAAGCTTCAAAGAGGGATTGGAGTTGTAAGCTTGGACATTCCATGCAATCCAATTAACCCCTTTGAGGAGTTTATGTGTTTTAATGTGTGTACCTGTAGGTGCTGTTGGTATCTCCCAGCAGGGCCGGCCTTAGGGGTGTGCGAGCTGTGCGGCTGCACAGGGCGCCATGGAGCAGGGGGCGCCATGCGGGCGACACAGCCCACACATGGCCAGCCGGGATTGAAAAAATAATATAACATTTGTGGAGGGGCGGGGCTTACCGTGCGGCTGGGAGGAGCTTACTGTGTGGTGGGGGCGGAGCTTCCCATGCGACGGGGTCAGAGGTAAAAGCACTGGATAACTGCTGCAGGGGAAGCAGGAAGGAGTCCCTGGGGAGAAGAAGGAAATTGCCTCCAGGGGAGAAGAAGGAAATCCACAGAAGGAAATGAGTGAGGGTCATTGTGAGTGTGACTGTCTGCCTGTGTGTGTGTCTGTGTGTGTAACTGTCTGCCTGTGTGTGTGTGTGTGTGTGTGTGTGTGACTGTCTGCCTGTGTGTGTCTGTGAGTGACTGTCTGCCTGTGTGTGTCTGTGTGTATGACTGTCTGCATGTGTGTGTGTCTGTGTGTATGACTGCCTGTGTGTGTCTGTGTGTCTGACTGTCTGCCTGTGTGTGTGTGTATGACTGCCTGTTTGTGTGTGTGTCTGTGTGTATGACTATCTGCCTGTGTGTGTGTGTATGACTGCCTGTGTGTGTGTGTGCATGTGTGTATGACTCACCTCTGCCTGTGTGTGGATGTCTGTGTGTAGGACTGTCTGCCTGTGTGTGTGTGTATGACTGTCTGCCTGTGTGTGTGTGTGTCTGTGTGTGTGCATGACTGCCTGTGTGTGTGTCTGTGTGTATGACTGTCTGCCTGTGTGTGTATGACTGTCTGCCTGTGTCTGTGTGTGTCTGTGTGTGTGACTGTCTGCCTGTGTGTGTGTATGTATGACTGCCTGTGTGTGTTTGTTTGGCTGCCTGCCTGTGTGTGTGACTGCCTGCCTGTGTGTGTGTGTGTGTGGCTGTCTGCCTGTGTGTGTGTGGCTGTGTGTGTGGCTGTCTGCCTGTGTGTTTGGCTCAGGGCTGCCACCAGAAATTTTGGGGCCCCTGACAGAGCACAAGGTCTGGCCCCCCCCCCGGCCCCCCAAGCCTGGCCCGCCCACCCACCTCCCGGCCCGCCCACAGGACTCCTACCTACTCTGTTGCAAATGAAGCAGGACTGAATGTGGTGTGTATAGTGGAAGTGAATTAGAATGTGTGTAATGGATGTAGTGTGTATTAGATACTGTTTGTGCAGTGAATGCAGAGTGTGCGTTAGTGTAGTGAATGCAGACTGTGTTAGTGTAGTGTATGCAGAGTGTGTGTGTGTTAATGTAGTGAATGCAGAGTGTGTGTTAGTGTAGTG